>CM069867.1:24676502-25276502 GCA_036172795.1 Pelodytes ibericus | reverse complement strand
CCCCTGGACAAATAGAGGAGTTAGATAGTCTACTAGTTGAGGAAATAGCTAAAATGATAATGAAGGGAGAAGTGATCATCATGGTTGACTTTAATCTTCCTGATGTGAACTGGAAATACAAAATAGCTACTTGCGCCAGGAGTACGCATATCCTTAACTCCCTACTGGGATTATCTCTAAAACAAATAGTGGAGGAGCCAACTCGAAAGCAGGCCATACTAGATTTAGTGTTCACAAATGGAGATTTGTTATCAGATATTACTGTAGGTGAAAGTTTAGGATCTAGTGATCACCAGACAGTGTGGTTTAATATAAGAACAGTGACGCAGTCACACCACACAATTAGACAATGGCTGAGTGACAGGCAACAGAGGGTTGTAGTCAATGGGGTATATTCGATGCAAGGTCTTGTTACTAGCGGGGTACCTCAGGGATCTGTACTTGGACCCATTCTCTTTAATATTTTTATTAGCGATATTGCAGAACGTCTTGTTGGCAAAGTATGTCTTTTTGCTGATGATACAAAGATTTGCAGCAGGGTTGATATTCATGGAGGGATAAGCCAAATGGCAAATGATTTATCTAAACTAGAAAAATGGTCAGAGCAGTGGCAACTGACATTTAATGTGGACAAGTGCAAGATTATGCACCTTGGGCGTAAAAACCCAAAAGCAGAATATAGACTATTTGGTACAGTCCTAACCTCAACATCTGAGGAAAGGGATTTAGGAGTAATAATTTCAGAGGACTTGAAGGTAGGTAGGCAATAGAGCAGCAGGAAATGCTAGCAGAATGCTTGGTTGCATAGGGAGAGGTATTAGCAGTAGGAAGAGGGAAGTGCTCATGCCATTGTACAGAGCACTGGTGAGACCTCACTTGGAGTATTGTACGCAGTACTGGAGACCGTATCTCCAGAAGGATATTGCTACTTTGGAGAGAGTTCAGAGAAGGGCTACTAAACTGGGTCATGGGTTGAAGGATAAAACTTACCAGGAAAGGTTAAAGCATCTTAACATGTATAGCTTGGAGGAAAGACGTAACAGGGGGGATATGATAGAAACATTTAAATACATAAAGGGAATCAACACAGTAAAGGAAGAGAGTATATTTAAAAGAAGAAAAACTACCACAACTAGAGTACATAGTCTTAAATTAGAGGGGCAACGATTTAAAAGTAATATCAGGAAGTATTACTTTACTGAGAGGGTAGTGGACGTATGGAATAGCCTTCCAGCAAAAGTGGTAGAGGTAAACACAGTCAAGGATTTTAAGCATGCGTGGGATAGACACGAGGCTATCCTAGCTACAAGACCGGGAACGGGGGACTAATAAAAGTACTCAAAAAAAATTGGGCAGACTAGATGGACCGAATGGTTCTTATCTGCCGACACATTCTATGTTTCTATGTTTCTATAATCTGATAGTATGCTCCTGTTGCCCCACTCTGATGCAGTGAACACCTGAAGACCTCCTTATATATTCAGCTAGTCTCACGATTGTAAGAGCATACAGCAGTGGTGCCAGCGGGCAGCCTTGTCTTGTAATCATTCCCAATAGGAAAAAACTTGGAGGCCAGGAAAGGACCCTTTATCCTTGCCTGGGGATTCGAGTATAGTGCCAGGGTAAAGTCGAAAAATTGACCCAATATACCAAAAACTTGCAGGGTTTCCAGCAAAAATCACTAGTCCACTCTGTCAAAAGCTTTCTCGGCATCCAAAGCTATGATGATAGAGGGCAGCTTCTCCTGGTTGACATAATGCTTAACCCTGAGGATCCTGCACACATTATCGGCGCCTGATCTTCCCGGCATAAACCCTGCCTGGTCAGTGTTGATCAGGTTTGGTATCACCCCTTTTAATCTCTGAGCTAATATCTTCGAGTAGATTTTAATTTCCAAATTAATGAGTGAGATAGGTCTATAATTACTCACTTGGGTGGGGTCCTTTCCTGGCTTTGGGATAGGGGATATGGAAGCCTCCAGCATCTCTGCCTTTAACTGCATTAAATACTCAAGTTACTACAGGAGTAATAATCTGGTTCAGTGTCTGGAAAAAAATGGTAGAAAATCCCTCAGGTCCAGGGGCCTTACCTTTCTTTAGATCTTTAATAATATTAGATATTTCTACAGAAGAGATTGGGCAATTAAGGAGGTCGAGCTTCTCTCTTGTGACTTTTGGCAAATTAAGAGATTTCATAAAGTCGGAGGTCTGTGATATGGTGGCATCAGGGTGGGGAAGGTTATCCAGTGTTTCATAATGTGTTTTAAAAGCTTTAGCTATCTGTTTAGGGGAGATGTGCATCGTTTCGCCTTGAACAATTTTTTTTGATTCTATAGTTTTTATTCATCATTTTGATTGTTTTAGTTAATTCTTTACCAACTCTATTATTACTATAGTACCATTTGTTCTTTAATCGCGACAGAGATATTTCTGCATTCTTCCTCAATCTGTCTGTAATCTGGTGCTGTAATTCCTGAATGTTATCTCCTACACGCCCAGGATACTGCTTGCTTTTCTTTTCCTGGATAGCCAAATCAGCATACAGTTGTGCCAAATCGTTCCCTCTTTGTGTTTTAAGCCACGCCCCTTTTCTGATCAGATGACCTCTCATGACACTCTTTAGGGCACACCATAACATTAGATCAGAAGTCTCATTGTTATAGTTACAGTCTAAGTACAATTTCGTCTGGACTACTAGGTCCTGTTTGCTTTCTGGGGAACTTAGTAGGTGGTCATTTAGGTTCCAATTGTTTCGTATTTTATATGAATCCCCTTTTACTTCCATAAATACTGGGGCATGGTCTGACCATGTAATTTTCCCCACCCTTATCTTAGAACATCTATCCAGCGAGGATCCCAGCATTAAAAAGTAATCGATTTGAGAGTATGAGGAGTGGGCTCTGGAATAAAAGGTAAAGTCTCTCTCCTCCAGATGATGTGCTCTCCAGACATCATAAATATTATTCCTAAATAAGCAAGATGAAAAGCCTCAGCCTTAGCTTTCAGGCGTGTGCCACATTTACCCAATCTGGGTGCTCTTCTGTCAAGATCGAAATTGCCAATTGAGTTTAGGTCGCCCCCTATTACAAGTAGTCCTCTTGCAAACTTTTCAACTAGTTCCATCGCTTGATTAATATTTCTTGTTGGTCTGTCAGATGAGGCGTAAAGGTTAATCAATGTGTACATGACATCATCAATCCAACATAACAACAACAGACATCGACCCTCCTGATCAATTTCGTGGAAGGCATACTCAAATTTGTGTCTAGCAGACAACACTATTGCTACTCCTCTTTTTTATTTCTCTGGTAGTGAGGATACGTATACATGTGGCATGTGGGTATTTACTATACTTCCACAGACTTTGTTGGTCATGCCTCCAATGCGTCTCTTGGATGAACGCCACATCTACCCTTTCTGTGTCTAATAGGTCATATAGGTATGAGCGCTTATATGGCAAATTCAACCCCTGGGCATTAATCGTCACAAATTTATGAGATTCTAAGAGCCTGTTCTAGCAGATCCAGACTCCTCCCCGGAGGGACCCCTATACTCTCCTCCATTGCCTCCAACTTTCCTTTCTGTACATATACACATTCATACCTCACTACACAACCACTCAAAGTGTCCACATCCTGGAGAAACCAACTCCAGCTTACGCATGAGTGGTGGGGAAAAAAAGTCCCTGTACCATCAGGGATGGGCGTGTGCTGCCAGAAGATATACATTTTTTTTATTTTTTTTTCCTTTTTTTTTTTTATTTTATTATAAATGTACAAAACATGACAAATTCATACACAAGTAGGAGGCAAGCATAACATATTTAGAGCAAAATGCAGAGTGGGCAACCCATCTTTAACTACTTAGTAAAGACTATCAATAACATGTTATCTGTAGTGAGCAACCCGTTCTTACCAGTCAAAACAATCCTGCCTGGCTTAACGCCACCCATGTGTATAGATAAAACACAACAAAACGTCACAAGACATAACTAACAGGACAGACGTCACAAGACAAATCCTGCTCTCACCACATCTCCAAACCATTCCATTTCCGAGAATCCGCTTGTCTTTCAAACTATTCCTTCCCTGGATACCTGTGTATCCATTTAGACTAGGTGTCAGAAAAACTTTCGGGCCCCTCATTTGCATAGGCATATCCCTTCTCCATAAGACATTGTAGTTGCAGTTGGTTAATTACATTCTCGATATGTATCGTTCCCTGTTGACGCCAACTTCTAGCAATGACAATTTTCATTGCGAGAAACGCCTGGATACTCATATTCCTATCCCTATATGGGACAAATTCTAAGTCTAAATGTAATAATGCTCTTTGTATAGATGGTGGGATAATAATATTCAACACACTTGACAATAAACCAAAAAGCTCTCTCCATGTCCGTGTTATCCCATCGCATGACCACCAAACATGTATCCTTGTTCCCTACCGCATCTCCAGCATTGATCTGATATGTTGGGAGAGAATCTATGCAACCTAGTTGGTACTAGGTACCAGCGGAACATTATTTTGTAATGGAGCTCGACCATATTCAAACAGTGTGTGATCCTAGCTATATTTATCAAACTGTCAAACCACAGGTCTTGTTCAACCGTAATTTCCAACTCTTTTTCCCAGCTATTCAGAGCAGAGATTTTTGGGGAAGGGTCTAGCAATTCAAGGAGGTCATAGATCCTGAGTGCTTTTTTTCCCATCTTGTTATTAAACATCTCCATAATCCTCCCTGATGCAGTGTCCCCTTTACTGTAAAAGTTTTGGGTTTTTATATAACGCCCTGTCCTGAACACCTTATATGCCTCCTTACTTGATAGGTCAAAGTCCAGGGCCAGTTGCTCAAAAGATTTGAATCTATCCCCCGTAAGTAGGTCAGCTACCTTTTTTTTCCCTAAATTGTTTCCACTCACTCAAACTTAAATTCAGTATGTTACTTTGTAGGATCTCAAGTGGAGCACTCTCAACTATTTTATCCTTAAAACCAATCCTTCTTTTTAACTGTGTCCAGAATTCCAGACAGCTTTTTATAGTTGTTGGCCAATATATTTTTTTCAATGCTTCAATTCTATCTTGGTGTAACCACAATACGCATGTCAAATTATTAATCCCAATTACTGTCTGCTCTATATAGTACCAGTCCTGGCACCTATATTCCATATCCTGTAACTTCAGCACATGGATAAATATGTTAGCCAGTGCATATCGCTCCAAACAAGGAGCCCCCAGTCCTCCCCTCTTTCGATTAGCACATAAAATGCGTCTAGCAATTCTCGGCTTCTTACCAGCCCATATGAAGTCCAACAGCCTGAGTTGTAAAGAGTTTGTCCAACTAGTCGGTAATCTGATAGGGATCATCCTGAGTAAATACATCCATTTTGGAATTATATATGATCTCACTATGTTCAATCTCCCCAGCCAAGAGACAAATTAAACCCCTCCATTCCAACATTTTTTGGACAAACTCTATCTGAAGCACTGAATAATTCACATCAATTATTGAATCAATCTATTTTGGGATCATGATTCCTAGGTAGTTAAGGCCTCTCTTAGTCCATTGAAAATCATACTTTGCTGCCAGATCCTCCCTCTCTTTTTTTGGCATAGCAATAGCCATTGCCTGAGTTTTATTTGTGTTCAATTTATAATTAGAGAATCTAGAAAACATCCCAATTTCCTTCAGTAATGCAATCAGGGATTCAGTGGGATCATAAAGTGACACACATACATTGTCTGCATATAAGCTAAGCTTGCTCTCTAGATCTCCTATCTTAACTCCCTTTATGTTGGGATTCTGGCGGATCCGGTTGGCTAAGGGCTCCAGAGCAAGTACATACAATAAGGGTGCCAGTGGGCATCCCTGTCTAGTCCCGTTACCTATTGTGAACCAAGCAGAGCTGATTCCCTGTCCAACTACCCTCGCACTCGGGGACTTATATAAGGCCATGACAGAGTCGGTGAATCCATCTCCACAACCAAAGTTCTTAAGGACCTCTTCCAGATAGATCCAACCGACTCTGTCAAAAGCCTTCTCTGCGTCCAAGGAGACAAACAATGAGGGTATTTTTTGCAATGTCGAATATTCAACAAAATTAATTATCTTCCTTACATTGTCACTATAATGTCGCCCATTAATAAACCCGATTTGGTCCCTGTTGATTAAAACAGGACATTTATGTTTCAAGCGCTCGGCCAGAATGGCAGAATATATCTTCGTGTCAGCGTTGATTAGAGAGATTGGCCAAAGGTTTGTTAGTTTTGATGGATCTTTACCCTGTTTTGGAATGGGCAGTATAGCTGCTCTCAGCATATCTGTTGGGAATATCTCTATCTTCCTGATCTCATTAAAAGTGTCCAGTAAGTAGGGAACCACAGTGTCTAACATTTTTTTGTAGAAAGTGGCAGGAAGTCCATCCGGACCAGCTGCCTTGTGTGGTTTTTGCCTTTTGATGGTTTCAATTATTTCCCTACTAGAGAAAGGGGCCTCTAATTAATGTGATTGTTCTTTTGTGATCATACCTAAACTGGAGTATTTCAGATATTTCTTTATTTGGGCTCTATCTTGTTCCTGGTCTGGGATGTTATACAGTCTAGCATAGAAATCCTGAAATGCCTTACCCACCTCTTCTGGCCTACGGTATATTTTATCACCCTCCTCAATTTTAAGTATCTGTTCTTTTAAATTCCTTTTTTTCAATTGGTTGGTGAGCATTTTTTCAGCTCTATTTCCCACGTAATACATTTTTTGTTTTAGCTTTACCAGGTTTCTGTTTGCTTTCTTAACCAGTACTACTAATATTTATTTTTTAATTCTTTCCATCTCTTTCACTAATGAGGTATCCCCCGATGAAGAACACCTTCTTTTTATATCATTCAGGGCGACATACAAATCAGCTAGTTTTTTTCCTGATTTTTTCCTAAGGTAGGCTTCCTTTTTAATAAAGAAACCCCTCACCACACATTTACAGTATATGCTGACCAGACATTTCCCATGCTTAAATCGCCAGTGATGTTTTCCACAAAGAACTGTTCTGATTCCTTTACCAACTCATCTATTATGTCTTTCGATACAAGAAATTCTTTTAATTTCCAAGTAGCTTCTCCTCTCCCATATTTCCTGTTAATTTCCAGACATACTGGATCATGGTCAGACCAGGCAAACTCCCCTATATATGTACTCTTACAGTCCTGGACTGATTCAACATTAACAAGAATCATGTCAATCCTGGAAAAAGATTGATGCCTATGTGAAAAGTATAATTTTGTTCCGTGGGCCGTAGTGTCCTCCAGATGTCATAAAGCTTATGTTTACCCAGCATCTCCTGAAAGGCTCTTGCCACCACCCTCTGCCTACTATCTGATCTACCCAAGTTCCTACTTGATCTATCCATGATATTATCCGCAACACAATTAAAATCTCCCAGATATATAAAAGTACCCTGGATGTAATCCTGTATTTTTCCCAAGATCTTATTTATAAACCTCATCTGTTTTATATTAGGAGCATATACATTAAGGATCGAAAAAAGTCTGTCATCTAGTCTACACACAATAAAAGCAAACCTGCCTATCCTATCGGATTGCTTGTATATGATCTCAGTTTTTATACTTTTAGAAACTAATATTGCTACTCCTCTTTCCTTCTTAACAGGGAGTGATGAATATTCTACAACTGTATATCTATTGTTATATAACCTTTGGATATCACTATCCGTCAAATGTGTTTCCTGCAGGCAGCATACATCGATATGATGTCTACATAGGAAGTCTAACAGGGAAGAACGTTTTTGCGGGGCATTTAATCCCTGCACATTAAGTGTCAGGATTTTTATTGGGGCGGACATTCGGCAATCCTAAAAGCAATAGTCGACAAACAGGCTCCCCAGTGCGAAACAAATAACGAACAATACAAATACAATACAGATAACAACATACATACAAAAAGAAAAAACCTTTTATAAAGGCCATACCTCGCCTTGTTTGTAGTGTCAGACACAGGGTTAAAAAAAAAACCTCGGTCGGGCCACAAACATTATCCCCAGCAGAAAAAAAAAAGGAGGATAAGTGAGATGCAGGCCCTGGCGGGCATCAATATTAATCTCTTATGGGGCAAGGAGGGGGGGGAACGAAAAAAGGAGAAGGAAGAGAAATAATTTTTTTTTTACAAAAATATAAGGGAAGAGCTACCGCCCCCCTCTACACTCATAGGTGGTAAGAAGTCCAAACAATCTTTCATATCGAAAGGGTCCTCGCCCCCTCGAAATCGTTAATCACCTATATTGGACTTCCACCATCCCATTGTGCTTCAACATTCTCAGGTATGTAGAGAATATAAACGATACAAATAAAACATACCCCAATACCGACAAGGTACTTTGTTCATAAATATCTCGTAGCAAATATTTACATTTTATTAACTTTGTTGAGTATCCGAACTCAGTCCTATTCGATTTGGGGGGGGGGGGGGGGTTTGAAACCCACACTCTATCCTTAAAATATTAGGGGGGGGGGGAAAAAAAAACAGTGTTGAGTGTTTCAGACAAATCTCCTAAGAATATCTATTCCCCTTCTTTTTCTTTTTCCTCTTTCCTCCTGAGGTCTGCAGTATGTCATGCGACAGTTCTCCTTTCGGGGTCTTTTGAGGAGAGAAAATTGAGGCCATATTTTTTATCCTTCTTTAGCTCGATCTCAGGTTTCTTCTTTTCCCTCTTACTCTTTTCCTTCCTCTTTGAGGCCATTTTAATAGTTACCTCTGAAAGTGTCCTCTTTTTCTTTGCTTACTATTCCTCTTTCTTGTGGTCTAGTTGGTGTTGTATATCCAGTCTAGTAAGTCAGGCACTCAGCAACAGGTTTTGTCATTGTCCATGACAGAAGATTCAATTACACAGATAGTCTCTTATATATACAGCCTAGCAATAAAGTTAAAATCAGAAATCTCAAGACAATTTAAAGAGGTCTAATGCTGTAAAGCTCAATACGCCACATGGGGGGGGGGGGGTCACAACAATCTTCAGAGGTGCAAATTGCATCACCATTGTAGTAATATTAGGCAGTGTAAGGTCTTGAATATACAGATCTTGCAGTCTTATTCGGCAGCATAAAACAGGGGTATATTCACAGATGAATCCTGTAGATTGTTCCTATTAATGCTTAGGAATATTTGACATGAGTACGCCACCATAGGGATTCCAAAAGCATTCACTGGTGTAAGGCCGGTATATACAATCAGCAATACATGTCAGAGGTGTATCCACAGAAATAAAGCTCACAGTTGCCATTCGGTAATTATATGTCAGGCTTAATCTCTCAGTAGGCACCCAGTACTATTCGGCGCTAAAGGCAAGGATATATCACCTAACATCTTGTAATAGTATTTAATCAGTGTAAGGCAGAGGTATGCAGAGCTTGCATTAATATTCACCAGCACTAAGAAGTAGTGTGTTCAAGGGTGGATCCTATACATGGCACCTATTAATGTCCGGTAATGTCTGACCTGAGTACACCATCAAAGAGATCCAGTGTTAATCAGTGGTGTGGAGCATATAGTATACGTTCAGCAATACACATAGAGCTCACCAAGTTCAGTAATATAGAGCACAAATATTCTTCCAGCAGACTCACATTTGCTTTAAGAGTATGGAGCAGGGGTACCTTACCAGGGAGTACCAGCATCAATGCGCCACCGGGGTACACGCTTATTTGTGGAGGAGATGTATTCAGCTATCCAAACCTGGGCATCTCAGCAGGATCAGGTGAGTATGCTTTACGGCCCTGTCTTTTCTTCTCTCTCCCTCTGCGTTCCCCACTCCTCTCAGAGCTGTATTGCAGACCTCCAGACCTTTAGTGCCCCGATTCCTGCAGCTCCAATCCGTGGTCACCTGGTATCCGGCTCGTGGCTTAGAAAATCGTGCCAGCGTCTACCTTCTCCTCTCGGCTGCAGATCTCGGCTTCAGATTAGAAGAGAAAGAGAAAAGGAGAAGAGAGCAAAAAATAAATAAATACAAATATCTATTCGTGTTCTGGCTTAAATTCCAATGTTATACTTGTATGCTTTGCTACACACTCACAGCCCTACCCCTTATATAGGCTATAATGTAACTATAATACAATTGCGAAATGACCAACTAGTCGAGTTGTGCTAACCCCAAGCTTTCTTGTTATTGGAGGCACAGCCCCTCTCCATTTATCAGATATTTATCTACACATCACTTCTGAAAAAAATCACAACACAACAATTATTACTTATAACTGTGAAAAAAGTATAGTGTTATAGGCGCTACCAAAATATCAAAAAAGGTTACTATAAATGTGCTGCTCACTTAAATGTAAAGAAAACACCTCTATTCTTTACTAATTAATAAAAGGTCAAAGGAGTAAAGGAGCGCAAGTATCAATTAACAGAAATACAAATTATGTGAAGATAAAAAATGTGCAACTTCGTGCAAAAAAACAAAAATAAAACATGCAAGTGATCAAACAGATATATACTTATACTTAGATTTATATGTTTATATATTTTTTCTTATTTTTTCACTGTTGATTGGAGATTTCAAATTGATGTATATCTCTCAAAGAAAGAAAAAAATAAAAGATAATAGTGCTTTCTGTCAGACAAGGTGATGTATTGAGTTGAAAAATATGGACAGAACTCACGAATTTAAGAGCAGTATACTGCTCTCTTTTTAGGCAAATACGGAGATCCCTGGCAGTATGTAGGGAATAATGATGCCAGCTGCTTTGCATGAGGGCTCTCCCGATGTTTAGTATCCAATCACATATATAAAAAGGAAAATGCCACCATAGTAAAGTATTGTGCAAACAAGATACTTTAATTAAGGAATAAAAATGAAGGCTTACTTAAAAGTCTGTGAGTACAATTACGTAACTCACAGAAGCGCTTGGTTAAAAAACACAGAACTCTGCCTGCAGCAGGTGGTGATCATGTAGCAGGAACAGAAAGCACCAGGGATTTGAAGCAACCGCCGGATAAATCAGCTGTTTTCACAGATCTTCACAGCAGCTGAAATGTACAATGTCACGGAGAGGAGGGGGAGTGTCACAGACGCGTTTCGCCAAGCGTGGCTTCCTCAGGTGCAACATTACTATAACCCCTTATATTAAGGTGCGCCCTTATTATGCCATCAAAATTACTGATTTATTTTGCAGTACCCTACAAATTTACCTGCCTAATACCCCTGTTTAAAACACTCGTACACCTTCAATCTAGTGGTGTATTTAAAGTGAAAACATTTTAGAGTTTACATTTTATTTAATCATCTTATCATGTTCTAAACTGTTCTCAATCCTTTACTTAAACATTACTGTCGGACTGAGTTTTTACTCTACCTACATTACTATACACACAAAATTTGACAGATCATATCAACCCCTTTTATCATACCAAAATATTATTCAATCCACCCAATGTGTATAGTCTGTGTCTGCTCTGTAGTGCTGTTTTTAAGGAAAACAGCTGGTAGATTAATAACTACCTCACCCGTTTCCACAGAATTAAGCTAGACACAACCTACCACAAAGTTATAAAAGACATTAGTGTGCGCCCCACATCAATTAATCAGAAGCAGAACAGTTTCCCTATTCTGGCTTCCTAGTACCACCAAAATTAGTATTAGTGAACTTTACCTACATTACTATACATGCAAAATTGGACAGATTATATCACCCCCTTTCATCATAACAAAATATTATTCAATCCTACCATGGTGCATGGGCTGTGTCTGTTTTTTAGTGCTGTTTTTAAAAGAGGCAGCTAGTTGATTAATAACTACCCCACCCTTTCCACAGAGTGAGGCTAGACACACCTACCCCGGAGGTATAAACAACATTGGTTCCCCCCCCCCCCCCCCCCCACATCAATTAGACAAAAACAGAACAGTTTCCCTTGTACCATCATGGTTAATATTTAGTGAGCAATCCCCTAGAATACCCCATTATTACTCACCCATACACATTGCATTTAGTGGTATATTTATAATGTAAACATACCAGTCACATAATGAAACCCCAATTTCCAGATTTAAAACAATTCACAATGTCGTCAATCCCAACTGTGTATTACCGCATATGTGCCCAATATTGATCTTGAATTATCGCCAGACTGTGAGTTTGAGCAGGCTTATATGTCCTCTGATTTAAAAAAAAAAAAGGAAAAGTGTTTCCCTTCCCACAGACAGCATGGGCTTCTATTCATCCAGGTTTAGGTTTTAACAGTCCCCACAAAGAAAGTTTGTCCTTCACTTGTTGAGGGTCTGAAAACATATACATTATGTCTTTGTAAGTTATTCGGATCTTCAATGGATAACCCCAAGCGTATACAATATTGTTTTCACGCAGCCACCTAGTAAGGTCAGTGAATTTTTTCCTGAATTGTCTTGTACTTTGAGACAGATCAGCTGTCTCAAACTACAAGACTAGATTCAGATTTGGGTAGGTTTTTCCTAAATTCTCTAACCAAGCTATCTTTTAATCTGTAACTGTTAAAGCATACAATGACATTGCGTGAAATGTTGCTTTGTGTCAAGTTAGCAGGTTTCGGCAACCTATGTAACCTTTCAATGGAAAAGGGACCCAACATGTCAGCTGGTAAGTAAGTAGATAGGAGTCCATTTAGATATTCATCCAGATCTACGATATCCTCAGCTATCCCACGGATCTTTAGATTTTGCCGGCGAGAGCGGTCCTCTATATCGGCCATTTTTACGCTCAACCTTGTTGTAAGCGTATTAGTTATTTTGTTTTGGGCTTGCAGGTCATTAACTTTCAACTGAAGTGAAGCAATATCTTTTGCTTGAGTCAGGGGGGAAGAATTAATTCGGGAAAACCCTTCTTTATAGTCTAAGAGGTTTTTGACCAGATCAGACTTTATTTTCACATACAGAGAGTCTAATGCAGACAGGGACTCTATTTTGGTTTATAGAAAGCCAATAGCATTACATGTATTCCATAAACCGAAAGTCTATAAACCGAAAGACATTCGGTTTATAGACTTTCGGTTTATGGAATACATGTAATGCTATTGCTATTCTATAAACCGAAATAGAGTCCCTATTCTTAAGAATGGGGTCTCTATTTTCGGTTTATAGAAAGCCCATAGCATTACATACAATGTAATCGCCGAACCCCGAACTCCAACCCGAACATACAGTAAAATGTCCGTGTTTCGGGTCCAAAAACCGTATTGTTCGGTACGAACCCGAACAGTGCGGTTCGGGTTCGCTCAACACTAATGGTGACAAATAAATATGTAGTTTATGCACTCACAAACTTGGGTGCAGAGTCAAGCTTTGAATCAGTGAAAATCAGGAGTTCTTCTGATAACCCATTTATTGGCTATAAAAAAAGAAAACCCACATAGGATAATATTGCAAAAATGCCCATAAAGCGCAGGTAAAGCATATATAAAAACCATGTTCTGTAGGTAGTAGCAAGGCAAGAGTGCCACCAAACTGGCAGAATTTTGAGGTTGGCAGCAAACAGGCAGGGTCAAAGGCAGGCAAGAATCAATAACAGGAAACCAGGAACCAAGATCAGGAATGCTATAAAGGCACAAAGACATAATACTGGCTATAACCAAAGCAATGCAAAGGCCCTGCAGATGTAAACTGGGTTGGGGTAGGTTAATGAGGCAGCTAACATAACAGGAGGAGAATGGAAGCACTACATGTTAGTCATTAGAGGCATTTGTTCATAAACCTGCATGTCTTGCTGTCTTACAATAGTCACATTAGAGACAAAGGCACAATCTGGTGGCAGATGAAGTGCAGTATTGTTAAAGGACTCAGTAGAACCAGAATCAAGTACTGTATTGATAGATCTAGATTTAGCATAACCATGCTTAGAATCACTTTGACAGGCTTTCATGTCTTAAGTAATTGGTACCTTTTTCTGTTTTACCTTTCTCTCACCAGAGACCAGAATTGTACCAAGAGCAAGGGGTTCATCAGAGGCACTAGGGCACCTTTAGAAACGGTATGACTTTTATCTTTATGTGTGCTATGAGGGGTCAAGGACACTTCATCGCCGCGGCTTCATCGCTGACAGTTCAGGGTGGCAGTTAGAACACTGAACTGTCAGCAATGAAGAATAACACGGCCGTTTCATCGCTTACATGGCTATGTAAGAGCTGACATTTCAGCGCTGAACTGTCAGCACTTACAAATGTACAAGTAAACAGAAAATACCCCCCCAATAAATGATTCCCCTTCCAAAGTGCCCCCCCAACCCCAGTACTAAAATGAACCCTAAAACCCCAATACTAAAATTAACCCCCGAACCCTAATAGTAACCCCCGAACCCTAATACTAACCCCCAAACGCTAATACTTACCCCCTTAACCCTAATACTAACCCCCGAACCCTAATACTAACCCCCTAAACCCTAATACTAACCCCCGAACCCTAATACTACCCCCCTAAACCCTAATACTAAAATTAACCCCCTAAACCCTAATACTAAAATTAACCCTGAACCCTAAAAACTAATTCTAACCCTCTAAACCCTAATTCTAACCACCCTTAACCCCAATCCTAAAATTCTAATTCTAAAACTCTATCTTCTAACTCTAACACATTAAAACTTACCTTTAGTGATGAAATGTCCGGCGATGAAATCTCCCGCGACGAGCTGTCGTGTGGTGAAGTGAAGGCGGTGAAGTGGCTGCGCGGATGCAGCCACGATGAAGTGTCCCATCTCCTGATATGAGTGGTAGGAATGGTAGTTCTGAGACTTGTCCGTTCTGTCTTCCTCAGTGAAGTCTAAAGCATGAAAAGACATGCTTTCCCCATCAAAGCACTCATCAGATGCAGTAGTCATCTCCAGATCATTAGACAAGGCTTCAATCTAAAAGGTTCACAGGTGTTTCAGATTTACTAACCCCAGGATTAACGATCTGAGAAAAAGGCAGTTTTTTCCCTTTTAGCCTTAACACCTCTATTGTATTCAGGTTCCCTGGCCATGATTTTGGCTTTATTAGGTACAGGAGGTTTAGCTGGTTTTAATGGCAATAAAAACACAAATTTTATTGCACTAAAGACACTGCAAGTTATTAGTGTGTAGCAGCCATGTTTCATGAGATACAGGAAGGAAGTACACACCCCAACAGGAAACATGTGCAATAGGAATCAAACCATAGAGTTACTTGCATGTAAACCAAACATAACATCCATAACAAGTACTGCACTTCACTAAATTGATGTATGCCCCCCAAGTGATTATGACCTAAAGATTCCGCCTTTCTCATGTTTCCAGGGACACATATTTGTTCCACATGCTGCAGAAAAACCATGTAAAGTGCAGCCCGGCAGTATGTAGGATTTATGCACTACAGATTCCAATTAATCAGGGTGGAGATCTCATAGAACCTACCATGATTAATTGATTGGATTGTGCCTGTGCTTATTTGCATCCTACATACTGCTGGGCTGCACTTTGCATGCTCTGTCTGCAGCATGTGGAACACATATGTGTCCCTGGAAACATGGCCGATGTTGGCAACTATGCATGATGAAATCCATACTCATATTTTTCTGAGCTTCCACACAAATTTTACACAAAATGTAATATGCAACACATCTTGGATTTGCAAACTTGATGATAGTTCTCTTAACCCCTTGACGACAAATGACGTGCCAGACACGTCCTGGGAGAAACTCCCTTAACGACAAAGGACGTGCCTGGCACGTCCTGCAGTGAATGAAGCGGTTTTCGCGATCAACGATCGCGAAAACCGCTTTAACAGTGCTGGTCTATTGCCTCGACATCGAGGCAATAGCCAGCACCGAAATTTCTATTTTGGGACCCCCACGATCGCCCCACGGAGCGATCGTGGCGAGCCATATTGACGGAGCATGCTGCTCTGTCAATATGGCTAAGCCCTCTGCCGGTCTGAGCTTCGGAAGTGAAAGTAACTTCACTTCCGTCGCTCTGAATATGCTACTTGACTGCCCCTAGTGGTAGTTTAGTAGCATTGCAATGGAAAATATTTAAAATACATATTTAATTAATTAAAAACTGGTTATTTAGCTATATTAGCCTATAGGGTTAAAATTAAATATTTTATAGCATAAGGGATAGGGTTAAAATTAAATTAAAGTTAAAAAATATTAATGGATATAATAAGGATTAGAGTTGGGGTTAAATTTAGTGTTAGGGTTAAATTTTGGGTTCGGGTTGGGGTCAAAAGATCAATATAGGAAAAAACCAAAAAACACTATTTTTGGTTTTTGCCCCATAACTCGCAAAAAAATACCGAAAAATATGGAAACATGCATATTTTTGAACTCGGGAGAACATTTAGAAACTATTTAGATGGGGTCTTTTTTAATGATTTTATTTGTGTAAATTATATTTTAGGTCAAAGTTAGAAAAAGTGTTTTTTTTTTTATTTTTCATCATATTTTATGATTTTTTTTGTAGTAAATTATAAGATATGATGAACATAATGGTATCTAATGAAAGCCCTTCTTATGATGATAAAAACAACATATAATTTGTGTGGGTACTGTATGTGAGAAAGAAAAAAATTACAGCTAAACACAAACACCCTAGAAATGTCAAAACAGCCATTGTCACCAAGGGAAAGTCAAGGTGAAAATGTCTTGTCACTAAGGGGTTAAAGATATACTGGACTCAAAGCGGATGCAGCACAATTTTAGATCTGGTTTATTTTCCTATGATGAAGTAACAAAATAAATGCTTTCCCACGCAAAGCCATAATGCAAAGAATGTTAATCGCAACAATTTGAATGCAAATATTACAGAGAAAACAATTACTTTACTTTTGCTGTTATTTTTGATTGAGTCAAAACATTTGTTGGTCCATGACAGACATAAATGACAATGATAACATACTATTGACTAACAAAGATATTTTAACTTTTAACATCAATATTCCAGCATAGTGCTGA
The DNA here is from genome assembly GCA_036172795.1 of Pelodytes ibericus. Classification (NCBI taxonomy): domain Eukaryota; kingdom Metazoa; phylum Chordata; class Amphibia; order Anura; family Pelodytidae; genus Pelodytes; species Pelodytes ibericus. The sequence goes on along the minus strand of CM069867.1, from coordinate 25,259,569 downwards.
ATTCATAATCCTAATCGGTAGGACTTTTATAAAACCTGTACTTTGAATAGTCAGTTGGCTTTAAAGGGTAAAGTTAGCAAGTTGGGTAATGTAAAAACATGTATGATGTTTGGAATATAGAATTGATGAGTTGGTAGTAATTATATGGGTTTCAAATAATTTTAAAGCTGTAAACCGACTATTAGTGATCTTGTAATGCCCTCTTGTGGACAGACCTTGCATAACTTCAAACTTTAATAATACAGCCTAATAATACAGGTGAAAGAAAAAAAATGTATTTAACTGGGTTCAGATAAATAAAAGACAGAAGGGAAAAAGGGGACAGCATGAAAAAAAAATAAAAAAATAAAAAACAATAAATAAAAAGGAACTTAATAAGAAGAGGAATCTAGAAAATAAAATATAGAGAATGAAGAAAACGAGCAACTCATGAGAGGGCTGCCAGCAGCTCCAATAGAATGCTGCAACAAAAGGGTCTGTGGTTGAAAATCTGCTAGCACCAGAGGGGAATAAGACTTAGTCATCTTCCAGACTTGGTGAACAAGAAGGCTCCAACAATGAGCTGCTGGGTCTGCTTAGAATCACAGAGTATGATATTGAAAAGTGATAGTGAATGTTTTTGGGCCTGAATGCCCAATTTTCTTTTTATTTTGGGGCATTTCCACCATATATGTATGTTGTCTGCTATTTTTACACAGCCTCTAAAGCAATTTTCATTGGCATCAGCATAATTCTTGTTTAATAATAGATATGTCCTGTGTTACAGTTTATATGCTTGTTCATGGAAGGTGACTGACAGAACATTTTTCTGTCTCTTCTAATATTTCTGACCACTTGTCATCATCTATCGGTTCACCTATATCTTATTGCCATCTATACCTGCACAAAAGTTCCTTATGGTTAATATTGAACATTTTATATAAGTATGACACATCTCTGAGTCCATAGTTCCTTTGTTTTAGATATCTTTAAAAATCTGTGTACTGATCAGTATTCAGATGTCCTAGATGTATAGATAAGATTTTTTAAACTGTGGAATGTGCTCTGGGGTAGATTTCATATTTTCAAGAGAGTAACTCTTGGAAGCCACATTAAATAACTAAAACTGTTACCATTACAAAAGCTATATTCATTTTCGGCCCATTTTGAGTGAGTACAGTTTTATCATTATTATCTACATGAAACACATACAATAGGTTTTCTGCTGGACATGCGATGTAGTCAGGGGAGGGCTGGCAGCCTTAGGCCTGGGGGGCAAATCCAGTCAAGTGGCCCATTGCACCATCGAATCGCCTCCCCATCCACGGCCATCTTTTCCTTGTTTTATAACGAATATTGCCAGGATTTTCCCCCACAATATGCCACGATTTGCCATTTAATATGCTAGAATTTCCTTCTGTTATTCAAGCTGACAAGACACTAGAAGCAGGAGGATGACGTGAGACGCAGGACGTGCGTCTGTCGTGGGAGTGGTCCGCCCGAATGCTGAACGCCGAATCCCGACTACAGAGCTACTGCAGACTTACCGCTGAACAGTCAATGCCCCAAAGATCCACTGGCAAACTCTTTGTGCCTCTTTGAACTTTTGGCATCTAGAGTGGATGGTCCGTGGCAATTCATGGTCAGACAGCTATCTGGACAGACATAAAGCCTGAGGTCCCCCCTCCTGTCGACTTCTTACCTCCAAGCAGATAACACTAAAAGATCTCCTCCCTGATCCGAAATAACCCTATCGATTAACCATCGAATTCTGTTAGAGAGAATATTTATCAAAAGCTTGCATTTTTTCCATAGAGAGGGCCCTATCAAGATTTGGGTAAGATCGTTTCTGACTCTTTTCTTTATATTACCAGCGATAATAACTGATTACCTCTCTCTTGTTCAAACAACTCTGAATATTCACGCAACATTGTAGTCCATGGAACCGTGGGAGCTTCAAGATACACTACATAAGTGAAGTCATTCACATCACCAGTCTCACTTGACTTTCGATTAATTTTGTCTCAGACAGATGTCCATGAACAACGATTATACAGCATAATCCTAAACTGGAAAGTATAACTGTTGGTCTTAATCAGTTACAAACCATCATTTCTGATATACTCACAGCGTTTGTCTATTAGTGCTGAAAAGGTCAGACTGATATCAAATCTTAGTATCTAATGACTATCAGAAGAACAGATTGGTATCCCAAAGAAGGTAGCCAGTATGGCTCTATGAATAGGACATTGTCTAACACAGATACAGTTCACACTCTTTTTTGCTGTTTTCTTTGTTGCTTTTGCTTGTGTTTTTCTTTCCTTTTGTGTGTTCCTATTTTTTTTTCCCTTCGAGCACTGATTTTCTCATTATATCACTTTAATTCAAGCAATTTGGCACATTTAACTAAGAATACTCTAAGTTAATGTAATCTCTGATCTTTACCATTTATTACAACATAAGAGATCGGAAAAAAGGAGATTCACTGAAGCGCACGATACTGTGAGATATTTACTAAATGTTTAGTTGGTGTAGGCCATGATCTTTTGCATTGTTTTCAGCTCAAATAACTTTGATATTCATTGGAAATTATAAACAACCATATTTATCATTAATTAATTTCTAAATTAAGGGAAAAAGGAATGAGTGAATAATAAAACCGGGGGAAAAAGGGAAAGGAAAAGGAGGGGGAAAAAAAAGGAAAGGGGAAAGATTATAAGATAATAAAGGTTAAAAGACAGTAAAAGGAAAGGAAAGGGAAAGGGGAAGAGGGGAAAAGAAAGAAAAAAGAGGAGGTAGAAAGAGGGAGAGAAAGGGGGGGGGGAAGAAAGAAAAGGGAAAAAAAAAAAAAAAAGATAGGAAAGTAGGGTAAAAGGAAAGAAAATTTACATATATATACAGGAAAAGAGGGTAAAAGTGGAACAATGGCTCCAAAAAAAACACTCTCCACAGACAAAAGTAAAACAATTTTCTTCTCACCAAAAGCTGACTCGAATAAAGTGGGAAGTCATAGAAGATCTCTGTCCCCTACAGCCCTAGTCTCAGCCTCCTCTACAGATAAAGATACAACCCCATCATTGACCGAAACGGTAACAAACCTAAGCCTAACATCGGCAATGAATGATCTATATGAAAAACTGAAAAATGACTTTAAACAAAATATTTCCGATCTATATAGGGAGATTGCAACACTGTCATCTAAATTAAATAACCAAGACGAAACAATTAAAAAAATCTCAGAAGAGATGGCCAATATACAAGCCCAAAATACTATTTTGAAAGATCAAGTTAAGCACTGTAATAACAAGATCATAGAATTTGAGGACAGATCGAGAAGGAATAACCTTAGAATTAAAGGCATACCCGAAGAAATCAAAAATGTTGATCTTAAGGATTATATGTTGGAATTTGTTTCAATGTTTGTTGACCCATCGACTCTTGGTAAAGCCCCCTTTGAACGGATCCATAGAATATCCCGACAAGGCAATATAGCTGGCCCTACTCCACGTGAAGTAATCGTGAGATTCTTAAATTGTTCAATAAAGGATGAGTTCCTCCGACAGATGCGCTCAAATCCGGACAAAAATAAGGGGAGATTTGAACCACTATTGGTTTTTCCTGATTTATCCTATGCCACCCGGATGAATCGTAATTCCTTTAGAGAACTAACGCAACAACTCAGAGTAAAGGAGATTAACTATAGGTGGGGGTTTCCAACCAAACTGCAGATTTCATTCAAAGGGGAAACAATTGTGCTCAGTGATGCAGCTGATGCCCAATCCAAATTTAGTGCTCTTGGTATATTAGATTAAAAATAAACCTATTTAGGTATTTGCAGTTCGCACACCTCACTCGCACTTTACACTACTATAACTTCCAAAAGTTTAGTCTTTTTTTTTTTGTGTGTTTTCTTAAGATTCACACACCTAATTTGCACTTGACACAAATATAGTTATGTCGCACTGTATCAATGTAAAGATATTTAATTTAAACTTAGAATTTGGATCAAGGGTACAAATAGCAGAAGTAGTTGAACAGCCTTTTAAACTTTTTTGTCTTATTTTTAAGGTTCACATACCCAATTTGCACCTTACACTATTACAGCCTCCTACATTTTTCTGTGGTGTTTCAAGATCTATACATTTAACCCGCACTATATATATACATACATATATATAGCACTATTTAACAAAGTATAAGTTAATAAAGAAACTTTGAAGAATTAGTAGAAAGAATATAGAATACACACTCTTATTATTTACAAAAGTATACAATTGTGCACAATATAATTGATACAAAGCACAATAGCTTTTCACTGATTAAAATCTGATTGCACCCAAACTATTAAAGAAATGCACTTTAACTAATCACTCTTATCAAGGTTACGTTACTGTCTCTATTAAATAACTATATGAGCAAGGGGAGACCAGGAAGAAAGTGGCACTATGTAACATAAAATAATATAGAAGGGAAGAAGAAAAGGGAAGGAAAAAAAAAAAAGAAAAAAAAAAAGAGAAAATAATCATCTCCCTGAAAAAATGTATTTTAGTCTTAGCTGATATGAACAAGATAATATCCTTTCTAAAAGTTATTCTTGGAGAGGGAGATCAAGACTAGGTCAGAGAAGAAAGGAAAGGATCGAACTGGGTAATAACAAAGGTTAGCAAGTATCTCTGCTGAGGAAAAAGAAAGAGGTAGAATAAATTGAGAGGGAGAAGAAATGAGAAGGAATTGAAAGGGAATAGAGGAAAAAAATATATATGTAGAAGTAATAAGATAGCATTCAGGGTAGGACCACCAACGACTGTAGCCTGGTAATCAGGATCACCTGGGTAACCCCCTTATAGGTGAAGTATGTTATTGAGATTGTTGCTGGTTTGTTATTTGTTTTGTGTTATATTGTATGTAAAGATGTGCGGGGTTGAGGCGGGAGGATCGGAGACACTAATGGAGTGGGCGGTGTCGCGCAGCAAACTCTGGTTAACCAAATGTCTTTAAAATTTTCATCAGCAAACTCCCCGATGAAACGGGGTCTTTTATATAAAATGTTGTTGGGAGAGAAAATTGATATATGTTATGTTCAAGAAACTCACTGGAAGGGATCTTCAGATAGGCTTTGGTGTTTTTCAAAATTTCCTGTTGTCTTCTCTGCTAGTCTGCCCGATGATAAAAAAAAGGGGGGTAGCAATAATAATTACTAGCAAGGTTAAGTTTGAATTGATATTGGAGGAAAGAGATAAAAAAAGGGAGATTTATAATACTGATTTGTAAACTTAATGATCTCCTTTATACTTTGGTGAATATCTATGCCCCGAATATATTTAGTCAGACCTTATACGAGACCCTTTTTAAAAGAGTAGATCAACTTAAAAAGGGCTCATTGATTATGGGAGGTGACATGAATACTATATTAAACGAGAAACTGGATAGAACTACTATAAACGGTAAAACTAACACAAAATACATCAAGACCAAAGCAAAAATGCTTCAAGAAATTCTCCTTAAATATGATCTTTTCGATATCTGGAGAGTTTATCACCCGACAGAAAGAAACTATTCTTTTTATTCTAGTGTTCATCTATCATATTCCCGAATTGATTTTTTTCTAACCAACTCGTTTAACTTAAAAAATGTAATCAATACGACGATCGGCCAGATCACTTGGTCTGATCATGCCCCCATAAGTCTCACGATTAAGAGCAATTTTGAATATAATACCAAACCGCTTTGGAGGTTGGATGAAACGCTGCTATTGAAGGAGGAGGATAAGAAACACCTCAGAGTCCTGATTATTGAATATATTAATTATAACGACAATGGTCAGGTTCCTGACCAGATACTATGGGCTTCATTTAAATGTGCCATACGCGGTTATCTTATACAACTAGAGGCAAGAAAAAAAAGGGATAAAGCTGTCTCTTTAACAGACCTATATATTAAGTTGGCCCAGTTGGAGTGTGGCAATAAATGTTGCCCCTCAGAGGCAAACTTTGTAAGCATAGGGAATGTGCGTGAGAGGATTAAGAAAAGACTAGAAGAACAGGTTAACAATATGATACTGTCTTCTAAACAGAGATGGTACAGTAGCAGGGATAAAACTGGAAAAATGCTTACCAAGAAAATTAAGCAGGACAATACAAACCAAAAGATAAAAAAAATCGTGGAGACAGATAAAGTTAATCTGTCTCCTCGAGAAATCGGCGAAGCATTTGCTCGATATTATGAACAACTTTATAATCTCAAAGAAGAGAACTTTACACCTCTTGAGTTGAATTCCTTTTTAGAGAAAATCGATTTGCCTCAAATATCTAATGACTATTTGATGAACCTGAATAAAAAGATTAGTAAGGAAGAAATTAAAAAAACAATTCTTAACCTGGATAACGGTAAAGCACCGGGCCCTGATGGATATACAGCCATGTTTTTTAAGATATTTGAACCGGAAATAACTCCCCTTCTTTGCTCAATGTATGAGGCTATAGGCAAATCAGGAAAGATCCTTCCAGAGTTGCTGAAAGCCACAATCTCCCCAATACCTAAACCGGGCAAAGACCCAAGTTTTGTTGGTAACTATCGACCAATTTCCTTAATAAACATTGACATCAAAATCCTCTCTAAGATACTGGCCGAACGATTAAAATCAGTTATACCAAATCTGATACATCGTGATCAGTCAGGATTCATAACTTCAAGGTCTGGTGGTGATAATGTTAGGAATTTATTAAATTTAATTTCATCAGTGAATAACTGTAAAACTCCATGTGTCTTTGCAGCTGTCGATGCTGAAAAAGCATTCGACAGAGTAAACTGGAGATACATGGCCGAAGTCTTATCTGCTTTCGGTATTGGGGGGATATTTAAAAATCTGATCCTGTCCATGTACTCAGAGCCTACGGCAAAAATTAATGGAAATGGCCTTAGTTCAAGATGGTTCCCAATTAAAAATGGTACTAGGCAGGGCTGCCCATTGGCGCCCCTTTTGTATAATCTTACGATGGAACCTTTGGCCTCATACGTTAGACAGACACAAACAATTCACGGTATAGAATGTGGGAATTATCATCAAAAAATCCTACTTTATGCGGACGATGTCATATTAACTCTCTCGCAACCGGAACATTCCATACCAGAACTTTTACGCTGTATCGAGGAATTTAGTTATTTCTCAAATTATAAGATCAACCTCTCCAAGACCCAGATCATTTGTCAAAATCTTTCCCAAATTCAAGACACTTACCTTAAACATAACTACCACTTTAATTGGAAAAATGATTCAATTAAGTATTTAGGGATCGATATTAAATTTGAAATAAGTACTATGGTAGAACATAACTATCTTGGTTTATATAAAGAGTTTGAGGCTAAAATTAAATCTTGGAAGAAGATCCTAATCTCATGGATAGGAAGAATCAACCTGGTAAAGTCATATCTGCTCCCTAAACTGGAATACCTTTTTCGGACTATTCCTCTTAGAGTCTCAAGGAAATATCTGTCTAGGTTTCACAGATTGTTTGCTACATATGTTTGGGAAGACAAAAAGCCCAGAATCCAATTTTCTATAATGTCAAAACCCAGATCTCAGGGTGGCCTGTCTTTTCCTGACTTATTTCATATACATGATTCAATTATGTTTTCCCATTTCCTGCTATGGGGCAATGTCAAATCAAAGAACAAAAGTTGGTACCAACACGAGAGGGAGGCATGTGGTGGTATGGACCCCTTCCTCCTTTTCTGGCTGGATACTCAAAAATGTGGCAACTTAAAGATCGTAAACCCGGTGATACACAACGTCTTTCTATCCATTGCCCCAATTAAATCCAAATTTTTCTGTCCCTCTCAAATAACTCCCCAGGCTCCCATAAATGTTTTGAAACTCTATTTGGAAGATCTAAACTTGGATAGCTGGCACAAATCGACCATGAAGAAGATTGGAGATCTATTTTGTAATTTAGATCTTCTCTCCTTCATAGATCTGCAACATAAATACAAGCTACCAACAAGAGAAATGTTTTCCTATATTCGAATTAAAGATTTTCTTAAAAAAATACAATTAAAATCAGAATCACCCTTAGATAAAAATTATTTACAGTTCCCATCAAAAAAATATATCCTCTCAAATTTTTAAAGCTATCCAGGAACTGGAACCGGATGAGAAGAAATATGATACAATAATTAAATGGGAAACCGACCTGAATAAATCCTATCCGATACAGTCTTGGTTTAGAGCAGTTGACCTATTAAATAAATCAATTCACTGTATTGCTCTACAGGAGTTATAGATGAAGGTCCTTCATAGATGGTACTGGGTCCCGTCAAGATTAACAAAATATCAACCTACAACATCGCCACTTTCTTGGCGTTGCAGTAGAGAAATAGGCAATATAAAACATATCTGGTGGGATTGTCCAAAACTTGATGAAGTACGTACCTCTCTAGCCAAGATTTTATCGGACTTGAACTTAGACCTGGGGTCCCTAACATCAGGGAAATTTTTGTTCCATCTTGAGTTGCCAGAAATGAATAATTTTTCTAAAAAACTAACAGTGCATGTTCTAATGGCCACCAAGATGTGTATATCAAGATATTGGAAAAAAACAGAGATACCCTCTGAAAATGAGATCCGCTCACAGGTCCAGTATCAATGTAGTATGGAAAAACGTTTCTACTTAGACAATCTGTCTCTCCCTTCATATTTTAAAATTTGGAATCCCGTTATCTTACTTAGACCTTAATCTATACTTATACTCTAATAAGCTGGTTCAGCTAACCCGGACGTTTACAGACATAACTCTGGAGATCCTGCACTTGGCCCCGCCCGCTTCCCTGAAGCTTAAAACAGTCTAATAACTGGTATGGGCTCCGTTCCCTTTCCCACACTGAACCCCGCACATCTATGTGAAGTTGACTGCAAGGAAGATGGTATTTTTCGTAAGGTTTTATATTGTTTTACTGGAGGTTTATACTGAACCCTCAAATTCTGAATTGAAGCTTACTAGATTAATGTTGTAAGCACTAGGAGAAGTTGTTTGTGCGGAGAAATGTCCCTCTAGAAATGCTCTACACTGTTCCATTGGATTTATGAATTGAACCTCAATACTTTTAATTGCAACATGGTAACTTGACTGTTGAAGGAATTATGTTAAATGTGTAAACTCTGCTTTATAATACAAGGAAGCACTACTAAATCTAAATTCGTCCAGACTACTTAAATTTACGATATATAAACCACTGTCTAGTTAACCTTTATTCTCATCTCTCCACTATCCAATATACATAATTGGAAATATAAAATTGAATGGAGCATTTTTTTGGATGGATATTTGCCCATATGTTAGTAGCCCTAACTAAAGTTAGTAATTAACTCATTATACATTCTTTAAGAACAACTAAGAATTACTCTAGTATATTGTTTAAAGCCTCCGTTTTAGCACTGATGAGTCATAGGATACAATCCTCTTCCTTATGTGCTGACTGGGATACCTAAAGGTATTGTCTGTATTGCCTGATTTATGTTTGTATTATCTATGTTATTTCTATTTTTTTATGTATGTTTTAAATGGAAAATATTGAATAAAAAGGAAATATAAAAAAAAAAAAAAAAAAATGCTAGAATTTTCCCTTACAAAATGCCAGGATTATGCCCCTCAGTATGCCAGGATTATGCCCCTCAATATGCCAGGATTTAGACACCCAATATGCCAGGATTTTCCCCTCAATATGCCAAGATGATGCCCCCTCAATATGCCAGGATTATGCCCCTCAATATGCCAGGATATGCCCCTCAATATGCCAGGATTTAGACACCCAATATCCCAAAATTTGGGCACCCCACCCTACCCACGTTGCACACCTACGACATGACCCATAACCCATGTTGCACACCAGGACATGCCCCATCACCACATTTACATGCCTCCATCACCCCATTACATACACATTTCCAATATTATTTGCCATTAATATTCCCCAGCCAATTTGTCCCATAATATGCCAGTGTTATTCTGCAATTTAATATGACTCAGTAAATTTGCCCAATAATATTCCAAGGTTATCTGCCATTTAATATGCCCCAGCCATTTTGCCCAATAATATGCCAGTCTTATTCTGCCATGTATTATTCCCCAGCCATTTTGCCCAATAATATGCCAGTCTTATTCTGCCATTTATTATTCCCCAGACGATTTGTCCAATAATATGCCAGTGTTATTCTGCCATTTAATATGCCCCAGTAAATTTGCCCAATAATATGCCAGTGTTATTAGCCATGTAATATTCCCCAGCCAATTTGCCCAATAATATGCCAGTGTTATTAGCCATGTAATATTCCCCAGCCAATTTGCCCAATAATATGCCAGTCCTATTTGCCTGTAATATTCCCCAGCCAATTTGACCAATAATATGCCAGTGTTATTTGCCATGTAATATTCCCCAGCCAATTTGCCCAATAATATGCCAGTCTTATTTGCCATGTAATATTCTCCAGCCAATTTGCCCAATAATATGCCAGTCTTATTTGCCATGTAATATTCCCCAGCCAATTTGTCCAATAATATGCCAGTGTTATTTGCCATGTAATATTCCCCAGCCAATTTGCCCAATAATATGCCAGTCTTATTTGCCATGTAATATTCCCCAGCCAATTTGCCCAATAATATGCCAGTCTTATTTGCCATGTAATATTCCCCAGCCAATTTGCCCAATAATATGCCAGTGTTATTAGCCATGTAATATTCCCCAGCCAAGTTGCCCAATAATATGCCAGTCTTATTTGCCATGTAATATTCCCCAGCCAATTTGCCCAATAATATGCCAGTGTTATTAGCCATGTAATATTCCCCAGCCAATTTGCCCAATAATATGCCAGTGTTATTAGCCATGTAATATTCCCCAGCCAATTTGCCCAATAATATGCCAGTCTTATTAGCCATGTAATATTCCCCAGCCAATTTGCCCAATAATATGCCAGTGTTTTTTGCCCCCCACCCCCCCATCTCTTACCTTTTTCCCTGGTGGCTAGTAGCAGGACTTCCCTGGTGGCTAGTGGCAGGAGGACTTCCCTGGTGGCTAGTGGCAGGCTAGTGGCCGAACAGGCAGCACAGAGAAACCTCCATGCTGCCTGTTCGGCCTCCCGGCGGTTGTGCCGACAGGTCACGTGATCGGCGCGCGTCTGACGTCAGATTGCCGATCACGTGACTGTCGGCACTTCCGTGTCACACTGCACGGGGAGCCGAACAGGCAGCACAGAGGTTTCACTGCAGCTTTGCAGGCAGAGCGGAGGTCCGATCCCCTCTCACCTCCATCTCTGCCTGCAAGCGCGTTTTTTTTTTTTAACACTGGCCCAGTGGCCGTGTTTTACAAACCTTAGGGCGGCCGGGGGGGCAATTGCCTCCCTGCCCCCCGGCCCAGCCCGCCCCTGGATGTAGTCATTTTTTTTTTTATTCTCTACATACACAGTAAAAACAATGTTCAGTTGATACACAAAGGAGAGCATTGTATAGAAATATCATGAAAACAAGAGAATTCTTAATGTATATTTCCTGGTTAAACATGTTAAAGATAAAAATGAATAAAATGAGGGTCAAAAGTGACTTTTTTGGTATATTTGATAGTTCCCTTCTAATCCAGGTAACAAAACTCAGCAACCATAGACTCACAGACACACTCAAGAAAAACTCACAGACACACTCAGCAAACACTCACAGACACACTCAGCAAACACTCACAGACACACTCAGCAAACACACGCACACTCAGGAAACACTCAAAGACACACTCAGCCAGCACACAGTAACTCACAGACACACTTATCCAGCACACACTCAGACACTCACACACACACCAGCAGTTTTTTATTTATTTATCATCATTAGAGGACTGAGATAACGAGCATCGGGGCTGCGGGGAACCATTTTTTCTTTTGCACCCAGACCGACATGTCCCCGTCCCTCCCTGCTTAGCTTCCTGTCATGACACCTGCAGGGAGGAGAGGGTAACATTGCTCAGCTTCTACTGCAGCTTGTAGGTGACAGTGGGAGCGGAGTGCCCCTCTTCAGAAGGTAATAGTGTGCACCCGGGGCGGAAGGTATAGATATCAAATAATAATCTTTGTGAAAAAAATAAATTTCTCATTTTTATTTCCTTCCTAAGTTCCCCTTAATTACAGCTCTACGATACACAAACACTAATTCAGGAGCCAGCCTGATTTTTTTTAGGAGACAGGTAAATGGAACGTTTGTAGAGTCCTATTTAAAACAATCTAAAATCTCTACTGCTGGCTCCTTTTTTAAATTGTTTTACATAGAACTCTATGGAAGTTCAATTTACCTGGCTCCTAAAAATAATCAAGCTGGCTCCTGAATTAGTCTGGCACCTAAAATCCACAGAACTAAATTCCTGCCTTACTTCTAGTTTTATTGCAGTGGACAGTGATATACTAATACACACACTACACATTACTATGAATTTTATTGCTGTGGAGCTCTATGAAACATTTACACACAATGCACCATGCTGTAAATTTTATTGTGGAGGAGTTCTGTGCTACATCCATACACAATAAATGCATAAGTTTGGATCTAGTGTGTGAAGAAAAATGAATGTGTGAGATATGGCAATTTTCTAGATTATCTGAAGCAAGTAAATTTAAGACAGGGAATGTGGTAAGATTTATAGGAGATGGGTTGGCTGAGAGTGAAAATATATAGTGACTATTTACTGTACAGATAACATGATCTGAGAGCTTGTAGATTTATAGGAGATGGGTTGGCTGAGAGTGAAAAGATATAGTGACTACTCACAGATAACATGATCTGAGGGCTTGTAGATTTATAGGAGATGGGTTGGCTGAGAGTGAAAAGATATAGTGACTATTTACTGTACAGATAACATGATCTGAGGGCTTGTTGCATTAAAAAAAACTTTCACTCTCCTAATAAACAAAGAAAGCATAACTAATAAAATGTTCAACTTAAATAACAAGGCAGATGTGGACTATACTTCCCATTATGCTCATAATGGTGAAATGAGGTCCAGGTGCAATAATAAATCTGTTTTATATAATAAAAAGCTTATATGTCCTTAAGATGATAATCTAAATGGATTTCTTAAAATATGCTACATCTGCCCAAGAAAGAGTTAATCTAAAATCTGTCTCAAATGTGTATAAATTTACTTTACCCCTCCCCCCCCCCTCCAAGTTCCATACCTTTGTGTGTTTGGAGGGTACACCATCCACCCTAGAATGTCATGCTGCAGAGGATTGCAGCTCAGTGTGAGACATCGTGCAGAGGAGGGAGGGGATTCGCTGTTTCAATCAGCAAAAACCTGCAAGTGTGGAAACATCCCACTAGCTATGGCACCGCTAGGATACTCTTCCCTACCAAACGAGTCGAGGCTGCGATTTGAGGGTAACACGAACACACCTTTAATGGCTCCCGGTGGGACAATTTATACAACCTTACAGACCAAGGGACAGCCCCCTCCCCCTGAAGGTACACAGGACAATAACATATTCTATCCAATGGACACACAGTGCAACATTTGAAAAGGTCCCTGCCTAGCTTGGAGATAATTGGCTTTAACGGTTACAATAACATAAATATCTCCAAGCACATGGAACTACTGCATTTTACACCCATAAAAGGAAATAACATAAAAACATATACCTTTGACATTTTAAGATGAAAATATGTCATGTGACCATTCGCCAGATAGCTCCGATCTCACGAACGATGTGCCAGAGTTCTGATATACAAGTCTGTTCATGTGAAACAAAGTGTTCAAATGTAACAACAGTAACTGTAGATATCCAGGGAAAGGTAGTTCTGTAACACCCTCTAACAACCATTTTGATTTGTGCCATTACTGCACCACATTGTGGTAGGTTTGAATATCCAGGAGGTCAATACCACCCTGTTTAATATTTCTTTTTAGAACCCTTTGTGTGATGCAAGGATTTTTGCCTTCCCAGACATGATTAGTAATTAATGCCTGTATCTCCCTCAGCTAGGTAGGGGGGAAGCAGAGAGAGATTAGCCTAAATATATATATCCATTTTGGGAGTATGTATGGTGTTATGCTATTTAATCTCCCCCACCAGGACACTTCGATATTACTCCAGACCTTAGAGTATCCCTGGTCTGTTGATACAGACTTCTAAAGATAGTTTCTAAGAGTTCCTGAGGCTTAGGCGTAATCTTTATACCTAGCTTTGTTATTTCCTTCTGAATCCATTTAAAGTCATAGGCATTCCTAATATATTGTGTATCTGCGGCAGATTAACATAGACCCACTTTTATTGATATTTAATTTATAATTTGAGATCTTAGAGAATCTATTGATCTCCAGCATTAATGCCTCTAGCAATCTTATTGGATTAATTACTGTGGCCACTATGTCATCCGGCTAATTTCCCAGAAGATACAGAGTTCATGCACACTACAATATGGGGATTTTGTCTGTCTGCACAAATGGTTCCAGAAAAAGTGCATATAATAACGGCAAGAGGGGACACCCCTGCCGTGTACCGTTCTTAATATGGAACCAGGGGGAGGAGATGACCCTATTATCCTGGCCAAGGCAGACCCATACAGCACTGGAATCATATGTAGAACTCTACCACTGAAGCCACAGTTTTTTTTCAAGTTGCATCGATTAATCCCCAGCTTTTTCAGCATCTAAGAACAGGGCCAGCATGGGAATCGATGGGTCTGTGCCTTATCCAAAAAAATGGATCAGACTGCAGATGTTGTTTGTAGAGGATCTGCCAGCCACAAAACCAACCTGGTCCTTATTGATCAGGTGGGGGATGATAAGCTTCAATCTCCTCATTAGAATGGCTGCACAGATTTTAATGTCACCATTCAGCAAGGAGATTGGCCGATAGTTGCCTATCTGAGTAGGGTCTCTATTGCTCTTTAATAAGGAAAGTTCTATCCTGTCCCTATTGAGTTGAATAATTGGGCTAGTTTTGGCACTAATTCTTTCTTGAAGGTTTTGTAAAACATATTCAAGAACCCACCTGAGCCTGGGGCTACTTTTTTTTTCACGTGATCAAGAGCCAGATTATCCTCATCCACCTCTATTGGTAAATTTAGATCTAGCTGCTCTTTATAAAAGCATGTAAGAGAGATCCCATCCAAATATTCCGTATTGGCCTTTGGATCTTGAGGGTTATGTATATTATACAGATCTCTGAAAGGAAAGGCCGGTCTCTGTTCCTTTATCAATTACTTCTAAGGTCGTTGATGTGTGGCAGGTTAGCAGATATCTGGAGAGCTGTGAAGGCGGAAAACAAATACACAAGGCACGTGTTTCTTTATCCTCAGCTCTGAGTGTAGTTTATTACACATTGGTATTTATACACAAATCTAGGCGTTGTCCTGTGTATTGATTGGTTATAGGTTTTGCACAAACATAGCATCAAGTACATGAGAGGCGGCGTATACATGTCACAAGGGGGGTGGACAATGGGTACATATATTGTCACTAGGCAGAAAAGCTAAAATAAAACTCAATATAATCAGTCAGCAGAAAAGACAGTTGAAACTTGCTACAACATTAGTTCCTCTTTTTGTAGTCTAAGACATTCTTACATAAACCATTATGTCTTATCTGACTTCCTCAGGGACTGTGACCTTTATCTGAACTTGGTCAAGCAAGGGGGGCTTCTCAACATCAATTTAACCCTTTCAGTTCCACTCTTTTGTTCACTTGCTGAACAATCTTAATATTGCTGTTGAGAAGCTCTAGCATAGGTCATGTAACATTACGTGTGGTATTGGAATTTTGGAGCTGGTTTAACAGCTTTAGCAATAATGCATTTATCACATCTCACAATTATATAAAAAGCACCTATTATTGCTATTATTAAAACAAAACACTTAATTATCTCCTAACCACGAGCATATTTCGAATATCTGATCAAAACTTGTGGCTCACTTGATATTTGTGTCCACATCTCTTATATTATTTAAATACCATTGGATAAAATTGGAGTGGTCTGATCAATTAAAACAACATATTGAATCAAAAATCTTCACATCCATATTTAAGCTTTACTAACCGACTATGGCTTTCCTGTTTTACCGGACTGCCTCTGGACAATACTGACATCTAACATTAACTTTAACTTTAATAGCCTTTGAGATTAGGTTTATACCTTTGACGACTGAGCAGACCTTGGTTTCGCTCTGCAGAGATATTGGACTTACAATCTAAAAATAATTCACAGTAGCTCTCTCTTAAATATGGAAGGCCTGACATAACTATCTAAATATGTTACATAATGTTACATAATGACATGACCAACAAAAACACATGATGGAAACAAAACTAAATTAAATATCTATTGTTGATTGCTCCTCTTACCCTGCCTAATAAAACACTTCTCTACAACCAATAGATCTATCTAAAAATCAAACATAATATTCCGGAGTTTGCAATTCCCAAGGACTGAGTCATTTACAGAATACTTTAAAATAACTTGAAGCAAAACTGACATCATGCATTCAGAACACACAAAATGGCATGCATTCAGAACACAAAGAGGCAGTCAGATGAAATGGCAGCAGACAAAACAATATGGTCTCCCATCCACGACGTGACTCCAGAGGCCCCTACAGTCCATATAATATTCATACTGTTCTCCCCTTTTATTCTTAGAAATTGACATTGTCTGTTTCTAAGGATAACCATCAGGAGTTGCCTGGTCAACCTAATCATTGTATCCAAGATGATAAGGCACACTTCCTCGATTTCACACATTGGTAGGTCATCCAGCTTAGTTGCACTGTAAGCTTCCATAATGGGAAATATTTGAGCAGTGTCTTCCAGTCTTCATGTAGAGGCATGATGTCAGTGGTCAGGATGCACTTGAGGATGAGACCCTTGAAACAAACAACATAAACAATTAGCAACACTGATCTCACACATGCTAAACCACTTACAAGTTTCGCTCCAAGTGATCCTAGCCAATTTCCCAGTCCCAGGGGATCTCATGGATTACTTGTGAACACCTTTTAACCTATTCCTTAAATCCATAATCCTTCTTGATTAGTCTCTCTTACAAAAACAAACTAACCTATTTAAAATATCAGATACATTTCCTGAGATTTTATATACTGTCTACACAAAATTCCACAAACATATTATCAAAATACAATTTCTTATGGGTCGACTCATTGTGTTTGGTAGAGTCAGTCTGCAAAAATTCACTTTACTCTAAACATACCTATAATATCACAATTAAACAAATCTCTACTACAAAAATTACAAGCCTTCAATAACAATTGTATACATTTGTACATATGAAAATATACTTCCCAACAATGATGATCTTTTGTAGACTGTTGTATCTGTTGCAGACTCCTGGGTGATTTGTTTGCGAGTAACCCTTAGGATGAAGACTCAGTTTATGTTGGCTAGTGGTCAGGGAGTTATTATGCCCATCAAAACATTAAGTTGCTGCTCCTTTGTTGGCCTGTTTGTCAGTAAAGGAATGTGCTCTACGTAAAAAACGTGGATCCAGGAGTTGATTTGAACAACTTTCACAATAATATTCCAGTAGACTTTGTTAGGATCCTTTCTTTACTTGTATTGTAAGTATTTCTTCTTTTAAAATAAACTTTTTCTTTCTTTAGAAATAATCTTTTATCAGCAATAGATTCGTTGGTGCACTGTGAACTTGTTTTTGCTGGCTGTACAGCTTTAATCTATATGGAAATAAAACTCAAAATATTCCAATTAGTAACATGCAATATTTCATTAAACATTTTGGCTTGTTTGCTTTACATTAAAATATCATTACACACACCCTGTATGAGGGTGTGTGTGTCAGGGTGTTTGCATAAGTGTATGAGGGTGTGTGTGTCAGGATGTGTGTATCAGGGTATTTGCATAAGTGTATGAGGTTGTGTGTGTCAGGATGTGTGTGTCAGGGTGTTTGCATAAGTGTATGAGGGTGTGTGTGTCAGGAAGTGTGTGTGTCAGGGTATTTGCATAAGTGTATGAGGGTGTGTGTGTCAGGATGTGTGTGTCATGGTATTTGCATAAGTGTATGAGGGTGTGTGTGTCAGGATGTGTGTGTCAGGGTATTTGCATAAGTGTATGAGGGTGTGTGTGTGTCAGGGTATTTGCATAAGTGTATGAGGGTGTGTGTGTGTCAGGGTGTTTGCATAAGGTGTTTGCATAAGTGTATGAGGGTGTGTGTGTCAGGGTGTTTGCATAAGTGTATGAGGGTGTGTGTGTCAGGATGTGTGTGTGTCAGGGTGTTTGCATAAGTGTATGAGGGTGTGTGTGTGTCAGGGTGTTTGCATAAGATGTTTGCATAAGTGTATGAGGGTGTGTGTGTCATGGTGTTTGCATAAGTGTATGAGGGTGTGTGTGTCAGGGTGTTTGCATAAGTGTATGAGGGTGTGTGTGTCAGGATGTGTGTGTGTCAGGGTGTTTGCATAAGTGTATGAGGGTGTGTGTGTCAGGATGTGTGTGTGTCAGGGTGTTTGCATAAGTGTATGAGGGTGTGTGTCAGGGTGTTTGCATAAGTGTATGAGGGTGTGTGTGTCAGGTTGTGTATGTGTAAGTGTATGAGGGTGTGTGTGTCAGGTTGTGTATGTCTAAGTGTGTGTGAGAAAGATATAGACGCTGTGTGAGATATAGACGCTGTGTGAGAGAGAGACGGAGAGTGTGAGAGAGACGGAGAGTGTGAGAGAGAGACGGCGAGAGAGAGAGAGAGAGAGAGACGCTGTGTGAGATAGAGAGACTAAGAGTGTGAGAGAGAGAGACTAAGAGTGTGAGAGAGAGAGACTAAGAGTGTGAGAGAGAGAGAGACTAAGAGTGTGAGAGAGAGAGAGAGAGAGACTGAGAGTGTGAGAGAGAGAGAGAGACTGAGAGTGTGAGAGAGAGAGAGAGACTGAGAGTGTGTGTGAGAGAGAGAGAGAGAGAGACTGAGAGTGTGTGTGTGAGAGAGAGAGAGACGGAGAGTGTGTGTGTGAGAGAGAGAGAGACGGAGAGTGTGTGTGTGAGAGAGAGAGAGACGGAGAGTGTGTGTGTGAGAGAGAGAGAGAGAGAGAGAGACGGAGCGTGTGTGAGAGAGAGAGACGGAGAGTGTGAGAGAGAGAGAGACGGGAAGTGTGAGATAGAGAGACTGAGAGTGTGAGAGAGAGAGAGATTGAGAGTGTGAGAGAGAGAAAGACTGAGAGTGTGAGAGAGAGAGAGAGAGACTGAGAGTGTGTGTGAGAGAGAGTGTGAGAGAGAGAAAGACTGAGAGTGTGAGAGAGAGAGAGAGAGAGACTGAGAGTGTGTGTGAGAGAGAGAGAGAGAGAGAGAGAGAGACTGAGAGTGTGTGAGAGAGAGAGAGAGAGACGGAGAGTGTGTGAGAGAGAGAGAGACGGAGAGTGTGTGTGTGAGAGAGAGAGAGACGGAGCGTGTGTGAGAGAGAGAGACGGAGAGTGTGAGAGAGAGAGAGACGGGAAGTGTGAGATAGAGAGACTGAGAGTGTGAGAGAGAGAGAGACTGAGAGTGTGAGAGAGAGAGAGACTGAGAGTGTGAGAGAGAGACGGAGAGTGAGAGAGAGAGACGGAGAGTGTGTGAGAGAGAGACGGAGAGTGTGTGAGAGAGAGACGGAGAGTGTGAGAGAGAGAGACGGAGAGTGCGAGAGAGACGGAGAGTGCGAGAGAGACGGAGAGTGTGAGAGAGAGAGACGGAGAGTGTGAGAGAGAGAGAGACGCTGTGTGAGATAGAGAGACGGAGAGTGTGAGAGAGAGAGAGACGCTGTGTGAGATAGAGAGACGGAGAGTGTGAGAGAGAGAGACGGAGAGTGTGAGAGAGAGAGACGGAGAGTGAGAGAGAGAGAGACGGAGAGTGTGTGAGAGAGAGAGAGACGGAGAGTGTGTGAGAGAGAGAGAGACGGAGAGTGTGTGAGAGAGAGAGAGACGGAGAGTGTGTGTGTGAGAGAGAGAGAGATGGAGCATGTGTGAGAGAGAGAGACGGAGAGTGTGAGAGAGAGAGAGAAGGGAAGTGTGAGATAGAGAGACGGAGTGTGTGTGAGAGAGAGAGGCAGTGTGTGTTAGAAAGAGAGGTAGAGAGACAGGGTGCGTGAGACAGAGAGACGGGGTGAGATTGTGTGCGACTGTGCTCATCTGGGCTCAAGCCCCTGATCATTTGTTGGCCTAGCAACGCCCCTGAGGATCTGTATCCTCTGTTACACAGCTTCAGTTCAGAAATATTGTCTTCTTACTTATAAATGTGTCCCAGCCACACTAGAAATACTTAACACTTATAATTCTGTCTAACAATGCAATGTTATAATATTCTTATACTTTATACATAAAATTTCTACTATACCCATAAAACACTGTGTACTGCAGGGAGACAAATCAAACATACCTTATGGCCACAGACAAAGCAGTTAATTACTTATCTGACAATGTGCATGTTGCTCTACTGTGTGGGCTCTGAGCAAACAGGAAGTGCTGGATACAGCGACTCTGTCTTAGCTTTCTGTGGGACAGGACTCTTAGAATATTTAGATTTACCCTCGTTAATTTTCTCTCCCTTTGGGTTTAATTATTATGACATTATTATCCCTGAACTACATACTGAGGTCACATAAATTTGAGTGTAATATTGTGGATTCCATACAAAGGGACATCATTCCTTTTGCCTGATTTAAAACTTGTAGTTGCTAAATCAAGTTCAAGGAAGGAAGAATTTAGCATGCTGGTCTGTTTGTTTAGAGGCTGAAGAAGTTCCCCGAACGAAACGCGTCCCTCCTGGGAAGTGAAGTTACCTGGCCAGGTTCTAAATTAATAAAGACACGGAGGCTCCTATTATGCATATCTCTTTCTTTTAATCCCTCAGCAGCAAAGAAAATGAACAGAAAAATGAACCAATCAGAAACATATCAATAAACCCTCCCCTCTCTATATAAGCACACATCTTCTCAAACACTTCCTCTTTCTTTGGTGCTTCCCTCAGAGATAAGTGATTTTACTATTATACTGCTTATTATACTGATTTAAAGCTTACTGTGATAGTTATATCTTCATTGTATTACTGTCATGTTTACTCATTTACACTAATAAATTTCCTTCCTTCCCACTCAGGGGTCGGTTGTGTCCCCTTCCCTCTACCTTATTCCCGTTTTTCTGGACTTTATCTTTGTTTTTTCTGCCATTTTCGGCTCTCACATATCTTCTCCATTGTGATTCAACCCTTCTTCCGTTTTACTTTCGGTTTATCCGTCGCGCATGCGCAATGCGCAAATCGGCGGCCATTTTAGTGTAGCCTTTCTCCGTTTTTCATGGCGGCGGCCATTTTGTTGTAGCCCCAGATCGTTTCTCCTTATATTAAACCGAATTTCATTCGAATTCACTCGTTTATTGAACTATTAAACGTTATGAACACTCCCATAACTTCCTGTTGGTTTTTCCCGCGATTTGGCAGTCATTTTAGCGCGACTGAGTGTTTATACTGCTTACTACTCTGAGATTAGTACTGGTTAGTGTGCATTACTATCTGTTCATTCACATCTGATAACCAACCTGATAGTGTGATGTCTTCTCACAACTATGAACTGGCTGAGACTTCCCCTTCTGGGGATAGTATTAACCCCCACACTGCTGACAAAGGTGAGCAATATCAAGGGGAATTTGCAAACTCAGAGGAGTTTCACTCATTATTAGATGCCACAATGGCCAAATCTGTGAATCTAGCTATGCAATCAGCTATGGGCAGAATGTCTTCCCAGATTGCACAATCCATCTCCACTGCACTACTAGCCTCTCAGCCTTCAGTGCCCCAGCAGGCCACAATCCCCTAGGGTAAAAGGGTCTCCCCCTCACTACCCGGGCGTAAAGCAACCAAAAAATTAAAACATTGCTCCATACCTGTCTCCAAAAACCTTAAGAGCGGCAAGCTATATTCTGCCAAAGAGATTGTGGTTGCACCACACACTGGAGCCCCAAGCCGGGCTAAATCGGCTAGAATCTGGAAAGCGGCTAAGACCGTCATTGAATTGTCAGACTCTGACTCTGACCAAGAGGAGACATATATATACTCAGATTTATCTGACCCTGAGCCAGCATCTGAAGATGAGATGCAAACGGCTGATCCAAACGCTCACGACATAGAACCCCTTAACACCCACACAGACACCTCTGTCCTAATGGACTTACAGGGCGAGCCTATGTTCGACCCGGATAGACTCCTGAACCCTCGCTCACTAGAGTGGTTTCCCTCAGAACATATAGGCAAATATTTAGCCCACAGGGTTCGTAAACCTTTAGACAAAGTGACAAGGAACAAGTTACGAGCAGAATGCCCTAGACCTATGGTCCCTGACCAGGTATGCAGTACCCCAGACATCGACCGGAAAATACTGCAGTTCCTCTCCAAGTCTGGCTGGAAACCTAAGAAGGGCCTCGACTTTGCATTGCGCACATGCCAAGACAAGGTCCTTGATATACTTGGACCTACCACTAGACTCTTTGAAATGATAGAGTCGGCCCTGGCAGGTGAGGATAGTTTAGACCTGGATACCATGAAAGGTTGGGTCCAGAGGATTGTATGCCTCATAGGCAATGCTAATACAGCTTTAGCAACAGAACGCCGCAAGGCGATTCTAATGAAATTAGAGCCAAAGCTAACCAGCATGGCCTTTACTGAGCCTGGCCCCCAGGCTAAAGGATTACTTTTTGGGGACTCCTTTGTAAAAGATCTTGGTTCATACGTGTCCACATTCACGGCACTTGATAAGGCCCAATGGAACCTTAAAAGAGTATTCAACCCCAAAATTTTTTCGACGGGCCGGAAGAGGTAGAAGCCATCTGGCCGGCCGGAACTTCAGGGGACCTACACGGAATCCCCGAGGCTTCGAAACATCCAGAGTCCAATATCAGGACTACAAACCAGCCTCAACAGGATTCTTTCCACAAAGGAGCAGACCGTGGCAAAATCGAGGGTCTAGAGGATCATACCATATGGCAGACGTCCATATGGTGAGTACAATCAGCTTACACTCCTATTCCCAACCAGGGGTGGGGGGCAGACTAAAACTTTTTCAGGACGCTTGGCACTCAATCACCACAGACCCATGGGTTCTGAGCACCATAACAGGCTATCACATAGAATTTGCCACGACTCCATGTCAGTTAACATTACCTCACCCCATACAGTTCTCACACACAGATCAGACATTGATCTCCAGAGAGATTGTCAGCCTAAGGGAAAAAGGAGCCATAACGCCCTCCTCGAATCTTCACGAGGGTTTTCTGAGCAACCTTTTCCTAGTACCCAAAAAAGGCGGTGGTGTTCGCCCAGTCATCAATTTGAAACCTCTAAATGCTTTTATAACCTATCACCATTTCAAAATGGAAGGCATTCATTGCCTCAGGGATATCCTTCTCATAGGAGATTGGATGGTGAAATTAGATCTCCAGGACGCATACCTAACAGTTCCCATTGCACTAGAACATCAGAAGTTCCTACAATTTCAATGGGATCAACAACTGTGGGCTTCCACTTGTCTCCCATTCAGCCTATCCTCAGCCCCTTGGTGTTTCACCAAGTTGTTGAAACCAGTAGTCGGGTACCTACGCAGATTAGGAGTCAGAATCATCATTTATTTAGACGACCTGTTGTTACTGTCCCAGGACAGCCAAACATTGAAGACACACCTGAAATGGTGTCTATCCCTTCTACAGGACCTAGGCTTCCTTATAAATTGGGAAAAGTCATTACTGTCCCCGACTCAGTCGATAGAATTCCTAGGGTTTACCATCAACTCCACACTAGGTTCCCTACATTTACCATCAACCAAAATAAAATTGATCAAAAAAGAGGGTCATCTCTCGACCATTCATTACCATTCGGCATTTAGCTCGAATTATAGGCCTGCTCTCAGCTTCGATTCAGGCGATTTTTCCGGGCCCCCTTCATTACAGGGCTCTCCAACGCCTCAAGAACCATGCCCTACGTGGCGGATTGTCCTACGACCAGAAGATTCCCGTGAATTGCGAAGCCAAAGAGGAACTCTCATGGTGGCTTCAACACGTAGACGCGTGGAACGGCAGGGCGATTTTCGGCTCGGATCCGGATTTAGTGATAGAATCCGACGCAAGCTTTCTTGGTTGGGGGGCGCAATGCGGAAATACCTCTACGGGAGGCAAATGGTCTCAGACAGAGAGCGCGCTCCATATCAATTGCTTAGAACTCCTAGCAGGGCATTTCGCGGTACGCAGCCTTACAGGCGAGCGTCAGGATGTGTCGGTACTCTTACTAATGGACAATGTGTCAGCCGTCAGGTATATAAACCACCTGGGTGGCACAAGATCCATAGATCTGTCGGGTCTGGCGACGGAATTCTGGCTCTTTTGCCTCGCGCACAACATTCCCGCGCGGAACACATTTCAGGTCTATCCAACTTCGACGCGGATTGGAATTCTCGGTACATGACGGACCCCAGCGATTGGCGTCTTCATCAGTCAATTTTTCAACATCTCCTCCTAATATGGGCTCCCCTCGAGGTGGACTTGTTCGCGTCACGACTGAACTCCCAGTTACCTCGGTTTTTCAGTTGGAGGCCAGATCCAGAAGCTCTGGCCACAGATGCACTTCTCCAGATCTGGCCACCGGGCAGACATTACGCTTTTCCCCCATTCTGTCTCATCCCTCGAGTGTTGATTTGTGTACGACGCCAACGGAAAACGATTGTTTTGATCACCCCTTATTGGGAGACTCAGCCATGGTTTCCATCACTACTAGAATTGTCGATAGACCTTCCCAGACTCCTGCCTGGCATTCCAAACCTACTATCGGATGTTCACGGGAAAACGCACCCACTGATAGTTCAGGAACAATTACGACTAGTAGCATGGCTTATTTCAGGGGACCCTGGACAATCCAGGGAGTTTCAGCAACAACTCTGGCGCTCTTGGAAGGAGCTTGGGCACCAGGGACAAGACGTTCCTACAACCATGCCTGGAACATATGGGCTCATTGGTGCTTGGAACGATCTCTGGATCCCGTGTCTGCTGCTGTGACAGATATCCTCCATTTCCTTACTTCGATTTTCGAAATGGGACGCACCTACCGAACCATTAATGTTTACCGTTCGGCTATTTCGGCAGGTCATAGAGGTTTTCACGGGGTTCCGGTAGGCAAAGTATTAGTAGTCTGTCAACTATTAAAAGGGATTAGGCTGAGTAGACCCCATACTCCTCGTTACTCCTCCTTATGGGACGTCAATATCGTCTTGAGACTCTTTGAATCATGGCCTACGAATGAAAATGTGTCACTCCAACAACTATCAGCCAAATTAGTGACACTATGTTGTCTGATTTCATGTAAACGTGTTTCAGACGTTAGGGCATTAGATATCACAGCGAGATCCTTTTCTCCGGACGGGGTCTCATTTTCTATATCACGACGTACCAAAACTTTACTGACTACGGTATCATACCCTTGCTTTCCTCACAACATGCAATTATGTCCCGTGACATGTTTACGGGCATACGAATCTAGAACAAGTGGATTTCGTAATCCAACCCATTCAGCCCTATTCTTAGCCTTACGCAAGCCACACCTTCCAGTCTCCACTCCAACACTAGCTCGTTGGGTTAAATGGACCCTCAAAGAGGCTGGGGTAGATATTTCAATGTTCGGCCCTCATTCCACTAGGGGGGCCATGGCATCTAAGGCATTCACCATGGGCTGTAGATTAGAAGATCTTCTGAAAGCTGCCGACTGGTCTCGGGAGTCAACATTCCGTGAGTTTTATTTCAGGCCAGAACCACATTTTTCTTCTTCTGTTATTGCGAGGCTTTGAACTTGCATAATAGGAGCCTCCGTGTCTTTATTAATTCCTAGATTTTACTAGTAACATGACGTAAAGTCATGATTAATAAAGACACGGAGGCGAGTATTATCCCACCCGACTCATATGGGTCTTTTTTCCCCACCCTGTCTTTTATTATAAGATATTGTTTATTGATAACAGAGTATTTAATTAAGTGATACTGGTTCTTGCCTGTCTGTTGATCTATATTTATATTACGATATAGGATCTATAGTTATGACTTCGGATATTATCATGTATTCTCATGTTTTCCCCAGCTCATTAATCTGAATTGGACGCATCTTTGGACAAGGATCCAAATCCGATGGATGGTTCCGGTTTTCGGTTGATGGTCCTTCTGCGGATTGAATTTTGAATTATTTCAGTGTTTATAAAGTTTATTCTGTTATTATTTTACAAAGAAAGAGGAAGTGTTTGAGAAGATGTGTGCTTATATAGAGAGGGGAGGGTTTATTGATATGTTTCTGATTGGTTCATTTTTCTGTTCATTTTCTTTGCTGCTGAGGGATTAAAAGAAAGAGATATGCATAATACTCGCCTCCGTGTCTTTATTAATCATGACTTTACGTCATGTTACTAGTAAAATCTAGGAATTCTTCCTTCCTTACTGACCAGCACATTTTTGTATCCATGTACTTTTCATGGTATTTTGCTAACCTAATCAGCAAGTGAGTAATTTGACACTCTGCCTGTGGTTACATTTGTATCTGTGTCTGTTCATTTGTATTTAAAGGCACATATCATTGTTTCTTGTTTTTAACAATTTATTGTCATTTTTTGTTACATTTGTGTATAATTTTTCTTTGGTTTTTTATATTGATTGACACTTACATTGTTTAACTGCCAAGAGCTGTCTACTCACCTTCCCATTCTGTTTCCCTTTACAGTGGCTTGTCCCACTGTTTTCTCATAAAGACTAGCAGCTTATTTTCTCAATGCGACTCTTCTGTCCAATCCACTGAGATATTTCATTGTCAATCAGGGCCGGCCTTAGGGGTGTGCGACCTGTGCGAGCGCACAGGGCGCAACACCCCAGGGGGCGCCGCCCGCAAGTTTAAAAAAAAAAAAAAGTTTTAAAAGAAAAAAAGCCGGTAGAGGCACTGGATTGGGGAGATCAAAAGATCCCCCCTCACCAGCCCTCTGCTCGGCAGGCTCTGCTGTGTCGGGGAGGGGGCGGAGCTAACCGGCTGAGCGGTGTAGCTCCGCCCCCACCCGGTTAAGCAGAGAAGCTCCTGAACTCACGGGGAGTTGCAGGCAGCAAAATAAAGTGCTGCTCGGCTCCCCATGCCTGCATTAAGCATGGGGAGCCTGAGCAGCACTTTCTTTTGCTGCCCACAGCTCCCCGTGAAGCAGACGCTGCTCTGCTTCACAGGGTGGGGGCGGAGCTACACCGCTCAGCCGGTTAGCTCCGCCCCCTTCCCTGATCAACATTTGCAGGCAAGGGGGGAAGAAGAGGCAGACTGAACAGGGGGTGAGAGAGACAGACAGAACAGGGGGAGGGGGAGAGAGAGACAGACAGAACAGGGGGAGAGGGAGAGAGACAGACAGACAGAACAGGGGGAGGGGGAGAGAGAGACAGAACAGGGGGAGAGAGAGAGAGAGAGAACAGGGGGAGGGGGAGAGAGAGACAGACAGAACAAGGGGAGGGGGGAGAGAGAGAGACAGACAGAACAGGGGGAGGGGGAGAGAGAGACAGACAGAACAGGGGGAGGGGCAGAGAGAGACAGACAGAACAGGGGGAGAGAGAGACAGACAGAACAGGGGGAGAGAGAGAGACAGACAGAACAAGGAGAGAGAGTCAGACAGAACAAGGGGAGGGGGAGAGAGAGACAGAACAGGGGGGAGAGAGAGACAGAACAGGGGGGAGAGAGAGACAGAACAGGGGGAGAGAGAGACAGAACAGGGGGAGAGAGAGACAGAACAGGAGGAGGGGGAGAGAGACAGACAGAACAGGGGGAGAGAGAGACAGAACAGGAGGAGGGGGAGAGAGAGAGACAGAACAGGGGGAGAGAGACAGAGAACACGGGTGTCTGGGGGGGGGAGACAGAACACGGGTGTCTGGGGGGGAGAGACAAAGGGGGGGGGACAGAACAGGGGGAGGAGAGACAGAACAGGGGGAGGGGGGAGAGAGACAGAACACGGGGGTCTGGGGGGGAAAGACAGAACAGGGGAGGGGGGAGAGGGAGAGAGAGAAAACAGGTATGGGGGAGTTAGAGCGAGACAGACGTGGCAAGGAAGAGGGAAGGGACCCATACATGGGGGGGGGGGCGCCACGGGGGAAGCCCGCACAGGGCGCTGGGACACTTAAGGCCGGCCCTGTTGTCAATATCCTCAATCAGTGTATCGCTGGGTTTGTATACGTTTATAACAATCATTTTTTTTTTTTTTTATGTATTTGGTAAAGGGTTCACTTTGATTTCACAAAATAGGCGCCGTGTATATCACATTTCTAATCTCCCCTTGTGCCAGGGGCTGGCCAAATACCCCTGGCACAATAAATAAAATGAAATTAAATTCCACCCAACCCTACCTTGCCCAGGTAGGGGTGGGGGGGTGGGGGGGGGGGGTGATCTTAAAATGCCCCAAAAACCTATAAAAAAAAACCTCCACCCTTTGAATTCCAGGAGGGTGGGCAGCCCTGTAATACAATATTACCTGTATCCAGGTTCCAGCGGTCATCAGCGATATCCTCTATCCTCATGTTCTGACCCAGGGAAAGGGGCAAGCCAAAAATTTTTAAAAATAAAACCAATTCCCCTTGTACCACAGGTGCCAAAAAAAAATGCACAACTACCTCTGTCAAATTTTCTAATGAAATACTTGCCCTGGAGGGCTGTTTTTTTAAAAGTCTCTAGAAGCCTCAGACCAGCCTACTATCGACTGGTTTTAAAACCCCACCTGGCTGGGACAGGGAGACTTATGATCAGCTGACATAGTAAGTCAATTAGAGACTCCTAGAGGCTTTTGAAATATCAGCCCTCCCAGGCTAGTATTTAATTAGCTGGCTGCCTCTGGCAAGGCAAGCCGGATAGATGTATGTGTGACGAGGCATTTTTTTGTTTCGTTTTTGGCAGCCGGATTTTTTTGCGCTAGGTGGATAGTTTTTTTTATTTTTGGGGTGGCCCCTTCTGGGACAGAAGATAAGTATCCAGGTTTTCGCTGATCACCGTTGAAAACCAGGATAGAGGTAATATTTTATTTTACCGGGCACCCTTTCAATGGTTGAACTTGATGGACGCAAGTCTTTTTTTCAACCTAATCTACTATTTAGCTATGTAATACAAGGCTATCATCATTGCTCATTAGATCATGTTCACCAACAAAAACTCTGAATATATTGTCATCTCCCTAACAGCAGGGGAATAGCAGGGGAGCCACAGGCATAGGGACATCATTTACTACACACCCAGAGTCCCCTCCTAGATTCCTAGATGGTGGGGCCGCTACACTTCATTTTTTAACACTGTTTTTGATGATTTTAATTTGTATTTACAACAAATAGAAATAGATTGTAAGGAAAGTGTGCTGAAAGCCCTTTATTTCTGTGGAGAGTCAGGTGGATATTCTTGTTGTTTTGGCAGCCTTTTCACCAAGCCTTTGGGTGCTTATGGGCTGTTATACACGGAAGCAGAGCTGTTTATCACTATAATATTTAAGCAGCAACTTGGGATGATCACAGATGACATACCAAGGGCTTACAGGGTCTAAAGATCGGTGAGTGACACATCATATATTTTTCACAGGCTGATACTCTGAAGAGCATATAATTTATGTTTTCTGCAGTAGATTCCTAGATTGTCTTGCTAAGGTCTATGGAACCAAATCCTCATAAATCTTCAATAGCATAGACGTCTTTCAGGTTATTGAAGCTAGACTGACACGAGGTGGAAGTTTATATAGGTAAAAAAAATGGAAGTATACTGCGCTAAGAGGAAATAGAGGAAAAGGAAGAAAATGAGCTGCTAGTTGTACAAAGGTGCTTCCTGCAACTGTGCTGTAGAAAATAGATGAGAGATGGATATATATAGAAAAAAGGGAAGAAAGAGAATAACATAAAATAGGACGATATAATATAAAAATATATGAATGCTTAATATATAAATATCGAGCAGATAAGTCAATACAAAATGTAATTATAATAAAAACATACAGTAGGCAGAATGTTTAAAATACTGTGATAAAAACGTTTTTAGAGTGATGTAAAGTGATAATCCAGATGGAAGAAACCTGATGCGTTTCGCTTAAAGAAGCTTCCTCAGAGGTCCATCACTTTAGAACAAAGAACATCACTTTATAGAGGAGGTCCATCACTTTAGAGGTCCATCACAGGTCCATCACAGGTCCATCACTCAGAGGTCCATCACATTAGAACAAAGAACATCACTTTATAGAGGACATGTCTGCAATAAAAGCAAGCAAAATGGATGGTATTTGGTCAAGTAATGAAATGCTTGGATATTTTGTTACATCGTGGAACTTGTATATGTTAAGTTGGAAAATAGAGATGTTTTCTCTTATCCACACTGCAAGGAGATTTATGGAGCAATTGCTTGAATAAAATGGTAGTCCTTTTTGGGTGACTTTACAGCAACTAATAAGCTTGAGGCATTGCCGTGTCAAAAACAACTACCTTTTGTGCTGCTTTTCTCCGCTTTTAGTGTGTGTTAGATTATATAACCAGTTTACTCTATCATTTCCAGTGGGGTCTATCAACCAACTTGACTGATAACTTCAAGGATAAATCACTCTTGATGACATGTTCAAGTTAGTCATCCAGATCAACAGACATTTCAGAGAAGGAGAAACATGAAAGGGCATCCAGTCCTCCCAAGATATGACCCTCATCTCCTCATTTTCAACTAGTGTTCCTGCCTCTACACAGAATTTGCCTATAGAAGAACCCACAACCTATGTGTCACAAAATGGATTTGAAGATCCACTGTGACGGGGGTTCTTGGAGGGCCCTGGAGGCCAGACGACTCCCTGTGGACTATGGACCCTGTCTGTTGACATATTAGTTTGGGGGTACACACTTTTAGGGCACCAGTGGAACCCTGTTTTCCACTGGACTTCAAAAACAGACACAGGTCCCATTCACTATGTTTCCCCCAGGTTAAGATTGTATCCTATGCTGCAAACCCCTGTAATTATGTCACCTTACCCATTGTCTTCATGTATGTCATTCAGTGTTCTGTTGTACAGTGATGTCCCTCAATTAACACATTACTTTAAGTACAGTTGAGTGTACTCTGTATGTATCTGAACTTGACAGCTTTGTATCCTGTCTGTGTTGTTTCACAACTAAAGTGGTTGTTCATTCTTGCTGTACCTAACTGTTAGTGGTCTCCTGTCTGCTATTTGGGTACAAAGAGCAAGGGTCCAGGAAAGACTTGCTGGCTGAATGCTGAGCTGCAATCAGGGGCTAAGGAGGTGATTTCCTACAACGGGCAGAGGGTTTACTACGTCCGGTAGACAGTCCGTTACACTAAAAACCAGAACAAATTACCAAAGAAACAAGGCCACAAAGGAACCCTTGTGTTTGACCTAGAGGCCACACCTTGTTTTCTTTTAATTCTGGCCCTCAGTGGATTAGAAATCAGACTCCACAAATAAAGGACCAAATGCTCATTACAATTAAACCAGCTCATTGTGTGAAAGTCTCTCATTGCTGGTACTATTCAACTGACACACATGAAAATGGATAGATGTTTAGCTACTTATGATCATGCTAAGCTGCATACTCCAGTATTGCCTGAAGTTAATCTTTACTTTAAGGTAATTCTCAAGAAATGCAGGGCTGAACAGTTGTCCCCTGACAGGCCTTACAAGTGTCCTGACCAGGATAGGGGCAGAAATAGAATTGACAGGATTGAAATAAGAGTTCATATGTCTATGTATTACCTGGTGGGGCTGGCATATTCTTTGTCACCCCTGCTTAGACTATTAAATCACCACTTAATTTTATCATCATCAAAAACATGCATATGATTCTACAACATCTCAGTGATTATCATCTCTATGCTAAATTGTAAAATTGTGTCTTTAATGCTGACACTATTGAGTTCTTGGGCTTTATTATTTCTCACACAACAATGGAGTCCACCATCACACGATATGAAAGATATGCAGAAACCAGTAACCTCATGTAGCTGGATGATTTCGGTATGCTTCCCAGGGGGCCCACATTTCTAGGTATCTTTCATATTGTGTTCGTAGGAGAAACCCACTGAAAGAATTACAGCCTGGAGGAATGGTCCTGGAAGACTTCTATGGATATTATTGCTCCTGGTTTGTAAGTGATCGTAGGAGAAACCTGCTTACATTTTATATTGATAATTAGAGTTGAGCGGACACCTGGATGTTCGGGTTCGGCAGGTTCGGCCGAACTTCGGAAAAAAGTTTGGGTTCGGCTCGAACTTGACCCCGAACTTGACCCCAAACCCGAACACCATTGAAGTCAATGGGGACACGAACTTTTGGCCACTAAAATTCCTCTAAAAAAGTCCTGGAAAGGGCTAGAGGGCTGCAAAAGGAATTAAAATGTGGGTAAGAGTAGGACAAGTGCCGTGCAAACAAATATGGATAGGGAAATAACTTCAAAAAACATAAAATACATACAAATTAAAAATACAGCTGAGCCATAAAAAAGCACTAGATGGAATCTTTGATTTTAGCTTTGGAAGAACATAAATTTAAATCTAAAGCATGGCTGCCAGGAGGATCAACATAATTATCCATTTGAGAGAGGGTTGGATTGTAGGGTATTCTCTTTCAGTTTATACTAAGTGACCCATAGGTTGAGAAGGCGGAGACCGTGGCGGTGTAGATGGAAGCGCTGGAGGAGGAGGAGGAGGTAGCCAGAATTTTTCAAAGTGCGCTGTAAGCACAGTATTTGACGGTTCTATTTGACTCTCAGATATGAAGTGCACCGCAAGACGCAAATGTACTATTTAGCACCCAAAACTATTAGAGTTTTTCAAAGTGCACTGTAAGCACAGTATTTGACGGTTCTATTTGACTCTCAGATGTGAAGTGCACCGCAAGACGCACATGTACTATTTAGCACCCAAAACTATTAGAATTTTTCAAAGTGCGCTGTAAGCACAGTATTTGACGGTTCTATTTGACTCTCAGATGTAATACATGTAATGCTACTGCTATTCTATAAACCGAAATAGAGTCCCCATTCATAAGAATAGGTCAATTGACCTATTCTTATGAATGGGGACTCTATTTCGGTTTATAGAATAGCAATAGCATTACATGTATTCCATAAACCGAAAGTCTATAAACCGAAAGACATTCGTTTTATAGACTTTCGTTTTATAGAATATATGTAATGCTATTGCTATTCTATAAAAAGAAAGTCTTTAAACAGAATGTCTTTCGGTTTATAGACTTTTGGCTTATGGAATACATGTAATACTATTGGCTTTCTATAAACCGAACTGAGTCCCCATTCATAAGAAATTCTTATGAATGGGGACTCTAGTTCGGTTTATAGATAGCCAATAGCATTACATGTATTCCATAAGCCGAATGTCTATAAACCGAACGACGTTCGGTTTATAGACTTTCGGTTTATAGAATGGCCAATAGCATTACATGTATTCCATAAGTCGAAAGTCTAAAAACCGAACGTCGTTCGGTTTATAGACTTTTGGTTTATAGAATAGCCAATAGCATTACATGTATTCTATAAGCCGAAAGTCTATAAACCGAATGTCATTCGGTTTACAGACTTTCGGCTTATAGAATACATGTAATGCTATTGGCTATCTATAAACCGAACTAGAGTCCCCATTCATAAGAAATTCTTATGAATGGGGACTCTAGTTCGGTTTATAGAAAGCCAATAGTATTACATGTATTCCATAAGCCGAAAGTCTATAAACCGAACGACATTCGGTTTATTGACTTTCGATTTATAGAATACATGTAATGCTATTGCTATTTTATAAACCGAAATAGAGTCCCCATTCATACGAATAGGTCAATTGACCTATTCGTATAAATGGGGACTCTATTTCGGTTTTTAGAATAGCAATAGCATTACATGTATTCTATAAACCGAAAGTCTATAAACCGAATGTCATAAATCATTCCTATCCTGTTTAGCAGTCCTGTAATAAATAATGTCACACAAATCTGACAAACCGTGGACTTGCCGACAGGTGACGTGCCTGACACGTCATGCACTAAACTGAGTAAAGAAAGCAATCAGCGGTCGCTTTCTTTACTCTAACGGTGTTGCTACAATGCCTCTAGGTAGAGGCATTGTGCAACACCCCCCAAATGTGCAGGGGCGCGCTACGATCACTCCACCGAGTGATCGTAGCAGCCATTTAAAAACGATCGTTCGCTTTCTAAGCATCTCCGGTGTTGTTAAAGTGCCTCTCCAGCGAGGCACTTAACAACACCATGCTGCTCCCCAGAGCCGATGGTGGTCGCTCTCCTGAGCGACCCCATCGGCTCAGTAGAAGGGAACGCTGCCTATACAGGCAGCGCTTCCCTTCTAATGGCAAGAGCATCGGAAGTGAAAGTATTTCACTTCCAATGCTCTAGGGGGAGGCGATCGATGCCGGCACAACAGATCTATGTGATCTGTGTGCAGGCATGTATGGTAAGTTCTCTGATGAGCACTTACCATACAGTCAAAGGCAATATTAGTAAATATTGCCTTTGACAAGTATTGATCTGCCTCCCTCACCTTACTAGTTTTAGTAAGGGAGAGAGACAGATCAGATAAAGTAAAAAAGTAAAATAAAATAATAAAAAAAATATTTAATAACATTTTAAACACCAAGGGCTTTTATGAAAGCCATTTAACCCCTTCCCTGCCATTGATCGCTGTGTACGCAGTGATCATACACAGCAGCACATTTTTTGCTGTCTGTGCATTTTTTAGGGGTTAATTTTTTTTACTGTAATTCATTACGGTATAAAAAAAGCTCTTTTAAGAGAGATTAACCCCTTTCTTGCTGTAGATCACTGCCTAAGCAGCGATCTGACGCAAATGCAGCAATCTTGCTGCAGAAGCATTTTTAATTTTTTTTTAAACTTTTTTATTACACCCGTCACGTGTTAATTATACCCGCTAGGGGACTACGTTTAACGTAATTTTTTTTAACATAAGAGCTATTAACCCCTTCCTTGCCGTATATCACTTCCTAAGCAGCACATATGGTCACTGCCTAAGCAGTGCATATGGTCACCGCCTAAGCAGCGCATATGGAGCAATCTAGTCGCAGAAGGATTTTTTTGTCAGACTCGCTAGGGGTTAATTATACCCACTAGGGGATTACGTGTATTCCTTTTGAAGCTGTCTGAACGCGTGTATAGCGATCAGTAACAGCCGATCAGTGGCAAAGGTGGTTTGGTGATTTCTCAGATGAGCATCACCATTCGTCTGGTTCGTAAATATTGTTCTGACCCATATGGATTTGCCTCCCTCTCCTCACTTGAGTTTTAGTGAGGGAAAGAGACAGATCTGTATAACATAATTTTTTAATTGTAATAAATTAAATTAAATGTTAAAAAATTGTGAGTCCCAAGGGCTTTTATAAAAGCCATACCCTTTGTATAGTGTAGTGTATTAACCGGTTCCCTGCCACTGATCACTGCACAGCAGAACATTTTTTCTTGTCTGTGCATTTTTAGGGGTTAATTTTTTTGTACAGTGCTACAAAGGCTCTTATAAGAGCTATTAACCCCTTCCTTGCTCTACATGTTCAAATCCCAAATTTGAAAATCAAAAAGCGCACCTCTCAAATGTAGCCTTTCAACACCCAACAAAGCTGACAAAGCTATGCATGGGTGGTATCCCTGTGCTCGGGAGATGTTGCTGAACATATATTGTGGTATTGTTTGTCAGTCACACATACCAAAATATGTGATTTTGTGTCTAAATTACAATGTATGTGGGAAAAAATACACAATAAAATGACTACCACAAACTTTGACAAAGGCTGGTGGTAGAATTAGTGCATGGAAAGTGTTAAAATAACACCATTTAAAATAGCCTAGGGTGTCTACTTTTACAAAATATATACTTTTTGGGGTAAAATACACTGTCTTACTTTAAAAAAAAGTCCCAAATGAAAGATGGGCTCAGGCTGACTACACGTCAATATTCCAAGTTGAAAATGCGCACCTTCACAATGTGGCCCTTTTAGCCCCCAAACAACCCAACAAACCTATGCATGGGTGGTAACTCTGTACTCAGGAGATGTTGTTGAACACATATTGGGTTATTGTTTGGCAGTGACACATACCAAAATTTGTGAATTTATGTCTAAAATACAATATTTGTGAAAAAAAAACACACAAAAATAACTACCACAAACTTTGACAAAGGCTGGTGGTAGAATTAGTGCAAGGAAAGTGTTAAAATACCACCATTTGAAATAGCGTAGGGTGTCTACTTTTAAAAAATATATGGGTTGATGGGATAAAATACACTGGCTGGTTTCAAATATGTCCCAAATGGGACATGGGTGCAGGCGGTCTGCATGTCAAAATTTCAATTTGGAAAACCAAAAACTGCACCTACCAAATTTGGCCTTTTACCCTCCAAACAACCCAACAAACCTATGCATGGGTGGTATACCTGTACTCAAGAGATGTTGCTGAACACTTATTGGGGTGTTATTTGGCAGTGACACATACCAAAATCTGTGAATTCATGTCTGAAGTACAAGGTTTGTGAAAAAAAAACACAAAAAAATTACTACCACAAACTTTGACAAAAGCTGGTGGTAGAATTAGTGCATGGAAAGTGTTAAAATACCACCATTTGAGATAGCCTAGGGTGTCTACTTTTAAAAAATATATGGGTTGATGGGGTAAAATACACTGGCTTGTTTCAAATATGTCCTAAATGGGACAGGCTGTCTGCATGTAAAAATTTCAAGTTGGAAAACAAAAAACTGCACCTCACAAATTTGGCATTTTAGCCCCCAAACAACCCAACAAACCTATGCATGGGTGGTATCCCTGTACTCAGGAGAAATAGTAGAATCTATTTAGCATGTTTCGTTCGCTATTGTCGATGAGGAGAAGTTGTTTCAAATAAAAGTCAGGAAATTTGTGTATTTTTTTTTTTTTTTACCATATTTTATTATTTTTTTTAATAAAATGATAAGATATGATCAAAAATATGGCATCCATAGAAAGCCCTTCTTGTCCCGATAAAAACAATATATAATATGTGTGGGTACAGCAAATGACGAAGAAGAAAATTACTGCTAAACACAAACAGCACAGAAATGTTAAAATAGCCATTGTCCAGAAAGGACAAAAATGTTTCAAAGGCTCTGTCCTTAAGGGGTTAAACAGCATAGGAAGGATTTATGTTTATATCAGGACTTGACAAATTTTATTTAGTTTTAGGAGCCAGCAAAAAAATTTAGGAGCCAGACAATGGCACATCACAAAAACATACATACACAGAGACATTCACATGCACGCACCTCACATACAGAATCACTTAAATACACAGAAGGTCACATACACACACCTCACAGACATCCAGTCAGTCACATACACATCCAGTTACACACACACACACCAGTCAGCAAGTTTTTTTTTTTAAATAAAAAAATAATTCCTTAATGTGTCCCACATGTCACATGCACAGCCAGTTACATACAAATTCGCATACAACACATACACAGCCAGTTACATACATACACACACAACACATACACAGCCAGTTACATACATACACACACAACACATACACAGCCAGTTACATACATACACACACAACACATACACTGCCAGTTACATACATACACACACAACACATACACAGCCAGTTACATACATACATACGTACACAACCAGTTACATACATACACACACAACACATACACAGCCAGTTACATACATATACACAAACACACACACAGAGCCAGATACATACATACATACACACACAGCCAGTTACATACATCCACACACAACACACTCACACTGACATACACACACTCTCGCTCACACTGACATACACACACTCTCACTCACACTGACATACACACACTCTCGCTAACACTGAGATACACACACTCTTACTCACACTGACATCCACACACTCACTTACACTGACATGCACACACTCACACTGACATGCACACACACTCACACTGACATGCACACACACTCACACTGACATGCACACACTCACACTGACATGCACATACTCACACTGACATGCACATACTCAAACTGACATGCACACACTCACACTGACATACACACACTCACTCACACACTGTCAGTTTTTAACTTACCTGCTGCAGGCATTTTTTTGCTTTAAGCTCAGTGTGAAGGAGGTCTCAGCCAATCACGGGAGGCTTCTGAACTCTCAGCCGATCAGGAAAGTTGAGAAGTCTCACCTGATTGGCTGAGACCTCCTTCAATCAAGCTCCCCTGGACACAGGAAAAAAAAGAGAGAAAAAGACCGCTGCATAGAGCAGCAAAGTGCCGCCCCTGCCAGGGTGCCGCCTGGGGCAGCTGCCCCATTAAAGGGCCGGCCCTGTGAAGGCTCCTAAATTACAAAACGGGCATGAAGCTTAGAGCGGTGAGCATATATTGGTAAGTGCCCGTATGGTTCCATATAAAATACTAAAAACGTCTTATGGGCTATAGCCCCAGATCTTTTGGAAACCTAGCAACGCCTCTGCATCCAGGTCTGTGTTTAAACCTCTTTTTTTCTTGAGTTTTAAGTCTATAGATCCACTCAGTATCTTTTTTGGCTTTGATCAAGTCTATCCCAAATATCTGGAAAATGTCAGGTTTAAAAGATTTGAAATTATTGTAATGGAGGGGTGCACTATGTTTCCAGCTTTTATTTATGATTCCCCAAAGTGTTTTTGGGCTCTGATTTTAAGAAATCTTGTAGTTCTTCCTACATATGGAGTGCCACAGCAACACTGTAGCAAATATACTACATTAGATGAATTACAATTTATAAAATGTTTAATTGTATATGTTTTTCCTGTTTTGCTACATTTAAACTTTGAGATGCTTTTTTCAGATTTTCAAATATTTCACACATTTTACACTGACCCCTAGAATATCTCATTCACTGAAAAGGGTTACAGCCTGGAGGAATGGTCCTGGAAAGCTTCTACGGATATTATTGCACCTGGTTTATTCCATTCTTCTTACCGCCCACAGCCCAACCGTCCTTTTTTAGGTACTTACAATTGTGTCACAATATACTAAATACTTTTTTGATCGTGTCAACGCTATAACCACATGCAGCTATAACGTCCAGCTACTGTGACTTAAAAGGAGTTTCTTCAGGATTGTTATGACAACACTTGCAATTGACGCACACATACATTTTTATGAACAAGAGCATAGGAACACCCATTCTGACGCCATTTTACACATCAGTTTACTGAATCTAACTTTGGGCAACACTCCCAGGCCATCAGTGTTAATATTTTTCAGTGCTCCCTTGGTATCCTTTTATTTCTCTCCAGTTCTCTTCAAATGAACTTCTTTGGACTATATGCTAGACTTTGCTTTTTCAAGACTGGCTCAGTCCTTTTATTCTCTTTATTTTTCTACTAAACCTCATTTCCTCTGATTTTCATTCATATTACACATAACTTAATAAATTGTTTATTTATCAAAGGTCTTATAAAAAACGACTTCCTTAAGTTGTGATAGAAAACAAATCTAGAGTGACAACTGAATTTATTACTTGTATCTACTCCGTAAGGCAGGAGTGTTACTGATATAACTTAAGGTCACCCTAAAGTTTTTCTGCTCCAGATGGAAATGGTTATATATAATAGACTCTGTAAACATGTTACAGTTTGTAATACTGAAACCATAAAAGTAAGTAATTCAGCATCTGTCCCCAAGTCATAATGTCTTAAGAAAAAGCAATTTATTATTGCAATGTAAAGAAATATGTGTTAACTACACTGTAAAACCTTTTTTAAACCCCTTCTGTAATCTCAAGTGTAACAATGCAAATATGGAGAAGCCCGGGAGCAGCTTTCTTGCATAACATAATTTGAGAGAAATAGTTAAGCTTGTGTGGATATTTTTTGTGGTATAATTAATTTAAAAAAACAAAAAGGGGATATGTTCCTTGTGTCAGTGGTGGATTACCAATATAATCACATTATAAACTTACAGCATTTCACAATGTTACAGGTGAATAATGATACCAAATAGTTGTAGGGGAATTGTTGTGGTTCGTGATTTTGGATGGATTAATTGGTGAAAAGTGTTTCACAATAACTGCTGTGTTAAAGAGACACCAGCACAGTTATTGAAACCAATTGTACTTGCTTAACACCCCAAAAGCCAACCAACGTACATTGGGAATTTTGGCAGAATTTTATCCTAGCAGTTAAGCCCCAATAGACAAACACTCTAAAACACTGCTGATTAGATAATAATGTTTTAATAATATAACAAAAAATTAACATAAACAATGGTAGCTAAACATGTGATAACTTGATAAAGTATATTTTAGTATTACAAAAGCTACATGTTATTTGCTGAGCAAAGACACCAGCAAAAGGTTTTGTCCGAGTGAAATTTAATTTAATTTAATACTTATAGTGCCCAGGTAATCTGATGAGCTTCATCTGGATCAATTAGTTTCAAAGTTTCTGAATAAAGTTACTAGGCCTAGCAGGCTGCATGGACTTGCAAGGTAACAAGCCCCTCCTAGCATCACACATTCAACCACTAACTGAACTAGTTACTGTGGAAAACACAAACACCTTGTTTGTTTGAAATTAACCTTTCCAGTGCTGGTAACTGTAATTTGAAAGCAAATTCTTAAAGCAGTTTTGTAAAAATCCATATTCGCTATCTGATATAATGAAACACAAAGAAATATGTATATATACAGTTATCAATATTCCATGTACAATGTATTTCCCCAAGCTTCCTAGCCCCCCAAATAATGTGATATCTGGTGTTTCATGAAGCTTGTTTTATTGCTGCAGCCATGCTGAATAAATTCTTCTTCTTCTTCACTGATGGGAATTTAGTATGTGAAGGGAGTGTACACTGGGTTTAGACTTAATGTAATTGACAGCTATGGAATCAGAAGGACTATGCGGTCGCTATCTGCTGGAAGGATAATAGACAGGTTAAGAATTATACAACTCAGGTGCAGAATTCAACTTAGTCTCTTAATGAAAGTCGACCTCCAAAGACGAATTTTAGTGAACAGACCCAAGAGTGTTGTTTATGTTATACTGTTTGTTATTCTCCTTGAGTTGTGTCTTGCTCCCCATTAGAATTAGGTTTTTAATTGGGGGAGTGGCACACAATAGGAGGGTTGTTTGATTCACAATTTAAGGGTTTCATGGTTAGAGGGTTATTATGCTTATGAGTAAGCGCTCTATGTAGCATGAAATGCACAAAGCTGTTGATCCGCTGTCTGTGAGTTTGCACCGGTTTTTGATTAAAACACTAACTGCTGCAAAGATTTTGTGTATGCGATTTATTTTATGGAAGGTTCAATGTTATCAACGCTGGTTTTCTCCAATATAAAGTAAAATATTTTGGGGGGAAATGTAAATCTTTTTGCATCTGGGAATCATGCCAACAATACACATAAATACACAGCCACAAATACACACACATGCATATGCAGCCTCACATACACACACATTCAAACTTGCACAGTTACAGATACATGCACACACCCTTACACACAGAGACACACAATCCCACTTACACACACCAACTTACATCACACACACACTTGTATGTGAGCAAATTCCCATGATTTAAAAATAACTGAGCATACATAATTTTGTGTGCGTTACATCCACCATTTACCAGACTTTGAGAAAAAAGTTGACCAATTGTGTCATAATATGCCATAATATAGGGGATATCACACACAACCCTTACACACACAGACACCCACCCTTACACCCCCCACATAGATACCCTTACATAGACGACCTTACACTCACGCTCATACACACAAAAACAACCTTACACGCAGACACTCTTATACACACAGAAGGCCTTTCCCACACAGACATTCAGCCACTCAAACAAGTGTGCAAACCTACAACTCTCACACACACATCATGCTAGTCACTCAGTCACATGTGTAAACCTGACTCACAAACACCCACACACACACACTATATAGTCATAAATATTATTTTTTTAGTAAAAAGGAGTTAAAATATAACGTCCCATTGAGTCTATTTGTTTATTCTAGTAGTGTAACGGACACTTTTTTGGTGATAAGTGTAGAAACGACTACCATTTTTTTTGCCTTTAAATGGAAAACTAATGTGCATTGATTCAAATAGAGAGTTGGAGATTTTATAAGGCAGAAGAGGGACTACTGAAAGAGGCAAACATCTGCCTTTTCTTTTGAGGTTTCTTGAAGGTTGCATGCCTTTGCATGCGCGTTACATGTGAGTCCTTTAGTATTTAAAGGCAGAAAACCCTAATACTAACATTAACCCCCCAAACCCTAATATTGGTACTAACCCCCAAACCTTAATACTAATATCTAACCCCCCGAACCCAAATGATGAATCGTCCCATACCCAATTATAGGTGATTAAATGTAGGAATTTGGTCCAGCAGTAGCTCAAATCACCTATTATGAAAACAAATACTGCGGTGGCACCCTAAATCTAGGATAGCCTTATGTCTATTCTATGCATGCTTAGACTTCCTCGTTGACAGGGGTTTGTCCTGACATTCTCGCTGTCATTCTGAGTCAAGTGCCTTTAGGATTTGTGGGTGGTATGAAAGATTAGTCATTATACTCATTAGATGTAGTATGAAAATTTGGTTGTCATCTATTATGCCACATAAATAGCATCTCTTAACATGGCTTGCGAGCCTACTAAGGTACACCCTGGTTTGATCAAAATAAATGTGTACCATTCTATTACTGATCTTGAAACATAACGAAGTATTTCTGAATGAAGTACATAATTCCATTCAATAATAATATACTTCAAGAAGTATATTACAAGATCTCATACTGATGGTAAATGTTTCCGGTGCACCTAAAGAAATTTCAACATTCCATCTCAGACTTGTGTTGGAGGTGTAGAGGGGCTGCCGGAACGATATACAATATATGGGTGACATGTGAGAAATTAGATGAGATTAAGAACGATCTCCAATCCTTCCTACAAATCCTCTTCGGGATTGATCCTTTGACATCTTCAGTTTTTTTGTTAATGATAGATCCCCCAGTAAGTGGTAAACCACAACAAAAATTATTGGCACATATCTTTGCAGCAACAAAGGAGACCCCTCACTGGCATGATGTGGAAACTCAGCTCACATATCAAAGCCTCATGGAAAGAAACTTATATATAGTGGAGCAGAAATATCTGGGAATTTGGTCCCCATGGCTTGATCGGCCCTCTCGAGTCTCTTTGCCTTATCTGGCCTTATCTGGCCTGGTGCTCCTCCGCCGGTTCTGGGGCGTCCCCAGACCTAGCATATAATAGCATCTAATGGACCAGTAGTTCTACGTCTATTATGAATGGGTGTGAGAATGGGTAAAATGGGTATGATCAGTAATTATTATTGGAATACTTACCAGTTACATCTTATGGATAGTACTTACCTTGTAAATCTTATTGGAGGAATTACACACAATTTTTTGTTGGAACACTTTTTTGTAATATCCTGTTGATAGGAGATATAGGTATTCTATGAAATCTATCAACTATGACTTTGATCATATGGCACAAGTTTGAAGAGTGAA
Organism: Pelodytes ibericus; assembly: GCA_036172795.1. Lineage (NCBI taxonomy): Eukaryota > Metazoa > Chordata > Amphibia > Anura > Pelodytidae > Pelodytes > Pelodytes ibericus. Next base: position 25,215,992 of record CM069867.1, on the reverse strand, counting down.
GAAGAGGATGAAGCACCAACTTGTGACATTCAGGACTGAGAGAACTTTTAAAGGACCAATGAAGTGAGGGCTGAAAGGATGAAGATGTTTGGTGTATACCCAAACTAGGATGTAGGGAAGAAACACGGGTGCAGAAGATATATTTTTTTCAGCAAAGTATGTGTGTCTATCTGCATACTCCAGAAGAGAGCTTCTTATATTTTGCCAGTGCAAGTGAAGGTCTTGAATTTGTAAATCAGCAGCAGGAACAGTTGAAGGAGGAATCATGGAAAAATATGATGTTTTTTCCTGGTAGCAGAAAAAATGGAGAGCGCTGGATAGAAGCTCATGGAGTTGTAACATACCTTATGAACCGATTGCTGCTGAAGCTACAAGATTATTTTACAGAACTGTTACTTCAAATGTGGGGTGGGCTGATGAAGGAAAAGTGCTTAATTAATTAAAGGACCTCCAAGCCAATTTGCAAAAGATGCAAGTTCTTGTAAAAGCCACAGATAGACACACACTGTTGACAAAACATATCTAGTGTTTGTGCCCATTTGCAGCCTCCAAAAGAGTTGTTATCTTTTGATGAACAAGAGAAGTGTATCTCAATACCTACATGTTTGCATACTTCTCTGCAAACTCTAAACACAAACTGGGCACCTCCTATCCAGTGCTGTATTCACCGCGAGGCATCCTAGGCGGATGCCTAGGGCGGCAAATTTTGGGGGGCGGCAGCGCCCCCCAGCACTGAAAAGAAAAAAAATGTAAAAAAAAAAAAAAAACGCGGCCCTTTAAAAAAAAAAAAATAGACCGCGCTTGCAGGCAGAGACGGAGGTGAGAAGGGATCGGAAGATCCCCCCTCACCATCGCTCTGCCTGCCAGGCTGCACGGGGAGCCGAACAGGCAGCACAGAGAAACCTCCGTGCTGCCTGTTCGGCTCCCCGTGCAGTGTGCCGACACGGAAGTGCCGACAGTCACGTGACGGGCGCGCTGACGTCATACGCGCGCCCGGTCACGTGGCCTGTCGGCACAATCGCCGGGAAGCCGAACAGGCAGCATGGAGAGACCATGCTGCCTGCCTGCCAGGGAAAGGTAAGTGCTGATGGGAGACTGTGTGTGTGTGTGAGTGACTGAGTGTGATGGGAGTCAGAGTGTGTGTGATGGGAGACAGTGTGTGTGACTGAGTGTGATGGGAGTCAGAGTGTGTGTGATGGGAGACAGTGTGTGTTGCTGAGTGTGATGGGAGTCAGAGTGTGTGTGATGGGAGACAGTGTGTGTGGCTGAGTGTGATGGGAGACAGTGTGTGTGTGATGGGAGACAGTGTGTGTGACTGAGTGTGATGGGAGTCAGAGTGTGTGTGTGATGGGAGACAGTGTGTGTGACTGAGTGTGATGGGAGTCAGAGTGTGTGTGTGATGGGAGACAGTGTGTGTGACTGAGTGTGATGGGAGTCAGAGTGTGTGTGAAGGGAGACCGTGTGGGTGACTGAGTGTGATGGGAGTAGGAGTGTGTGACTGAGTGTGATGGGAGTAAGAGTGTGTGTGATGGGAGACAGTGTGTGTGACTGAGTGTGATGGGAGTCAGAGTGTGTGTGTGATGGGAGACAGTGTGTGTGACTGAGTGTGATGGGAGTCAGAGTGTGTGTGATGGGAGATTAAAATGAGTAACTACTCAATATTTGCATCTTAATACATATACGCCATATAGTCCCTCTATAACTATTGACACCATGAAATAGGTGGTCAGGAATTACTAGTCTCAAACTGATCAAATCTGTATTTAAATTCCATCCATTCATAAAAATCTAGCATGCAATTGCTAAGTGAGTGGCCAATCCTCTTCATTATTGCAGAAAATGTAAGTTAAAGTGTGCTTTTAAAAAAAAAAAAAAAAAAAAGACCTGATAGCTAGAAAGTGTGTATGCTAAAGAAGCACTTTCTAGACAATAAGTCTGTTCTTAGGAAAAATGCACTTTGCTAATTTTATTTTCCTTTTCAGAATAATTGCTAGCAACTTCCAGTGTAATCAAACACATTTCTAGTTGACAAATGGGATTTGAGTTGAGCCCTATTTTTACTTACTGGAGAGCTCACTGATGAACCAGAGCCACCAAGGCTTCTTAAAAGCGTATATTTTACAAAATATTAAGAACATCTACAATTAAATGAATAAAACACAAATTGCAAATATAATACCAATACAAATCCATCTCTACTTATACTATACTGCAGATGTAAACACTATAGCTGACTATATTTTTGATGTGAAATGTTTCACTGGATCACAGGAGATACAAGAGAAGACTGCAACATTTTGCTCATTACATAGGCTTTTTCAGGGCCAGCCATATAACTCTGTTGCTGACCTGATGTCAACAGGTCAAGAAAAAAATAAGGCTGACTAGCTTGAGTAGGATTAGCAGAGAGGGCTGGATAATGTTACATCTTTAGATAACATATGACCATATTGCTGATTTATTCCAATTTGTCAAAAATATGAAAGAGCCAGCAGTTTTATTAAGCGTGACTTCTTAGGAATGATCTCTTCAAAATCATATTTGCAACTACCTAAAAAGTCACTCACATATCCATTTTTTCTAGTAATATTTTATTGTTATATTTAAAAATACAAAGTAATTTTCATTACTAAACTATTGTGTCTACTGCAATAGCACAGTGGGTTAATGTGTTCAGTTGTCAGGATTGCAGTACTATTAACCCCATAAGGACTTGGAATAGTGTGCCTGTAGGACAGAGGCTGTTTTTAAACTTCAGAGGTGTTTGTGTTTAGCTGTAATATTCTTCTTTCTCATTTACTGTAGCCACACAAATTATAAATAGTTTTTTCTTTAGGGCAGTCCAGATCAAAATTGCCTGGCAGGTCTCCTCTGCATGAAGAATACAGCAACCACAGATGTACGTTGCCGCCTTCATTGGCGTCATCGATGTGGTACGGCTGGTATCCCACTAGGTGCAGTGAGCCAGGGACCCCAATAACTCAAGGAGACAAAAAAAGGATGTTGGATCCCTCTCATAAGCTTATTTTCTGTTGTTTTTTGCAAGTATTAGCACAATAACTGAAAATAGCGTATTGCTATTTCCTAAAAAAAAAAATCCTACAGTGACCGTTTGCTCCCAACAAAAGGTTATCACCCTAACCTTTAGCGGTGAATTTGACCATTGATCACATCTACCGCTTGTATTAACAAAATGTGTTCCATGCCATCACTCCATCCAAATGGAATAAAATGCCATGAGTGTATGGAACATACGTTCATCATTAATGACTTAAATTAGGTAATGGTAACATCCCTAGATGTTGGGCATTAGTCATATATAGATATATCCCTAGCATGTACTTTTAAACCAGAGAATATCTCAACATCAAAGTCTTGGTGAATATGGTGCTCTGTAGTGATTTTGTGGCTGCAGCAAAACCACTCTAGTACAGCCACCTTAAAGTGTACCAACCAAAATTAAAAATACAAACAGTGAGGGTGCACAAAAAACATGCACAATACTTATCTTTTGGTCTTTAGCAGATATGTTCTGAAGAAAGATCTCAAAGGAAAAATAAATAAAAGAGAACTTATAGTGTAGTAAGTGGCTCAATTGGCGATATATAGTACCTCCCTCCACAATAAATGGAAGTCATATGTAACTGAGCCTAATGGATCCAGAATCAGAGATATTGCATATATTAATATATTGATGGTGGTCTTGATCTGACCCAAATTTACTCAGATTCTTGGAAAGGGGGAAACATGGTTAGAGCAGCAGGATGGAAGCAGCACATGCACACAAAAAGAAGGAGAGGAGTTGCACTATAAATGGGGCTCTCTAGCTCTTAATCATGACTCCTAACCAGCCTTGATTTCCTGGATCAAACGCTGTCTCCTGTCATTCGGGAGGGGGAGTTGTTGTGGTGGTCATCCAAGTGAGAGCCCCTGTAGAGGGCACAGTCCATGCCATTTCCTTCATGAATGTTCCTATTGCAGCAGAGCTCACCCAGCCATTAGGTGCTTCAACCATAGCAAGGCCCCTGACTCTGTTCCCGGAGCCGCAGCAATGACCCTGGTGAGCAAAACAAAGATGCGCACATAGCTACTCTAAGCCCCCGTGACACCCTTGTGTTGGATGACAGTTTCTGGATAAGATTTGTCTCTTTGTCGCATTGCCGGCCCCTTTTCTAGTCCTCCTTTCTCTAATCTCCCAGTCTACTCCTTGGGCATTGTTCCAAAAAGGAGCCTGATAAGTTCCAGATGATGCACCATCTCTTATATGCTTCCAGTTACTCTGTTAATTATGGAATTCTTCATTTGACAGGGTTTTGGAAATGGTTTGGGGGGCTTTCCACCTCCTGCCCAGTGTTTTCATCTGTTGGTATGCATTTTCACAGCTCATTTTTCTATGATCTGTTCCTCCTTAAGAGGTGTGCCATTTCATGTTATTAATTTGAAGTTGTTGTATCTTTTCTAGAATGGGTCTTCAGTAGTAGGGTTGTCCTCTATCCTTCACTATCTTGATGACTTTCTTTTCATCAGTCGGACAGGTACTACTATTTGTGCTCGGCTTTTGTCTGAATTTTGGGAAGTGTACTCCTCCTTTTCAGTCCTGGTTGTGGAGGAGAAGGCTGAGGGTCCTGGCACTTTTATGGATTGATATGGACACAGTGGCCATGGTCTTCTGTCTCTCTCCTGATAACATTGCATTCGTTAGTGTCCTGTGTTAAAGGCTCAAAAAAAGTTCCCCTCCACCAAATTTAGTCTCTCTTGGGCGCATCTAGTGTTCATGTGTCAAGTTATGCCAATGGATCAGGCTTTTAGTTGTTGTCTCTCCCTGGCAACTAGTTTAAAGTTCACTCACCAATCAACTACGTATCATTCCTCCCATAAAATGTGTCGGCTTGGCAGGAATTTTTCTCTACCTATAACGGTTAAACCTGCTGGCAGTTGAAGGAATTATGGATTTGTACACAGATGCCTCTTCCTCAGTGGGTTTTATTTGCGTAGGTACACTCAATACTGCTACCCCTCTTGGTTGGGGAGTGACTTATGTCACAACCTCACATTTTTGTTGATTTTCCCCACTGTTGTGTCAGTCGAACTATGGGGTTCCGAGTTGTCTAACCATCCTGTCATTTTTGATGTGCTGATTTGTTCTTCTTGTAAGTTTTATTATTAACGTGTGTGCTCATTGCACTTTTTCCAACTATGGCCTGGTTTTTGTCTTATATTTAGGGAGAAGATTTGACCATGAGAAACTGTTGTTTTTACTATTTGGCATCCACACTATGAGCTTTCATCCACACAAGGACTCTGGTTTAATTAATAAAGCAGCTGTTGCCAAGCCCGTACCCACTAACAGATTGGTTTGTGTTTATTTCATCGGACTTTGTGGGGGGTTTATTTGTCTCAGGTTTTTGGAAGTGGGAGGTGTCATTCATGGGCGTAAGCAGTCAAGAACAGCCCTGCACCTTTAAGGAAGAAAAACATGACTGCTGGCCTATGCTAACCTATTAAGTATATATGTTAAGTCTGTTCTGATTGGCTGTTGTGTAGAAATTGTTACAATGTTACCGTATAAAATCTGTTGGTTCCTGGGAACTTTTACTCTTTGCTCCAGGACAAGCTGGATACTAAATCTGTTTTTTTCACTCCCTCCCTCCCTATTTTACCTAATTTTAGTCACAGTGGTTAATTCCTCGACAGTGCTGATTAGTTTAGATTTGAAGCTTATAAAAGTATTTGATTATCGTGGTTCAGCCAGGTCTGCCCTGAAAAGGATGTAATAATTAGTGAACTTAAATCAATCAAGCAGGGCTGGCACCACTTACGCCAGTAACAAAAGCAAAAAAAACATAAGAGTGAGGATAATAATAAAGATAATTTTGATGCACAAAGAGCAGGAGAACAAGGGACCCTAGCCCAAATGGGCGGCTTTGATTAGACAAAAGCAGCAATGCTTTTAGACTCCGCCCCTTAGAGGCATGTAGAGACTCAAATCATAACAAGGGGGTGGATTAGAATGGCACTGGGATATTATCCAGTTATGGCTTAGCGTACAGACCAGAATGGAACGTACTGACTTGAGGGAGAAACGGAAAGCTGATACAGTAATCAGAATATATAATGAATAATAAACAAGGGCACAGTATAATATATTCCATACGGAAGACTCTTGTAAAACGGGGAATTGATTAAACTGAGATATAATGCAAGAGCAAAATGGGAAGTGAATAATGTGATGGAGAAAAATAATAATAAGTGTGAGAGTTGTGAAATGGTTAGTGAATGCGTGTAATGAAAAGTAACCTGTCATAAAAGAGACTAAAGAATATCAAAAAGAATGAATACAAATGAGTGTATAAGTGTTAGGTGAATAAAAAGTGGAAAGTCTAATGACGTAAAACGTGATTGAATAAAAAATGAATAAGAATATTTAGAAATAATAAGAATAAAAAATGAATGAAAAAAGAATAATGAGCAATTGGTTAATGAGTGTAGATGACTAAAAGATGAGGTGAAAAAATGTAGAGCAATAATAAAAGTGTAGGATGAAAAAATTATGAATGATGAAAAAAATGAAAAGGGAGAGTAAATTAGACTGTGAAGGAGGGTAAATAAAAAATGGTGAAATTGGATAATCCTTGCAAACATTAAAGATGCAAAAGATGGTCCTAGGTAAGGATGTGAGTGCATAATGTGTAAAATGTAGATTAGTAAATAGAAACTTCTCAAAGAAAAGGGGAAAAGAAAAGCCCTCATTTAAACCATTGGGAGACAATGAGTTCATCTTGTAGATCCAAAAGGATTCTCTCTGTAAAGGTTTTTTGTTTATATTACCTTTCCTCTGATTGGAATATAGTTGTTCAATAGTTGTAAACTATTAAGATCACCCTGATGCAAGACCCTTACGTGTCTGGATACAGGAGTATCCAGTTCATTCAGGATAGAGGCTATATGTTCTAATATTCTTCTTCTAAATTGACGTATGGTTTTGCCTATATATTTTTGGACACAGACACATTCAATCAGATAGACAACCCCTGTGGTTTTACAGTTCATAAATGTTTTAAGTGGTATAACTGAGTTGTCCTTATCCCTGATAGATTTTGTAGGGAACACAAATTTACAGGCTTTGTAGTTGCCACATTTGTATGAACCTTTTGTAGTTTGTAACCATGTTTTTTTGTGTTCTCTTGAGTGATGACTGTGTACCAATTGATCTCTCAGGTTCATAGAACCTCTAGAAGTCATTAGGGGTCTTATTTCCAATGAATGGAAATAATTATTCGTCCTGAGTTAGGATCGGCAAGAAACGTTCCATAATGGTTTGAACTTTATGCCATCCTTTGTCAAAAGTGCCGATACATCTTGTAAGTTTAGATTCATCTTTTTTTTTTTATCAGTGTAGAAAGTAGAGTTTGTCTATCTGAGGTAAGTGCCCTTTTTTAAGCTTCTTTGAGAACTTTATTGGGATACCCTCTTTCTTTAAACCTAGATTTCAGGTCCTTAGCCTGTGTAATGAATTCATCACAACTCGTGCCCATGGCTGTTCCAGGGATTTGATGATATATCTTATTTTTATACCAAAAATAATTTTTGGTCAAAATAAATTCAAAGAAGGTTAAAATTGTAGCTGTTTGACTAGGGGATATATTTTTTATCTTGAACAAGAAAGTATTTACATGCTTTTACACCACATTCATGTAGAATATTGCTATAAAGGGATTCGACATCTAGACCACACAGAAAAACCTGATCACCCACAGTAAGATTGTCAATTAGCCTCAAAGTATCTTTAGTGTCTTTGAGATTTGATGGTAGTTCGACATATATCCCTGACCATAGATAATATATCCCTTAGTTCAGTACAATATTCATCTGTTAGATCCTGAGTAAGTACTTCATAGGTCTTTTTATCTGAAAGTAATTTTAGGCACATCATCTCATAATCCTCTATATCCATGAGTACAATTTTGCCACCTTCATCCAATGGTTTAATTACCAATTCAGTATTAGTAAACCTAAGGATATGATAACATTTTATAATAACATTATATAAATATGTGCAGGGTCAATATAGAGTGCTCCCCAGTGACCTGTTCATTAACAGAAGAGCAAAGAACAAGAGGTCACCCCCTGAGACTGGAAGAGCAAAGATTTGATAGACAGCAAAGGAAGGGATTCTTATTGGTAAGGACAATAAAGTTATGGAACTCAGTGCCAAGAGAGGTAGTGCTAACAACTACAATAGATGCATTTAACAATGGTCTGGATGTTTTTTTTTTTTTTAGAAAATCAGAACATACTATTAATAATAGAATAGGCATTGATAATAGAGCTTACTGATCCAAGGAAAAATCTGATTGCCTTTGGAGTCAAGAAGGAATTTTTCCACCTAGGAGGCAAAATTTAAAATAGCTTCCTTAGGGTTTTTTGTCTTCTATTGGATCAAAATCTGGAATGATAGGTAGAAGGGTAGAACTTGATGGACTTGTGTCTTTTTTCAACCTAAATTACTATGTTACTATGTGTGTGAGTATGAGTATAAGTGTGTATGAGTATAAGTGTGTGTGTGTGTGTGTATGAGCATAAGTGTGCGTATGTGTGTGTGTGTATAATTGTGTGTAGGAGTGTAAGTGTGTGTATGAGTGTAAGTGTGTGTTTGTGTATGCGGTGTTGGCACTTTGAGGTCTGAAAATCCGTTTTGGTCAAAAATTAGGCACTTGGGTCCAAAAACGTTGTCCGTCACTGGTCTAGACTGATTATCTCACCCATTTCAGATAACAAAGATCCAACATTTTCAGCCTTTAATTTTTTGTCATTTATATCTTTAAATATTTTGTTGAGATTCCTCTTGCTATCCTTAGCAATTGTTTTTTTCATTCTGTAATGTAGCTAATTTAATTGCATTTTTACAGTCTTTGTTGGCTTCTTTATATTTTGCAAATGCCTATGCTGATCCCTCAGTTTTATCATGTTTAACCCTTTAAGGACCAGGGATTTTCCTGGGCCAAGGACCAGAGCGTTTTTCAATTTTTAATACGCGGTTTTTGAAACATAAATTTCCTCTCTCTCATTTAACGCACCCATACAAGTTATATGTTGTTTTTTAGAGGACAGTTAGAGCTTTCTTTTGATACCCTATACATAAAAATGATTTACATTTTAGTATCAAAAAATACGTATAAAAGAGGAAATTTTTGAGGAAAAAAAAGTTTTTCCCCATTATTTTCCCAATAATAAGCTACACAACTAGTGCAACACTAACCCACTTATCCCCCCTAATTAACCAACTAATAAAAAAGAAAAATATTGGTTCCCAAACCCCCCATAACAAAAAAGACAGAAAAAAACTCTGAAGAGTGCGATGTCAGATCAGTAAAAATCATGCAACAGGCATGCAGGGGTTAAATTTTATTAAATAAATATATTAAAATTACCTTTATTTATTCAAAAAAACTTTATAAATTGTAAAAATAAAAAAATCTGTTAAAAAAAAAACTAAATGAGGGCCATAAAGTGGAAGGAAACTGATCACAGTTAAAAACTGTGATCAGCAATGAAAGGGTTAATTTTTTTTTTTTTTTTTAACCTATGTGTGTATAATTAATTTATTTTTACTTACAGGTCACTCTCTGTGCTTCACTATAAGAATGTGAAGCACAGAGAGTGAATTAGAGGCAAAGTCAGTGTGTGAACACACTGACTTTGCCATCTAATTTGCATGTTATCGCGGTGATGACTCAATCACCGCGATCACATGGCCGGAAACTGACCGATCGGGTCCAGGAGCTTTGCCTCGGGTGCGAGGCTTAGTCCTGGACCCGTTGCAGACTAGCTGGCGGTGCCCACGGAGCGCACCGCCGGCTAGACTGCATGACGAGTTAACTCGTCATAAGGTCGCTAACGCTGCGGCTCTTATGACGAGTTAACTCGTCATAAGGTCGGGAAGGGGTTAAACAATACTTTATTTTTGTTTATTTCCTGGTTTATTTGTTACCAAAGGTTATACATTTATACGTATATATTTTTTAGTGCTGGTTTGAAGGTATTCCACTTGCCATCTGTGTTTTTCCAAAAAATAATCCATTCCAGTCAACAAGACCAAGGGATGTATTAACCCCTTCACAACAATAGACGTGTCAGGCATGTCCTGCAGTGAAAGGAGTGGTTTTCACGATCAACGATTGCGAAAACCACTCTAACGGTGCTGGTCTATTACCTCGATGTTGAGGCAATAGCCAGCACCAAAATGGGTGTCTGGGGCACCCATTATCGCTCCACAGAGCCATATTGACGGAGCAGCATGCTGTGGTCAAGAGCTTCAGAAGTGAAAAAAAATTCACTTCCGTCAATCTGAATATGTTGCTTGACTGCCCCAAGAGGCAGTCAGCAACAATGCAATGTAAAACATTTTTTTTTTAATTATCTTAAAACTAGGATTAGGCTAGATTAGCTGTTAGGGTTAAAATTAAATAATTTTTTAGTAGAAGGGATAGGGTTAAAATTAAATTAAAATATATTAAGGGATAGCATAAGGGTTAGAGTTGGGGTTAAATGTAGTGTTTGGGTTAAATTTAGGGTTCGGGATGGGGTCACTATAGGGAAAAAAACAAAAAACACAAATTTTGGTTTTTGCCCCATAACTCGCAAAAAATACAGAAAAATATGGAAACATGCATAATTCTGAACTCGGGATGATATTTATAAACTATTTAGTATGAGTCTTTTTTAATGATTGTATTTGTGTAAATTATATTTTAGGTCAAAGTTAGAACAAGTGGTTTTTTAAAACATTTTCATCCTATTTTATGATTTTTGTTGTAGTAAATTATAAGATATGATGAACATAATGGTTCATCTAATGAAAGCCCTTCTTATGATGATAAAAACAACATATAATTTGTGTGGGTACAGTATGTGAGAGAGAAGAAAATAACAGCTAAACACAATCAAGCCAGAAATGTAAAACAGTCATTGTTACCAAGGGAAAGTCAAGGTCAAAATGTCTTGTCATTAAGGGGTTAAACCTACTAAAGTTGGCCTTTTAAAATTCAGTGTTTTGGTTCGACCCATACCAATTTGCCTTTTTGAATTAATCTCAAAGGATTTCTATTCCCTAAATGCTCCCTTACTTGGATATTAGAGATAAGCTCTTTCAGTTATTACCAGATCCAGGCACGCTTCCCCTCTGGTTGGTGTCTGTTCTAGCAATTCCTGCTACCAGCTCCTATTCCCCTAACTTACAAGTTAAACTTCTTGCGAAGCATACACTTAATGCCACTGTCACGATCCATTTGTGATTTATATTTTGAAGTTGGCATCTCCCTATAATCTATTCTAACCATGCCCCCAGATCCACCCACACTTGTAATCGACTTCCCTTCCTATACTGTCTAACCCAGTGTTTATTGGTCCCTTACCCCCACACCCCATTCCTAATTTAAATACTCCTTCAACCTCTTGCATTTAGGTGCAATCCATCGTGACTGTAGAGATTGTACCACAACTCAAAATCGTCCCAGTGCTCTAGAAACCTTTTGTCCCTTACCCCCACACCCCATACCTAGTTTAAATACTCCTTCAACCTTCTAGCCCCCTCTCCCCTAGCACATGAGCCCCTCGTGCATATAGGTGCAATCCATCTTGACTGTAGAGATTGTACCACAACTCAAAATCGTCCCAGTGCTCTAGAAACCTTTGGGCTTCGGCCCTCCTTCTTAAACCAGGACTTCAGCCATGCATTAATCTCCCTGATCTCTCTGGCTTAGCGCATGGCACAGGTAGCATATCTGAGAACACTGCCCTGAATTTCTTAATCTTACTCCCTCAATAATTAAAATTACCTCCATGTTTCTCTTAAATAGTAACAAAGCATGTATTTATTGCATCCTTAAATTCCAAACCTCGGAGAGCAATTATTCACCATCTCTGTAAATCGGTCTAGAACATAAATGGTTAAATCTCACAAGCAAATACAAATACATTCCCCTAACCTAGAAAAGTGTAATTTCAGTGTTATCCTTTTTTTCCTTCTTTCATTTTATGATCTCTCTATAGTAGCATTTTCCCCTTTGAAAAGATATCTATTTTTAGCATGGTACAAAGAAAAAACTAAGAATTATTTTGTAAACGTGTCTAGCAAAATGATATCTTGCTTTCTGAGATCAAATGGAATTCATCTATAAAATAAAAGCAAGAGCTTGTAACCCATCTTGCATCCTTGCTACTCTGTTATTTCTATGTTTATATTACTGTTCTTCACCATTCTAAGCTTGCCATGTAAGCTGCTGCAGGGGATTAAGTAATTAGTGAGTATTAAATGCATTTGAGGAGCTGGGTCATTGAAAGCGAGAGGGAGGGAGGTAGAAACAGAGAGGGAGTCATAAAAATATATCCCTTACTCACAGGCTGGTAGCTGTAAGGGACAGACCATCTCTAAAGACATTTCTAATTTTCAGATCTACCCTTTGATATTTATGACTGCAATGGGTGAGTAAAGATTGTGTAATTATAGATGGTTGTAATATGGATAGAAAGGAAGAGGCACAGGGGGTATGGTTACTGGATTCTGAATGTAGTTTAGAAATAGAAAGGTAGCAGAGGGGCCATTTTTATTTATAAAGGTTTTTCTTCAACCTAGTGACTTTAGACTAAAAAACATTGCATCCTCTATAATTTTGAATGAGAGCATAGAATGGAGGACAACATCCGTATATGAACTGTGATTTGCTGTTTAACCAATGATTAGTATGATTGGTTTGTAGATTAACACATTATCTGCTGAGCAGAGAGATTCTACATTTTACATGCGTTTCTCTTTGTTGACAGCAACATAGTATTTTTTGGTGGTGTTCACAGTTATTTCTTGGACACTAGGCCTTTGACATGCAATTAATTTATGTCTGTGTATGTACCATCAAGTGTAAAGGGGGCAGACACACTAACTGTTTTTTTATTTGTCTGTATTGTTAATCATTTAAGTGTTGAACATTTGTGCTTGAAACATGTACATAGTATTATTTTGAGTGACAAATATTCGTAATGTTCGTTTGTGGTCATTTCATTGCAAATGAAAAAGTTGATAAAGATGTTGTTTGCTTTTTTTTTTTTTTTTTTTTACTTTTGCTTAATACAAGCAAAGGTTAAAAACACAATGCCCCTTTCCAGGATAACATCTTTACTGATACATGTAAGTTTACCTCTCAACTCTGACTCTCAGTAAATGCAGAGCTGATCTAACTGCAGGTGCACTGAACCAATCAGGGCATCAACTTGCTGCTTCTATGTGTTGAGTACTGACTGCAGTGAGACACATTTTATTGGGCTTTATTCATGAAAGTGGAAATTACAGGTAATTGAGAAGGGAATTTCAAACTTGGGTCCAAGGTAGAATGGATGAATTGTTTTAACTCGGCTACTCAGACCTTAGAGGACGACTAAAGCAAAAAATGAAGTTGTCTTTAATCAAATGGTTGCATCAAGTGTCAAGTATATAGAAATGCTTTAATCAAAGAATACAAATAAAGCACCTTATTGAGCCATCTTTACCCCATATAGGTCCACCAGGAGGTAGACATTTTGTTTAGAATCTTTGGTCAGATGCATCAGATCTTTCTTCATCTGAGCCAATGTGAGTGGAGATCTGACAAAAGATTCTAAAAAAGATGTTTGCCCCCTGAGAGAATTATTTGGAGTAAAGAAGGAACTTTATTTATATTCTTTCATTAAAGATTTTCTTTATAAATCATTTACACTTGATAAAATCCTTCAATTAAACATAAGAACATTTTTTGCTACAGTTGTTTAAGTTTAAAATCTCCCTTCTCAATTCCCTACATCTGGCTCTTTCAGGAATAAAGCCCATAGATTTTAGAGAAAACCAAGTTAGGGACCCATATATTTATGGTCGTTCACAGACGGGTGCACCGTGCACAAGCAGCAGGGACCAGGGGACAGAAGGGGTGCCGCGCTGAGCTACTTTGAGGGGAGGCACAGGCAGTCAGAGCTCAGTCAGTGCTGCTTGTGCTCCTTGCATGTAGTGATGACTACGATGTGAACACAATATTCTGAGACATCAGTACGAGCAGGGAGCTCAAGCTGTGGCATAATAATGGGAAAAGTAACAGAGGCATATTAATGGGAAAAGTAAAAGTGGCATATTAATGGGCAAATAAGTTGTGGCATATTAATGAGGAAACTAACAGTGGTATATTAATGGGCAAACTAGTTGTGGTACATTAATTGGCAAACTAACAGTGGCATGTTAATGAACAAACTATGAGTGGTATAGTAATAGCCAAATTGGCTATGGCATATTAATGGGCAAACTAATCATGGTATATTAATTGGCGAACTGGCAGTGGCATATAAATGGACAATATAAAATTGGCTTATTAATGGACAAACTAACCATTGCATATTAACGGGCAAAATTGAAAGGGACATATTAATGGGCAAACTAACTGTGGAATATTCTTTTTTAACCTGGCTGTGGCATATTAATGAACACACTGCTGCACATTTTTTTGGGAAAACTGTGGCATGTTTTAATAGGCAAACTAACAGTTGCATATTTTAGTGGGGAAACTGGCTGTGGCGTGTTTTAATGGGCACCTGGCTGGGGAATATTTTAATGGACAAACTGTGGCATTTTTAATGGTCAAACTGTGCCATTTTTAATGGACAAACTGTAGCATATTTTAATGGTCAAACTGGTTGTTGCATATGTAATGGCTAAGTGACTGTGGCGAGTTAATTGGTATCTGATTGTGGCTAATTTTAATTGGCAAAGTAATGCTTTGGCATCTTCTGTGGGGCAAAATAACATGTACTATGGGGAAAGGTGAACTGTGGCTTGTTCTGCAGGGCCAGTTCTATGGGCCAAAGTGACACTGTGGTATGTTCTGTGGGGCAAATTCACACTGTGGCAAGCCAAATCATGTGGGTGCACTATGAGTAGAAGCCAAGGGATGTGGGAGAATGGCATATGCTGTGGGTACTGTATGGTGCTGTATTAAGTCCTTTATGTACAACGTGGGTGCAGAAGAAGGTACTAAAAACAAGAAATACAATTTTTCAACAACCTTTTTATAACATATAAAATAGTTCAATATAATATGAAAATAGTTGTTTTAATATTAAAAGGTTTACATACAGTTTTGCATTAGGGCTTTATAAAAATTGGGTCGAGGGGGGTCTAACTTCTAAAACTTTGCCCAGAGTCCACTAGGGCCTTAAAGCGGTCCTGAGCATGTGGGGAGAGAGAGACTGGCATAGTGGCAGGGCTGGCTCTACAACTGGTCCGGTTGGGTCAGTTGCCAAAGGTTATGTTATAAAGGGGTGGCAAATTGCCACTGGTCTGTCCTGTCCTCAAAACAATAGAGCTTGTTATTCTCCTCCTATGTGTGGGATGCTAAAAGACCTAGAATAGACAACAGAACTTTAAAACAAGCCTAGGAATAGGAGGCCTAAGTTTTCCTGATTTATACAGACTCCAAGAGGTCTGTTTATCTACCATTTTCTTGGCAAGGAAACATATATCGGCTCATAATACATTTGGTTTCAGCTTAACATAGAAGCATAGAATGTGTCGGCAGATAAGAACCATTCGGTCCATCTAGTCTGCCCAATTTTTTTTGAGTACTTTTATTATTCCCGGTAAGCTTGAAACTTTAGAATGCTTAGGTCTCAACCCCTATTTTTTCTTTTGGACAAATTCATCTATATTTAATAAACTGAAAGTCACCAATCCTCTAATTACTGATGTGGATGTGTGTAAGTTTATGTAGCTATTTTCTCACACACAAGGTTTATCCAGCAGGTCCTATTGGAGAATTTGCGTAAATATGATGAATCTAGCTCTGTTCATTACTGGGAATTCAATTTTGGGAAGTCGTTTCCCATTGAGGTGTGGAATAAGGCATGCCAGAATACCAGAGGAACCTTACATGGGATTAACCTCCATTAATTGTTGTTTTACAAAATGCTATATCAATAGAACCTTGTTCCTGCATGCCTTAATAAGCTCTTCCCTAATAATTTGAGTCTGTGCTGAAGATGTGGGAGAGAGGAGGATACTAATTTTCATACATGGTGGTTTTGTGACAAACTAATTCCGATTAGAAGCAAGCTTTCACAATTCTTAAATTCTATCTTGCAGCGAAATGCTCCATTTAAATTTGGGCTCTGGCGGATCGCCAAAACAAATTCTCTCAATTAACATTCTTATGGCAGTTAAGCTCTCTTGCCTGGTTCCTATATGGTCGGATATTCAGAATCATATAAATTTCACATTTCTGCTGAGATGGAGTTCTATGACTCAAGAGTCCTAGGAATAAGATCTAGGGAGATTTGGGGCCTATGGAAATCTGTCAAGGCTTAGTTCACTTGGGAGTTGCTACAATTGCCTCAATCTCTGATTCTGTTATGCTGGAGGGGACCTGGTGGGGAGGTGCTTAGTGGACACTAGTATATTTTATAGATAAAAAAAAAAATGAATTATTTGTTTATTTATTTACTTACTATTAGAGTTGAGCGGACACATGGATGTTCGGGTTCGGCAGGTTCGGCCGAACTTCGAAAAAATGTCCGGGTCCGTGCTCGAACTTGACCCCGAACCCGAACCCATTCGGGTACCTCGTGTCCTCATTGAAGTCAATGGGGACACGAACTTTTGGCCACTAAAATGCCTCTAAAAAAGTCCTGGAAAGGGCTAGAGGGCTGCAAAATGAAGTAAAATGTGTGTAAGAGTAAGATAAGTGCTCTGCAAGCAAATGTGGATAGGGAAATAACTTCTAATAACATAAAATACATACAAATTACAAATACAGCTGAGCCATAAAATAGCACTAGATGGAATATTTGATTTTAGCTTTGGAAGAACATAAATCTAAATCTAAAGCATGGCTGCTAGGAGGATCAACATAATTATCCATTTGAGAGAGGGTTGGAGTGCAGGGTATTCTCTTTCAGTTTATACTAAGTGACCCATAGGTTGAGGAGGCGGTGACCGTGGCGGTGTAGGTGGAAGCGGCGCTGGAGGAAGAGGAGGAGGAGGAAGCCAGAATTTTTCAAAGTGCGCTGTAAGCACAGTATTGGACTGTTCTATTTGACTCTCAGATATGAAGTGCACCACAAGACGCAAATGTACTGTTAACCACCAAAAACTATTACAATTTTTCAAAGTTCGCTGTAAGCACAGTATTTGACGGTTCTATTTGACTCTCAGATATGAAGTGCACCGCAAGACACAAATGTACTATTTACCACCCAAAACTATTAGAATTTTTCAAAGTGCGCTGTAAGCACAGTATTTGACGGTTCTTTTTGACTCTCAGATATGAAGTGCACAGCAAGACGCAAATGTACTATTTACCACCCAAAACTATTAGAATTTTTCAAAGTGCGCTTGTATTTGACGGTTCTATTTGACTCTCAGATATGAAGTGCAGGACGCAAATGTAATATTTAACACCAACAAATTGCAGTATTTAAAAATGCCTAGATGTTGCCCACTGAGCTAACAGAACAGGATTAAAGTCATGTGCCTGGCACACATGCAGTTGCAAGTGCACTGCACTCTCTGTGGCACTGGGCTCAGGGCAGGGTACAAATATGTAGTATAGCACCCACTAAAATAATCACTGTAATTTGAATAATCGCTGTAGTTTGAATAATCGCTGTAGTTTGCAGATTCAACACCAGAATATTTTTTTAATCTGTCCCTTACAGCTGCAATATCCTCTCCCTACACTAAGAATAGCTCATGTGATGTGTGGTGACTCCAGCTTATATATAGTAGACATGTGCATTAGTTTTCAGACTAATGCATTTTCGTCCGAAAATAGCATTTTCGTTTATTTGTTCCGAAAAACGAATAATGAAAATGCTAAACTAACGAAAGCCGAATGAACGAATGGTTAATAAACGAAAATCATTCGTCCATTCGTCCATTCGTGCTATTGGCATTCTATAAACTGAAATAGAGTTGGTTTATAGAATACCAATAGCATTACATACATTCCATAAACCGACATAATGAATGACTTTCGGTTCAATTGACCTATTCGTATGAATGGGGACTCTATTTTGGTTTATAGAAAGCCAATAGCATTACATGTATTCCATAAACCGAAAGACATTCGGTTTAAAGACTTTCGGTTTATGGAATACATGTAATGCTATTGGCTTTCTAGAAACCGAATCTCTTTCGGTTTATAGACTTTCGGTTTATAGAAAGCCTATGTATATGTATGTAATGCCAGGGGCTTTCTATAAATTGAAAGTCTATAAACCGAATTTCTTTCGGTTTATAGACTTTAGTTTTATAGAATGCATGTAATGCTATGGGCTTTCTATAATTTGAAAGTCTATAAACCGAAAGAGATTCGTTTTAAAGACTTTCGTCTATAATTAAGTAACTTTGAAAGAAACATTTAAACCTTCAGGTTACACGAATGTAACCATTCATATTACAACAGTGCCATCTACTAGCCGAAAGTCTATAAACCAAAAGAGATTCGGTTTATAGACTTTCGGTTTATAGAAAGCCCATAGCATTACATGCATTCTATAAAACGAAAGTCTATAAACCGAAAGAGATTCGGTTTATAGACTTTCGGTTTATAGAAAGCCCATAGCATTACATACAATGTATATGTATGTAATGCTATGGGCTTTCTGATTGGCTGCCGTACCCCGAACTCCAACCCGAACATACAGTCCAAAAACCGTAATGTTCGGTACGAACCTGAACAGTGAGGTTCGGGTTCGCTCAACACTACTTACTTTTATTGGGGTTTTTTTGTTTGTTTTTTAGGTAATAGTGATGTGTATATTATGTAGTCATGACATGTATTATTCTGTGAAAGCTGACCTGTACTTTGCACTTTCAAAGCTTTTGGATATTTCTATACGTATTTGTCTGTATGTTTTTGTTTTGATAAAAATGACAGAAAAAATGTAATAAAGATTTATAAATATAAGAAAGTACATTTTTTAATTGGAAAAGAATATACTTTGTAATTAAAATGTAAATTTAAATATCATATTTGCTATAGTCTAAGATTTGTATTTTAATGTATTTTCTCAGATAACAGTTCTTATATATACCTATGAACTTACAAATTTTAGGTAATGCACTAATGGATCTTCAATTGCATTTAATTATACTGTCTTTGGAATGTAGTATAAATAGGGATCAAGAAAATTAGTACAGTAATACGCAAGTTAGGTTGAAAAAAATATTTCAAATCATGAAAATGCCTATCCTGCTGTTGTTTCACATTTTGCCTAGTAGAGGAAACAAATCCTTCTTGACTCCAAAAGATAATGGAATTTCTTCTAAGATATGAATAGAATACTGTATGAGTCCCAGGACTACAAAATATGTCTCTTATCATTCACAACAAGTGCACATAGTATATATAATAAATGGGTGATGCACTTGGTGTATATTACATATATTACAGTCTTACAACATTATTTAAAACTTATCTTTTTCAAAATAAATCCTACTACTGAGACCAGCATCCTGGGGGAGATATAGTCAATGACTTGACCCCGGTCTCAGCAACGTTCCCTTTGAGGAGGATACACCTAGAGGAGAGGCTGCTCTAGGGTTCTGTATTATCACATCTGGTGGCAAGTGGTGGGATACTTACCCGACATTGGTCAGCACGGATGCCAGTGAACTATGAACTACTGACAGTTCCCACTCTTCGTGAGCTAGTGAGTGCACGAGGAGGTGATCCAGGCCAGCAGCGAAAAGTAGCATTAATCCAGATCCTGCACAACATGGATGGTTACAAGGTAACATGGCACCTTTGCCTACTCAGAAGACAGAGTGTGATATCCGGATGAGGGAGATTTTGGCTCTGTGTAATAGGCCTGTCACCTTGGAGGAAAAGTTTGCATTGCGGGATAAAAATTTGTTTCGAGAGGAGCAGCAGATCTGAAGCCAGAGTACCAAGGGAGAGTCTCCCATGGATTACAAATTGATTTTAAAGTGACCCAGCAATCCTTCCAGCCCATTCATTAAACTAAAGTGAACATTGATGCCTTTCTATTGGGCTTTGAAAGGCAGTACCAGGTCTATCGGATCAGAGAGGATGATTGGGTTACCCTGCTGCATGGTAACCTTACTGGTCATGCTGGAGCCACCTTCAGAACTCTGCAAGGTGAGGAGGCCCTCCATTATCCAACAGTCAAAAGAACTCTTTTGGACAGATGTTCCTTAAATGCCAATACGTATCAGAGGCAATTCCGAAATGACAGTCTTCAGGATTTGGATACCCATAGTGAATGGGCCAGCCACATAAACACATCCTTTGAGCCATGGCTTCTAATGGCAAATATCCAGGACTTTGACAAACTGAAACAGTTGATGTTAATGGAGCAATTCTATTGGCACTGCCATGAAGATATTCGGAACTGGGTAAGGGATAGGAAACCTCTTAGTCTCAGTGACGCTGCTCATCTGGCCAATGGGTATATCGCTACCTGAGGTATTCATACACAGGTTCTACAACATAAGCCACCAACAGAGTCAATGACCACACAAAATTGGGCCATAGTGCCAGCTGTTTTGTCTCCCACAGGGAATAACTTCAAGTCTTGGGCCAGAGCGCCACATGGCAACATCAGACCTAATTCAGGCAATGGACCACCTTTTCCTAACAGAATTGCTTCCTTTAGAATTGCTTCCTTTGCAATCCTCCCCTAGAAAACAATGCTACAGGTCCAAAGGATGTGGACATGTCCGAGCCCACTGTCCAAATGTGGGCTCTGCCACTGTTGGATTTGTACAAAACGAGTAATGGAGTTACCTACAGATGTATTATTGGGAAATGATCTGGGAATGTTGGTTAGCAAATACTGGCCCCAGGGACAAATAACTGTGGTATCTTGTAGCAAGACCAGAGGGACAGACAACCTACCTGTAGCTCATCTGGCTGGAGACCCCTCTATGGTGAGTACACTGCCTTCTGACTGTCCTGACCTTCACTGTTCACCTTTAGTGTGGCCTCATCCTGCTGACTTTACGATACAGGTAGCTATTGATCCATCCTTTTCTTGAGCAAATTCCAGGGATGGGGGGCATGGATCAGGTGCAATGGGAAGATGGACTATTGTATCGTATAACAAAAAGCCCAAACACCGCACAGCCCTGGTTAGTGAAAACCCATTCGACCCTAACGGAAAGCACTTCTTAGGATTGCTCATGAGATTCTGCTGGCAGGTCATCTGGGGGTGACATGTTCTACTAAGCGCTTGCTGAAGGCCTTCTTTTGGCCTTGCTACATGTTTTTCGAGTTCTGGCCATTGTGGGTGCCTCTCCTTAACCCCTTAACGCATATGGACGTATATATACGTCCTGAAAAGCATGGTCCTTAAGGACCATGAGGACGTATATATACGTCCTCCGTTTTCATGTAGTGTTGCGCTCCATAGCGCAACACTACATGCCTGCAGCTACTTTCAGAGGCTGCTTCGGATCCGAAGCAGCCTCTAAGAGTGCCTTCAGCCCCCCCCTCGCGCATACGATCACCGTGAATGTGATCGTATGCGCGTTTCACACAAAGGCAGTGATGAGCTTTCACTGCCTATGTGTGTAAAGTGTTGCAATGATGCCTGCAATTGAGGCATCATGTAACACCTGCTGAGCCCCCCTGGGCACCGCGATCACCCGGTGATCGTGGGTGAGTGCTGTATTGGAGGAGCATGCGTGCCCAGAGGAGAGCGACGGAAGAGAGAAAAAAAATTCTCTTTTGTCGCTCTGAAACCGCTACTTGACTGCCCCTACAGGCAGTTAAGTATATTACAGTAAAAAATAGAAAATGAATTAAATAAATAAATAAAATAAATAAATAAATGGAAAAAGCTAACCCTTGATCTACTGAACCTAGATCTAGGGTTAGGGTCATACATAGGGTCATAATTAGGGTTAAAGGGGGGTTCGGATGATTACAAGGGTTAGATTAAGGGGTTGGGGTAGATTTAGGGTTAGAGTAAATGTAGAGTTTGGGTAAATTTAGGATTGGTGTTAAAAAGTCACTGTAGAAGAAAATGGTTAGAAAACCAAAAAAACACTAATATTTTTTATTGCCCTATTACGTGAAATAAAACATAGACAAACAAGGAAACATTGGTATTACTAAACTCAGGACAAATATTACAAATATATAGACGGGGTCTTTTTTACCATTTGTAATTGTGTAACAAAAAAATAAAACAGGTCAAAGTTAGAAAAAGTGTTTTTTTATGGCATATTTTCATCATATTTTATATTTTTTTTATAGTAAATGATTTCATATGATGAAAATAATAGTATCAAATGAAAGCCCTATCTGTCCTTTAAAAAATGATATATAATTTGTGTGGGTGCACTGAACACAAAGAAAGAAATTCACAGTTCAGTAAACATTAGACAAAAATAATGGAATTCTGGTCTTCAAGGCACATCAAATGCAGCATAGCACTCGGTCACTAAGGGGTTAATGCAATTAATGACATTTCCAAAATGGATACTGATACTGAACGGATACTGAAAATGGATACTTTCTAAACCAACGCAGATGAATATGGATATTCCTATGGCACTCAAGGTAGTCAAACTGCAACAAATATTGATACTATGGCTCCTGAATACAGTAATGCAGACTCACAGAGATTGGGGAAAGCTAATAGATTTTTTCTGGAAGCAGAGACGGATAGCAATCCCACCACAGATACAAAGTATTTTTTCAAAAACATGGCACGTCAAATGAGCAAAGAGATCCGCTTATGGAGGGATATCGTGAGCTTGGAAAAATATCTTGCAGTAAAAAGAATTGCTAGAGGTTTGCAGCTCAAGAAAATGCCGGCTTTTATCAGTGATGATGAAGCTTTTAAAATTAGGTGGAATGCGACACTTGACACCTGCTCATTTTCATTGATGGAAATATTTATAGATTACAACAAAGGTCTCTTATATAAAATTAAAGATGAATTACAAATGTCTCAAGACAAACTGACAGCCATTGAGACTACTCTCCAGATTAACGAGCTGAAAATCAACCTGGAAAGATTCAAGGAGAAACTGGACAATGAAGTCTCTTCACGTAAAAGAGAGAAATTCATCAGAGACAAAATTGATTATGCCACAGGACAAATATACAATTGGAAACCTAAAGAGTCTACTTACCAAAGGATTGGAAATAGAAGGAAAACTGCAAGAAGATCCATCCTTAAAGCGAATAAATATAGAGGTGTCTCATTCAGTGAGGCTGAGTCCTCCACTTACTCAGCTGTCTCCTCGCCAGCCTCCTCCCTGGTCTCCTTGGGGGATATGTCAATGGATTCAACGGCAAACCGCCAGAAGAAGATTAGCCAAACTTTTGACGATAATACAAAAAAAACAAACGACAAAAAATCACCAGTAAGGTACATCGCTTGCCAATCATGGCACTTAAAGTCAGGATGGCATAGAACGTCCCAACGTCACGAAGGGGTTAAATGTTAACCTTACTTTTGACTTCAATATAGCTCCTACACTTTTTACTTAATACTCACACATTCAAAGGCATTTCACCAAATAAATACCCTAATGCATATTTTTAGTTTCACTCTTAAAAAATTCCATTCCATGTCGAGTGTTTAAAGTTGTATATATTCTAGTAATCCAGTGCTTTTGAGACTAAATAATATTAAATATCAGAAACAGCCTTAAAGACAGACAGAACAACAGGGGAGCACTCAGCGGGATAGCTGGAATGAATTCACCTACTCCAATATTTCATAGCAGAATATAGGTTTTAAAAGACCTAAATGCATCATGTTCAGCCCTTCTGTGTATTCCTTTTCCTGCTGTCGATGGAAAGGAATGCAAACCACCACCACCCTGCCCAATTAAGCAATTTTATATTTTGCTACAAAGGAGGGAATTTTGGAGTTCCTGTTTGAGACCAGACCATCACATTTCTCCTTGGATCAACAAGTCCTAAATATAAATGTTGATTCTGTTATTTATGATCCTATATTTTCTGCTTTTCTAAAAATATCCACACCCTTTTTGAAGGCATCTATTCTTTTTCAGAGCATAACCTCTCTTGGCAGTGAATTGTATAGCTTCATTGTCCTTACTATAAAGAATCCCTTCCAAAAAATCTTCATGTTTCCAGTCTGAGAAGATGACCTCTTGTTTTTGTAAATTTCTGATAATGAATAAGTCACTGGAGAGTTCTTTATATGCATATATTTATATAACATTATAATATCTCATGTAATCTGATTTTCTAGCATATACAAATGCAACTTTTCTAGTGTCTGTATAAATAAGAT
This sequence comes from Pelodytes ibericus, assembly GCA_036172795.1. Taxonomy (NCBI): domain Eukaryota; kingdom Metazoa; phylum Chordata; class Amphibia; order Anura; family Pelodytidae; genus Pelodytes; species Pelodytes ibericus. The sequence continues at coordinate 25,191,680 of CM069867.1, read as the reverse complement.
TATCCATACCCTGCATTAATTTTTTAGTCCTCCTTTTCCCAGTTTGGGAAATTTTCAATTACACTAACTCTCTGTATTCCATCTTTTATCAAATTTTCAATCCGAATACATACCTTGGCCCTTATGTTCATTTCTGTCATTTTGTATAGTAACCTTTGGTGCACAGACATATAAAATGCTTTGTCATTTAATAGATCACAACCATACCCTGATCTATGTTTTTACTGACATCTTTATAGATCTGTCTTTTACAAAACCATGTTGACTCCTACTAATTATATTCTGATTCAAGATGTAATCTTAAAGTATAACTTTAGCACCCATTTAAATATCTTGCCCACTATAAATGTCAAGCTCATTGGCCTGTAGTTGCCCAGATGAGATAATGATCTTTTAAATATGGTTACTACATTTGCCTTACATCAGTCTACTGGCGCTATTTGTAAACTAAAGATAAAAAAATAACAGTCTGGCCAGATTAAGACTTAGCTCCGTAGATTATCCTTCAATTGCATTTATGCGTTAGAAAAAAGCGGTTGCAGAGGGGATATGATAACATTATATAAATATGTGCAGGGCCAATATAAAGAGCTCTCCAGGGACCTGTTCATTAACAGAAATGTACAAAGAACAAGAGGTCATCCCCTGAGACTGGAAGAGCAAAGATTTCATAGACAGCAAAGGAAGGGATTCTTTACGTAAGGACAATAAATTTATGGAACTCACTGCCAAGAGAGGTAGTGCTATCAACCACAATAGATGCATTTAAAAATGGTCTGGATGTTTTTTTTTTTTAGAAAAGCAGAACATACAGGGCTATTAATAATAGAATAAGCATTAATAATAGAGCTTATTGATCCAAGGAGAAATCTGATTGCCCTTTGGAGTCAAGAAGGAATTTTTCCCCCAGGAGGCAAAATTCGAAATAGCTTCCTTAGGGGGGTTTGCCTTCTTTTGGATCAAAAGCTGGAATGATAGGTAGAAGGGTTGAACTTGATAGACTTGTGTCTTTTTTCAACCTAAATTACTATGTTACTATGGTACTGTGTAATACATATTATTGGGCCCTAGGGCCTTGTCTATCTTAGCAGTGTTTAATTGCTTTTTCCTGCATCAGCCATGTTTTCTGTAACAGTTCCTAAACTAAGCTTGCAGGTGCTCAGCCAGAGCCGGCCCAACACATTGTGCTTCTTAAGGCAAAAAACTTAATGCTGCCCCTCTTCCCCCCCAAAAAAACCCCCCATAGTCATGATAATTCAAATTAAAATGAAACTTATCAGAAGTGATAATTTAATGTAAGAGCACCTTTCTATGTGCAAAATGATTTGGTGCGGGTATTTGCATGCCATGATTAAAATATGTACCCTAAATGTTTGAGCATTTAAACTTAATGTACAATATTTGAGTTATGTAATAGGTCAGTGGTCACATATTATGTTTTGGGGAATTGCACAGCTTATTTTCATAATAATGTTTGTTTTACCATTTATTTATTTTCGCCTCATGGGTGAGCTCTTAGAAAAAAAATATTTAATTTTTATATACCCACTAAAGCACTTCTTATATACATAACAACATTTTTTTTTGAGTTCACCTATAAGGTGAAAAGAGAGTCATGGTAAAACATTATTATGATAATAAGCTGTGCAATTCCCTAAAACATAATGTGACCAGGGACCAATAACATAGATATAGTAAGTATCAGAGTAGTTAACCCCTTGGGTGGCTAAACAGATATAGGCAGTATTAGAGGAGTTAACCTTTTGGGTGGCTAGACAGAGGCAGTGTCAGAGGAGTTAACTCCTTGGGTGGCTAGACAGATAGAGGATATACGTTCAATATAATTCGAAGTTAGTTAATTTGAAAAGAGAAACAATAAATATATAAAGACATAAATATACATAACAATGCATGAAAAACATGAAAATACATGAAAAAATATAAAAGCATAAACATATTGTTTATTTAAACAATCATTATTGTTTAGATCGATTTTAAAAGGCAATAATTGCAATTCTGGTCCCTTACAAATGAAAATAATGTAATCTATATATCTTCTCCACAGGACCAGATTTGCGACGAATGGGTTAGAAGGGGATAAAACATTTTTTAGATACATAAATGAGAAAAGGAAAGTAAAACAAGGATTAGTTAGATTAAAAAAAAAAGAAGGATGCTATGTAGAAGAGGATAAAGACTTAGCAGACTGCCTTAATGAATATTTTTGTTCAGTTTTTACAAATGAAAATGAGGGCAAGGGACCTCATTTAGGGAAAAAGACTAATGAGTATTTTGATGCATGTACAGAGGAAGAGGTTTTACTTCAGCTGTCTAAAGTAAAGACAAATATGTCGATGGGACCTGATGGGATACATCCAAAGTTATTAAAAGAACTTAGTGGTGTACTAGCAAAACCGTTAACAGATTTATTGAACCAATCATTGTTAACGGGAGTAGTTCCAGAAGATTGGAAATTAGCTAATGTTGTGCCCATTCACAAGAAAGGAAATAGGGAGGAGGAGGGCAACTATAGACCAGTAAGTCTCACTTCAGTAGTGGGGAAAATAATGGAAACCTTGTTAAAGAATAGGATTGTTGAACATCTAAAGTCGCTTGGATTTCAAGATCAGAGACAGCATGGGTTTACTTCAGGGAGATCATGCCAAACTAATCTTATAGATTTTTTTGATTGGGTGACTAAAATATTAGATCGGGGTGCTTACCTAGATTTCAGTAAGGCTTTTGACACTGTAGCACATAGAAGGCTTATCAATAAACTGAAATCTTTGAGTTTGGATTTCAATATTGTTGAATGGATTAGACAATGGCTGAGTGACAGGCAACAGAGGGTTGTAGTCAATGGGGTATATTCGATGCAAGGTCTTGTTACTAGCGGGGTACCTCAGGGATCTGTACTTGGACCCATTCTCTTTAATATTTTTATTAGCGATATTGCAGAAGGTCTTGTTGGCAAAGTATGTCTTTTTGCTGATGATACAAAGATTTGCAGCAGGGTTGATATTCATGGAGGGATAAGCCAAATGGCAAATGATTTATCTAAACTAGAAAAATGGTCAGAGCAGTGGCAACTGACATTTAATGTGGACAAGTGCAAGATTATGCACCTTGAGCGTAAAAACCCAAAAGCAGAATATAGACTATTTGGTACAGTCCTAACCTCAACATCTGAGGAAAGGGATTTAGGAGTAATAATTTCAGAGGACTTGGAGGTAGGTAGGCAATGCAATAGAGCAGCAGGAAATGCTAGCAGAATGCTTTGTTGCATAGGGAGAGGTATTAGCAGTAGGAAGAGGGAAGTGCTAATGCCATTGCACAGAGCACTGGTGAGACCTCACTTGGAGTATTGTACGCAGTATTGGAGACCGTATCTCCATAAGGATATTGATACTTTGGAGAGAGTTCAGAGAAGGGCTACTAAACTGGTTCATGGGTTGAAGGATAAAACTTACCAGGAAAGGTTAAAGCATCTTAACATGTATAGCTTTGAGGAAAGACGTAACAGGGGGGACATGATCGAAACATTTAAATACATAAAGGGAATCAACACAGTAAAGGAAGAGAGTATATTTAAAGAAAAGAAAGAAGAAAAACTACCACAACTAGAGGACATAGTCTTAAATTAGAGGGGCAACGATTTAAAAGTAATATCAGGAAGTATTACTTTACTGAGAGGGTAGTGGATATATGGAATAGCCTTTCAGCAGAATTGGTAGAGGTAAACACAGTCAAGGATTTTAAGCATGCGTGGGATAGACACAAGGCTATCCTAGCTATAAGACCGGGAATGGGGGACTAATAAAAGTACTAAAAAAAAATTGGGCAGACTAGATGGACCAAATGGTTCTTATCTGCCGACACATTCTATGTTTCTATTGGGAGACTCTAACCCATTTGTCGCAAACCTGGTCCTGTGTGGCGTGTAGAGCTCTAACTAGATGGACTTCCTGTATGTACTCCATTGTGTGGTTTTTTTGTGCCTAAATGTTATATGTACTATTTTCTGTAGATGGATGGACTGAAACTTATATAGAAACTGGAGAGCTATCTAAGAGAATGTATTACATATGCCTTGTATATTGTACCTTTTTTTTGTTTCTTGGCTACTGTATAACGTACTAATGATATCTATGCATATGCCCTTTGTCTGTCTATTTATATAAGTGTATGCATGTCTTTTTATATGATACTAAAATTGAATAAAGAATATATTTAAAAAGAGAAATTATGCCACACACAAGAGTCATGTGAGGTGTCAATTGTATAATTCTAAAATAATAAATATCCATACACATCTCTCATTTATACTTATATGAACCATTTAATATTATATTCAACTATTTTCATATGTAATTAAAAAAGGTATTGAAAAGTTGCATTTCTTGTTTTTATTCCCTTCTGCTCAACCCACATTGCACATAAAGGACTTAACACAGCACCATACAGTACCCACAGCACTTGTCATGCACCTAGATTACACCCACAGCACTTGGCTTGCACTCATATTGCACCCATACAATTTTGCATTCCACAGTGTCAATTTGCCCCACATAACCTACCACAGTGTGACTTTGCCAATTAAAAATAAGCCACTGTCAGGTATCATTTAACATGCCATAGTCACTTTGTCATTAAAATATGTCATAGCCAGCATGCTCATGAATATGTCATAGCCAATTTGCCCATTAATAAGCTACAGCCAATTTCCCCAATAACATTCCAGTATTATTTTGCTATTAATATGCCACAGCCAATTTGCCCAATAATATGCCTGTATTATTTTGCCATTAATAAGCCACAGACAATTTGCTCAATAATATGCCAGTATTATATTACCATTAATATGCCAGTATTATTTTGCCATTAATAAGTCACAGACAATTTGCCCATTAATATGCCAGTATTATGTTGCCATTAATAAGCCACAGCCAGTTTACCCAATAACATGTGGTTATTTTACCATTGCTATGCCAATGCCAATTTGACCATTAATATGCCAGTATTATTTTGCCATTAATATGCCAGAGTTATGTTGTCATTAATATGCCACAGTCAATTAGCTCATTAATGTGCCAGTGTTATTTTGCCATTAATATTCCAGAATTATTTTACCATTGATATGCCACAATCATTTTTCCCATTAATATACCAGTGTTATTTTGCCCTTAATAAGCCACAGCCAATTTGCCAAATATGCCAGTATTATTTTTCAATTATTAAGCCACAGCCAATTTGCATAATAATATGCCAGTATTATTTTGACTTTAATATGCCACAGCCAATTTGTCCATTAATATGCCACTCTCATCCCCAGTATATAGCTCCTGTCTTCTCCGTGTGGAGGAGGGAAATACTGTCACTGCAGTTTTGGATGATGTCATATCCTAAGGCAATAATTTAAAAAACATTTTTTTTTTACACTTTTTTTTATAAATTTCGGCAGCTGCATCAAGTGGATGCGGCTTGGCAAAAAAAGGGAAAAAAAAGTTGACACCAAGTGCGGTTTTCACCCTCCGCACCTCCCGTGTAACACCAATGTACCCCTGTAATATAGCATTATGTTAATTAATTCAAGTGCTTCACATTGTATACAGGGTAGCGATGGAGAGATGATCCAGCTGGTCAGATCAGGACTTGTGCAGTGTTTAGCAAACTATTTGATAAAGTTACTTTATACACTCTGTTATAAACAGTTGGAAGCTTTTCATGTCATTAGACATATTGTGTGATTCAGCTGATGTGTGCTTGGAGACACAACAAAGCATCTGTAATTTATATTTGTTAACCATGCACTATTCTTCCATTCATATGTGGATTTTGTCATTGATGGCAGTATACCCACACATAGGCGTCACTAGGGTTGGTGTCACCCTGTGCGGAAACTCATGGTGTCACCCCCCTGGATTTCCTCCAATACAATGCCAAAAAGATTATTTAGTAATGCCAGTTAGATGGCCTATTAACTATGACACACACAGGGACACCATAAATTATGCCACACCAGAGCCCCATAAATTATGCCACACCAGAGCCCCACTATTTATGACTCACCTCTGCCCAATTAATTATGCCACACACACAGGTGCCCCATAATTATGCCACACACACACACACAGGTGCCACACAAAATAGAAACATAGAATGTGTCAGCAGATAAGAACCATTCGATCCATCTTGCCTGCCCAATTTTTCTAAATACTTTTATTAGCCCCAAATTCCCAGTCTCATAGCTAGGATAGCCTTGTGTCTATCCTATGCATGCTTAAAATCCTTGACTGTGTTTACCTTTACCACTTCTGCTGGAAGGCTATTCCATACATCCACTACCCTCTCAGTAAAGTAATACTTCCTGATATTACTTTAAAATCATTGCCTCTCTAATTTAAGACTAAGTCCTCTAGTTGTGGTAGTTTTTCTTCTTTTAAATATACTCTCTTCCTTTACTATGTTGATTCCCTTTATGTATTTAAATGTTTCTATCACATCCCCTCTGTTACGTCTTTCCTCCAAGCTATACATGTTAAGATGCTTTAACCTTTCCTGGTAAGTTTTATCCTTCAACCCATGAACCAGTTTAGTAGCCCTTCTCTGAACTCTCTCCAAAGTATCAATATCCTTCTGGAAATACGGTCTCCAGTACTGCATACAATACTCCAAGTGAGGTCTCACCAGTGCTCTGTACAATGGCAAATTAAAATTTTCGTTTCGTTTTCGTCCATTCTGACAAAAATGTTATTTATTTCGTCTAAAACGGATTTCGTTCATTACTGCATTCGTTTCAGACGAAATTCGTTTATTATTTTCATTTCGTTTAGTTTTATTCGTTCGTTTTATAGAATACGTGTAATACTATTGGTTTCTATAAACCGAACGACAGCCCCATTCATAAGAAATTCTTATGAATGGGGCTCTCGTTCGGTTCATTGAAAGGCAATAGTACTACATGTTTTCTATAAGCCGAAAGTCTATAAACCGAACGTTCGGTTTATAGGCTGTCTGCATTTCTCTACACGGAGACAGAGTCTCCATTAATAAATTTATGAATGGAGACTTTGTCTCCGTGTAGTGAAATGCCGACAGCCTATAAACCGAACATTCGGGTTATAGGCTGTCAGCATTTCACTACACGGAGACAAAGTCTCCATTCATAATGAATGGAGACTCTGTCTCCGTGTAGTGAAATGCCGACAGCCTATAAACCGAACGTTCGGTTTATAGGCTGTCGGCTTATGTAATACATGTAATCCTATTGCTATTTTATAAACCGAACTTTCGGTTTATAGAATGCCAATAGACTTACATGCATTCCATAAACCGAAAGTCATTCATTATTTCGGTTTATGGAATGTAAGTGTACTATGCTATTGTATTCTATAAACCGACTCTATTTCGGCTTATAGAATGCAATAGTACTACGAATGGACGAATGAACGAATTATTTTCGTTTATTAACCATTCATTCATTCGGCTTTCGTTAGCTTAGCATTTTCGTTATTCGTTTTTCGGACGAATGGACGAAAATGCTATTTTCGGACATAAATGCATTCGTCCGAAAACGAATGCACATGTCTAGCTCTGACCATTTTTCTAGTTTAGCTAAATCATTTGCCATTTGGCTTATTCCTCCATGAATATCAACTTTGCTGCAAATCTTTGTATCATCAGCAAAAATACATACTTTGCCAACAAGACCTTCTGCAATATCACTAATAAAAATATTAAAGAGAATGAGTCCAAGTACAGATCCCTGAGGTATCCCACTAGTAACAAGACCTGGCATTGAATATACTCCATTGACTACAACCCTCTGTTGCCTGTCACTCAGCCATTGTCTAATCCATTCAACAATATTGAAATCCAAACTTAAAGATTTCAGTTTATTGATAAGCCTTCTATGTGCAACAGTGTCAAAAGCCTTACTGAAATCTAGGTAAGCAATGTCTACTGCACCACCCTGATCTATTATTGTAGTCACCCAATCAAAAAAATCAATAAGATTAGTTTGGCATGATCTTCCTGAAGTAAACCCATGTTGTCTCTGATCTTGAAATCCATGAACTTTAGATGTTCAACAATCATATTAGTTAACAAGGTTTCCATTTTTTTCCCCACTACTGAAGTAAGACTTACTGGTCTATAGTTTCCCGCCTCCTCCCTACTACCTTTCTTGTGAATGGGCACAACATTTGCTAATTTACAATCTTCTGGAACTACTCCCGTTAATGATTGGTTAAATAAATCTGTTAACGGTTTTGCTAGTACACCACTAAGTTCTTTTAATAACTTTGGATGTATCCCATCAGGTCCCATTGACTTATTTGTCTTTACTTTAGACAGCTGAAGTAAAACATATTCCTCTGTAAATTTACATGCATCAAAAGACTCATTAGTCTTTTTCCCTAAATGAGGTCCCTTACCCTCATTTTCATTTGTAAAAACTAAACAAAAATATCCATTAAGGCAGTCTGCTAAGTCTTTATCCTCTTCTACATAGCATCCTTCTTTTGTTTTTAATCTTACTAATCCTTGTTTTACTTGCCTTTTCTCATTTATGTATATAAAAAATGTTTTATCCCCCTTTTTCACTGACTGGGCTATATTTTCTTCTGTGTGTGCTCTTAAGAGTCCCTTAATTATGCCACACATGGGGCCCAATAAATATGCCACACACAAGCGCCCCATAATTATGCACACATGGGACCGCCATTAATTATGCAACACACAGGAGCCCCACGAGGTAACAATTGTACAATTCTAAAACAATACATATCTATACATACAGACATCTCTCTCTCTCTCTCTATAACAGCCAATTTGCCCAATTATATGCCAGTATCATTTTGTCATTAATAAACCACAGCCAATTTGCCCATTAATATGCCAGTAATATTGTGCCATTCAGATGCTAATACCATTATGTTTTTTCTTTACAGGAAGATTTGGACAGAGTGGGGAACTGGGCAAGAAAGTGGCAAATGAGGTTCAATATAGACAAATGTAAAGTTATGCGTTATGGGAAAAATAATAACAAAGCAACATATACGTTAAATGGTATTTCCCTGGGAAAAACTACTAACGAAAAGGATTTAGGAATCATTGTAGATAACAAACTTGGCAACAGTGCCCAATGCCAGTCAGCAGCTGCAAGGGCCAATAAGATATTGGCATGTATAAAAGGAGGTATAGATTCACGGGAGGAGGACATCATCTTGCCTCTTTACAAATCAATGGTAAGACCTCACCTTGAATATGCAGTACAATTCTGGGCACCAGTCCTTAAAAAGGATATTAAAGAACTAGAAAAAGTGCAAAGTAGAGCTACAAAATTAATAAGGGGATTGGAGGATCTTAGTTATGAAGAGAGACTTAAAAAATTGCATTTATTTACTTTAGAAAAAAGGCGTCTTAGAGGGGATATGATAACATTATATAAATATGTGCAGGGCCAATATAAGGAGCTCTCCAGGGACCTGTTCATTAATAGAAATGTACAAAGAACTAGAGGTCATCCCCTGAGACTGGAAGAGCAAAGATTTCATAGGCAGCAAAGGAAGGGATTCTTTACGGTAAGGACAATAAAATTATGGAACTCACTGCCAAGAGAGGTAGTGCTATCAACCACAATAGATGCATTTAAAAATGGTCTGGATGATTTTTTAGAAAAGCAGAACATACAGGGGTATTAAAAATAGAATGAGCATTAATAATAGAGATTTTTGATCCAAGGAGAAATCTGATTGCCCTTTTGGAGTCAAGAAGGAATTTTTTTCCCCCTAGGAGGCAACATTCGAAAAAGCTTCCTTAGGGGTTTTTTTGCCTTCTTTTGGATCAAAACGCAGAAATGATAGGTAGAAGGGTTGAACTTGATGGACTTGTGTCTTTTTTCAACCTATGTTATTATGCCATTAAGATGCCAGTATTATTGTGCCATTCATATGCCAGTAATATTGTGTGATTCAGATAGCAGTAATATTGTGCCATTCAAATACCAGTAATATTGTGCCATTAAGATGCCAGTATTATTGTGCCATTCATATGCCAGTGATATTGTGCGATCCAGATACGAGCAATATTGTGCCATTCAAATACCAGTAATACTGTGCCATTCAAATGCCATAATTATTGTGCCATTCAGATGCCAGTCATATTGTGCCATTCAAATACCAGTAATATTGTGCCATTCAGATGACAGTAATATTGTGCCATTCAGAGCCCAGTAATATTGTGCCATTCAGATGCCAGTAATATTGTGCCATTCAGAGCCCAGTAATATTGTGCTATTCAAATGCCAGTAATATTGTGCCATTCAGAGCACAGTAATATTATGCCATTCAGATACCAGTAATATTATGCCATTCAGATGCCAGGAATATTGTGCCATTCAGAGCCCAGTAATATTGTGCCATTCAGATGCCAGTTATATTGTGCCATTCAGAGCCCAGTAATATTATGCCATTCAGATGCCAGTAATATTGTGCCATTCAGATGCCAGGAATATTGTGTTATTAAGAGCCCAGTAATATTGTGCCATTCAGATGCCTGTATTATTGTGCCATTCAGATACCAGTAATATTGTGCTATTCAGATACCAGTAATATTGTGCCATACAGATACCAGTAATCTTATGCCATTCAGATACCAGTAATAATATGCCATTCAGATGCCAGTAATATTGGGCCATTCAGATACCAGTAATATTGTGCCATACAGATGCCAGTAATATTGTGCCATTCAGATGCCAGTAATGTTGTGCCATACAGATACCAGTAATATTGTGCCATTCAGATGCCAGTAATATTGTGCCATTCAGATACCAGGAATATTGTTCCATTCAGAGACCCTAGCCAATTTGCCCAGTTCCTATGCTTGTTATTTCTCCCTCCTCCCCCCTTCCCAGTACTTACTGCCTGGCTGCTGCTCTGTGTCCCCGGCCGGACATCTCCGTGCAGTGTTCCCTCCTGCATGGAAGAGGGAAACACAGTCACCGGATGTGACGTAACGTCACATCCGGTCGCAGTGATTTTATTTTTTTCCGGTCGCCGAATCCAGCGGATGCAGCTGCCAGAAAAAAAAGAAAAAGTTAAGCAGCGCGATGCAGTGCGGGGGAGATGTCAAAATTACAAAAAAGTAACTTTTACAGTTTTTGTAATTATTGTTTCTAGTGCAATTTAAAATGATAAGATGTGATATTCCTAACAAGTTACTGTTAAATTCTTACACAACTCGCTAAACCGAACTTGACACATTTAAGTGACATTTAGCCAGGATTATTTTTTTTTCTGTTTATTATTTTTTTCCATATAAATTACACAACATACATTAAAAACCATCACAACAATTTACAAAAAGATATACATAACACATCATTTATTTTCTCTAATTTCATTTCGGAAATATCCGAAATACAGACCTGTAGCCCTTCTTATGGGTGTCAGTTAAGCTTTTTTCTCCATTGTTTTGGGTCTGCAGGCACCCATCCCCTACTACATAATTCAGGGCAGTAAAAAATGGGGGGGTGATTCAACCTAGGTCTCTTTATTTTTATATTATGGTTGATGCAGGGTGGCACTTTGGCTTTGCTGCATTTGTTTTGACTCCTCACGTTGGCTCTCTCTAACGATTTGGTGTCTTTTCAGCCCCCTAGCTCCCCTTTTGTGTGATTATTTTTTTTAAATTTTGCTAATGAAGTGGGAGTGGAGTGAGGCCCCATCATCAAATTCATAGGTTGGGCTATTATTTTGTTTATTTACATTTTTATTGATTGTTATTATAAGTAATTATTAGGTAGAAATTAACTTAGGGACTTGGAGTCGGTGCTCTATTGCTGGTGCCTAGGTACCCCAGTTAGCTATGTATAAATAGTAAAGAAGAGTATATTGGGTGAGAATGGTGTATTCCATCTCAGAAGCAGAAAGTGGATCATGAACTAGCTGAAACATTTGGTGTACAGGCTAATACTACGGTGGGAGAGGATAGAACCTCCGTGACTCTGGAGTCCACAACAATTTTTGGGGATTTTAAAAATTATAAAAGTTAATTACAGAAACAAGTTAGAAGTAAATGGAAATTATGCACTCTGAAGAAATACTTTGATTTAAAAATGATACCCAGAGGGTTGAGACTACATTTGAACCTAGGAAATAATTTTCCCAATCCAGCAGTGGAGAACTTCAAGGAGAGATGGGTGGCTCATTTGAATGAGTGTTCTTTAGGCTTGATCTCTTTGATAATAGAGGACACTGTTGCAAGATTAGTTAAGCTGGAAAAAATAACCCTGGAGGCTAAAGAAAAGGTAGAGTTATGGTCATAAAATAGCCATTTTTAGACATTAAATAGGGATCTCCAGAAAGATCTGGAACATCGAAGAGAAGAGATTAAATCTAAAAAGAAGAGAAAAAACCTGAGAGACAGTGGAGATGATCAAAAAAGGAGGTATACTCTGGTAGGAAAACAAGGAACTCTAAGAGTTCATTATACACTGATATCTCAGAGTCATATTCAGAAGGAGGGTCGAAGGAAAATAAGAGAAAATGGACCCCAGGAAGGGCTATTTTAGGTGGTCAGGCAAACGTAGAACAAGGAGATGCAGACGTAACCAGAACTTTGGGGCAACAGAACTCAGCACAAAGAGAAACCAGAGCCATGAGAACAAAGAGCAGGGACAAAGCCCAGCCACAGAGACAGCAGTGGAGGAGAAACTACAAGTAGTTAATCTATCCAACACTGTCCTTAATGTGAACTATCTAGATGTTTTACAGAAGTGACTTTCCTTCTCATCATCGAAACCATTAGAAAAATGTCAGGTCCATAAAGATTTGCACCTGTTTGCTAGTCGTCTTATTTCCAGAAAACTTTTCGCTCATAAGCCTAATTTGATAAATTTGGACATTAGAGACCAACCTATAATAGACACTCTCACAGGAGAGGATTCTCCAGTTAGACTCAGGGATCACCCAGTTCATAGGTGACCACCCCCAGTTGACAGCCAGGAGGGCTCCGAACCTCAGTGATCTCCTGGTACGTAGTCACTTCGAGAGATCGCAACAACAAGTAAATTGGCTGGAACAGGATAAGAACACTGAGCGAAGCACGTTTCAATATCATCAAAACTAAGAAGTGTTCAAATAAAAAGGGAGAACAATTTTATGTAAAGGGCCACATTACATGTAACACCATGGGAGTCATCTATGCCCTCCAGTGCCCTTGCAATAAATATTATGTGGGCAAAACTATCCGTAGGTTAAAAGACGGAATTCTGGAGCATTTAAGAGACATCCGTAATAAAAATGAAGATAGCCCCGTGGCTCTCCATTTTATTGAATGTCATCAAAGTAAGGTAGAAGATTTAAAAGCGTGGGGAGTATAAAAAGTAAAGGTGGGTGTCACAGAGTGAATCCTGACAGCCTGTGTGACTGGGGTTCTTGGAGGGGCCTGAGGGCCAAACACCTCCCTGTAGATTATGGGCCCTGGCTTATGTGCCATAACTCTATACCAGGGGTCCTCAAACTTTTTAAACAGGGGGCCAGTTCACTGTCCCTCAGACCGTTGAAGGGCCGGACTATAGTAAAAATAAAAACTATGAAGAAATTCCTATGCACACTGCATATATCTTATTTTGAACAAAACGAGAACAAATACAATATTTAAAGTAAAGTTAAATCAACAAACTTACCAGTATTTCAATGGGAATAGTGTGCCAGTCAGAGCCCAGGAATATGATGCCAGTCAGATGCCCAGGAATATGATGCCAGTCAGATGCACAGGAATATGATGCCAGTCAGATGCCCAGGAATATGATGACAGTCAGATGCCCAGGAATATGATGACAGTCAGATGCCTAGGAATATGATGCCAGTCAGATGCCTAGGAATATGATGCCAGTCAGATGCCTAGGAATATGATGCCAGTCAGATGCCCAGGAATATTATGCCAGTCAGATGCCCAGGAATATTATGCCAGTCAGATGGCCAGGAATATTATGCCATTCAGATGCCCAGGAATATGATGCCAGTCATATGCCCAGGAATATGATGCCAGTCAGATGCCCAGGAATATGATGCCAGTCAGATGCCCTGGAATATGATGCCAGTCAGATGCCCAGGAATATGATGCCAGTCAGATGCCCAGGAATATGATGCCAGTCAGATGCCCTGGAATAGGATGCCAGTCAGATGACCTGGAATATGATGCCAGTCAGATGCCCTGGAATATGATGCCAGCCAGATGCCCAGGAATATGATGCCATTCAGATGCCCAGGAATATTATGCCAGTCAGATGGCCAGGAATATTATGCCATTCAGATGCCCAGGAATATTATGCCAGTCAGATGCCCAGGAATATTATGCCAGTCAGATGCCCAGGAATATTTTGCCATTCAGATGCCCAGGAATATTATGCCAGTCAGATGCCCAGGAATATTTTGCCATTCAGATGCCCAGGAATATTATGCCAGTCATATGCCCAGGAATATTATGCCAGTCAGATGGCCAGGAATATTATGCCATTCAGATGCCCAGGAATATTATGCCAGTCAGATGACCTGGAATATGATGCCAGTCAGATGCCCTGAATTATGATGCCAGCCAGATGCCCAGGAATATGATGCCATTCAGATGCCCAGGAATATTATGCCAGTCAGATGGCCAGGAATATTATGCCATTCAGATGCCCAGGAATATTATGCCAGTCAGATGCCCAGGAATATTATGCCAGTCAGATGCCCAGGAATATTTTGCCATTCAGATGCCCAGGAATATTATGCCAGTCAGATGCCCAGGAATATTTTGCCATTCAGATGCCCAGGAATATTATGCCAGTCAGATGCCCAGGAATATTATGCCAGTCAGATGGCCAGGAATATTATGCCATTCAGATGCCCAGGAATATTATGCCAGTCAGATGCCCAGGAATATTTTGCCATTCAGATGCCCAGGAATATTATGCCAGTCAGATGCCCAGGAATATTTTGCCATTCAGATGCCCAGGAATATTATGCCAGTCAGATGGCCAGGAATATTATGCCAGTCAGATGGCCAGGAATATTATGCCAGTCAGATGCCCAGGAATATTATGCCAGTCAGATGCCCAGGAATATGATGCCAGTCAGATGCCCAGGAATATGATGCCAGTCAGAGCCCAGTAATAGTTCTCGTTATCCCTCCCTCCTCCCCCCGCTTCCCCATCACTTACCTCCAGCTGCTGTGTCCCCGGACGTCTCGCGCAGTGTCCTCCTGTGGAGGAGGGAAACAGTTACCGGTACCGGATGTGACGTAACGTCACATCCGGTCGCGGTGATTTTTTTTTTTTGATTTTTTTTTTCTTCCTGCAGCCGCATCCTTTGCTGCTGTCAGAAAGAAAAAAAAAGTAAACAGTGCGGAGGGGGGGTGCCAGCAGCACCCCCCGCGGGCCACATAAATGTCCTCGGCGGGCCGCATGTCGTGGCCGCGGGACGTAGTTTGAGGACCCCTCCTCTATACATTAATATTGTTAGTTAGTTATATTCTGTTAGTATATTGGTTTATGTGTAATGTTTATTTCTGTGAACAGACCACTCTGAAGGATTATAATGTGTCAGTGACAATAATTGATAGTTTACTCCAACATCCATTGTTCAGTATTAACTGGATTAATAGGTAAGCTGATTATGTTGTGTACATTATGTGTCTTACTGTGTGTTTTGTAATTAGGTCTACTCATTGTATGGTAATTCCTATTTGGTTTGCAGTCTGAAAGTCTAATGTATTACTAGTCCCAGTTAGTTGGAGGACTATGCTTAGTTCCATCCCCCCATTGTATACTAATGTCAGTGATGTCATGTTTATGTCTTTTTATAAGTCTATGCTGTTCACAAATAAAGAAGTTGTTAATTCTTGCTGTACCTAACTGCTAGTGGTCTCCTGTCTGCTATTTGTGTACAAAGAGCAAGGATCCAGAAAGACTTGCTGGGTGAATGCTGAGCTTTAATAGGGGCTCAGGATGTGATTTCACACAACGGGCAGAGGTACTACTACGTCGGGTAGATGGTCCATTACAGTGGGTTTTAGAGGGGATAGTCAACCTGCATGCCCTGGCCCCTGAGGGAATGAATGAGGAAATTAAATAAGGATATTTTTTGCCCACATAAAAAACTACCATTCTAGCACAATGTATAATATTGTTATTATTTATTTAGTTAGGAGCACCTAGTACAGTTTTGATAATAATCAAGTGGCAGGTATCAGAATGGATAGCCCCTTGTTTTATTCCCAGGATTATGGGATTTTGCTCCTTTTGGTATAGTTCTCCATAAGCTCTCCTACTTATTACTACTGGTAATTGTATGCAACTAGTTTCTAGGTAGGATAATTCTGGGTATATGGTCAGCTGTAAGGTCTTTTAGATGCAGAGGGCCTGTCCTATTATACAGATACAGACAAATTGTTGTACAGTACTCTGTGTCCATTTTTTATTTAATTTTTATTTTTGACATAGAATCTTTCTTATTTTCATTTTATTTCATTAGTGATTGGATTAGTTAAGTTAGGGTAGCCCGACCTGGGAGATCCGATTAACACATTGGTGATTATAGATATGGGAACAGTTTAATGATAAGCATATATTTCTTTTAATAACCAAAACATTCGCCCATCCGGTTTAACAGTATAAAATGTTACCCAGAAGAAGCTCTGTGTGAAATCGTTTTTTCATGTAGGAGGAGTTTTCTTGTGCAGTGCAGTCACTTGATAAGCAGCACATATGCGTGTGGCGTCGGAAGTCGTTTTCAGTTACATCTACTTCGCTCTGCATTCGTGCTTTGGGGAATTCATTCACACACCGGGATATCTTCAGTGACAAGGCCACATGATCTACAGCTAACGGCGAGTATCACCCATCTACCGCAGCTGGTGGGTTGTGGTTGATGGTTTCAGGTACCCTGTGTTACCTCTGTTTCAGAGTGGTTTTGGCCATCCTGCTGTCACCAATAGCTGAAAATTATATCCCCCAGCAGAATTATAAACTCATTTGGGCTGACATAGTAGCCAAACAGACATTGGTATTTCCAACACCACCTTAACAGAGAAGGGTCAGGCAAGCCACCTTTGAGCTTTTGGAAGTGGTCTGGACTTTCTGCCATTATTCCTATATTTAAGCTAACTATGTGCAGATTTGTGAACTAAACAAGAAATTCTTGCTTGCTACAGAACCCTGTGGGTCCAGCATTCAATCCCCTTCTTAATGCTTAATTTTTTTCTGCTTACAGGGCACTGACTGTACACATTTTTGAGTGTCTTTCTCATAATACTCTTTTCATGTTGTTACTGTGGACGCACAGCACATGATATGATCAATATGGGGTGTGTGTTTTTGTGAGAGAGCACCCTGGTGGGGCAGAAACGCTGTATTTTAGCAGATGTTACCACCAGACTGCCTACTACTCCTATCCTGCAGGATTTGTTTTTCTTTATTAGATTTATATGATTGTGTATTGTTGTATTTTTGTATATATTGCCTATATTGTTGATGTGACTATGTGTAGTGTGGGTGAGATGTGGTCTCACTCCATGGTTTTCACCTAGAGGATTTTTTGAATAAATTATATATTATCTTTAGCCTGTATTGTTCAGTAGAAACCTTTAGGATATAGGTGTAGAGTGCCTTTCTAAACAGACCCCCGTTCTTACCTGTAGCCCTTCTTATGGGTGTCAGTTAAGCTTTTTCTCCATTCTTGTTTTGGGCCTGCAGGCACCCATCCACTACTGCATAATTCAGGGCAGTAAAAAATGGGGGGTGATTCAACCTAGGTCTCTTTCTTTTTATTTTATGGTTGATGCAGGGTGGCACTTTGGTTTTGTAAATTTGTAGACCAACTGGATATCCTAAGCATTTCCATGGGTGATCTTTATTGAATGCTCTGACAACAGAAAAAAACTAAATATGTTAAAGCTGAAGGACCAGATTGTGGTGTTTGACCAAATATATAATATAAGTCTGTCTACTATAACAGATATTTCATAAGAGACAACAGCCCAAAAAACAACGAAACACTTTGCAAGACTAATCTGAATCCTAGTTTTCATTCAACAGATCAGAACAACACCAGACAGGATGAAGCAGGATAGACTGAATGATTTAAATTTTCCTTTCAACAGGTGTATCAAATGGCTTGAGATGTAACTGGAGAAGTGATCTCATTAAAATTGTAAAAGACACATGTAGTACAGTAAGAGTTCAACAGGCAATAAGATTGATAACATTTTGCACACACTGAGGGTCTCCTGGGGTCATACTATGAAGAAATTGTACACCAAGCTCCTTACTTTTAAGTTTATACAACTCCTAAATTGAAGGAAAATGCCCCAATACTGAGATGTTCGAGGCAATAATACCATATTTGCTGGAATACAAGAGGAACCTGATTATAATACAATCCACCAAACTTTGGATATGTGTCAAACTTCCCCAGGACTTAGCCAATGTATTCCCGCCCCACACACACACATACAGTTAGCCACCTGCCCCCCAGAGTTAGCCAATGCATCCCCACATACAGCCATCTTCCCCCAAGACTTAGCCAATGCCCTCCCAAAGTCATCTGACCCCAGACTTGGACAATGTATCTGTCACACACAGTAAGTCATCTGCCCTCAGACTTAGTCGATGCATCCAACCAAAACCATATGCCCCACAGACCTAGCCAATGCATGCCCCCAGCCAATGCATCCCTCCTCCCCAGACAGCAACCTTCCCTCAGTCAATGCATCACCTCTGCTTCCCCCAGACTGTGATCTGCTAGACTCCCTGGTGTCTAGTGGGAGCAGCTGGTGGATGTCTGCGTGATGCTGGGGCTTCCATGATTGAATGCCAGGTGGTCATGTGAGGCCAGTGTTCCATCATAGAAGTTCCGGTGGAAGTTCCGGGCAGCACTAGAGGAAGTCTTCGTACATCGGGGGACCTGGATCCTAGTCTTATAGTCAGACATCTATTTGAGGTTTGATTATAAGACTACCTCGAATATAAGACGAGGGGGCATTTTTCAGAACATTTGCTCTGAAAAAAACATTGTCTTATATTGAACAAATATGGTAACTGTAATACATTAAGAGCTTCCTTGTGGAAGTTATAGGCCAGTCTCGCTAATATATCCAGATGAAACTGTATTCTAAAAATATAGTCATTGAATGAGTCCAGTCATTAGTTAAATAGTACAGCCCAATCAGTGGACTTTATTCCCTGTAAAGGGTGCAGCAGATATATGGTTGTAAGTTATAAAAATTATTTTGCACATAAAATGCTGTAAACAACCTCAAGAGCCATCGTGCGACAATGTTTGGAAAACGGTGAACTAAATTATGCAACAGCTTCACTTTACTACAATGCAAGAGTTGAAGAGCAAAGTGTCACGCAATATAAGACATTTATTATTAATGAATGTCTATGTAACCTGGCACTAATGCATCAGATCCCAGCATACATTAAACAAAGGCAAGCCAACTAAACAGTGAAATACAATATAGTTATAACTAAATAATATATTTACCATGCAAAAGAGGCACATATAAAACTACTTTATAGAAGTACCGTATTTGCTTGAATATAAGACGACCCTGATTACGATCCCCCGAACTTTGGATATTCCTTTAGGAAAAAAAATAAAAGCCTGCATATAAGACTACCTTATAGGAAAAATTTGAACTTGTATATATTCACCTGTAAATTGCTTTTCACAATCATTCCTTTCATCTTTCTTTGTTTCGAGGGGAGTGATAACATCAAATTTCTTTGAGAAAGTTATCATTCTTCTTCTTTTTGATCTTGATCTTGCGTACCTCCTCCTCTACTTTATCTAGATGTATCTTTACATCCTTTGTGAAATCCTTGAATTCAGGAACAATTTCACATGGTAGGAGGTTTTCACAACAAATCTCTATGTTTTTGTTTAAATCCAACAATGATTTCTCCCTAATGGTTATAGTGAAACCCATCATTACAAATGAGCATCTAAAATCTTTTCCCACTGTGTTTTTATATCATCAATATCTGTGGATAACATCTTAAAAATCCTCAATCCTCTAGGGATCATTTTCTCCTTTAAGTATTTTTTAAGTGTGGCAATTTCCCATTTCACCTTAATTTCCTTTGCTAACAATTTCTCTAATTTGGGAAACTCGTCACTAAGACATAAATGGTCTGTCCCTTCTTCAGACCTTTCTTCATCAAACAATTTTTCCATATTTCTACATAAATCGTGGCAAAAATCAAGTAAAGACATAGGTCTTTTAATTTCTTATAATCTCTTGGAAAGGTACTGTAGCCCATATGGTAGCACTTACACTGTGTGTCCTGGATTGTTTTATATGTCTTAATGTTGGTATTCTTTTATATAATTTTTATTTTTTTTATTTATTATTTTAATTTCATTATAAGGCATAATATTGTTGTAAATAATACATTTGTGCAATTTATTCTCATGTGTAATATTGCACTTGTGTTGGATTGAGACAGGCACTGATGTCTCCCCTTTATGGAGAAGCTGCCCGTTTTTAGAGTACATATGCAAATTAAGGACGAATCCCCTCTATTAATGAATGTAAATTATATACATAAAATTGTTTCCAATACACATGAGGATAAAGTTGAGGCGGGATGAAGCCTCTGAACAATATAAAGTAATATTTTGCATTGTATCCATCGTTCTGTGCATGTTACTAAATCCCTTTTTTCCCTTCCCTCCCCATCGCTATGTATGTGAGCAAATTGGAGGTTCTCCTCCAATCACAAGACATCTGTGATTGGAGGAGAACCTCCACACCTATCAGAAGCACCATAACATGGAACCGCGACTAGCGCGTGACGTCACGCGGTGCGATGAAATTGTGACGTCACGTGATGCGACACCCGGAAGTCCGAAAAGCGGGAAATTTGAAAAAACTGAACTATTTAACCCTTTAAGGACCAGGGATTTTCCTGGGCCAAGGACCAGAGCGTTTTTCAATTTTTAATACGCGGTTTTTGAAACATAATTTTCCTCTCTCTCATTTAACGTACCCATACAAGTTATATGTTGTTTTTTGCAGGACAGTTAGAGCTTTCTTTTGATACCCTATACATAAAAATGATTTACATTTTAGTATTAAAAAATACATATAAAAGAGGAATTTTTTGAGGAAAAAAAAGTTTTTCCCCATTATTTTCCCAATAATAAGCTACATAACTAGTGCAACACTAACCCACTTATCCCCCCTAATTAACTAACTAATAAAAAAGAAAAATATTGGTTCCCAAACCCCCCCATAACAAAAAAGACAGAAAAAAACTCTGAAGAGTGCGTTTTCAGATCAGTAAAAAATCATGCAATAGGCATGCAGGGGTTAAATTTTATTAAATAAATATATTAAAATTACCTTTATTTATTAAAAAAAACTTTATAAATTGTAAAAATTAAAAAAATCTGTTAAAAAAAATAAAAATAAATGAGGGCCATAAAGTGGAAGGAAACTGATCACAGTTAAAAATGCATGTTTGTATAGGCATTAATATTTATTCAGTGCTTTTTGATCCAAGGAGAATTATGTTTTTTCCCTCCACTAAACGCAGAATTCGAAATTGCTGAAGGGGTTTTTATTTGCCTTTTTTTGGATCAACAGCTGTAAACATGGGATAGGAAAAGGGTTGAACTTGATTGACACAAATCTTATTTCAAAGTTAACTACTGTGTAACAATGTGCTGTACCAATAGTTTTTTTTTTTTCCTGCAAAGAGGTCAAATGCATTGCAAAATTACAATGCTTTATTATATAAAAATAGACTGTAATTATTTTCAATTGCAGTTCACTTATACTTTTATTTTGTTTTTCATTTTACTTAATTCCCCTAAAAATATTTGGCATTTGTATACAGATAACATAGCAAAACACATACACAATATTATATATTACCTTTCCATTTACAAACAAACTAAAGATATATATATATATATATATATATATATATATATATATATATATATATATAAATACTCACATTGAAATTGGCACACAGTACCGAAACCGGTCGGTGATAATTTATGAAGAAATAAACTCACTATGTGGTTTTCCATAAAGAACTGAATACCATCTTAATTTTTTGTTTCAAAGTGTGAAAACGATTCCCCTGACCTCACAGAAGTGCTAACTGAAGGTATATTGCAACAATTGTAAACACCTATTTGTGTTACATTATATTGTACTCCTCTGTGCTTTTACACTCTTAACTTTTTTGAGTGCATCAATTCAAACAAACTAAAGACACTTAAAGAAAAAATGGTGCTAAAGAGACGGCTATGGTTGCTGCAACTACTTAAAACAATAAATCCAATCTTAACCCTGGTAGAAAAAAATTCCACTTAGTCTAAACTAAGAGGCGTTGCCAGAGGAAATGTATCTCACACTAAGAGGACCATGTTTTCACATGTTTATATAAAGTATATTTTTCAGTTTCTGTTTTATTCTGCAACTAAATTGTAACAGAAGATGTCACACTATGTCTCAAAGCAGAAGACAAGAAAGTTGTAATTACACAGAATTTGTCGCAGAGATTGTCAGGTCCAAATTAATTTTCTTACAGCAGGTAAAATTGGGTATCCAACTAAGGAACTGGGGGTTTTTGCTTGTTTTGTTTTTTTTTGCTGGAAGAGTGGTCAACTGCCTTATAGAATTCCACCGAAAGATAACACTTTGTTCTACACTAAAATTATACACTATCGTAATAGTAACTTGTACTTTGCGTTTTACCCCAATTTATTTTGCTTACATTTTTTCATAAAATTGACTTCATGGTAACTACCATTCACTTTTTCTTTGATTTCTTAAAATTGGAGTAAAAGAGGTAGGTTAAACATGCCCTTTATCTATTCTTTATAGTACCAGAGGGGCTTGTAAACCCAGCAGTCTCTGATGGAGCTTCTCAGTCCGCTGCAGAGACCCTATGTCATCACTTGGAATGCCTCAAACTATGTGGAGAGGAAGTCAAGGATGAACAGCAGATCCTTCAGAGCCTCGATGTGGTGCTTCTGGCACTTGACGAAGACAGTTAAGTATAATACAGTTATCTTCTCTCACTAATGCATATTGAGCATTATCAACTTCTAATAATGCTACTCATTAATAGTAATGCAACTTTTTTTGTTTTTGTTTATTTAGCTTTTTTTATTCTTCCGAGATACAGGAATTAAGAATATTGCTAAGCGGCAAATAAATATGCTTTGATAGTTCACTTAACAACACATGTCACCCTACTGGTCTGTTGATTAGCATTAGTGAATTATTTCCACATTAACTTTTTTTGATGAACATATCACTCAAAAATGTTAAAAGAACAATCAACATGGAAACACTTCAATTGATAAATTAATTTTGATTCATTTTCCATAAATGCAATTAATAATATGCATGTGATATAAATATCGACCTAATCCACATTTCAATTTTTGCTTGATATGTAAAAACAGCACAGCGCTGGAAAGTAATAGAACACTTTTAAATATAATTATGAAAATTAAAACATTTGTTTGCCTGTAGTGCTACTTATATCTGAATTCCTTAATATGTCAACAAAGTCAGATTGTTCATGTAACAGTTCTGTGTTGACTGTATGCTTGGATGTCATACAAAATTAATTTGTCACCGGTTCTAGAAAATGATCTTTAGCATTTTGTATATTTATGAGGAGGTACATAATTCACTGACTGGAATGACCACAGAAGATAATGGGGATGTTAAATAGTTTTTTAGGTTGTAAAATACATATAGTCCATTAAGTTCAACCATTCCACACACCCAAATGTGATGATCTATGAGGAGGCAAAAAAAACACTGAGACAGTAATATCAATTCAAAGGAAAACAAATCCTTCTTGAAGTTTAACTATTCCACACACCCAAATTTATTGATCTATAACATGTTTCTGGTTTAAAGTATTAACACATTACAAAGCAGTAACAAAGGGTGACTGAGACCTCAGTGATGTGCACACAATTGAAGGGGTGCAGTAATGAATACAACATAAGTGGAGTGATGCCCACTACGCAATGGACCTACAGATCGCTGTTCTTCCGATCTACTGTATGGTGTCAATCAAATCACACACAAGGCTCATCAGATCAGAGCTTGGTATATGAAACCATATTGTTGCACCTCAGTCCATCATGTGACAACTTGTGGCTGCAGGGACAGGACAAGACTCTGCCTCAAAGCTCCATTTACACTATTGATCACAGGGACTGACAATAAGGAAATCCTAACAAGCTGAGTATCCCAAGAAGGAGTGTATCTGATTTAATTTTTCTGCAAAACAGTTGATATTAAACTATATTGAAAGTGAAGTGCTATGTAGGAGCAGAATGAACTAAAGAAAACCGAACACACTGCTGCTACTGGTATACAAATAGGTGTTAGTGCTGAATATAAGATAGGACTTCAACACTGGAGTAATATAAATATATCACTTAATAGATGTAAATACATTTGCACATATAAAATTATACAATAAAAAACAAGTTGTTAAAATAAAATAGCTTGTTTGACACAGACTTGACAATGTATATGATTGGCGATAACGTGTCTTGCTGTTAGGCTTCCTCAGATGTAAGTGTAGAGAACAAGCAATCATCCTACCAAAATGAAAGGTTCAAGAAAAGAAAATAAAGAACAAAGATGAAAATATAGGTTTACAAAACTTGATATAATAAATAATTGCCACATAATTACTGATGAAATGATCAAACAGATGACAAGAAATTTGGGAAATTGATGTCAAATGAACATGCACCTTTACCATGTTTTCAGGTCTGTTAAAAAAATGAAAATACAAATGTAAAATCTTTGGACCTTTATTTCTAAATCTGGTCCTACAGACTTAATAATAGGTCAGCGTTGACAAGTTAAAAACCTCATAGAAACAGATTGTGTGCTTTACTTATTTTTAATATATTGTATAGAATATTGTATAGAATTGTATCGTGGAATGCAGAACTGATATATAGATATGTGGAGACACAGACATGGATAAGATGGGGGGCGAGAGAGACTGGCATGGTGACAAGGCTGGCCTTACAAATGGTCTGCTTGGGTCAGTTGCCAAATGCATAAAACAAAATGTAGCAGGCTCGCACTCACAAGTAAAGGGTGCACGAAGAGGACTTTTACCCTAGTCCCCCAAACCAGAACAAAGGATCACAGGAGCCATCACTCAAGTGAACATCAGTGGATTTTTTTCCTTCAGAAGCAAAGTTTCAACACTGTGAGTTGTCTTGTGTGCATATGAGTGTGTATTTCTCTGTGTATGTGTTTCTCTTTTTCTATGTGTGTGTCTGTGTGTCTATGTAATTGTGCATGCAGATATGTGACTGGTTGTGATTATGTATGTGCTTGCGTGACTGCATGTGTGACCTTATGAATGTGGAACATTTTAATTCTGGTGGTCTGGCCCACATGGGAGGGAGCAAGAGACACACATGGATATCATGGAGGGAGGCCGAGAAAGACATGGTTGGCATGGAGTAACAGAATATGCATGTGACAGTGGCAGAATTGCATGTGTGTTTCTGAGTGAGTGGCAGGTTTACATGTGTGTCTATAAGTCTATGTGAGATGGGGCTGTTGTCATAGAAACAGGCATATCTAGAGTTGACATTTGTGAAGAGGAGGGGTTTATTAATATAACCATACCCACTTGTGGGGTTTCCAGAACAAACTTGCACCCAGGCATCTGTGACCCTAGCCTCAGCCCTCTTAATAAATACTTCATAGAAGAATTAGTAAGATTAAGTGGCATGACTCTCTTCTCAGGGAAAGTTACATATTTGGATATTTGGAGATATACCTGTCGGTGGTTGAGCTGGGTAGGTGAATAGCCCAAACTAAAAAAAAAAGTAACATATCAAAATAAGAAGCTGGTGATTGGTGATCTTGAAGAATTCCAGCTATTAATGCAAATTGAAAAGGATTCTAAAATAAAGTACAGTATAATTATGGGGAATTTTTAATTACCAAGAAGTACATTGGAAAAATGGAACCACTAATTATGCTAAAACCAGTACATTTCTGAATTTGTTGAATGACAATTTTTTGCCTCAGCTAGTACAGACTCCAACCAGAGGTGAAGTATGCCTGGATTTGGTAATAAATAGCACGGATGAGATCTCTAACATCCAAGTAAGGGAGCATTTAGGGAAACATAACATGGTATCATTTGAGAGTAATTCAAAAAAGCAAATTGGTATGAGTCCTACCAAAACACTGAATTTTAAAAAGACCAACTTTAGTAGGTTTAAAAAAAAAAAGATTTATTTATTCAGTTTTAATCTTCTCAATAATAAACAATACACATACATAAAAGTGTCAAGGATTATGGCATAATAAAATGGCATGAATACAGACCACTAAAGCTTGACATAGTATGTATAAACAGTACAAACAACAGATTCAGACTGGGAGGCTGAGTCAAGGAGGACAGGGGAGCTATTTAATGAGGATGCTGGAATGAAAGAATGCACACTTAGATTAGGGAGAGTTCTACTATATCTAGCCAAACATCATAATCCATATATTTTTTATTGGAGAGCTCATTTGTCCAGCTAAGTTCCCTCTCCACATGTAATTTATTCCTTAATTAAACATACATATGGTGCTTTACAAACGGGATGCTAGATTTCCAGTTGTGACCTATTATAATTTTTGAAGCTACTAGGCAATGGATAACCAAAGGGTGGAGTTACTTTTTGTCATTTTAACCCCTTAATCAACCTGGACGTATATAAACGTCCTGCAAAACACCCTCTTCTTCCTTCCAGGGCACTGCTATCACCCAGTGATCACGGGTGCCATATTGAAGAGGAGCATGCTCCTCCAATGTGGCATGCCCTATGCCCTCTCCTCCATCACTTTGAAACTGTTAATTTACTGCCCCTAGAGGAAGTCATCAACATTACCTTGAAAAAAGGAAATGCTAACCCTAGATCTACTAACCCTAGATCTAGGCTTAGGGTTACAATTAGGGTTAGGGTTAAAGGGGGGTTAAGGTAACAATTAGGGTTAGTACAAGGGTTAGATTAAGGGTTCAGGTAGATTTACGGTCAAGGTTGGGGTCAAAAGGTCACTGTAGGAAAGAATGGTTAGGAAACAAAGAACACTACTATTGGTTATTGCCCTATTGCTTGAACAAAAAGACATAAAAACATGGAAATATCAGGACAAATATTCGAAGCTATATAGATGGGGTCTTTTTTACCATTTGTAATTGTTATGAAAAAAATCAGGTCAAAGTTATAAAAAGTGTTTTTTTGGCATATTTTCATATTTTATATTTGTTTTAATAGTACATTATATCATATGATCAAAATAATATATGAAAAGAAAGCCCCATATGTCCTAAAAAAAATTATATATGGGCGTGGCCTGACCGAACTCCGAGATGGCTGCTTTCTTTTAGAGCTCCGTCGTCTTTGGGGAACTAAACACAATTTGGGACACTAACTCGGCAGACATCCCTCATAAATCTTATACTATGGCAGCACAAAGGCAGAGGCGCCGTCCAGAATGGCTAACGGAGTTCTTCAAGCAACCTAAAGCAAGAAATAAGCCAACAATCACTCACCTCGTGGATTCTCCGTTGGCGCCATCTTTGTCTCCAGGCCTTTGTCTCCAGACTCCGAGGCTCCAATTCCTGTGAACCCTGCAGGTGACACGTAAAATGAAACGCTAGTGGCCTCAATACAGGCACTATGTAAAGACATGAAAACTGAACTTTTTACTGATATTAAAATCTTAATGGACGACATAAAACATGATATTCAAGATTTGGGCTCCAGAACAGACCACCTTGAGGTCAAAATGGGCGAAATTAACAGAATCGCATAACAAGCTCATTGACGGGCATGAACCCCTGGAAAAGCAGGTAGAGCTTTTAAAGTTGAAAATGGCAGATGTGGAGGACCATTCCTGCCACAAGAACCTGCGACTGAGAGGCATTCCTGAATCAGTCACCTCCAGTGATCTGGAGGATTTCATCATGGATTACTTCGCCCACCTAATCGCTGATGCTGGGGAAGTGGAGCCGAGCATTGAGCGGGCCCAAAGAATTCAAAAACCCAGTAGCCTCCCAGATAATGTACCAAGGGACACTATCATAAGAATGCATCACTACAAATACAAGGAGGCGATTATGATGGCAGCAAGGGACAAACCAACTCTCCCAGCAATGTTTGCCAATATCCAAGTGTTTTCTGATATACGCTGCAACGCCGCAAAGGATTCTGAGAAATTACAGTAATACTGAGGAAACAAGGCATACGCTACCAATGGGGCTTCCCAGTGCGTCTTATTGCCTTCCGAAATGGAACCCGTAGGGTTATTCAAACTCCAGAAGAAGGTTATCATTTGCTCCAATTGTGGAATCTTACAGAGCGCAAAGAAGACATGAATGAACACATGCAAAGTAACACCGGACTGGTCCACGACTTCTAAAAAATCCAAGTCTGCATCTCACTCAGACCCGGACCTGGTCCTGAAACTGACTCAACTCGAGGACAAGGCAGCCAGCCCTAAAAATCTCTCACCTTTGAGCACTTGTGGCTAAGGAGACACTGCCAATCACCAGTCCTTAGGGACGACTACCACCGATACCACTATCCTCTATCCCTGTTGGGACATTCTCAGGTTTTCGTTCTCATTATAATGGTTTATGCTGAGTGACAGCGCAATGCTGCAAAAGTATTGTTTGGTTGTCTTTGTATATTATTACGTTTTATAGACATCGTTCGGCTCTCCCCCACGGGAGATAATTTTGCCTTTCTTTCTTGTGTGTCTCACATTTACTATAATGGTTAAGTCACCCACTGTGATCATTCTGCAGTTTGCTCCTCTGCTATCAGTTCAGAGGCTTTCTCAAGCACTAAGGGGGCTTTTAACCCTTAGCTGATCTGATAACGCATGGGAATGAGTATTCCTGCAGGGGGCAGTGTCAACTCACTGGCCTTACCCAGTTCAATCCGTTTCTATGATACAGTGCATCTCGACTCAGAAACCCAGCTTTATGAGGTTTTCTCCCCCTCAATAGATTTATTAATGTCCGAACTCACAGCCAGGGATCCCCTGCTTATTTAGCACATCCTATTGTTGTCCCATCAAAACTACTGGTTTATCTATTGTTCCCACCCCCACCACATGAAGAGGCTCGCGTATATGATGAGTAATCCAGGTAATATACCTGGCTCGGCAGACTATCAGGCAGCTATCTGCTCTGATACTCTGCCTAAGTTTTTGTGTGTTTCTATATTGTTATTTACGTTCCTTATTATTATTTTCTGGCTGGAGGATTCCGGTGGCCTGTCAGTTGGTTCTAAGCATTATTTCATTGATTTTTTGTTATCTCTTATTTTATTTTTTAAGTGTTAACCATGATTTCAGTTCTTTCGGATCTGTGAGGCTTACAGACAATGTTTTACTTATAGACAAACCAATGTATCTTGAATGTGTTTTTCTCAGTTCTGCATATGGGTCAATCTATCTTGTTGGGGGCATCCCTAATCCACGATTTTATCTAGATTGTTTAACCAAGTCTATTATGTATCTTGATGTGCTGCGCGACGCAGTGCAAAAAAGGTTCCCTACCGTTAGCTTGTTCCACAATCTCCAATTGAGATGGCAGGAGGCTTGAAGATATTTTCACTTAATACCAAGGGGGTAAACTCTCCAGTAAAAAGGCATACTGTTCTGAGGGACGCTTACCAACAGAATGCAGGTATATGTCTGCTGCAAGAGACGCACTTCTCCAAATCCCAAAATGTCCCTATAGTCGAAAAATTATCCTATCCATTACCATGCTAGGGCCAACACAAAAACCGCAGGAGTGTCTATTTTAATAAGCAAAGGGGTTCTGTTTGAATTTATTAGCAAAAAGATAGATCCACTAGGACAATACATTTTTCTTAATTGTAAAATCAATGATTTATCCTACACCATTGCATCTATATACACTCCGAACGAGAAACAGCTGAAGTTTCTGGAAATTACATTAAGTCTGCTTCAAATGTTTCAGCTGGGAGCTCTAGTACTGGGGGGCGATCTCAATATTATAGCAGATACGTCCATGGACTCTACAGCCAAATTGTCTTCAAAAAGTCATCTCAGTCTAAAATCTCACTGTACTACTAGCCGGGTTTTCTTGGCGTGATATTTTGAGAACCCTTCACCCATCTGATAAAGATTTCACATTTTACTCGAACCCCCATGGAACTTATTCAAGAATTGATTAGCTTATTACTGACAACAATACTCTCAGCAGAGTGATGTCAAGCTCTATTGGCCAAATAACATGGTCTGACCATGCCCCAGTGGTTATTGTTTTGCGGGAATCTTTTCAGAAGAGTAAGCCTAACCCATGGAGAATGAATGAAAGTGTTTTTAATGTAGTTGACTCGGTACAGCAAGTGTCCTCCTGCCTCTCCCATTATTTTCTAGAAAATAAGTCCACCGATATCTCATCGGCTACATTGTGGCTCGCACATAAAGCGGCCATCCGAGGTCTTCTTATAAAAACAGGGGCCGCTAGTAAAAAACTAAGAGAGAGCACCAAACTAAAATTCTCCCTTAAAACCTTAACTGACCTTCACAAGCGAACCCCAACAAAACATTTATTAAAGCAACTTGAGGATACGAAAAGGGACCTGCAGCGGTTCAAAATCAAAATATTATTCCCAAGGCTAAAAAAGCGGGCACAATGTTAGTTCGTAAGTTGAGACTCCAAACAGCAGCCCGAAAGATGATATCCATCAAGGCTACTTCTGGAGAGAAGCTGCTCAACCCCCAAAAAATAACAAACTAATTTTCTGATTATTATTTCAAATTATATACCTTAAAAGAAGATCCCGAGATATTTATCCCAAAAGTGACAGATTTAGAGTCTTACCTGGCAGCTATTCACCTTCCTGAATTATCTGAAGACCAAAAAGTACTAGTATCAGCCCCCATTACGGTTGAAGAACTTGAACAAGTAGTTAAACGCCTTAAACCCAACAAGGCCCCGGGGCTGATGGTTTCTCTAATGCATATTATAAAAAGGTTTTTCTGTTCTGGTGCCGTG
The DNA here is from genome assembly GCA_036172795.1 of Pelodytes ibericus. NCBI lineage: Eukaryota > Metazoa > Chordata > Amphibia > Anura > Pelodytidae > Pelodytes > Pelodytes ibericus. Next base: position 25,160,566 of record CM069867.1, on the reverse strand, counting down.
TTTTTGTATGTTTTTTAATGAGGCAGCTTCGGGACAGAGTCTCCCTTCGGAAATGTTGATAGCACATGTGTGCGCGATTCCCAAATGTGGCAAACCGCCTGACAGATGTGCGAATTTTCGCCCTATCTCACTGTTAAATTGTGATGCCAAATTGTACGCGAAAATCTACGCTGATAGGCTATCCAGAATTTTACCAATGCTAATACACTGTGACCAAGTCGGTTCTATCCATCCTGGAAGACCCTCAGACAACACCAGGCAAATTTTTAATGCAGTACAATTGATCCAAACACACCGTACCCCAAGTTTGATGCTCTCTCTCAATGCAGAGAAAGCATTCAACCACTTGAATTGGCTATTTATGAAACTGACCCTGTAAAATTTGGCTTCCCCCCAGAGTTTATTTCAGAAATCATGCACTTATACACTACTCCCTCAGCTTCTGTTAATGTATCTGGGTTTCTGTCAAATTCCTTCCCGATCACGAATGGATCTAGCCAGGAATGCCCTCTCTCTCCCCTGCTATTTGTTATAGCTCTAGAACCGCTAGCAGAGCACATTAGGCAACATGTAGATATCTTGGGCCTTTCATCGAAGTCAGGCTCCCAATACAAAATCGATATCGCCCTTTTTGCGGATGACATTATCTTCACCTTAACCAACCTAATTATTGCTCTTCCAAATTTACATAGTGTACTGGCAACCTATAGTCACCTGTCGTCAGAGGCGTCGCTAGGGGGGGCTACTGGGGCTGAAGCCCCGGATCTCCCCTCCATAGCCCCGAATGGAGACCCTGACCACGCCCCCTCGTGCTCGGCTCCGCCCCCTAACGTTCGATCCCGCCTCCTGCATGCTATATGCTGAACAGCAGCAGACTCCATCCCCTCACGATAGGCTCCGCCCCTCATGTTTAGCTCCGCCCCCTCAAGTTTTGCAGGTGAGTGTTTGGCAGAGTGTGAGTGGCAGAGTTATTAGTGTGCAGGTGTATGTATGTGAGGTAAGTGGCAGAGTGTAAGTGGGTGTGAGTGGCAGAGTTATGAGTCTGCATGTGTATGTAAGTAGCAGACTGTGAGTGGCAGAGTTATTAGTGTGCATGTGTATGTATGTGAGTGGCAGAATGTAATTTGCAGAGTATAAGTGGGTGTGAGTGGCAGAGTTATGAGTGTGCATGTGTATGTATATGAGTGGCAGAGTGTAAGTGGGTGTGAGTGGCAGAGTTATGAGTGTGCATGTGTATGTATGTGAGTGGCAGAATGTAATTTGCAGAGTGTAAGTGGGTGTGAGTGGCAGAGTTATGAGTGTGCATGTGTATGTATATGAGTGGCAGAGTGTGAGTGGCAGAGTGTAAGTAAGTGTATGTGTGTGAGTGTGGCAGAGTGTGATTGGAAGAGAGTGTGTGTGAGTGTAAGCATGAGTGGAAGAGTTATGAGTGTGTATGTATGTGAGTGGCAGAATGTAAGTGTGTGTAAGTGGCAGAGTGTGATTGTATGAGTGAGTGTGCAGAGTGTGAGTTATGAGTGTGCGTGTATGTGTGTGGCAGAGTGTAAGTGTGGGTGAGTGGCAGAGTTTTGGAGTGTATAAGTGTGAACAGCAGAGATATGAGTGCGTGTGTGTGAGTGTAAGCGTGAGCAGCAGAGTTATGAGTGTGTGTGAGTGGCAGAGTGTAAGTGTTCGAGAGTGAAAGCATAAGTGGCAGAGTTAGGAGTGTGTGTCAGTGGCAGTGAGATTACTAGGAGAAAATGTGATTAATTACTATTAATCATATTGAATGTGATAATCAAGTGTGAAACAGTGCTCATACCATTTTTATTTTCACACCTGATTATCACATTCAATATGAATAATAGTGATTCATCTTTATATATAGTCTTTATGTTGATGGCAATGAGTCCATACACATGGCATTAAACATCACATGGACCTCGTTATACTATTAAACCCATACATTATGAGTGTATGAGCTGCTCATTATATTATAGGCTTTAATCATGAAAGAGAGAATTGCAGGGAAGTGAGATGGGAATTTCAAAATTAAGGCTAAAGTAGCAGAGCTGGAAAAAGTCTCGCATTCAGTTGAATTCCCATCTCAATTCCCTGCACTTCTCTCTTTTATTAGGTTGGTAGAAGGAGCATACCTTCATACCTCAGCCTATTCTCCCCAAGTTTTTTACCCCTTTTTATTAAAAAATGAAAAATATTTGTGATGTGAGTGTGAGAGTTGCAGGTTTACACATGAGTCTGCGTGGCAGAATGTCTGTGTGGGAAAGGCCATCTGTGTGTATAAGGGTGTCTGTGTGTAAGGTTGTCTGGATGTGTGTGTGAGTGTAAGGTTGTCTATGTAAGGGTATCTATGTGGGGGGGGGTCAGTGTTGAGTCATTTTTATATGCTCAGTTATTTTTAAATCATTGGAATTTGCTCACATACAAGTGTGTGTGTGTGTGTGTGATGTAAGTTGGTGTGTGTAAGTGGGATTGTGTGTCTCTGTGTGTAAGGGTGTGTGTATGTATGGGTGACTGTGCATGTGTGACTGTGCAAGTGTGAATGTGTGTGTATGTGTGGCTGCATGTGTATGTGTGTGTATTTGTGGCTGTGTATTTTTGTGTATAAGTGTAACTTTGAGTAATGTGAGTTTTTTGTGTGCTGCGAGTCTTATTGTCAGTCACACACACGCATATAGTCAGTAACAGACAGACACAAACACACTCATACAGTCACAGACAGACACACACACAGTCAGTCACAGACACACACATATACATTCTGTCACAGTCATACATACAGTCACACACACATACAGTGGGTCACATAAACACACAGTCACACACACACATGCAGTCAGTCATACACACAAACACACACTCTGTCACATACACTTACGCACAAGTCAGCAATTTTGTTGTTGTTTATGATAAAAAAAAAAATGCATCTATCAATATGTCCCCCTCTTGGCTGCTATACCTCATTCTAGCCTGGTCTGTGCCCTGCTGTTGTTTCTAGCCCTGCTGAGCACACTCAGCGCTCGGACACTATAGTACGGTGCATGTGGGGATGGAGCAGGAAGACTGTGCAGCCAGTGCACACACTGCTCCCCCGCGCTCCGCTGGATAAATAAAATGATCCCAGCGGCGAGGGCACCATGCAGGGACAACAATAACTGGGCGCCAGGTATAATTTCCTGGTGCCTGGGATTTGTTGAGCCCCGATATATACCCATATATACCTATTGTTCATTGGCGTCAATTATATCAGTCTGTATGCTGCCTAACCATGTGATTTTATTTACTCTACTTCTATAAAATCTATCATGGGCTCCAGCCCCGGATGTTTTGGAGACCTAGCAACGCCCCTGCCTGTCGTATCATAAAATAAATATAAATAAATCCCAAGCAATGTCTTTTAATATTCCCAAAGCTCAGGTAGAAGCCCTACAAGCTACCTTCCAATATGAGTGGCGTTCCACATATATTCAGTATTTAGGGATAAAAATCCAGAAAATTCCATCAGAATTTCTGAAAATTAATATAATGGCACAGATCCCAAAATTTCTAACTAAATGGACTAAGTATAATTTATCCTGGTTTGGTAAAGTAGCAGCAATACAAATGTCCATACTTCACAAAATATTATATACATTTTGCGCCCATCCTCATACCACAAGGCCCCCTCGTTAATTTCCAGAAAGTAATAAATACATTTATATGGAAGCAGACTAAGGCTATGATTTAATTTAAAATTACACAACTGCTATTGGTAGTGGGAGGTCTGGCAGTTCCCAATATACTAAAATATTATCAGGCTGCAAATGTAGCCAAAACCATACTGGCCCATACGGCCAAGAACAAAATCGTATGGGTACAAATGGAAAATGACTGCATAGCACCATATACGTTACCTCAACTGCTATGGATCCCACCATCCAGCAGACCCAAACATCTAAATCTCCTGGATTCTATGAAGGCTTCTCTGAGCTTATGGGATAAGGAAATATTCAAACCCAAATTGATTCTTCTTATAACTAAAGTCACGCCCCTAAGTATTCTACAAATTTTAATCCCTACATTTCCATCAAGGCGTTGGGCGCTCAAAGGCATGGTATGTTTTGGGGATCTCCTAGCTGAAAATGAGATGATGCCATTCCTACAATTACAAAAAAAATATCATCTACGACCCCATGACCAATATGCATATAGACAATTAACACATTTTTTTAGCTCTATGACACCAAAACCAGAGATCTTATACTCACCTTTTATAATTAATATTATAGATAAATGTGGACAGGCCCAGACATCAGACATGCCATCACAGATTGTTATAGTCTTCTCCAGCCCTCAGTTCGTTTTAAGCATAATTTTATGAAACAGTGGGAATCGGATCTAGGAAAAGATATAAGTTTGTCAGTATGGTCTAAGGCTCTGTCTAGATTAAAAGGTTTAACTAGATGTACAAAGCATTTAGAAACAAATGTTAAAATTATACAAAGATGGTAGTTAGTTCCGACCAAGCTTGCAGTTATGTATCCAGGTACTTCTCCCATTTGTTGGAGGTGCCATTCTGCCAAAGGAACTATGTTCCATACATAGTGGTTCTGTCGGGTTATTTATCCGATCTGGGAGTGGGTTTTTAAGCATGTTAACAATTGTTTAGATCTCGATCTCCGTCCCTCCCCAGCCATGGCACTGTTGAATATGTATCCCTCGCAAATTCAAAAATATCAACGAAAATTGATAGCCCATTTTTTTACTGTGTGCAAATTATGTATCGCCAGACTTTGGAAAGACTCAAGACCTCCTACGGAGGAGGCCTTTCTTAACCAACAACAACTAAATACTTGTTTTGAAAAAGCAGGCTTCTCAATGGAAAACAAAAAGATATTGTATTACAAAACGTGGCAAGCTTGGTCCCTATACTATGCTATGACACTGTACCCTTCAAACGTAGTTTCTACTGTGAGCACTATATCGTAATGTATTTGTATGTTATGAACTGAAATGTTTTATACGAGCCATCCCAAGATTTTTTATTTTTTAATTTTTTATTTCTTTCTTTCTCCTCTTCTTTTCTTCTTTTTTGATTTGTTTAATATATGTTGTTTATTTGTGTGTTAATTTTTCTGCATGATAAAAAAACTTCGTCTTTAATAAAAACTATATTTAAAAAAATAATATATATAATTTGTGTGGCTGTACTGAACACAAAGAAAGAAATCACAGTTAAGCAAATGTATGACCAAAAAAATTGAATTCTGGTCTTCAAGGCACATCTAATGCAGCATAGAACTCTGTCACTAAGGGGTTAAGTGAAGCAGTGCCAATTCCAAGGCTTGCAGCATTCTTTCACCTGATATGCAGAAAAAAATATCATAGGCCAATTTTCATATATTATTAACTAAAGCATAGCCTCACCAAAAATGGAGGAAGGAGCTTCCTAGCTTTCCACATCTCCAAAAATTAGGAGGAGAAAGCGGGAACATCTTAGAAGTTCTATTAGGGACAAGATACCATCCAACTAGCAATTTTGAATTGATTTTCTGCAATGTTAAGGAAGGGAATAATTTTTCAAACCAAGTTAAGAGATTGTAACCATTTAGAGGGCGTAATATTCAGATTTAGTTCTTTTTCCCATGACCCTATTGCTCTAATGTTAGTCTTGGCAATGGAGGAGGTGCATTCCATGATTCTACTTAAATGTTCAAATCTTGGAGCTTTTAAATGTGAGCCAGCATATTGGCCTAATAACATTGATTAATAATTGTCTTTTTTCCCTTCCACACAAATGCGGTGAAGCTAGTTTAAACCATTTTCAGCCAGATCTTTGGGACTGTGAGCAGTATAATTCAAAAGAGGTATACCCACTTTGGCATAATATAGGAATTCAATACATTAATTTATCCCTACCAGGAAATTTCCCTCTGTCGCCACTCCTTCAAATATTTATTAGTTTGTCTAAGTAGCTTCATAAAATAAATCTCCATAGTTCTAGTAACGTAATCCAAAATAACCAACCCTAAATAATTAATTTGTCTATTCGACTGAAAGTGTAGTTTGAGGTCTCTTAACATAGAGTCAAACAGATTAAATGATGAAACCATAGATTTATCAATATTCAGCTTGCAGTTTGAGAATAGGCTCTATTTATTGATTTCCCTCATCAAGTGGACAAGGGACAAAGAAGGATATGTGTTAATTAACAGAATAGCGTCTGCATATAATCAGATTTTAAAATTAGATTTATTTGATGGAAAACCCTGGATGTTTGTGTTATTCCTGATATTGATAGCTATTGGCTCGATTGATAACACATAAAGGAGTTGCGACAGAGGGCAACCCTGTCCCATTAGCTAACATGTATCAAGACGAGCAGATGTTTGGGCCAACTGTATGGGCAGAGGGATGAGAATAAAGAACCATAATTGCATTCAGTATCCACCCCTTCAGACCAAAGGCTTCCAGGACTGATAAGATAGCCACAAGTGACCCTGTCAAAAGCTTTTCCAGCATCCAATGAAAGGATCAGCAAAGACATTCATCTCCTCCTGGCCAAATCCAGTGTGTCAGTCAGTCTTCTGGCATTTTTATATGAGGATCTGCCAGGGACAAACCCCATCTGATCAGTGTGTATAAGGGACTGGAGAGCAATCTTCATGAGGGATATAAGCCTATAGTTTTTAGGGTCCGTTGGGGCCTTATCCAACTTCAGGATCGGAATAAAGTTGGCTCTTAATTACTGAGGAGGGTCCGATGTCACTGCTATTTTATTAAACATATTCAAAAGGGAGGGTGATTGTGTTCCTCATTCCGTCCCCCCTTCTTGATTTCTGTAACCCCCACCCCCCTCTCATTTTTTTAAAACTCTATAATAAAAAACACTGATTTACAAAAAAAATTATACAGATTAGAGTAAAATTGTATTAAAAGCTAGTCCTATGTTTTATGGGGAAATGTATACCTTTTATTTGTTCTGTTTCCTCTGTAATAAGTTTACATCCTAAGTTTTTCCATCACCCTATACATGTTCTCATCTATTCTCTTGTTAATCTGTGCCTGGAGATCAGTTATCTCTTTTATATTTTCTAATTTAGGATTTAATTTATTTGCTGAGAACTGATTATAGTAAGAAATGTAAACATCAACCACGCTTTTACCCTGTAGCTGTTTCTTAATCTTCTCCATCCTGCCAAATATCCCCTAACAACAGCCTTATACACCAGATGTTTGAAGTAGAGGATTGCAACATAGTACCAATACATTCTTTTACATTTTTAACAAATTGTCATCCAATTTCCAAGAACTCTTAGCTGAAGGAGGATGACTGCTGATGTCCATAATGTTAAAACTATGCTCTGACGAGGGATTGTCTAAGATTTGCGCCTTTTTAATGTTTAATTAATTTCCCAAACAGAGATTGATTTTGGAATAGGACCCATGAACTCTAGAGAGGTGGGAAAATCTCTGTCTTCTGGGTTAAATAATCTCCAAATGTAAAATAGATTACATTTGTGACAGATAGCTCTAAACGTCTCTGCTTGATGTATGATATAAGGGTCCAGAGTACCTGACAAAAGCAGTTTCTTATCCTGGAATGGATCCAAGCAGTTAACATCCCCCTCAATAATTAGGGAACCTTTACATATCTTGTCTATCTTGTGCATGATTTTAGAGAATACATGTGTGCGGTTTCTATTGGGTAAATATACATTAATCAGGGTAAGCTACTCCCCATCGATCTTACAAACTAACCTCAAGGTGACTATCTTGGTGCAACATTTCAACTTTCAGTGAGCTAGAGAAAGCAATTGCAACTCACCTCTTCTTTTTTTCCACATAGGAATTATGGATAATATTTTTAAACTTCGTCCGGCCACATCTCTGGGGATCGGCTTTCTTCCAGTGCGTCTCTTGGAGAAAAGCTAACTGAATATTTTTTTTAATAAGGGTATTGTGGTAGAGTTTGATCCTTGGGCATTAACTGATAAAAATGTTAAGTTTAACAATGTTGTTCCCCACCAGCCTTAGCCTCGCAAATCTGATTACATCCATATATACATATAGATGGGAAGTGTTGGGAAAATCAGCAACCCATATATAATTGGACTGGAGGCTGTGCTATATTCCATTAACCGCACTTGATGGAGCAAATTCTGACTTCCAGACAGAGCACTCAGATTAAGAGAAAAAGAAAAAAAAGAAATGTATATCAATATTACTGAAAAAGTGATTCCTTTTACAACTCTATATATCTATATAACTGTATAGAATGGTTGGGAGATAATTATATCTATATCTATATAAGAAGGGTGATTCATTTTACAAATGTGCCTTTATATTAACACCTTAATCATTTTTATGTTTATAATTATATACTTAAAGATAAGAAGAGAGGAAAAAAATAATATATATATATCTATAGTGTTGAACAGGTGATTTATTTTACAACTGTGAACCCTGTGTATAAAAGCCCTAATCATTTTTATCTTTATAATTATATACTTATTGATAAGAAGAAAAAAAAATAACATCCCTTCATATCAAAGCCTAATCATTTATATCTTATAATTATATACTAGGAGTCAAAACGAATAATTCTATCTATAGTGTTGAACAAGTGATTCCTTTTACAACTGTGAACCCCTAAATATCAAAGCCATAATCATTTACATTGAAAAAAAAACACAAGTGTGCTTCACTTCAGTCAAGAAAAAAAAATCCTGACTCTTAACTCGAGAGACTAATTAAGATTTGTTGGGCCTAGCCATTCATTTGCTTTAATCAGGTTTTAAAATGCAAAAAAAAAAACATTATAAAAAAATCACAATTTTAACTGGAAAACCCCATCTGAATCTGATATTATTCTTGCACAGTACTGAGACTACTACCTGAAACTTCTTTCTTCCTTATCGTGTAGAAAAAGTTAAAGGCTGAAAATGTTGGGTCGTTGTTATATGAAATGGGTGAGATTGTCAGTGGAGACAGCGAGGAAGCAGATATTTTTAAAAATTCGTTTTCTTCTGTTTTTACAGATACACAAAGCCTCGGCGCCAGATGGTATACACCCACGGGTACTTAAAGAGCTAAGCATGGCCAGAGCGTTATTTTTGATTATCATGGACTCTTGGGCACCATGCCCACAGATTGACGTAAAGCTGAGGTGGTGCCCATATTTAAAAAGGGATCAAAATCCCAGCCGCCCAATTACAGACCTGTACCCTTGACATCTGTGGTGGGGAAACTGTTTGAAGGGTTGCTAAGGGAATACATTCAAGATTTAATATTGAACAGGAATCTCATTATGCAGGAGCCAACATGGCTTTGTGAAAGACAGATCAAACTAACTTAATTACATTCTATGAGGTGGTGAGTAAAATTATAGATTTGGGTGCTGCTGTTGATGTAATCTTCTTTCTATCAGCCTTAGCTGCATCAGCCTGCCGGTTCTGTCGACCCATGGTCAGTTCTTGCAATGGAAATAGGCCAGATGTGTCACGGAGCTGTAACGAAATGCTTCCACCACCGTTGCCTTCTATTTTGGGAGCTGTCCGTTCTAATACTGTTAAATTACTGGTTAGTTTTGGTTTGGCTGCCAATGTCTCAAATTCTTTGTTCTCTGCTGATTCAAAAGTTTGAATGGCTATAGATTTTTTTTTTCAAATATATTTTATTAAAGAGATATATTTTTACAATAACAATAACTTTTACAATGAAAGAGAAAATGCAATATATGTTATACATAAAAATAGTAAATATCAATGTATCCAGTCCATATTTAAATCAATGATGAAAGTATTGATCAGGCACTTTATAGTTAGTTTTCATTGTGATAAAATCTTGGTATGAATTAATTATGCAATTAAATTACAATGTTAATAAATAAAACAAAAAATGTAAAATTGGGAGGGGGGGGAGGGGAAGGATAGGTTATGTTTTTTTGATGACTAATGATTATAACCAATTCTGGAATACATGACACAACAATACCTAGTTCTGATAATTGCATAATAGAATAACCATTTTTCAAATACTTTCCTTTTATACAAGCAATCAAAACCGATACTCTCTTTTAATCCTTGTTTAATGTCTTTTATGAAACTTAAAGATAAATTAATCCTAAAAATAATATACAATTAGAACACAAATTAATTATTAATAAAATAAACTGATCTGGAAAAAACATACTTACATTGTACTAATAAACGTGGTACTATATTGCAGTGTTACTCTTATCTAATGCCCACACCTAGATTAAAAGATGATTACATGCTTACATGGGAAAAAGATGTGGGAGCTTGTTATGACCTGGAAGAATTGCTTACATTTCTACTAGCTCTTAAAGGAATTACACAATGCTCTAATAATTGGGAAAACCATTTCAAAATAATTTATAGATGGTATTTACCCCCCTATAGGGTGAATAAAATGAACTCCAGATATTAAGACAAATGTTGGAGAAACTGTGAAATTATTTGCTCACTTTCACATGTTTTTTGGTATTGCCATAAACTCACACAATTTTGGCAGGGAATACATAAATTAATCCAAAAAGTAAATTCTAATATCCCTGTACTCACTTCAGAACTGGCTTTATTCAAATTATTCCCTGATACTATTGAAAAAAATGATACAATTATATTTGGACATATCCTTTTAGCTGCTACTACGGTCATCCCCAGATACTGGAGGTCACTGACAATCCCTACTATTAAAGAAGTTTTTAGTTATATACTAGAAACTAAGTGTAAGGTTATGTGAAGACAGGTTGGAAATTTCAGTGGTGTTACTGAGTGGGCTTCTTTTGTTTTTAGCTACTTGTTTTCTTATTACGCCTGATCCCCTTCTTCCTCTGCTTCTAGATCTGATTTTTTTCTTTTTTGTCTGGCATTTCTTAAACTTGAATTGCTGGGGTTGTGGTGACGGAAGAAGGTAGCAAATCTATTTTGTGTCGGTATTGTGACCAAGCTAGCTGGTCCTAGATTGGTGGACAGTATTGTAGTGGGTTTGTTCCCCAGAGGTAATAAATTGGGGGGGTTTATTGTTAAAGTTCAACCTTTTGCTAGATTTGGTATCTGTTCCTATTCTTGGTCTTGGGCTATAAGTTGATTGAAATTGAGTTTTTTGTGAATTGGGGCTAACCCCGATTGTTATAAAATAAAACAATACAATAAAAAGAAATTGAGAACCAATTTTTATCAAAGCCATTCCCTGTGTTTAACCTCTTCCCTGCCATTGATCATTGCACAAGCAGTGATCTTGCATGTCAGCACATTTTTTAAGGGTTCATTTTTTGTACTGTAATTTAGTACAATACTACAAAGGCTCTTCTAAGAGCTCTTAACCCATTCCTTGATGTAGATCACTGCTTATGAAATGATATTGATGCCAATGCAGTGTGTGTGTAATTTATATATATATATATATATATATATATATATATATATATATATATATATATATATATAAACAGTAATGTGCAGCATGTGAATATATAACATACTGCACAGGAATAAAAAAAACACTTCATTTAATACACACATTCACACAAATACATGCATACAGGAACATCACATGTACACAAATACACATACATACACACACACATACACATACATACACAAAAACACACATACAAAAATACAGACAGTCACACTGACATACATATACACACTGACACATACACACTTATACACAGAGACACATTGCCACACACACACTTACAGTCACACTTGCCCACCCTTATACCTGTCCATCCACATATTTTTTCTTTGTTTTTGTTTTTTCCTTTTTGAACGGGGCTGAGATCTTCAGACCCTTTCTCCACTTTTCACTCTTCCACACTTACACACACTTGCACAAACAGATAAATACTTACATACAGTTACACTGACACATACACTTACATACAGTTACACTGACACACACTTAAATACAGATCCACACTGACACACACTTACATACAGTTACACTGACACACACATTTACATTTAGTTACACTGACACACATTTACATACAGATCCACACTTACATATACTTCCACTGACACACACTTACATACAGATCCACACTTACATATAGTTCCACTGACGCACACTTACATACAGATCCACACTTACATTTAGTTCCACTGACACACACTTACATAGAGATCCACTCTTACATATAGTTCCATGGACACACACTTACATACAGATCCACACTTACATATAGTTACACTGACACACACACTTACATACAGATTTATACTTACATACAGTTACACTGACACACACACTTACATACAGTCACTCTTGCATACACATAGTACCTGCCCAACCACACCGTTTTTCTTTTTTTGATCGGGGCTGAGATCTTCAGATCCCTCCTACGTTTTGCTGCATACGCTGCTGGTCCGTTTTTCCCCTCCCTCTGACCCTTGCACTGACATCATGCACAGGGTAGAGGAGGGGTTGTGTGGCCAGGACTGAGGAGCTATGTGCAAGGAACTTTGTTCCCTGATGCTCCATCTGCATGGGCCAACAGTTGGAGGTGCGGCTACCGCTGCTGAGCTCACGCGGTTCGCACCTAGCTGCCAGGCGGGCCGAGCTTTGGATGCCCCTGCGCTAGGGGGTTACGTGTAAAGTAAAAATATTTTCGCATTTTGCTGAAGCTGTCTGAGCACATGTATAGTGATCCAGAACAGCAAATTAGTGGCATAAACCTTCTTTACTGAATAACCTCCAGCAGCAAAGCAGTTAACATGCTGATGGTCAAACAACCAATAAGGAAACAGAAACAGTCTATACAAGGACCCAGCTATCACTGTCACTTCCTCTTTCTTTGCTGCTTGAACTTCAGGTAAGCATTGTCTAAAACAGAGTTTTATTGTGCATATTACTGTATATTATATGTATTTTGCATAGTTAAATCAGGTTATTGCTTTTCTGTCTAGTCTTTGTATGGTGCTTTGATTTTACCTAACCTTACTCTAGGCCCTCTTGCTTCCCACGTTTATTCTCTCATCCTATGGAGCCTCTGGGCTCTGATTTTGTATCCACCCCCCTTGTCCTTCGTTTCCCACGAGTTTGTAAAGTTTTTCACACAATTTCTGGGCCTTACAAGGCCTCCTCCACTCTCCAGGGCCTTTTGCGAGCTTTGCCCGGCCGCAGTATCACCTCCTCGGCCTGCCTTTTAGGAAAGGCCAGTCGCAAGGCAGGCTTTGGCCTTGCAACCTTTTTTTTTTTTTTTTTACAGGTCTGATTCACTGTTAACAGACGTTATTTCAATATGCTGCACTTATGATTGCCATGTATACTGCTGCAATGCCTGCACAAGGGTGAATCCATCCTTCTGATACTACAGCCAATTGCTTGCAACCTGTAGAGGGTGACCCCCTCCTTTTTTCCACGCAGTACAACTGCACAGAGACAGAGGGTGACCCCCTCATTGCCTTTTCATTAATTACATTGGCTAAGTGGATGACCCCTGCATTCTCCACATGCAGTGAAACTGCACAGAGCCAGAGGGTGACCCCCTCAGTACTTAATTAATAATAATTATTTCTGGAAAGTGACCAATCAATGCGACGTTGGGGTGACGCACCATGCCACCATGACTATTAAGGTACTTTCCTGTCAGGTGACCCCCTTCCTTGCTACTGGGTGACTTCACTTTGTCTCCCATTTTTGGTTCTCAGGTGATGCTTGGGGTGACCCCCCTCATCACAAAGGACAGGCCTTCGTGGCCCCAGGTCCTGACCCCATTCAGTGCTCTCTGGTGACCCCCGATATTTGGCTCCATACCACAACCATCTCCCTCTTTCTTCCACAGACTGTGATGCTATGTCAGAGGAAGCTAGCTCTATACTGCCTGCTGGCCTTCAAGCTTGGCTCAAAGCAGCCCTGGCTGAATCTCTACCCACCGCTCTGGTGTCAATTAAAACTACCCCTGTTGGGGAACAGCCTTATGCAGACCGGTCACCTTCAGGTCCAGAAGACTCTGGGTCTGAGGACCACTGACTGTCTCCTGACACAGAGCACCCACGCAAGAGGCCCTGGACTGACACCACAGCCCATATGGTCTCCAAGGGTAAGACACCCCTCAAGAAGCCAAAGAGCGTTTCCCTCTCCGCCATCCCATCTGGCACCTTTACACATGGGGAGTTCTCAGAGGATCAAGACACCTTTGCGATCGTCAATGAATATCACGTCGGCGACTCATTCCCTGAGTCCTCTAGCATGCCTTTCCCATGGCCCACTTTACTATCGTGCCCTGCAATGCCAAAAAACACTTCATCTTAGTTTCTCCGGTTCTTACGATCGGATGGTATGTATCACAGACGAGGTCCGTCTAGAACAGGGGTCCTCAAACTACGGCCCGCGGGCTAAATGCGGCCTGCCGAGCACATTTATCCGGCCCACGGGGGGTGCTGCCGGCACCCCCCGCTCCCCGCTGTTTACCTTTTTTTTTTTTTCTTGCAGCCGCAGCGGATGCAGCTGCAGGAAACCGAAAAAAATAAAAATCACCGGTAACTGTGTTTCCCTCCTCCGTGCAGGGAGGAGGGAACACTGCGCAAGACGTCCGGCCGGGGACACAGCAACTGGAGGTAAGTGATGGAGAAGAGGGGGAGGAGGGAGGTATAACGAGCATCTGACTGGCATAATATTCCTGGGCATCTGAATGGCAAAATATTCCTGGGCATCTGAATGGCATAATATTCCTGGGCATCTGACTGGCATAATATTCCTGGGCATCTGACTGGCATACTATTCCTAGGCATCTGACTGGCACACTATTCCTGGGCATCTGAATGGCACACTATTCCTGGGCATCTGACTGGCATACTATTCCTGGGCATCTGAATGGCATAATATTCCTGGGCTCTGACTGGCATAATATTCCTGGGCATCTGACTGGCATAATATTCCTGGGCATCTGACTGGCCACTATTCCTAGGCATCTGACTGGCACACTATTCCTGGGCATCTGACTGGCACACTATTCCTGGGCATCTGACTGGTGTAATATTCCTGGGCATCTGACTGGCACAATATTCCTGGGCATCTGAATGGCACAATATTCCTGGGCATCTGACTGGCATAATATTCCTGGGCATCTGACTGGCACAATATTCCTGGGCATCTAAATGGCACAATATTCCTGGGCATCTGAATGGCACAATATTCCTGGGCATCTGTATGGCACAATATTCCTGGGCATCTAAATGGCACAATATTCCTGGGCATCTGAATGGCATAATATTCCTAGGCATCTGACTGGCACAATATTCCTGGGCATCTGACTGGCACAATATTCCTGGGCATCTGAATGGCACAATATTCCTGGGCATCTGAATGGCATAATATTCCTGGGCATCTGACTGGCATAATATTCCTGGACATCTGACTGGCACAATATTCCTGGGCATCTGAATGGCACAATATTCCTGGGCTCTGAATGGCATAATATTCCTGGGCATCTGACTGGCACAATATTCCTGGGCATCTGAATGGCACAATATTTCTGGGCATCTGAATGGCATAATATTCCTGGGCATCTGACTGGCACAATATTCCTGGGCATCTAAATGGCACAATATTCCTGGGCATCTGAATGGCACAATATTCCTGGGCATCTGTATGGCACAATATTCCTGGGCATCTGAATGGTATAATATTCCTGGGCATCTGACTAGCCACTATTCCTAGGCATCTGACTGGCACACTATTCCTGGGCATCTGACTGGCACACTATTAGTAACATAGTAACATAGTAACATAGTAATTTAGATTGAAAAAAGACACAAGTCCATCAAGTTCAACCCTTCTACCTATCATTATAGCTTTTGATCCAAAAGAAGGCAAAAAACCCCTAAGGAAGCTTTTTCGAAATTTGCCTCCTGGGGGAAAAAATTCCTTCTTGACTCCAAGAGGCAATCAGATTTCTCCTTGGATCAATAAGCTCTTTTATTAATGCTTATTCTATTATTAATAGCCCTGTATGTTCTGCTTTCCTAAAAAAACATCCAAACCATTTTTAAATGCATCTATTGTGGTTGCTAGCACTACCTCTCTTGGCAGTGAGTTCCATAACTTTATTGTCCTAACCGTAAAGAATCCCTTCCTTTGCTGTCTATGAAATCTTTGCTCTTCCAGTCTGAGGGGGTGACCTCTTGTTCTTTGTACCTTTCTGTTAATGAACAGGTCACTGGAGAGCTCTTTATATTGGCCCAGTCAGGTTATATTCCTGGGCATCTGACTGGCATAATATTCCTGGGCATCTGAATGACATAATATTCCGGGGAATCTGACTGGCATAATATTCCTGGGCATCTGACTGGCACAATATTCCTGGGCATCTGAATGGCACAATATTCCTGGGCATCTGACTGGCATAATATTCCTGGGCATCTGACTGGCACAATATTCCTGGGCATCTAAATGGCACAATATTCCTGGGCATCTAAATGGCACAATATTCCTGGGCATCTGAATGGCATAATATTCCTAGGCATCTGACTGGCACAATATTCCTGGGCATCTGACTGGCACAATATTCCTGGGCATCTGAATGGCACAATATTCCTGGGCATCTGAATGGCATAATATTCCTGGGCATCTGACTGGCATAATATTCCTGGACATCTGACTGGCACAATATTCCTGGGCATCTGAATGGCACAATATTCCTGGGCTCTGAATGGCATAATATTCCTGGGCATCTGACTGGCACAATATTCCTGGGCATCTGAATGGCACAATATTTCTGGGCATCTGAATGGCATAATATTCCTGGGCATCTGAATGGCATAATATTCCTGGGCATCTGACTGGCACACTATTCCCATTGAAATGCTGGTAAGTTTGTTGATTTAACTTTACTTCATTTTAAATATGGTTTTTGTTCCCGTTTTGTTTCTTCACTGCAAAATAAGATATATGCAGTGTGCATAGGAATTTGTTCATAGTTTTTGTTTTTACTATAGTCCGGCCCTCCAACGGTCTGAGGGACAGTGAACTGGTCCCCTGTTTAAAAAGTTTGAGGACCCCTGGTCTAGAACTTCACTGGTGGCTCAACCACATGGAAGCCTGTAACGGCAAGGCTATTTTCGGCCGCCTTCCAGACTTCATGCTGGACTCAGATGCCAGCCTGTTTGGCTGGGGCTCTGCTTACGGGGAGGAAGCCATTGGCGGTCTATGGACCCCAGAGGAGCAAAGGCTCCACACAAATTGGCTGGAACTCATTGCCGGCTCTTTCGCAATATGAACAATGTTTCGGTAGTACGGTATGTCAACCGTCTGGGAGGCTCTCACTCCAGACTTCTGACAGAAATGTCCAAAGATCTCTATCGGTACTGCCTAGACCGGCACTTGTCATTCCAGGCAAAATACCTCCCAGAAAAGGACAACCTGGTGGTCCACCACTGGAGGGATGTGAGCGACTGACAACTGCACACCCGGGTTTTCCACGCTCTAGATTGACTCAGGGGTACCTTCAAGTTGTAATCAATCTCTGTAAAAACCATTTCATCGCTTGTCATGTGACTTGTTGCCCCTGAGTCAATGCACCATCCGTGTCATGTGCTATTCTGAGTTACTTTAAAGGTACCACTCCATGAACGCTCATGCAGTTTTTGTAATGCAGCCCACATACATATAGCTGTGTTTTCTTTTCTTATATGAATAAGTTGATCATCCTCCACTAATAGGCCTAAAACTGATTTTGCTTTCCTATTCTTTTTGTCCCATTCTTCAGGGTTGTCAGTGGGTCTGTTTGTATCCAGTACCTGCCACAAATCATCTTTGGATAACAGCATTTCAAGCTTGAATTTCCACAGTTGGTATTGTTGAGCTTTGCTACTGCAAACTTCACATTTGAACCATTTGCCATCTTTCAGTAAATTGGATGCAGCGCTTATTTCCTCCTTCAGTATTTACTGGGATCATAGATGCCGCACTTGATTATTTGTGGTTTTCCTTCAGTGTCTGGGCCCATAACCTGTTAGTTATGCATCAAAAAGAGACACTGGCAGATTGTGAAGAAGCATATTATGCTTTACTTGTCTGGATAAACAGCAAACATTTAGAACATATTAGTTACTTCAAACAGCAGCCAGTTTGGTGAAAGGTAAAAGGAAGAGAGACATAGAGCAAGTGAAAAAACAAAGAACTTCCTTCCTGTGAGTACCAACAACTTTAAAACATATATAAGTACTCTGAACTGCACAGCACCATCTACAGCTCAAGTGCTAATTATTTACATGTTATATGCTGTTGTATTTCCCAACAATAGCTTATAGTTCTTGCCCTCTAACTTGAACAAAAAAACACAAAAACATAAAACATGGGCTATATCTGAAATCAGGACAAATTTGACAAAATATTGAGAAGTGTTTTTTTGTTTTCTTTTGTAGATGAGTATAAAATTGTTCAAATGAAAGTCCGAAAAAAAATATATTTTTTATCTAAAATTACGTTATTAGCAAAAAAATGGTATCAAAAGAAAGCCCTTCTGATAAAAACAATTTATATTTTGTGTGGGTACAATAAATGAGAAAGAAATAAATTACAGCAAAACACAAATACTGTAGAAATGTTAAAACCATGTCACCAAGCATCAGATCAGGCAAGCCAAAAAAGTCATGTCACTAAGGATTTAAGCTGTGTTTTGTGCATATATAATTAGGAGATTTTGTTTTGCCTCTCATGAATGCAAGAATAATGGACCTACTAAAGTTGTATTTAAAGTCTGCATCCTTAAGCCCATGAAGGATTTAATTTCTACTTGTTTACAGATAACACAGAACTATCTTTTTAACTATTTCTATATTCTCAAAAATAGAAATCAAGAGGATACAACTTATACAGAGGAACAGTCTCCATATTATTGAATACTTTTTGAATAAGCGTCACATCAATATATTTTGTATTTCCTGGAAAGAGTTGTATCTTATTAACACATCATGCAATTAACTGTACATGGTTGCAATGCATACACAAATATTATATATATGTATTGGGGCAAAATTACAATTGTTCATTTCTTCTTATTAACAGTGCAGAGCTCAGCTAAACTGCTTGCAGACTATGGTGTTTTACCAGCATTTGCAAAAATCCTGAAGGTGAACCCAATATGTGCAGAAAAAGCTACACAGGTTCTGGCAGAGCTGGCAAAGAATGGTAAGTTTTGCTGTAAGCTTTTGCAATGTATTACACCATTTTACAGGCAGGCATACCTACTCAAATAGTCCTGTAATTTTAGATAATTGGGTTTATTGTATATGTATAATTAACTTATAATATTCAATATTAGATATTTTACCCTCCTTTGCTGAGAGCAATGTTTAATGGTGATTAGTATGTCAGTACTTGGCACATTCCTTTAATGTCTTGTGCCTGTTCTATATTTTCTAAATCATAAGAGAACATTCAGGTGACATTTCAACACTGGAAATTATGGTATTATTAAAATAATTTGTCCATTTTTATTTTTGTGGGTTAAACATATTATCATTAGCACTATCAAAACACAGGGATAAGCAGGGCCGGACTCGCCATCTGGGATACCGGGAAAAATCCCGGTGGGCCGCCTGCACCGGGGCCGCCTTGGCGGCAGCCACCACTATAAGAAGTTCGGCTGCTGCACCATCCAGCGGCAACAGGGGAATTTCTTAAAGGGGCGACGGCCGCCAAACTACTTAAAGTGACTACGGCCGCCAAACTTCCTTAAGTGGTGGCGGGACACTTTAAGAAGTTCGGAGGCTGCCGCCTCTTTAAGAAATTCGCCTGCCGCCACCAGATGTTGTGGCAGCAGTTCCTGCATGGGATGGGGTGAGGAGGAAGAGACAGCAGGGTGAGTGAGAGCACAGGGAAGGGGGGAAGGGGAAGAGACTACAGGGGGAAGAGTGACACTACAGGGGGAAGCAGGGATAGACACTACAAGGGGAAGTGGGGAAGTGTGACTCTACAGGGGGAATGGTGGGAAGAGTGACTCTAAAGGGGGAAGGGTGGGAAGAGTGACACTACAGGGGGAAGGGGGGAAGAGTGACACTACAGGGGAAGGGGGGAAGAGTGACTATACAGGGGGAAGGGGGAAAGAGTGACTCTACAGGGGGAAGGGGAAAAGAGTCACTCTACAGGGGGAAGGGGAAAAGAGTGACTCTACAGGGGGAAAGAGTGACTCTACAGGGGGAAGGGTGGGAAGAGTGACACTACAGGGGAAAGAGTGACTCTATAGGGGGAAGGGTGGGAAGAGTGACTCTACACGGGGAAGGGTGACTCTATAGGGGGAAGGGTGGGAAGAGTAACCCTACTATGCAGGGAGAAGGGGGAAGAGTGACTACAGGGAGAAGGGGGGAGAGTGACTCTACAGAGAGAAGGGGGAAGAGTGACTCTACAGGGGGAAGGGGGAAAGAGTGACTCTACAGGGAGAAGGGGGGAAGAGTGACTCTACAGGGAGAAGGGGGGAAGAGTGACTCTACAGGGGGAAGGGTGGGAAGAGTGACACTACAGGGGGAAGGGTGGGAAGAGTGACACTACAGGGGGAAGGGGGGAAGAGTGAAACTACTGGGGGAAGGGTGGGAAAGAGTGACTCTACAGTTGGAAGGGTGGGAAGAGTGACACTACAGGGGGAAGAATGAGACTACAGGAGGAAAGGGAGAAGAATGACACTACAGGGGGAAGGGGGGAAGTGTGACTCTACAGGGGGAAGGGGCAATGTGTGACTCTACAGGGGGAAGGGGGGAAGAGTGACACTACAGGGGGAAGAGTGACACTACTGGGGGAAGGGGGAAAGAGTGACTCTACAGGCGGAAGGGGGAAAGAGTGAAACTACAGGGGGAAGGGGGAGGGGGAGAGAGAGACACTACAATGGAAGGGGAGAGGTGAGAGAGAGACACAACAGGGGAAGGGTGAGAGAGAGACACTACAGAAAGGAGAGAGAGAGACGCTACAGAACTGAGAGAGACGCTACAGAACTGAGAGAGACGCTACAGAACGGAGAGAGACGCTACAGAAAGGAGAGAGACGCTACAGAAAGGAGAGAGACGCTACAGAAAGGAGAGAGATGCTACAGAACTCAGATAGAGAGAGAGAGAGACGCTACAGAACAGAGAGAGAGAGACGCTACAGAACTGAGAGAGAGAGAGACGCTACAGAACTGAGAGAGAGAGATGCTACATAAATGAGAGAGAGATGCTACATAAATGAGAGAGAGATGCTACATAAATGAGAAAGAGAGAGAGAGATGCTACATAAATGAGAAAGAGAGAGAGAGATGCTACATAAATAAGAGAGAGAGAGATGATACAGAAATATGTACACAAGGATATGTCTCACACACTGCCCAGATATATACCTCACAGCTTCTGAATAAACCAGTACAAGTAGATCCCTACTCCTTCAAAACAAGAAAACCTTCTCCTCATCAGAATATTTCTAGAAAGTTGCCAGGCACTTGCCCAAGTTGGAAAGCAAACAATTTCAACTCTGCCTACAGTCCCAGAGCTAATCGAAGATGTCACTGAAATGGACCAGCTCACTGCATATATCTATGACTCACCCAACATAGTCCACAAAATATGCAATTCTTGGCTGGAGCACTTCCTGAGATGATTCCCGAGATGACGATTTTGATCCACAAACCAATGTCCCACTCCTCTCCACTCACAGAGGTATCCCCGCCATAGCTATCCTTCATATCTCCCTTTTTCCCACCTCTCCATCTCATAATCCTCTCTTTCACCTTTCCCTAACTCTTTTTTTGTATAAATTACCCATTACTTACTTAAAAAAAACAACTGAACATAAGTTCTATATTACCAATTGTATTACCCCAAACATAAGCCTCCTTTATACAAAAACTAAATCTCTGTTATGTTACTACCCAATCTGTAATATTGCATATTGTAAGTAAAATAATACATCTCAATTTCAATTGGAAGAAAAAAACTAACTTTGAGGATATTTAGTTGTCTGCTCTGTCACCTTATGTGTGGGGATGTCAGAGGGCTTATATTGCTGTCCCATAAGCTGGTGTGCATGTAATGTGTGAAATGTCTGTGTTATTGGTATTCTGTTGCCACCATAGCCATTGTGTTAACCCCTTGCTGACACAGGACGTGCTAGGTCCATCCTGTGTGGCAAGGCGTAAGTGACACAGGACGGACTAGGTCTAGGTGTGTCAAAACGTGCACTGAAAGCGGATTTTTTTCCGCTTTCAGTGCTCAAATGGCATTGCAACTATGCTTCCGTATGGAAGCATAGTGCAATGCTAAAAAAAAACGCCCGTCTGCATTTTGATCGCTCCGGAGAGCGATAGAAATGCCGGTTTTAAAGGCGCAGTGCCTTTAAAATGGCGGACATTAAAAAAGAGCATTGGAAGCGAGGCAATCAGCAACACACCAAAAAATGCACTGTGTGACCAAGATGATGTTGCGATTCTAAGGGCAAGAGCACAGGAGGCAGGAAGTAGCTGCTTCCTGTGCTCTTCAAGCAGTCACACGATTGCCTCATCACAGAGGCAATCTGTGACTGCCAGGCAGACTGACAAGTGAGTCTGGTGAGCATCCCCACTGCCTGGTCAGATCAATATTAACCCTATATTGATTTGACCACTTAGGATCTGCCTCCCTCTCCTCACATTATTTTTAGTGAGGGAGAGAGACAGATCAAAGTAATAAAAGTAAGTTAAAGTACAATAAAATAATAAATACACAATACACTAATATTAAAACAATAAAAAAAAAGTATAAAAGCAATTCCATGCGTTTAACCCCTTCCCTGCCACTGATCTTGCGTAAGCAGTGATCTTGCACATAGGCGCATTTATTTTTGCTGTTTGCGCATTTTTTAGGAGTTAATTTTTTTTTTTGTACTGTAATTTATTACAGTACTACAAAGGCTCTTCTAAGAGTTATTAACCCCCACCTTGCTGTTGATCACTGCTTACTCAATGATAGACACCAAAGCAATTTTTTTCTGTCTGCAAATTTTTATTTTATTTTAATTTTTTACACACACCGCTGGTGGGTTACATGTAAAGTAAAAATATCTTGTTTTTTTTAAGCTGTCTGAGTTCACAGCGATCAATAACAGCGAATTAGTGGCAAAGGAGGTTTAGTGATTGCTCAGATGAGTATCACCATTTGCCTGGTAAGACCAATATTGACCAATTTTGATCTGCCTCCCTCTCCACTAAATGGAACATGGGCGCAGGCTGACTACATGTCAAAGTTCCAGGTCCTGGTCAGATCAAAATTGGTCGGATCAATATTCACAAAAATTTATCTGCCTCCCTCTCCTCACTTACATTTTTGTGACGGAAAGAGACAGATCAGTATTAGTGATATAAAATAACATTTTATAAAATTGTCAGGTTTTATGAAAGCCATTCCCTGTGTATTACCCGCTTCCCTGCCATTCATCACGGTGTAATCAGTAATCATGCACAGCAACAGTATGTTTTGCTGTCTGCACTTTTTTATAGATTAATTTCTTTGTACTGTAATGTATTACAATACTAGATCGGCTCTTCTAAGAGCTATTAACCCCTTCTTTGCTGTAGATCACTGCTTAGGCACTGATTCTGAGGTTGCTGACTCAGGGTTCGATTTTGACCCTGGTCAGCTTTCTGATACATCATCTAGTGATGTATCAGTGGCTGCTGAGCCCTTGTCACAAGGAGTCATGGGTGTCTACTTTTAAAAAAAGTATGGTTTGGTGGGGGTAAATTACATTGGCTGACTTCAAAGATATATCCCATATGGACGCAGGACTGACTACGAGTCAAAATTCCAAGTTGGAATTTTGAGATGCGCACCTAACAAATGTTTCCTTTTACCACCCAAGAAACCAAACAAACCTACAGTGGATATAAAAAGTCTACATACCCCTGTTAAAATGTCAGGTTCCTGTGCTGTAAAAAAATGAGACAAAGATAAATCATTTCAGACCTTTTTCCACCTTTAATGTGACCTATAAACTGTACAACTCTATTGAAAAACAAACCTAAATCTTTTAGATAGAGGGAAGAAAAAATATAAAAATAAAATAATGTGGTATCGCTGTACTCAGGAGATGTTGCTGAACACATATTGGGGTGTTGTTTGGCAGTGAAATATATCAGAATCTGTGAATTCATGCCTGAAGTACAATGTATGTGGAAACAAAACTCCAAAAATGTACTACCACAAACTTTGACAAAGGCTGGTGGTAGAATTAGTACCTATACAGTATTAAAATACCACCATTTGAAATAACTTAGGATGTCTTTTTTCCAAAAATATATGGTTAGATGGGGTAAAATAGATTGGACAGCTTCAAAAATGTTCAAAATGGAACATGGGCGCAGGCTGACTACATGTCAAAATTCCAGGTTGGAATTGCGCACCCCCTAAATGTGGAATTTTAGACCCAATACAAACCAACAAACCTATGCATGGGGGGTATCCCTGTACTCAGGAGATGTTGCTAAACACATATTGAGGTGTTGGTTGGCAGTGGCAAATACCAGAATCTGAAAATTCCTGCCTGGACTACAATGTGTGTGGGGAAAAAATGACATCCCATCCCTTTGACATAGGTTGGTGGTAGAATTAGCACTTGGAAAGTGTTAAAATACCACAATTTTAAATACCCTAGGATGTCTAGTTTTCCAAAATATATGGTTTGATGGGGTAAAATACTTTGACAGGCTTCAAAAGTGTCCCAAATGGAACATGGGCGCAGGCTGACTACATGTCAAAATTCCAAGTTGGAAAAGCACACCCCCTAAATGTGGCCTTTTTGCCCCCCCAAAAACCCAACAAACCTATGCATGCGTGGCATCCCTGTACTCAGGAGATGTTGCTGAACACATATTGAGGTGTTATTTGGCACTGACACATAACAGGAGCTGTAATTTCATGCCCTAAGTACAATGTATGTGGAAACAAAACATAAAAAAATTACTAACCTAAAATTTGACAAAGGCTGGTAGTAGAATTAGTGCATGGAAGGTGTTAAAATACTATCATTTGAAATACCCTATGGTGTCTAGTTTTCAAAATATATGGTTTTGTGGGGTTAAATACACATTCTGGCTTCAAAAATGTCCCAAATAAAACATGGGCGCAGGTTTTCTGCATTTCAAAATTCCAAGTTGGAAAACCAAAAAGCGCACCTCTCAAATGTGGCCTTTTAACCCACAAATAACCTAACCAACCTATACATATGGATGGTGTCCCTGTACTCAGGAGATGTTGCTGAACACATATTGAAGTGTTGTTTGGAAATACCCCTTCACATTTTCAAATTATGTTTACCTAAATTGCAATCTATGTGAAAATTTAAAAAAAATATATTTTGCTGCAAAGTTTGGCAAAGTTTGGTGGTAAAATGACTATATGAAATGTGTCAAAATACCCCAAATTAAATGCCCTGAGTTGTCTAGTTTTCAAGAATATATACATGTGGGGGGTCATTCATGGATTTAGTTAAGATATCAGTGTTACAATATCACTATCGCTAATTAAAAAAAAAAAAAAAAAAGGATTTTGAAATAGCTTTGCACTACTTATAGTTCTGGCCCTGTAACATGAATAAAAAAGCACAAAAACATAAAACATGGGCTATCTCTGAACTCAGGACAAATATTAGAAATATTTAGCAGTGTTTTTTTGTTGTCTCTTGTAGATGAGTATAAGATTTTTCAAATAAATATTTTTTTTTCATTTTTTTGCCATATTTTATTATTTTTTATATCAAATTATATGCTTTTATCAAAATAATGGTATCAAAATAAAGCCCTTCTTATGACGATAACAATGATATATAGTTTGTGTGGGTACACTAAATGAGACAGAAATAAATTACATCAAAACACAAACACCTCAGAAATGTTAAAACAGCCCATCTCACCAAGCGTCGACAAGCCAAAAAAGTCATGTCACTAAGGGGTTAAACAACTACCATAATGCTCTAAGAGCCACATGTTAACTAATGGGATTCCTATTTCAGAACAGAAGTTTCAAACTTTTTAAAATGTTTACCTTAATTTAATGCATTAATGGCATTTTCCAGAATGTTATGCAGTACGATACCTGCAATTCTCAAACAGCCTTTTTGGCTAGCTATACATCATAGGAGATGTAGTCACTACAGAAGAGTTGCTACACTAAGAAGATAGATAGCTAGAGCAACTGAGAGAGGGGAGAGACCTGAGAGAGAACTTAAAAGGGAACCGCAAAAATCAGAGCTTGCAAGGACAGTCCCATTTAATTCTTTACTTGCTTAGTCTTCCTTTTATGTTTACGTACACAATGCCCAATGTTATCAATAGACATCCTAAAATAATACTAATTATATAGATGGAGTCAAATGTGACTGTTTTTTCATGATTTCACTTACAGAAACCTTGCATTTAGAAATAAAACATTGTATTAGTCTGCACAGTAAAACAATAACGCTGTTGCTAAAAAAGTAATAGCAGACATGACTGCCATATTAACCCCTTCCCGACGTTAGGACGTACTATGCCGTCCTGACTTTAAGTGCCTTAAAGTCGTTAGGACGGCATAGTACGTCCTGTACTAAACAGCTCATCGCGGCTCCCCGTGATGAGCTGTTTTCGAATCCCGCTGCAGGCACTTACAGCGGGATCCCACCTGTCAGATGAGGCCACTTTAAGTGGCCTCAGTCTGACGGGGAAAATGTAGCCGGTGCTCAAAGCGAGCACCGGCTACATTTTGCTAAATCGCGCTGTGCCCGAACTTCCGGGTTTGGGCACGCCTCCGTGACATCACACGTGATGTCCGGAGGTCTCGCGATTTTTTGGCAGGGACCCACAGGGTCTATTAAGACCCTGATCGGGTCTCTGCCAGAGTGTTCCTGGCTACCGATCACAAGAGATCGGTGGCCAGGAACAAATCGTGACTTTTTGGTGCTTGCGTCGTTTGGGACGCAAGCACCATGCGTCACGAAGGGGTTAAAGGATACACTGAAGTAAACAACTCAACAGGATAAACTCCAATGATAACTCAAATCAGAAAATGTCTAAGTTCAATGTTTTGCTACCACTCCTGTTCAAAGTGGTAACATTTTATGGCAGATATAGTATTATTTTCATAGATGGAAGTTGCTGTTGTAATATACATTTTAAATCATGTGCTTGCTCTCTAGAAGAAACAAGAAGGCCTTGTATTGAAGCAGGCCTCATCTTGGCCTTGGTACCTCTGCTGGAGAGTTCAGATCAGGAGATTCTCCTACATGCTGGCAGGGCCATCGGTCGCATCTGTTACGAAAACAGTAAGTGGCAGATTTCATGCATATTAGGCACTGACAGATTGTGTCTTTTCAAGATTAGTCCAAATAAAAAATGTCAATCTCAATTAATTTGGCTAGCTACCTAACCCTTTCCAAATGTAGAGTAAACAAACTGACAAGGAAAGAATCATCAGCAGGTCTGTGACTACCACAAGGTATGGGTGACTAAAATTTCTACTGGGCATGGTACTTACAGAAACGACTAAGCATAAGTTCTATGTATTTTTATCTTTATTTTTGTTTAACAACTAATGTGGAGCAGAAGAGGTACTTGATAGTTCTTAAATAAAAGATGGTCCAAATAACACCTCAAGCTTAGTATTTTATTTATTTTTCCTCTAAAGATAATTGTGAAATGTTTGTCTTTGTTAGGCATTCTTTCTAACTACTTTGTTGTTGTGCAACAAAGACACAAAAGTGAACAGTACATGGACACTTAAAAATAAAAGTGAATCAATAAATAAGTACAATTTTAGAAAAGCAAGACTTACCGGGCTATTAATAATGTGACAAACATTAATATTTTAGAGCTTCTTGATCCAAGGAGAAATCTCATTGCTTTTTGGAGTCAAGAAGGATTTTCCCCCTAAGTGGCAAAATTAAAAAATAGCTTACTTTTGGAACCAAAGCAGGAATGATAGGCAAAAGGGTTGAACTTGATATACTTAAGTCTTTTTCAACCTAAAATACTATGTTACTAATACCACTGCAATGTAACCATGACTTGTATACAAAGTATGTAAAAGTAATATACCTCTGTACATTAAATAAGCAGCGGACATACACATTGCTACATCAATCCAAAACAATGTACAATAGTCATAAACACATCAAATAGAAACCACTCTGTGTTCAAACATGGATTCGATCTTACATAAAATAGGATAATTCCACAAGGCTTGGCAAAAAAAAAAAGATATTCACAAAGTAGTTTAGGTTGAAAAAAGACTTGTATCCATCAAGTTCAACCCTTTTCCTATCCCGTGTTTACCGCTGTTGATCCAAAAGAAGGCAAATAAAAATCCCTTCAGCAATTTTGGATTCTGCTTTCAGTGGGGGAAAAAAATCCTTCTTGACTCCGAATGACAATCAGATTTCTCCTTGGATCAGCAAGATGGTCTATAACAGTGATTTAAAACCAGTGCTTACACCCCTATAACATTCCAGGATTCAGGCATTACCCACTTGTGTTTAAAAAAAAAATAAAAATAAGTTGAGTTTTTTTTTAATTTAACCCCATATGGACATAGGACGGACTAGGTCCTCTGCATGTTGGCAGCCTGGAGGCAAAAATGTACAGCGCTATTCTCTGGACTCTTTGGGACATTCTGCATAAAAGCTAAGTAATACAGCTTCTGTCTATTTATTGGCCTTATATATAAGTCTTATGATAAGATGAAAGCGGATGACCTCCCATATTGTCGTAGTTGTCTCTGCACTTCAGACCTGGGGGCAAAACATAACTCTGTCTTCTGCTTTTGTTTAATTGCTTGATCAAAAAACTCTGAGACTCCTGCCGGGAAACTCTGAGACCTGTGCAATAACATTCCTACTTCAGTATATAAGGGGAGAATGCCATTGAAATTCATAGTGCTTTTCACTGGCACTCTACACATCGAGCTAAACATTACTGTTTTAGCTGTTTCTCTATCTATTTGCCCTATACAAGTCTCTATAGACTGGGGGCAAATTACACATTGGGTTTCTGCCAATAAAGTATTGAGACATACCTAATAACATCTCTACATCAAGGCACAGGGGGAGAATATTAAGCTGGGCCCTTACTTTCTAACAGCTGATTATCTGTCTAACAGCTGATTATCTTTACCATTCATACAGAGACAATCATACAGTGTTTACTTTTTGATGTGAACTCTGTGTCTCTACACTGAATATGAATGTGATATATATATTTATATGAAAAGAGTGAGCAACTGTATATATTTGTTGGGGCTATGAGAGCCTGCTTATTTTTGCAGAGAGAAATTTCTTATGCCTTTGTTTAGGAAAACAAGAAATCCATGCTGAAATATACCCCGCAAGAGAAAGTTAAGTACTCTGACTTTCTTCTTTGGTTTATGTCTAGAGGAAAAGATCACGGACCTTGAAACCAGGTCCAGAAGAAATAACCTCCGATTTTGAAACGTTCCAGAATCTATTGAAACAAATCATTTAGAGGAGTTTCTCCTGAAGTATTTCAAGGCTTTAGACCTTACCCTGAATTTAGAACAAGATGTCTATAATGCCCACCTATAATGATGGAGCGGATTATGCTATAGATGTGATTACTTGTTTTAGATCATACAAATTATAATCTTATATTACTGCTCTTAAAATGTAGCTGGTGCTGAAAGAAGAACATTTTAAAGACTTAAAGATTTTTGCTGATTTGGCTTTTTAAACACAACAAGCTAGAAAAGCCTAGGCTGCATCAACCAAAATTCTGCACTCAGAGGGAATCAGATATAGCTGGGGATTCCCTGCTTTGCTTCTAATAATAGAAAATGGCCAAAGAAATACTTCAATTTCCCGGGGGAGCTAGCCAAGTGCATAAACAAAGGAACCATTAGGATCACCTGGAAAGGGAGGACTGTGTTGGATATACTAATACTCTACTAACTGGAGATGGATTGATTCATGTGTGAACTGTAATTCATAATCTATGGGACGCCACACAAATTAAAGGGACTGGCGACAAGCAGGAGGATGAAGGGACTTCCCCCCCCCCCCCCCTCTTCCTTTAAGGTTATTTAAACATCCCTAGACACGGAAGTAGAAAAAGAGCCAAAATTAGGAGAGATTAATATTATCATTTATTATCGAGAATTATTGTGGGATTTGGCTTGGATAATTGTAAGATGTCACAAATTTATGATGCACTAAAGATATTTAAGATAGAGGATTATTAGAAATCAATTTAAAAGGTAGAATTGGTTAAGAGTTAAACCTAATAATATTCAATATATGGAGCTGAACTGGATACATTAGAGATCTCACAAATCACTAAAGATAACATTTTGGTTGATACAGGTTTCACAGTAGAAGAAATTACTATTAAGGCCCCAACACCCTCCTGATTTTTTTTTTTCTTAAGGAGGTAAAACTAACAGGCAATATTACTAATCACAAAGAGATCTTGCACAAACTAATTTGGATAAACTGGAGAAGCTACGAATTATTCCTCCACCCCTTCCCTCTTTTACCCCAGAAAAAAGGGCATATCTTACTTAGCCTCACCCTAGCTCATAGATGCTATTTGGATTTCTTTAAACTCAATGATGAATGATCTATCGCTAAAGCTGGCCCTCCAATTAAAGAAGGTCCAGGGGCTGAATTCCCCTATAAAAGGTCCGTCTGTAGTAATTTGTTCAGTAAAGATAAATTAGACATCTGCTTCCTTCATGAAATGCACTGGAGGAAGAAAGATGTCGACAGAATCCGGGATACTCTAGAATATATCATTCATCTTTAGATGGACCAAATAAAAAGGGGGTAGGGGTTTTGTTTGCTGATACACTAGATATTGAATTTAAATATGTGTTCCAAGAGCCAGAGGCCTGATTGTTTATAGTGGTTTGTAGTCTTAACCAGAAGACCTATACTTTAGTAAATGTATATGCCCTCAATATAAACCCGGTTGGCTTTGTGAAAAGAGTATTAAAGGGTGGAAAAAATTGAATAGGGATCCTTACTCATTGTGGGTGACTACAATATGGTGATGGAAATAACACTTGATATAAAGATATCAAAGAATAAAAGTTTTTCGGAAGAACTGTTTAAACAATCCAAAAATTTACGTAATTTACTGAAATAAAATCGGCTGTATGATGTATGGAGGGTAGTGAATCCTGGAACTCATGATTATACGCATCATTGAGGTAGATATAACTTATATGCTATACTAGATATGTTTGGTCAGATATTATGTTCATACAGAAGATAAACTCCTCAAAAATCATAGAGGTTATTTGGTCAGATCGTAACACAGTTTTGGTTTTGACAGGAGACAGTCCAGGTGAAGGGAGACAGAACCGAGGATATCAGAATGTCCAATGTATCCTGGGTATCCTAGATATTATCCACCAAAGAAAGATTACAGCTGTGATATTGGCTTTGGATGCAGAAAAAGCCTTTGATAGAGTGGACTGGAGGTTTCTGGCAGCAACCCTGTGGACATTTGGGTTTTCACGCCTATTTCTAAACATGATATTGGCACTGTACACCTGTCCTCATACAAGGATTATGGGTCCTTCGCTGGCTTCTGAGTTCTTTCCCATTAGCAATGGCACAGGGGTGCCAGCTTGCCCCCTGCTATATGCTATTTCGATAGAACCAATGGCAGAGATGCTCTGGCAGTCTCGATAGAAATATATAGAAATAGGGCACCAGATACATCTTATAACTCTCGATGCTGATGATGTACTGTTAACCATGTCCTCACCAGATAAATCATTCCCAGCGCTTCTGGAGCTGCTGACACAATTTGGCTCATTCTCAAACTATAGCCTGAATTGAACAAAAACTCATAGCACATCATTATAATTAACATCAGGACACATAGCAGTTATGAAGGAAATGGGAGGGAAAACCAGGAGACATGAGACAATTGATTACCTTTGGATAAAAATCCTTCCATGTATAGAAAATTTAGTTAGGATAAATTATACTTTACTAATTACAAAACTACACTAATTACCTCAAGATGGTCTAAAACAGTAATTTTGTGGTTAGGTTGCATCAATGTATTAAAATCATATATCCTTCCTAAATTAGTTTATCTATTTAGAACAATACCATAAAAGGTCCCAAATAGCATCCTGAAAGATTTTGATTTGCTTTTCTCAAACTATATCTGGGCAGCTAAGAGGCCATGGATTCCCAGCCAGACCATCAAACAAAGCTTGGACAGGGGAGGCCTGGGTTATCCAGACCTTCCCAAAATGTATGATGCTTGCCAAATGGCATTCGTCCTGGCATGGAAAAATCCTAATAACAGTAATGGTGGTTGCCTGGGAATCGAGTTAAATCAATGTAAGGACACAAATCCATCTCTGTTGCAGTGGTTGCCACAAAAATGCATTGTTAAATTAAGGATTACAGCTTGGTTGGTAAAAGATATGTCGGCTGGTATAGAATTAAAAAGCAGCCCAGCTACAGATTTACAGCCTGTATTCCAGATTTAAGGTTGGACAGATGGAATGAGGCAGGGATAAAAAACATCAAGGACCTATACATAGAAGGTCGGGATGGCATCTTTTGCGGATTTGAAAAAGAAATACTGAAAAACATGGGGCCATTGTACGATGGGAAAGAGAAATGAGGAAGGAATTTGAAATAGAAGCATGGAGATTGTATAACTTGAAGTCCAAAAAAGGCCCTGGCCCAGATGGTTATCCAAATACCTTTTAGAGCGTGGTTGCAGATGTTATAGCACCTCATCTAGCAGATACTTTTTACAAATTGGTGATAATTGGTGAAAGCTAAATCATGCCCTGAAGAACTAAATCAGGCTAATATCATCCCTATCTTAAAAGCAGGGAAGGACCCTATGAACATCTGTAATTATCGCTCATCAAAGGCGATATAAAAATCGTTGCCTCTATACTGGCCAAACGACTGAAGAGTGTAGTGCCAGGACTGATTCAGAATGACCAGGCGGGATTTGTCAATGGAAGAACGGTAGGGTCACAAATTAGACAATTATCTAATGTGTGGAAGAGACAATAATAATAAAAATGCCTTGGCAATAATTATGCTAGATGCCGAAAATGCCTTTGATAGCGTAGACTGGCTCTTTCTCATTCAAACCTTGAGAGGCTTTGATATTATGTAAGAGTAGGTTAAAGATCCATAAGATCTTAGATTCAGACCTGCTTAAAAAAAGAATTTCGAACAAATATCGATAAATGCCAAAGATTTATGAAATGCAATTTTTTTGTACAATGACTGGATAGCCATAACACCTAAATTACAAAGGTCTATACATTACTTAAACATTCTTGAGCAACAATATAAGATTAAACAAAGATGGCCCTTGGTCCCATCCATAGACTCAAAAATTGAACAAACTGCCTCCCCGACATGGTGGAGATACCTTCTGGATAATGGAATACAGACTCACCTTGTAGCATGCCTACAACCGAAATGGGATATGTGGTATTTTTACGTTATTAGGTATAGAAGGGATCCCTAGAACACTAGAATTCATAGTTCTGATTTTAGGCTGGCCTAGACAAAAACCAGAGCTTTATCATCTGACAGTCCATAAGGTAATGGCAACGAAATATCTGCTCCCAAGGAATTGGAAATCCCACAAATTTCCATCCTGGCCAGAAATAAGAAATCAAATTAAATACCAAATCAAATACCAGATCAAAACAAAACAGCAAAATTGGGATGAGAAATCTGGACGGATAAATATATGTAATTCCTGAGGGCAGAAATAAGCCTGTAGATAAGCTTCCCCTCGAGATACCCCGCACCGCCCCCTCAGCTGGTAATAAACTTTTGGCAGATGCCCCAGTAGTGAAATATCTCATGGTACACAACTGCAGAATACTGGATAACATTTTTTTCTTTTTTGGCCTCAAGTGTCTGTATGTATTAAGAGATAGCCACCAGCTAGTTATCTGTATGATGTAAAAGTTATCAATATTATTGTTGGTCTACAATCGAGACGCCCTATCTTGGTTATGTTGTGTATGTGTTTTGCTTGTTTTTTGTAGTGTATATGTGTAATTTTATGTAAAAACTGTGAATAAAAATGTATCCATAAAAAAAAAATTAATAGGCATGTATTTGGTTTTAAAAGGTATTTGTATATTGTGGAAGTTATCTGTAAACATTTGTAACCACATATGAGTAGACCACTTAACAAATCATAAGGAGAGGAGGTGTGTTACAGCTTAGCATATAAATAGCGGGCGGTGTCAGAGGGGCTGTGCATATGAAGAAACCAAGTGAGGCGAAACGCGTCTGACAAGCCTCCTCCTCTTCACGTTTCTCTCAACTGTGCAATTACAAAGAAGGAAGCCGTTGACTCTGTGTTCACTGCAAATTAGAAGTTATAACAGCTGATCCAAAACTGGAGATCGTTTCCCTGACTGCAATCAGCAGTGGGACAGAACGGCCAGCGATACTGTGGTCGGTACTCCAACATTATTATTCCCAATATGTTATTAACTAACATTCTTCATGTCCAAATTATAATAATATGTCACATTAGTGTTAACCAAGACAATAATTAAGTTATCTTTACCAATTCAGTTGTTATCATTGTTTCCGCATTATACATTTAATATGCAAAGTGTGCAATGAAATTATTATTCCCAATATATTATTAAATGCCATTCTATTTGTGAAAATTACACTATTATATCAGCTTAATATTGACAAACCAAAATGATCAGCACCCTAATGCAAACACAAACCTTATCCGCAATGAGCAGAGATCTTATAAACATTTTTTTTAAAGATACTCTTAGCCCCAAAACTTGCAAATTCAATTCAATCCAGGACTTTCTACTCCAAAGTAATATATTTTTTGTTCTGCATTCAGCATTCCAAATCATCAGAAGTGGTAAACACCTCTTTCTGACCCTCAAATGAGAGGATCAATCTACAGGGAAAACCCCATGAATATCTAATTACTTTATTCCTCAGAATCAATGATAACAAGCTCTCCTGGTGTTTCTCGTGTAGAATGAAAGGTCTGAGAAAATCCTTCAGATTTTTCCCACACGTTGCATTTACATTTATGCAAGGCAAAGAAAATAATTTCAACCCTGGGTAATCCCTTGGGCACATTTGCTGATTTTGCACTCTCACTGATCTCTCAATATTAACATAACATTAAACCTGGAGGTCCAAAAATAAAAATAAAAATTATTTTGTGAAATGTACAAAGGCATTCCTGCCTTCACCTTCCTCCCCAACAAGTCATGGTTGTCTTGTTGTTCCTTTATTTCAAACTTTGGCCCTGTCTTTCTTTATGTCAATTGCTTGTTTCTTCTCTCAGATTATTAAATTGCAATTTCAGCCATGCCTTCATATCAGGAGTTTTAGCCTGTCAATCTGAGGGGCTTCCTTCTCCTCCGCTTTAGATAGCTTAGCCTCTTGATTTGGATTTCTTTTTGAGGTCATATTAAAATCGTTTCATGGACACTTCATTTATTAAGTGATGCACACCCGATATTCTCAAACTTGTTTCCCACCAGAATATTCAGCTGGAGCCCATAATGGAGAAAATTAAATCATCTCAATTACAAGCGTTTACGACCCTTTTCAAAGCACCATGACTGCTTTTCAATGGGAAATAAGGCCAGAGGTGATGTCATAAACACGAGGTTCCCCAGACACATATAAGACACAATTTCCCCCTAATTTATGCATTTGCTTTCAATTTTGCTAACACAATGTATAGATCATTATTCATCACATTTTATTCTCTACAGTTATAGTAATGGCATTAAGTGTTACAGGCCATTTAAAGCTATATCGAGACAATCTGCTGATCCATTTCTAGTTTAATAACCTCTTTCATTCAAAGGGTAGTTACATTATCACTAATTTGTAATCTGAGCTGATTAAAGTTATGTCCAAGTTGCTTAAAATATTTAATAAGTGAAGGTCTGTGTAAGGACGTGACCAGCGGAGTTCAGAAGGAACCCAAAATGCAGGCATGAAAATACAGGAGAACCAACTATAGTAATAAGATCTGAGGTCAAATGGCAGGTGAGGCGGGGTTAGCTCATTGGAGCCATAGACCCCACCCCTCCATATCTTCCATTGGCTGGAGGAGGCACATGGAGGTGCAGCATATGCGGCCACAAGCCCCGCTGCCTCCGCAAGCCCCGTCGTCACTCCAAGACCCATAGTTTCACCCTTATGTGAGGGCACAGAGAATGGAGCCAAGGACTCCTGGAGAGACAACAGGCACCCGCTGGGAGCGGAGGAGATGACCACCGCATGTCTGCGACCCACCATATGGGAGGACAGGGATGAGGTGTTCTGCCTCCGTAAGGTAGGAACCTGACAGTCTGTTTGAAGTGTATACTATTTTTCAAAATGAACTTCTTGGAAGTTCATTTTGAAATTGATCTGTTCCCCAGTGCAGATCTAGTCAAGGTCTGTCTTATGATCAGAGATACGTTTTTTTTAACAGACCACATAGACAAGTGAGGAAATAAAGCCCAAATATTTATATTTAAAATTTTAAAATATTTAAAAGGTTAAAAGGTTTCCTCCTTGATAATACTATTACCCTGATTGTCAATGCATGGAAATGATCTAAATCTAGACATACCTACATAAGCCTTGAGGTCAAAGGCATAGCACCATTGACAAGCTGTATTTATTAATTTGTAATAAAGCTTTTGTTTCAGAGAATGCATGACATACAAATATATATCCTAGCAATGGGCAACCATATCTATTTAGCAAAAGACAAGACCAAGAAAGTCATATCTATTATAAAATTATAGTAACACTCAGAGATTTTCAAGTTCATAAATCCAGTATTTCTGAGAGTTTATAATCCCTAGAGCCCTTGGATTCAACTAATCTGCAAATCAATTTTCTTTTCTTTTTTTATTAAAGTATCAAAATTTCAATACATAAGTGTTTCGAAGAATTTTTGACCACAGACGACATACAACACACATATGCAAAATACAAAATACAATTCTATGTATCATCTTTCCTATTACCCTTAGTGGGAATACTGATATATTAAAGTGCTACTGTACTTCTAAAGGAAAATCTGATATCTATGTTATTGTTAATTGTATTTAAAAAAGCCAAAGGATTAAAAAGAAAAAGAGAACAGCAAAACATAGGGGAAAAAAAAAAAAGTCTGTCTCTGGGCCCCCCCAGTAGAGTCATGTTGCTTTTTTCCTTTCTATGTACACTTTTATTTTTATTATTATTTTTATTCGGTTAGCCTCTCAATCCAGAAGTTCCAGATGTCCTGGTTACTTCTGTTTATTATATGTTGTGCTGCCACTCCCTTTTCCCTTCTAGATTGATAAATGACTTGTCCTTTAATTCTCTGCCAGGTTATTGGATCACTTGTCTTCCAACCCCTGGCTATAATTAATTTAGTCGCCATCAGGATTTGTATTACTCCAAATCTTATATTTTTTGGTTGTTGTTCCAGAGATAAATGTAAGAGTGCTATGTCCGAACTACAGTCTAATTTGATTTTCATATATTTTTCTATCTGCTTGAAAATTTCTATCCACAATTTGTTTATTGCCGGGCAGCACCACCACATATGCATGTAGTCACCCCCACTAGCACCACACCTCCAACAGTTATCAGTCGTATTGGAATACATTTTGGCTAGTCTTCCTGGGACCAGGTACCATCTATTCAATAACTTGAAGTGTAATTCTCTCAAGCTGAGACAATGCGTTGATTTATATACCTGGTTCAGTGAAGCCAATTGCTGGAGGTGATTTTGCGCAATATGTCCTTCTCCCATTTATCTCTCGCAGGGACCAAACTTATTTCCTTTGTTGTGGTAATAAAATCTCTACACCTAGTAAGGATGTTCCTGAATGTCCCTACTTTATACAATTTCGTAAGTTTTTCTGTTACTTCAGGTATTTCCTTATTTAGTGATTTATCCCCAAAAAAGATTATTCTAATAAAAGTAAAAATTTATTTTGTTGGTAATTGAAATTCTGTTACCAGCTCTGGAAACGCTTTTATTGAGCCCTTTGTAGTTATGTCCTCAATCTTTATCATCCATGCTTCTCTCCATTTGGATAAATTTAGTTCTTCCACAATACTTTCTATTATTTGTATCGGTACCAGTTCAATTATACCTTTATCTAAGCCGAAGTGTTTCCTAAATCTATTCCAAAACTCTAAAATATTCTTTAGAGTAAATGAGTCGGCCATAATCTTTTCTTGTGTTTTACCTTGTTTTGTAACATAGTAACATAGTAATTTAGGTTGAAAAAAGACACAAGTCCATCAAGTTCAACCCGTCTACCTATCATTTCAGCGTTTTGATCCAAAAGAAGGCAAAAAACCCCATAGGAAGCTTTTTCGAATGTTGCCTCCTAGGGGGAAAAAAATTCCTTCTTGACTCCAAAAGGGCAATCAGATTTCTCCTTGGATCAAAAAGCTCTATTATTAATGCTCATTCTATTATTAATACCCCTGTATGTTCTGCTTTTCTAAAAAAAAAAAAAAAGTGTGTTTTCTTGTGTTTGCCAAGAAAAAGGTGGGGAGATCTTTCCCTCCAATTATGTCTAGTTCGATTTTATACCAACTTTCCTTATTGAATAGTTCGTTTTGGGACATTAGTGCATGTGTAAGTATGCTAGCTTGGTGATACTGTAAGATGTCTGGAACTCCCACACCCCCTTTATGGGTATTTCTGGACAGAATCTTCAGGCAGATTCTAGGTTTCTTCCCTTTCCATATAAAATTGTTAAAAGCCACCTGTATCAACCTACTCCATGAATAGGGAACAGAGACTGGCAGCATTCAAAATAAGTAGAGCCATTTTGGCAAGCTATAGGATTTTATGGTATTTATGCAACCCCACCAAGAAATATCTTTATCTTTCCAGTCTCTAAGGATTTTATTCATCCCCTTCAAAAGAGGCAAGACATTGGCTTCTAGCAAATCCAATGGATCCACTGTAACAGTGATTCCTAGATATTGAAATTCCTTTCTTATCCATGAAAAGGGAAACTTTTTTTTTAAGTCATCAAGCTGATATGGCTCAATGTTTAATGAAAGAGCGACCGATTTATCAGTATTTAGTTTATAATTAGAGTGTTTACTATGCAATTCGATTTCATACATGAGTTCTTTCAGGGATCTATCGGGACCTGACATGGTAACTAATACATCATCAGCATACAGATTCAATTTTATCTGTCCTTGTGATGTCGCTAATCCTAGAATATTCTGATTCTCCCGGATTTTCCGTGCTAACACCTCGATGGTAAGCACAATAGTGGAGACAGGGGGCACCCCTGCCTTGTTCCGTTAGAGATAGTAAACCAATCCGAGGTGAATCCCATCCCTTTGACTTCTGCCATGGAAGAGGAGTACAGTACATTATGGCCCTCAGGATATTCCCACGGGCCCCAAAGGCTTCCAATGTTTTTTTCCAAAAATGGCCACACCACTCGGTCAAAAGCCTTTTCTCTGTCCAAGGCCAGAATCGTAAATGGTGTTTTTAAAGAATTCACTCTGTCTATGATATCTATAGTTCTCCTTATATTATTTACTGAAGACCTGCCGGACGAACCCCACCTGGTCCGGGTGGACCAATAGAGGTATGATCTCTTTTAATCTAGTGGATAGGACAGCCGCGTAGATCTTTATGTCCGTATTTAGTAGGAAGATCGGGCGATAGTTGGGTATTAACAGTGGGTCCTTTCCTGCCATAGGTGTTATCTCTGCCTGGATCATTTCCTTGGGCACTACTGAACTGATTATAAATTGGTTAAAGGTATTTGTTAGGTTTACTACAATATCTTCTTTAAACATTTTATAAAATAAGTAACTAAATCTGTCTGGTCCAGGAGATTTGTTTTTGTTTAAGCTGTCAATGGCTGTAGCCACTTCTGCCTCTCTTATTTGTCTATTTAAGATCTCTAATCGTTCTTCTGGTATCTGTGGCAATATTATAGAGTTAAAATATTCATCTAATGTGGTTTTTGTGGACTTATAAGGGATATTGTATAAATTAGAATAGTATTTACTGAACGCATTACCGATCTGTTTAGGCGACATAACCAGTTCATCCTCATCTCGTTTCTTTGTAAGGAATTTCTTAGAGTACTCGTTCGTCAGTCTATTTGTTAATAGCTTATCTGCTTTGTTTGCCAAATAGTAGAATTTTGTTTTCAGATATTCCATATTTGTATCTAGTTTATTCATTATCTGTTCTTTGATCCGTATTTGGATTGTCCTAATCCTTTCTGTATCAGTTACTGATGGGCTATGCTTATTTAGCCGAGAGACTACTGCCAGTTCAATATACAAATCCGATAAATTGGGTGGTTTATTCCTCCTCTCCCTGGCCTCCAGGTCGATGAGGGTACCCCTTATCACGTTCTTGTATGCACACCATATTGTCGGGGCTGCTATCTCGGGGGCCGCGTTTTCTTTAAAGTAAAGCTCATATGCTTTCTTAATGTGGTCCCTATTTTTTTCTCCTTTTATTAAATGGTCTTTTAGCCTCCAGGTTGGTCTAACTCTTTCATTTTCTTCCTTAAGGTCCACTACCACTGCATTATGGTCTGTCCATGGAACATCCTGGATAAATACCTTATTCACTCTTTGTATTACAGACAAATCTCCAAATACATAATCAATCCTCGTATATACCATATGAGATGCTGAAAGAAAAGGTATAATCTCTCTCTATTGCATGCATCACCCGCCAGATGTCCCACAGGGCCATGGTAATCTTGAAAAATCTTCTAGCACTTGCGACCCTTCTTGCTTTATACTTTATCTCCTGGAGCCCGATCTGTCCATATCGGGATCCATAATGCTATTCATATCCCCAAAAACCATAAGAGACCCTTGTCTATACCTATTGATTCTTTCCTTTAAATTATTGAGAAACCTTACTGTGTTTTGATTTGGGGCATAAACATTGACCAATGTGAAAATGTGATTATTTATTTCACCAACCAAAATTATGTAATGGCCCTCCGGGTCTACCTCCTGAAAAACGATATTTACTGAGACATATTTGGAAAAAATTATTGCTACGCCCCTTTTTTTTTACTTTCCAATGAAGCACAGATAATTGTGGGGAAATTTTTAGTTTTTAATAATATTTTTTCGTCTATACGCCAATGCGTCTCCTGTATTCCGGCTATCTGAATATGCTCTTTCTTTAACCCCTTAACGCATGTGGACGTATATATACGTCCTGAAAAGCATGGTCCTTAAGGACCATGAGGACGTATATATACGTCCTCCGTTTTCATGTAGTGTTGCGCTCATTAGCGCAACACTACATGCCTGCAGCTACTCTC
This sequence comes from Pelodytes ibericus, assembly GCA_036172795.1. Lineage (NCBI taxonomy): Eukaryota > Metazoa > Chordata > Amphibia > Anura > Pelodytidae > Pelodytes > Pelodytes ibericus. Next base: position 25,119,278 of record CM069867.1, on the reverse strand, counting down.
AGAGGCTGCTTCGGATCCGAAGCAGCCTCTGAGAGGGCTTTCAGCCCCCCCTCGACCCCCCCGCGCGCATACGATCACAGCGAATGTGATCGTATGCGCGCAAACACACATAGGCAGTGAAAGCTCATCACTGCCTATGTGTGTTAAAGTGTTGCATGATGCCTCTATCGAGGCATCATGCAACACAATCTGTGCCCTCCTCCGATACAGCATGCCCAGAGGAGAGCGACGGAAGAGAGAAAAAAAAAATCTCTTCCGTCGCTCTGAAACCGCTACTTGACTGCCCCTACAGGCAGTTAGGCGGTATTACAGTTAAAAATAGAAAATTAATTAAATAAATAAATTAAATAAATAAATAAATGGAAAAAGCTAACCCTTGATCTACTGAACCTAGATCTAGGGTTAGGGTCCAAATAGGGTAATAATTAGGGTTAAATGGGGGTTCGGATGATTACAAGGGTTAGATTAAGGGGTGGGGGTCCATTTAGGGTTAGATTAAATTTAGAGTTGGGGTAAATTTAGGGTTCGGGTTAAAAAAATCACTGTAGAAGAAAATGGTTAGAAAACAAAAAAAAACACTAATATTGTTTATTGCCCTATTACGTGAAATAAAACATAGACAAACAAGGAAACATTGATATTACTAAACTCAGGACAAATAGTAGAAATATATAGACGGGGTCTTTTTTACCATTTGTAATTGTGTAAAAAAAAAAATCAGGTCAAAGTTGGAAAAAGTGTTTTTTATGGCATATTTTCATCATATTTTCTATTTTTTTAATAGTAAATGATATCATATGATGAAAATAATAGTATCAAATGAAAGCCCTATCTGTCCTTTAAAAAATGATATATAATTTGTGTGGGTGGACTGAACACAAAGAAAGAAATTCACAGTTCAGTAAACGTATGACAAAAATAATGGAATTCTGGTCTTCAAGGCACGTCAAATGCAACATAGCACTCGGTCACTAAGGGGTTAATAAATCCAACAAAACCTGGCATTTATAGGGGGGAGTTGAGGCCCTGAACATTAACCGTTGCAAACCGAATCATTTTTATTCTGTTCACTAGTAATCTCCTCTACCTTCCTGGTGGGCCCATGACAGTACAACATACTATATCAAAAAGACGAAAAATGATGATCGGCTCCGCTCACCTATGCTCTCCACGTGGGTGCTCCATCCCACTGACCAGGCGTGTAATATACAGGCAAAAGAGACGAAAAAATTATGTGCACTCCACTCCAGTGAGCGATCCAATAAAGTGCTTTATTAAACAATCAACATGAGACCAAAAAGGAGGTACATGTACAGCAAAATGGACAAACAGAAAACCTCACCTTATGCGTTTCGCGTATTACAACGCTTAATCATAGGTAAAGTGTCGGTTGCAAAAGATCCAGCTTATATACAGGCTTGTAACCAATGAAGGTAAGGGTCAGGCGGTCTGTCAAGCTGTTGTACTCCGCCCTAAGACAATTAGTGACAGGTATGATGTGAGGGAGAAAGAGAAAAAAAAAAGGGGGAGGGTTATAATAGAAAGATATAATGAAGTAGTAAAAGAAAGTGAAAAATGCTAATGAATGTGATATAATGTGTAAAGAAAATGTGTATAAATAGGTGTATGTATAAAAAGGAGAATAACTATGTGTATAACGCTAGGAAAAATATAATATAAGAAAAAATAGAATAAATAGAGTAAAACAAGTGAAAAAAGAAGAGAAAAAGATAAATAAATAAATATAAATAAAAAGGAAAATGTGTGTGATAGAAAAGTAAATAAAATATAATGTAATATAATATGTGAAGGAAAAAGTGAAACAAAGAGCAATCCATTTAGTCGATGTATCGCTTGGTATGGACGTACATCAATGATTTACTATTTATCTAGAAAGGATCCCAGTCAGAGCTAACACTTTCTTTGAGTATGTAAACAAAAATAACCTCAATCTAAAATTTACTATGACTACAAAACAGAACAGTATAGATTTTCTTGATCTCACTCTTTCAGGTAATTCGACTACGGGCCAAGTAGAAACAGTCACTTATAGGAAACCCACAGCTGGAAATTCCGTGTTACATGCCACAAGTTGTCATGCCAGCTCTGTAAAGAAAAACATTCCTGTTGGTTTATTTATAACGCTCAAAAGGAATTGTTCCGAACCCCAAACGTTTGACCTAAAATGTAGAGAGCTTAAGACCAGATTACTAGCTCGGGGATATAAGAACTGGATGATCGATCGAGCAATTAATATTGCTAAATCGAAAAAACGTACCCATTTACTGAACAAGAACACAGAACGAACTAAACACAACAAAGTTCCAAAACGTCTTTTGTTACTCCACATAGTCTGGAATTCCCTCAGATAAAAAATTTCATCAAAAAACATTTACCAATACTCATGGCGGATGAGGTTTATAAAGAGGTGTTGGCTCCAGGAGTCAGATTCACAGCTAAGAAAACTAATACTTTGAGAAATATTTTGTCACCCAGTTTGCTCCAAAGTGATACAAATAAACACACAAGATATGACTGGCTAAATAGTAGAGGTACCTTTCCATGTGGGCACAATATTTGTATGACATGTAAGCACGTCACGAAACAGCTACCAGTTATCTCCTCAAATAATGGGTACATACACAATACCTGTGAATATACGAATTGTAACACTACCAATGTTGTATATATTGTAACATGTTTTAAATGTAAGAAACAATAAGTAGGGAGAACAGGCAGACAATTGAAATGTCGTATGAGAGAACACATTAACGACATCACAACACGTAGGAACACCTCAGTGTCAAAACATTTCTTGTATTGCAGTAATAGCAACATTGAATTCTTCAGGGTATCCATCATTGAGAAAATCAGAAAGGGCCCTAGAGGGGGGAGTTTACATGACAGACTATGCCAGAGGGAAACATTCTGGATCTTTAAATTAGGAACCAGATACCCAGATGGAATGAATGCGGAATATGACATATCATGCTTTTTCTAAACTCTCATTCCACCCCACATTATTGGGTATGAGGCACACTATCCACACGCATATTTATTTCTTGAGAATTAATTATAATAGTTCTATAATATCAAAGTCCATTTTTTTCGATGTTCATCCATCCGGATCATCTTTGTGTCGAGTTTATTTACTCTAGACCTATCTACGTTTGCATATTATAAGGGTTTATTCACTAACTAGCATTGTCATTATTATTGTTTTAACTTACTATTTTGTTTTTTACCCTTTTTTCTTTTTTTTCTCTTCCAGAGAGTACTCTTATGTTTCCTACTGGAATGGAATTGCGTATAAGTCCTGATGTTGTTTTTAGGTCTTTTGTTTTTTTCCAGCCAGTTGTGACTTTGAGACAACAGCCACCATCACATTTATTCTTTTTTATATATTTTTTTTTACATGTTCTTAATTTTTAAAAATATATGGTGCACTTTCTATATACTATATGTTACATCGTGTATAGTAAATGGTTTTGTACTTATTACAATTGATATATGTTGATATTCACATGTATTTTACTCATATATATATATGCAACTCCTGCTTGATATTTAGAGTTGTTTATAGAGAACATACCCATTTGCACATTTGTGGTTACTATCAATGTATGTTTTTAGATGTACATTGTCGATTTCTAGTCACTTGCTTTTATACATACCTGATAACCCTTGATACTGTCACACAGATATCATTATCTTTGTGACACGTACTTTGTTTCTGGTCTTGTCGCTCTTAGTACACCGCCCCATTTTTGTCACTGGATATTCACGCTCACTATTATTTTTTCTTTGTCCTTTTTACTTACTGTACGTAGGTCACTCTTACATTTACACTTTTTCTCATTGTTTTGCTTTTTATCACTATTGTTTCACTTTTTCCTTCACATATTATATTACATTATATTTTATTTACTTTTCTATCACACACATTTTCCTTTTTATTTATATTTATTTATCTTTTTCTCTTCTTTTTTCACTTGTTTTACTCTATTTATTCTATATTATCTTATATTATATTTTTCCTAGTGTTATACACATAGTTATTCTCCTCTTTATACATACACCTATTTATACACATTTTCTTTACACATTATATCACATTCATTAGCATTTTTCACTTTATTTTACTACTTCATTATATCTTTCTATTATAACCCTCCTCCTTTTTTTTTCTCTTTCTCCCTCACATCATACCTGTCACTAATTGTCTTAGGGCGGAGTACAACAGCTTGACAGACAGCCTGACCCTTACCTTCATTGGTTACAAGCCTGTATATAAGCTGGATTTTTGCAACCGACACTTTACCTATGATTAAGCGTTGTAATACGCGAAACGCGTAAGGTGCGGTTTTCTGTTTGTCCATTTTGCTGTACATGTACCTCCTTTTTGGTCTCATGTTCATTGTTTAATAAAGCACTTTATTGGATCGCTCACTGGAGTGGAGTGCACATCATTTTTTCGTCTCTTTTGCCAGTACAACATACTAATAACTCAAAACATCTCCCCTAACTTCGGGGCACAAAAAACACACATGACTCCTCCAAATCCCCTGAGGAGCCCCCCTACCCCGATACGGCGAAAAATTGCCGCCTTCGGGCTAATTTTTTCCTCGTCCATATACGAAGAGTTTGGTGGATACACCTGGAAGGTCAGGGGAGAATACCTCTAGAACTTATCCCCCTTGAAAAATGCATACCCCTTGCTCTTCTTGCCCACTTTGCGATCCCTTCTTTTTCTTTGGGTGTACAAAGAAGGAGGGGAGAAGCAGGGAAAAGACAGAAAAAAAGGAAAGTGAGAGAAGAAGAAGGAAGGGGAGGAAGAAAAGAAGAGAAGGGGAGGAAAAAAAAAAACATACTTTAAATAATACCTTATTAAACTATTTATGAATTCGCTCTTTTTTACTAATGTATGAGGAACCACTCTCAATCATTTTATCGTCCTCAGGGAGTACTATTTTGTTTGCCTATATCTATATATGTCCCCTCCCCTTGCTAATTGCTTATGTCTACGTGGTCCTCCTCTACATTCTGTTTCCAATTGTGTATGCTTGTCTCATAGGTGTATTCTATCCATACCTCCAGAAATCTGAGTTTCTATAAGACCTTCCCTTAATCGTAGTGTCAGAATGCACCTTCCCAGTTATTTAACTTATTCCTTCAGTATATACAATAGGGGTCGCCCCCCCCACCAAAAAAGAGAAAAAAGAAGGGAAAAAGAAAACAAAACGTAATTTTCTTATCAGTAACACAAACCTGTGTTTTAGTACGTGTAATCGTCCTTATTCTATTTATTTGTGAACTCTCTTCTCAGTAGTGATACAGTAGGGACTACTTTACTTTGTTTCATTCATGAAATACATTTATTAATCTACCTATCTCTCTGTGTGTGTCCCAACTGTATTAAATTATTTGCCTATTTTCTAAATAACCCTATATTCCATATCCAATGATGTGTACTTATGTCGGAAGTGTGGTCTGTCCATGTCTCGTGAATAACGAAATTTATGTGAGACCTTTCCTTATTCATGGTGTGGGAGTGAACCTTCCCAATTGCTGAGTAATATTCCCCTAGTATGTGCAATAGTGCTCCGCAATAGGGGAGAAAGAAAAGAAGAGGAAAAAAAAAAAGAGTGACTTTAGACCCATCTAGTATTCCGGTCTCACACACTCTTCTAATGGAACAATTATTTCACCTGATCATATCATGTAGTTACAAACGTATCCCTCATCTAAGTTCCATCTTCTACTGTTTTGGACCAATATTGTGAATAAACTCTCTCTTCTATATTAAATTTACTACATCAGGAATAATTGTGGAACCTTTTTTGGCTATTATGTATAATTCCCATATTGGTGCATTTTCGATTTCCTTTTTTTCTTTTCTCTCTTTTTCTCCCTTGGGGTCAGAAAAAAAACTCAGCCCATCCCATCTAAATTTTTTCTTTTTTATCTGTCTTTTCGCCCTTTTTTCCCTTTTTATTTTGGTGTTTGACCTCCCTGGTCTCTGGATTCCTCCTGCTAGTCATCCTGATATCTTAGGGAGTGTAGCTTACTTTTCTTTCTTAAGCCAAAATTGTCTCCCTGTTATGTGGTTTTTGTCAGTTCCCAATCTTTATATGTCACAGAGGGGTACAAACTTTGTTTATGCCGGTTCCTCAATTGTCCAGCATTCTTATTCCAGGGAAGAAGGTCCGCCCCTCTCCCCAGGACATTTTCTTTCTCTTCCCTGAGTAGTGCAAACCCTCTCTTTGGCTCAGACCCGCTTTATGCTTATCTGACCACTGATTATTCCTACTATATGCGAGTGCAACACTGTTACACTGATTACTGATGCATATGAATGTTCCAAACGCAGGCTAAGCTAACAATCTAACATACATCTCTGACAGTTCAGTGCTTAAACAGCAGCACTGAACTGTCAGAGGTTTAAATGTGCATGAGAAAAACAATGGGCTTTGTCAAGGGAGGGATATGATTACTGTGATTAGTTATCACAGCAATCATGCCCAAGAAGTGCTCTGAACAGGTTCATGAAAAACTGCCTCGTTTCAAGACTCAGTCTTCCTACTGATGGTAGCTACTATAAAGATATAGATTGTTATCATTTATTTTTGTTTTTGTTGCATTATTTAACCCCTTCGTGACAATGAACGTGTCAGGTGACATCTAGCCGGGAACTCCGTTCCTGACAATGGACGTGCCTGACACGTCCTGCAGTGAAACAACCGGTTTTCGCGATCAACAATCATGAAAACCACTCTGACGGTGCTGGTCTATTGCCTTGATGTCTAGGCAATATCCAGCACCGCAATTTGCTCTCTGGTGCATCCACGATCGCCCCACAGAGCGATCGTGGGTGCCATATTGACGCAGCATGCTCCGGCAATATGGCTATGCGCTCTTGTGGTCAGAGCTTTGGAAGTGAAAAGAAATCCACTTCCGTCACTCTGAATATGTTGCTTGATGACCCCGAGAGGCAGTCAGCAACATTGCAATGGAACAAAAAAGATTTAATTAGCTTAAAACTAGGATTAGGGTTAGATTAGCTGTTGGGGTTAAAATTAAATAATTGTTAGCATAAGGGATAGGGTTAAAATTAAATTAAAATAAATTAAGGGATAGCATAAGGGTTCGGGTTGGGGTGAAAAGATCAATATAGGAAAAAAATTGTATTTTTGTTTTTTGCCCCATAACTCGCAAAAAAATACAGAAAAATATGTAAACATGCATATTTCTGAACTCCGGACAATGTTTATAAACTATTTAGATGGGGTCTTTTTTAATGATTGTATTTGTGTAAATTATATTTTAAGTCAAAGTTAGAAAAAGTGTTTTTTTTTTACTTTTTCATCATATTTTATGATGAACATAATTGTATCTAATGAAAGCCCTTCTTATGATGATAACAACATATAATTTGTGTGGGTACAGTATGTGAGAGAGAAGAAAATTATTGGTAAACACAAACACCCCAGAAATGTAAAAACAACCCTTGTCACCAAGGAAAAGTCAAGGTCAAAATGTCTTGTCACTAAGGGGTTAATCTGCACACATGTGCTATATTCTGTGACGACACCATTACAAAGATGGACTTTTAATTTATTATGGATATTTTTTCCGGTTTAATACCTTTTTGTTTTTTTTAAGCCACGAATAATATTAATAATATTAAAATAGTATTGCTCATTGTTTTTCTAAAACTGAGTGCTAAAAAAACAAAACTCCACTTAACTCTTTGAAAGTGTAAAGTGTGCAGATTTGTTTTCCTTTATTTTTCTTCCGAAAATATCAAATGCTGTGCGAATAAATGACATGAAGCAATGTAAAGAACGCTAAATGAATATTTTTGCTTAATTATTCTATATATATAATTCAGTTACTACTAATATGTAATGACTATATTAAAACTGAATATACATTTTGTTCTGCACTGATTTTAAAGAAATATAAGTGAAGTATTATATTAAATATCTACAATTGTCATACAATTGCATTTGGCATTAAAAGGTTTACATCTGGACATATGCCTGTGCACAGAATAAAACATAAATTGTATTGTTGTCTTTTAAATTCATTTCAGATGACCTTCAGGAGCAATTGGTTGAACTTGATGTGATCGCCTCTTTGGTCAGGATATTAACAGATTTTCAAGACAATGATACGTTGGTGCGTGTGGGTCTGTTGGCCTTATCCAATCTGGCAGATCTAGGTTAGAATCTTCATTCAGCATGCAATCTATGGCTACAAATTGTGATAAGTATCAATATGTTACTCAATGGTAAAGTTTGGTGCTAAATTATGCTTAACGTTTCTTATTTTTAATTATTATTTTATGTAAACATACAAAAAAAAGAATAAATTAGTTTGACATAGTGTTCTGAAATAGTCTTAGGAACTGATATCTTAAATAAATAGATATTGAATAGACAATATAAGGTAAGCGGCCACCTACAATCACAATAGAAAAACAACAGAAACAACAAAGCACAGTAGCACAAAGAATATCAAGAGTGTCGATGGTTAGAGACATCCATAGTTGAGATATCTGGCTATCTTTCTCTATATCGTTAATCTCTATATCGTTAAAGAAATATAGTACACAGCACCTACAGGTACAAGAGTAACTATAATTAGGTGATAGTAATTACACCAACCACCCAATCATTAAAAAGAAAAAACAATGAATAAACAAATACAAACCCTTCAAGTACAGAAAATGGTATAGGGGGATTGTTGACTGGACGTACTCCACAGGTTTTTCAGTGGAAATTCTCAAGAAATGTTGTCTTTAAGGAATAAAAGCTACTAATCCTTGAGTATCACAGTGGGTCACAACTGAAGAAAGAGGGCACAAATAAATATCTGAATGGACAACGCTATAGGTTAAATTGCAATTAAACTTGAATACAAATAACCTTATGCATAAAACATTTTGAGACAAAATAATGTATAAAAATATATACATTTTAATAAACAAATAAATATCTATAAACACAAGCAGTACAGACATAAGACCAAACACAGATAGTATTATGCAGTAGATAGCTCTGGGCAGAGAGTATAGAGAAATGCTTTAAGAGCAAAAAGCATAGACCTCTATACAGAAGCTGATAAATGTAGGAGAGAATCAAAGCAAAGTAAATGCTGCACAGTTAAAAATTCAGAATGCAATTAAATTAAATTGCCTCTGGACTAACAGAAACAAGGATTCCCTCAGGGAAGCAGTTATACAGGTAAGTATATAATGGGATTGCTAAAACAGATGAGAACAGAGGCGTCGCTAGGGGTGGGCTACTGGGGCAATAGCCCCGAGTCCCCCCTTCATAGCCCCGAATGGAGACTCTGGGGCTAAAGTATTCTTGTACTTTAAGGGGCTAAAGTATTCTTTAGTCCCGAGACTCCAGGGCTATAATTATTTAAAAAAAAAAAAAATCCCCCGGTGAGGATTAAGCTCACGCGGGGGTGAGGGCCATACAGAGCACAGCGCGACGGGGGCAAGCTCCGCCCCCGTCGCACTGTGTGAGCTGCTCGCCGGATGTCAGGTGGACGGACATCTGGCAGAAGGTCGTGGATGATGGACCAACTGTAAGGTAAGTAAAAAAAAAAAAAGTGTGACTGTGTATGGGTGTCTAGGTGTGTGTGTCTGGGTGTCTCAATGTGTGTGAGTGGGTGTCTCAGTGTGTGTGAGCGAGCACTTTAATGGCACAATATTCTTGGGCTCTGACTGGCACTATATTACTGGGTTCTTACTGGCACACTATTACTGGGCTCTGAGTGGCACACTATTACTGGGTTCTGACTGGCTCACTATTCCTGTGCTCTGAGTGGCACACTATTACTGGGCTCTGACTGGCACACTATTACTGGGCTCTGAGTGGCACAATATTCCTGAGCTCTGAGTGGCACAATATTCCTGAGCTCTGAGTGGCACACTATTACTGGGCTCTGACTGGCACAATATTACTGGACTCTGACTGACACACTATTACTGGGCTCTGAGTGGCACACTATTACTGGGTTCTGACTGGCACACTATTCCTGGGCTCTGACTGGCACACTATTACTGGGGTCTGACTGGCACACTATTACTGGGGTCTGACTGGCACACTATTACTGGGCTCTGACTGGCACAATATTCCTGGGCTCTGACTGGCACAATATTCCTGGGCTCTGACTGGCACAATATTCCTGGGCTCTGACTGGCACAATACTACTGGTATCTGACTGGCACACTATTACTGGGCTCTGACTGGCACACTATTACTGGGCTCTGACTGGCACACTATTACTGGGTTCTGACTGGCACACTATTCCTGGGCTCAGAGTGGCACACTATTACTGGGTTCTGACTGGCCCAATATTCCTGGGCTCTAACTGGCACACTATTACTGGGCTCTGAGTGGCACACTATTACTGGGCTCTGAGTGGCACACTATTCCTGGGCTCTGAGTGGCACACTATTACTGGGCTCTGACTGGCACAATATTACTGGGCTCTGACTGACACACTATTACTGGGCTCTGAGTGGCACACTATTACTGGGTTCTGACAGGCACAATATTCCTGGGCTCTGACTGGCACACTATTAATGGGCTCTGAGTGGCACACTATTCCTGGGCTCTGATTGGCACAATATTCCTGGGCTCTGACTGGCACAATACTACTGGTATCTGACTGGCACAATATTACTGGGCTCTGACTGGCACAATATTCCTGGTATCTGACTGGCACAATATTCCTGGGCTCTGACTGGCACAATATTACTGGTATCTGAGTGGAAACCCTATTACTGGGTTCTGACTGGCATACCATTACTGGGCTCTGACTGGCACAATATTCCTGGTATCTGAATGGCACAATATTCCTGGGCTCTGACTGGCAAAATATTCCTGGGCTCTGACTGGCACAATATTACTGGGCTCTGACTGGCACAATATTCCTGGTGTCTGACTGGCACAATATTCCTGGTGTCTGACTGGCACAATATTACTGGTATCTGAGTGGCATTCCATTACTGGGCTCTGAATGGCACAATATTCCTGGGCTCTGACTGGCACAATATTACTGGGCTCTGACTGGCACACTATCACTGGGCTCTGACTGGCACAATATTCCTGGTGTCTGACTGGCATAATATTACTGGGCTCTGAGTGGCACACTATTACTGGGCTCTGACTGGCCCACTATTACTGGGCTCTGACTGGCACAATATTACAAGCATCTGACTGGCACACTATTACTCGGCTCTGAATGACACAATATTCCTGGTATCTGACTGGCACAATATTACTGGGCTCTGAATGGCACACTATTCCTGGTATCTGACTGGCACAATATTACTGGTATCTGAATGGCACAATATTACTGGTATCTGAATGGCACAATATTACTGGGTTCTGAGTGGCACAATATTCCTGGTATCTATAATTGAACAATTTTCAAACATTGAAAGAATTGTGGGTGTTTTCTTAAATTTTTATTATGGGGGGGGGGGGGGGTACGCCCCTGTGTGTGACCGAGCTCATCTGGGCTCTAGCCCCAGATCATCCGAAGACCTAGCAATGCCCCTGGATGAGAATAATTACCTTGTTTACAGCTGCAGTGTGTTCTGCAACAAAAAACATATACAACCTGGCCAGATATGTAAAACAAATAGGAAAACAAAAAGGGATGTGTTTTGTTTCTTCTTCAGCCTGAGAGCAACGTCCAGCATGCTCTCAGGCTGAATATTCCCTATGTCTTTGATTAATTCCTGGCCTAGGGGGTTCTGGGGGTTGGGCTATTCGGATCTAATTTTGAGTTTGTAGCATGTGCTCGGGTTCCTTAGTTAGGGCCCACAACTAAGTGGATTACCTCTTAAACTAAACATCCCTAATTTCATTATAGGCAGCAATATTATCACCAAAAAGATCGCTCTTTCCATTTGCCCTTGATAATTTATTTGAAGTTTTATTTCAGTTTCTAGACATGCATTGTTTTATAGCCATCAGAATGTATGTTGTGAGAATCAAATGGGCTTCTGGGATTTTAGGAAGACCAAGATGAAAAATAAAGCCAGCAGGGGTAAAAATCTTAAGATCAATTCCTAAGTCTACAAAGAGTGATATTACTTCATATTTAAGGACATAACAGTCCCACCAAATATTTTTTAAAGTGCCAGGTTCTTTCTTGCCAACATAATTTAGAGGTTGTCTCCTGAAACTTGCATAATTTGGGTTTGTACCATAAATGGAGGTTTTACAAAAATCTCTTGGATACGAATGTATTTGTCTCCTAATATTCTCACAAGATTACAACACTTTCATTGGAAATGTTTTTCCCAAATCAACTTCTCACTTATTAACAGAGTTTATTTTATTCCCATTTTTGGAGCTAATTAAAATATTCCTAATTTTCTAAATTCATTTTGGATGAAAAATGATGGGCTAGTGAGTGCTCCAAAGCGCTGATTGAGCGGTGGAAAACAAACAAATGATGGGCACTCCACACTCCTATGACACGCCCATGATTAAGCACAGTCATAAGCGAAACATGTAAGGCGTGGTATCTTTTACTGCACACTGAGTGTACCTATTTCTATTTCGAAATAGGAAATTGAACCATTGGCCCAGTTAAAATTATAATTATTATTTAAATTAATATCCTAATAATTAGATTATAGACTGTATTCATCTATACACTTTAGTAGTGCTGGAACATAATATAATTTTGACAGTTTCAAACCCAGACCATTATCTGCAATAATGCGACCCTAAATAAATTCCTGAGATTGTGGTTGACTTACTAATATAAGCAGCAAGTGATTCTATAGTAAAAAAATAAATAAAGATGGGGTGCTAAAAGTCAACCCTGCCTTGTTCCATTTCTGAACTGAAACCACTTGGAATCCAGGCCATTGCCCTGGACCTTGGCCATAGAGCCAAAAAAAAGATCCATCGCCAATTCTTTGAACATCACCCCATCCCAAAAGCTTCAAATGTCCACCGACAACGAACAACAAAAAACATTTACATTGCAAAAAATCATACATTTCGCCACAAAAAACACTTACATTACAAAAAAATCATACATTGCGCCACAAAAATCTTAGCAAGTATTTCACATTTTTTTACACCTCTGTCTTATCAGTATGTTGCAAGCCACATTTTAGCATTGTTTAACATTGGGTAACAAAAGCTAGTTCGAGTGCTCCATCTCTAGCGCTACAGACATATTACACAATAATTAGATAGCAAATTCATTATTTATCAATCTTTAGTTCCCAAATATACATATACGCCCCCTTAGCCCTATTAGGTTAGTAAATATATTACAGTATTACCAAATGAACTATTTAATATTTAGTCATATCCAGTTAAAGATATATACCATATTTTTCACTGCATAAGACGCACTTTTTTCCTCCTCAAAACTAAGGGGAAATGTCTGTGCGTCTTATGGAGCGAATGTAGTATGGAGGAAGGAAACTCTGGTCGCATTTTTTTTCTTTTTTAACTTTATTGAAGCCACGCGGCTTAAATAAAGTTAAAAAAAAAATGTGACTGGAGTTTCCTTCCTCCGTGCAGGAGGGAAGCCTGCACAGAGGAGAGAGATCAACAAGGAGGTTAGTAATGGTGAAGGGGGGGGGGGGGGGGAGAGGGTGTCAAAACAATAGCAAAATCAATTGTATTGAGTGACAAAGCCTGGCATATTAAATGGCTACATCCTGGCATATTGAGTGAAAAAACCTGGCATATTAAATGGCTAAATCCTGGCATATTGAGTGGCTAAATCCTGGCATATTGAGTGGCTTAATCCTGGCATACTGAGTGGCAAAACCTGGCATATTAAATGGCTAAATCCTGGCATATTGAGTGGCTAAATCCTGGCATATTGAGTGAAAAAACCTGGCATATTAAATGGCTAAATCCTGGCATATTGAGTGGCTAAATCCTGGCATATTGAGTGGCTTAATCCTGGCATACTGAGTGGCAAAACCTGGCATATTAAATGGCTAAATCCTGGCATATTGAGTGGCTAAATCCTGGCATATTGAGTGGCTAAATCCTGGCATACTGAGTGGCAAAACCTGGCATATTAAAGGGCTAAATCCTGGCATACTGAGTGGCAAAACCTGGCATATTAAATGGCTAAATCCTGGCATATTGAGTGGCTAAATCCTGGCATATTGAGTGGCAAAATCCTGGCATACTGAGTGGAAAAACCTGGCATATTAAAGGGCTAAATCCTGGCATACTGAGTGGCTAAATCCTGGCATACTGAGTGGCAAAACCTGGCATATTAAATGGCTAAATCCTGGCATTTTAAATGGCTAAATCCTGGCATATTGAGTGGCTAAATTCTGGCATATTAAATGGCTAAATCCTGGCATATTAAATGGCTAAATCCTGGCATATTAAATGGCTAGATTCTGGCATATTGAGTTTCAAAATCCTGGCATATTGAGTTTCAAAATCCTGGCATATTGAGTGGCAAAATCCTGGCATATTAAATGGATAAATCCTGGCATATTAAATGGATAAATCCTGGCAAATTGAGTGAGAAAATCAGTAGGCTGCCCCCACTAGCCACCAGGGAGCAAGAAACAAGGTGGGAGAGAGAGACAATGGGAGGGAGGGGGTAAGAGAAAGACAAGGGGAGGGATGGGGGAGAGAAAGACAAGGGGAGGGAGGGAGGGAGGAAAGAGAAAGACAAGGGGAGGGAGGGGGAGAGAAAGACAAGGGGAGGGAGGGGGAAGAGAGAGAAAGACAAAGGGGGAGAGAGGGGAAGAGAAAGAATTTAGTAAAGATCTGTTCTATATGTGGTATATACCGTATTTGCTCGAATATAAGACAAGGTTTTTATTCAAGTTCGTCCTATAATCTGACCTCAAATCGAGATCAGATTATAAGACTGGGATCCAGGTCCCCCGCAGAGCTGCAGGGGACCTGAATCCCCCTCTAATGCAGCCAGGAGATGTCTGCGCGTATCGTGCAGACATCCTCCGGCTGCCTACACTAGGAACCACATCCTCCATGCTGCCCGACACTGCCGTCTTTTATGACGGACCGGCTGTCCGTCATAATGGACGGAAGTGTCAGGCAGCATGAAGGATGTCTGCACGTATCATGCAGACAACCCCCGGCTGCCCCCACTAGCCACCAGGGAGAAAGAAACAAGGTGAGGGGGGGCAGAGAGAGAGACAATGGGAGGGAGGGGGGAAGAGAAAGACAAGGGGAGGGAGGGGGGAAGAGAAAGACAAGGGGAGGGAGGGGGAGAGAAAGACAAGGGGAGGGAGGGGGAGAGAAAGACAAGGGGAGGGAGGGGGGAGAGAGAGAAAGACAAGGGGGAGAGAGGGGAAGAGGAAGACAGGGGGGGAGAGAAAGACAAGGGGAGGGGGGGGAGAGAAAGACAAGGGGAGGGGGGGAGAGAAAGACAAGGGGGAGGGAGAGACAACGTGGGAGGGGGAGAGAGATAACACTGGGGGAGAGAGAGAGAGAGAGACAATGCAGATGGGAAAGAGAGGCAGCATTGGCACATAAAAGGAAATAAAAGCAATAAATGCATTTGTTTAATATCATCATTTTTATTAAATATTAAAAAACAATTTACATGTGAATATATACAAGATAAACTTTTTTTTTCTATAGGGAAGTTTTATATTCAGGCTTTTAGTTTTTTCCTAAAGGAATGTCCAAAGTTTGGGGGGTTGTCTTATAATCAGAGCAAAGACAGTATTGTTTTCCTCCTCTAACAACTAGGTGCGTCTTATGGTCAGGTCCGTCTTATGAAGCAAAAAATACGGTATATTTAATTTTTAATATTTTTTTTCATTTATTTAATTATTTTTTTTTATACCTAAAAATATGACTTTACTCACTGGACACCGTCCCTCTCAGGGATATGTCAGAAATATAAGTGCTTGTCTTAGTCACTAACTGATTTTTAAAACATTTTTTAACATGTCCATATAGTGCTTCATCTGAATAACATTTAATTAAAACAGTGTTGTAATGATTAACAGATAATTTGAACAGGTAGATCCCACCCCCCCCCCCCCCCCCCCCACGATCTATACTAGTGGCTTATATACGTAATATAGCAATAACTAGATGTCTATGGTCTTTTGACCCAAGACTAGCTAAAAAGCATGAGCTTAATCAAGTGAGGGTGATTACCTGTAACGCACAGCATCCAGTATGGTAAGGGACCCTGAGCGCCCGAGATCAGGAGCTACACAGGACATGGTGCTGGGTAACTGCAATCGTTTGGAGGTTTGGGACCCCAAGTCTTTGCAGCCACAACAAGACCCCGTGAAGCAGCTGCTGTATCCAGATCCCAGGCTAGAGAGGAAATGAACTAAGTGATAGTCAAGCAGAGCTAAAACAGAAAAGTGATAGCAGAGGGATAGCAGAACTAAAATACAGAGTGCAGGGCTACAGGACAGAGGGATAACATAAGCAATATAAAGCAGAAACCAAACTGAGGGTAAGCAATACAAAGCATGAGGTAAAGGAACACAAAAGGCACATACAAAGGAAAAAACATAAATACAGGAACTAGCCTAACACTAAGGATGGTAAAGGTAGGGGTTTGGTTCAAACAAATTGTCCAATTTAGATGTTTGCTTGCCAACCACGTCAAGGTATACCACTTTAGGCAAGTCCCTAACTAATACATAATATTAGCAAAGCATAAATAGAATCTAAGACACATAAATGGCATTGAACTTAAACACACAGAAAATACATATAGACTGCTGCAAAGGACTGAACAGAAACTGACAAGGCATAGTTAATCAGAAAACCTGGAATGTTAAAGGCAGGACAGGTATACAGGACAGGACAGGTATACAAGGCAAGGCAGTAATAAACAAGAAAGCAAGGCAAGAAGGATACAGAAAGCCTGCATACAGCCTGTACAAGGGTGCATGGTTACATTACGTATATAAAATTTCAGTGTCATACTGACTAACATAGTAATTTAGCCAGGTAATCAATTTGTTTTAATATTGGATAATGCTTTACCTAAGCAACATGGTCGTAATTATACGTGTAAGGCACCAGTGGCCATTGTGATTTAAACAAATGAATTAGTGTTAAACACATTTTTAAGTGTAAACATATCTTAGGCTCCTGAGTGTGAAAGGAGTTTTGGGTTTGGTGGAAAGCATATTTTTGCACTTACATTTAACAAACATGACAAATACATATATAGCACCTAAGCATACAACTGCAGTTGTGAAAAAACTCACAGCTTTATGGCCGATTTCACCTAGCCATGATCCTAGGACAAAAGTCCAATTAAAACCAGTATCCTTCTTGATATCTGGTACCACATATCTTATATCCTTTAGGTGCTGTTGGATGGATTTGGAGTGGTCTGATTAATTAAAACAGCAGGTTCCATCAAAATCCTCCCATTCATAATAATGCTTTAGTAACAGTGTCCTTATAGCACTCATGAGTCAAGTCTTCTGTAAACAATGAACCACTGAGATATTTCCTAAAAACAGTTTCTATAATGCCTACTATGCAGGGTTACAGGATTTGGAGAGACAAGGGGAGCACAAATAATGACACAATAGCATTGTGTTATGTACTCACCCAGTATGTCCAAATCCCTTTTCTGACACCAGATTGAAAGGGCCAAGCTAATCAATCACTCGACAATGTTTGCTCTGCTATGACCACCCTCTGCAGGAATCAGTGGATCAACTGTCTTATGACTTCAACATGGCAGACATATGGAGAGCTATGGAAGTGCTTCTTTCTCCTCCACTCTAAGCTGTGTTTATTAGAAGCTCATATTTATCTGAACAGAGAAATAAAAGTTATACTAATACATGGTCCCATAATAGGCCCCAATTGTATCCAGGGGCTGAAACTTGCTGAGATACACAAAACTCAAACTTCTGGTGCTGTCTCAAGGTTGTGATCTAATTGCAAAAAAGTGAACACATATTTGTTCCAGTGTAAAAGCAAATTAACTCTTTCAGTATTCAACTAAAATTGAATAAACAAATAAAAAATAAAAATGTCATATTTGCTCAAATATAGGTCAACCCATGATCCCCCTAACATTGGATATTCATTTAGGAAAAAAGTTTTACTTGTAAATGTTAATGCACATGTGAACTCTATTCATATTTATCAAAAATTCAGATTGGAAAAAAAATGTTTTTCTTTCCCCATCTGCCCCCTGACAATGCTGTCTGACTTTGACAAATCTGTTTGCACCCCCAGACTTTGCCATTGCCATCTGCACCCCACAGACTTTGTAGTTACTATATGCCCCCACAGCCAATATATAAATAAATCTAAAAATATTTTTCAAAAATGTGAATAGAAGTAAAAATAAAAATAGTAAAAAATAAATATAAATAATAATAATAAAAATAAAACAGGAATAGAAAGAAATCTAAAAATAATGAAAATAAGTAGAACAGAATAAAACTATAGATGCAAAAAAAATGGAAAAGGTAAAATCCTGAATAATATCACACCCCAACAAGTACTAAAAATACATGTAGAACAATACAAAAATACAAAAATAGAAAAAGTATCTAGAGTATAAAAACACAGATGTGTTATAAAAAAACATATGTCAACTAGAGGCCTCAAGGTTGCAAAGTTTTTAAATGCAGTATCCAAAAACCCTCCCTCTCTTAACTTATCTAACATGTTCTTTCCCAAAAAAGGTGTAACGGTCAGAGTAAGGATCCATGATGAAGGACCTGAAATCACTTGATTTGAAGTTTAAATCTTCTTGTACAACTGGTCACCAGGTCTTTGAGAGGTAGTAGGCGGTCTTTGTTCCAAATCAGATATACCCTTAGTTGAGCTGCAGGCACTACTGAAAAGGTAAATTGTTGCACCTCTACCTCTCTCTGAACACTGGAAGTATGAGTACATGACAGTAGGTTTACGCAAGGATGAACTTTGGAAACTAAACACAGCCACTGTTACTTAGATACTGAATAACCGGACACACAGCCACTAGTACTAAGATACTGGATACACAGCCACTGGTAATGAGATACTGGATACTGGAAACACAGCCACTGGTACTGAGATACTATATACTGGGCACACAGCTACTGTGTAATAAAAAAACTTACCTGCCGCCACGAGTTCCGTACCTCCGCTGCCGCTACCTCTGCAAACAAGGTAGACGGACAATGAAGGCTCCGTTCAGCGTCTCAGCCCTCCAGGGCTGCAGACGCGCTCACCACTTCCCCTCGACGAACGCGCAACAAACAGAAACTGTGCGCATGCGCAGTACCTCTACACACAGAAAATTAGCATAGCCTTAAAGGGCGATACTTATACTTTTTTGGGGACCTATTAGGGGCGGGTTTTACCGCCTAAACTGTATTTAAACCTTGCCTGAGATAGTTCCTTGTGGCTTGATCTAGCGTTTATTCCTGATTATTGATAATTAGTTTTTTTTACTCCTGCTGTGATTTCTGACTCCTCTGTTTGCTGCCTGCCCTGATCTATTTGCCTGTTTATGACCTTGCCTCCTCCATACCGTCTTTGTACCATTGCTCCTGTTGTGTTTGACCCGGCCTGCTGACCATCCGTTCGTCCTGTATTTCCTGCGTATCCCTGCTTCAGTGTGCGGTTGAAGTCAGTGTTCCAAGTCCTGGGTGGTCATTTACCTGAGGCCCAACCGTAGGGTATAATACCATTCAGGTGAATAGACACTGTTCTGCCTCCAAGCCTGTTGCAGTAAGATACCAGGTCTTCACATCGAGGATCCAATCTTCAGATTCTACTCAGTCCGTGACATTATCTCAGGCCCGTTTATGGATCCCGCGGACCTGGCCCGAGTCTTGGCCAAACAGGAATGCCATGACAAGATCCTGACCACGCACGCTTCACATCTACAGTCCCTTGAACATAAACTGGATACCGTTACCGAGCTATTACGGTCACTCACCATTCACATGAACCCAGTCCCGACCGCCCCTACCATGTCTGATCAAGTGTTTTCTGTCATGGGGTCTCATAGTTTTTCAAGACCACCTAAGATGCTCATGCCTGAAAAGTTTTCCGGTTCTCCACGTGAATGTAGAGGGTTCCTAAACCAGTGTCTACTACATTTTCGCACACAACCTGATGCCTTCTCCTCATCCACCGCAAGAGTGGCTTTCATAGTTAATCTCCTGAAAGGAGAGGCCTTGAACTGGGCATCCCCTTTGCTTGAACAGAACTCTCCTCTGTTAGAGGATGCAGACGCATTTATTTCAGCCTTCAAATCTGTCTTCGATGCCCCAGGAAGAAGGGAGTCTGCGGAGACTCACCTCATGGAGCTGCAGCAAGGCAAAAGATCAGTGGGTCAGTATGCCTTAGAGTTTCGTACCTTGGCATATGAGACAGAGTGGAACCAGAGCGCATTAAAGGCAGAATTTCGCAGAGGTCTTAATGACACCCTTAAAGATGCTTTAACTTATAGAGATCTTCCTGAGGACCTCGAATCCCTTATTGCATTGTGTCTGAAACTCGATGCTCGTGGCCAAGAAAGGAGGTTGGATCGAGATAGGAACCCAAGACACTTCCAACCTAAATTCTATCATGCTACCAAGACTCCAGAACCTGAAACTAATCAAACAACAAGTGAACCTATGGAGATTGGTCCTATACTACGACTTTCTGATGAAGAACAATCTCGTCGCAGGAGATTAAATCTATGCCTGTATTGTGGTCAAAGGGGCCATTTTGCTCTAAAATGCCCCCAGAAATCAGGAAACGCCCACGCTTAGTGGAAAAAGGAGGAGTCCCACTGAGCGTTAACATCATTAATTCTCCTTCAAATCAGAGACTTTTAATACCAAGTGGCCACCCAAGCCTTCATAGATTCCAGAGCAGCTGGAAATTTCGTAGATCAATCCTGGGTAATACAACAAAATATTGCTCTAAAGTCTAAATCCCTGCCTATTTCTGTGTCTGCCTTAGATTGTACCCCTGTAGGCACTGGTATAATCTCCAAAGAAACCATACCTTTGGGTTTTAAGATCGGTCACAACCATTACGAAGAATTAAGCTTTGGCGTCCTTTCTAGTCCCCACATCTCCATTATATTGGGGTTGCCATGGTTGAAAAAGAATAACCCTTCCATTGACTGGTGTTTGGGACAAGTTAATTCTTGGGGTCTAGGTGGCCGGGACTTAAATGACAATCTGCCTACACTCAACTCTGTTCTTACCCTACCTCCTGAGGATCCTCGTTCCCGGGTTCCACAGTTATATTGGAACTTCCTGGATGTGTTCTCTAAGACCAAGGCCGAGGTTCTTCCTCCTCATAGGAGCTACGATTGTGCTATTACCTGGTTCCTCCCCTCCGGTGTGGCATACATATCCTCTCTCTGAACCTGAGAATCAAACACTCGCTTTGTACATAAAGGATAATCTTCAGAGGGGATTCATCCGACCATCTTCCTCACCGGCAGGCGCTGGATTATTTTTCGTAGCTAAAAAGGACGGTACCTTAAGGCCTTGCATAGACTACAGGGGACTGTACAAAATCACTATAAAGAACCGTTATCCACTACCACTCATCACTGAACTATACGACCAACTCCAAGATGCCAAGATATTCACCAAACTAGACTTACGTGGTGCATATAATTTGGTCCTCATACGAGAGGGTGATGAGTGGAAATCGGCCTTCAATACCAGATATGGGCATTACGAATATCTAGTTATGCCTTTCGGATTATGTAATGCACCAACAGTCTTCCAGAGTTTTGTTAATGATGTTTTTTCAGGACATGTTATTATCTCATGTCATGATCTATTTGAACGATATACTCATATATTCCAAGAATCTTTCCAAACATAGAAAGCACGTTCAGCAGGTTTTACGTTGTCTTCGAGAAAATCACCTCTTTGCCAAGGCTGAAAAGTGCGAATTCGAGTGCTCAAAAATCAAATTCCTGGGTTATATTATCTCCTCAGACGGTCTAGAAATGGATCCTGACAAAGTTTCTGCTATCCAAGATTGGCAAATACCACTCAACCTCAAAGGGATACAAATGTTTTTGGGTTTTGCTAATTATTATAGAAGGTTTATCAGGAATTTCTCTAAAGTCACTGCACCCATGGGTGTAGGAACCCCCAAAAATCTGGGGGGGACAGCATTTTTGCTCGCCGGGTATAGCAGCAGTAAAAATAAAGCTTGTCACAGTGTATATTATATCACCAAGTTCCCACCAACATTACCAGGATCCTTGGTATACAACAGATACATTCACAGCACAACATCTACATCAGGCAGGTGCATTTTATCACTGTTACATGAAATATAGTCAGCGAGCTGTGTGTACACCATAAAACATACATCAGTATGAACCTACCACTTCTGCTGTAAGGCCATTCCATGTATCCACTACCCTCTCAGTAAAGTAATACTTTCATTAGTCCCTGACCTTATCTTATATCTACGATAGCCTTATACCTATCCCATGCATGCTTAAACTCCTTCACTGTATTAACCTCTACCACTTCTACTGGAAGGCTATTCCATGCATCCACTACCCTCTCAGTATAGTAATACTTTCATTGGTCCCTGGCCTTATCTTATATCTAGGATAGCCTTATACCCATCCCATGCATGTTTAAACTCCTTCACTGCATTAACCTCTACCACATCTACTGGAAGACTATTCCATGCATCCACTACCCTGTCAGTAATGTAATCCTTTCATTAGTCCCTGACCTTATCTTATATCTAGGATAGCCTTATACCTATCCCATGCATGCTTAAACTCATTTACTGTATTAACCTCTACCACTTCTACTGGAAGACTATTCCATGCATCCACTACCCTCTCAGCAAACAAACATTATATTTCTGACCAGAAAATAAACTGTAAAATATTCAATATTTCCAGCATTTCCAAAAGCTTAAGCTGGACCCCAAATATATGTATATAACTAGTAACATTTATACCAGGGCTTGACAACCTTAACTAAGTTTTAGGAGCCAGGAAAAAAATCTAGGAGCCAGACAACAGCACATACACACAATCACATGCAGTCATATACAGTCAGTCACATAGACACATATACTCATACATACAGCCTGTCACACATATACATACTGTCACATAGACACACACTCATACATACATACAGTCTGCCAGGCACACACTCACAAATACATAAAGTCTGTCAGACACACACACACTCATACATACAGTCGTTCACAGACACACTCATACATACATACATACAGTCTGTCGCAGACACACACTCATACATACATGCAGTCTGTCAGACACACACTCATAGATACAGTCTGTAACATAGACACATACACTCAGAGTCAGTCACATAGACACATACACTCATACATGGTCTTTCACATACACTCATACATACAGTCTGTCACAGACACACACACACTCATAGTCAGTCACATATACACACAAACTCATACAGTCAGTCACAGACACACAAACTCATACAGTCAGTCACAGACACACAAACTCATACAGTCAGTCACAGACACACAAACTCACACAGTCAGTCACACACACTATATCTCATTGCAGGGAAGGTGAGCATTTCCGTTCCAGGTTTGTCTGTGCCTCTTACAAAGGCACAGACCATCATTACTTATTAATTACATTATTTTGCCCATTCATTTGTCAGTTTTATTTTGCCCACATTCATTTGCCAGTGTTATATTTTTTACCCAAATTCATTTGTCAGGGTTTTTTTTTTGCCCACATTCATTTGCCAGGGTTTTTTTTGCCCACATTCATTTGCCAGGGTTTTTTTTTTTTTTTGCCCACATTCATTTGCCAGGGGGTGTTTTTTTGCCCACATTCATTTGCCAGGGGGTGTTTTTTTGCACACATTCATTTGCCAGGGTTTTTTTTTTTGCCCACATTCATTTGCCAGGGTTTTTTTTTTTTTTGCCCACATTCATTTGCCAGGTTTTTTGTTGCCCTCATTCATTTGCCAGGGGTTTTTTTTGCCCTAATTTTTTGATCATCTAATCATTAGTAGAAGTCATTGGCAGATTTAAGAGACATGTTATTATGGCAGCTTCGGAAGTCATTGATTATTGCAGCTCTAAGAGACATTTTTTAAATGCCCCTAAGAGCTGCAATAATCAATCACGTTCCGAAGCTGCCATGATAAAAAGAAAAACGGTACATTATTGGCAGTGACACAGTCACTGTTCCTACCTCGTTCCTCCCAGTGTGGGGCTGTGTGACTTGTGGAGGACGCGCACAAGCCGTGCGCATGATCACATGACGTTGTGCGATGAAGTCACGTGATCAGGTGACCTCCGTGATCGCTGCAGAGCTGATTCTCCCGGGACAGTCCCAGGATCGAAAACGTTGCGGGACTGTCCCGGGTTGGCAAGTATGCTCAGGGCCGTCTTTAATAGTGATTGGACCCTGGGCAAGCATTTGCTTGGGCCCCCTGGACCCTGCCCCCTCCCCTGCATGCAATCCCGCCATCCATCGCGATGTTAACCCCCCCCCCCCCACACACACACATATGCCATAATTGTTGTGCCATGAAGATGCCAGTAATATTGTGCCATTCAGAGCGCAGTATTATTGTGCCAGTCACATACCAGTAATATTGTGCCAGACAGAGCCCAGTAATATTGTGCCATTCAGAGTCCAGTAATATTGTACCAGTCAGATGCCTGTAATAGTGCCATTCAGAGCCCAGTAATATTGTGCCAGTCAGAGCCCAGGAATATTGTGCCAGTCAGATACCAGGAATATTGTGCCAGTCAGAGCCCAGGAATATTATGCCAGTCAGATGCCTGTAATATAGTGCCAGCCAGATGCCTGTAATATTATGCCAGCCAGATGCCCAGTAATATAGTGCCAGCCAGATGCCTGTAATATTATGCCAGTCAGAGCACAGTAATATAGTGCCAGCCAGATGCCTGTAATATTATGCCAGCCAGATGCCCAGTATTATTGTGCCAGTCAGATGCCCAGTAATATAGTGC
Organism: Pelodytes ibericus; assembly: GCA_036172795.1. Taxonomy (NCBI): domain Eukaryota; kingdom Metazoa; phylum Chordata; class Amphibia; order Anura; family Pelodytidae; genus Pelodytes; species Pelodytes ibericus. The sequence continues at coordinate 25,094,295 of CM069867.1, read as the reverse complement.
CAGCCAGATGCCTGTAATATTTAGCCAGTCAGAGCACAGTAATATAGTGCCAGCCAGATGCCTGTAATATTATGCCAGCCAGATGCCCAGTAATATAGTGCCAGCCAGATGCCTGTAACATTATGCCAGTCAGAGCACAGTAATATAGTGCCAGCCAGATGCCTGTAATATTATGCCAGCCAGATGCCCAGTATTATTGTGCCAGTCAGAGCACAGTAATATAGTGCCAGCCAGATGCCTGTAATATTATGCCAACCAGATGCCCAGTAATATAGTGCCAGCCAGATGCCCAGTAATATAGTGCCAGCCAGATGCCTGTAATATTGTGCCAGTCAGAGCCCAGTATTATTGTGCCAGCCAGATGCCTGTAATATTGTGCCAGTCAGATGCCTGTAATACTGTGCCAGTCCCCCCACCCACCTTCCCTAGTACTTACACTTCACTGCTCCGTGTCCCCCGCCGGATGTCTCCTCCGTGCAGTCTTCCCTCTTGCACGGAGGAGGGAAACAGTCACCGGATGTGACGCAACGTCACATCCGGCGTCAGTTTTTTTTTCGGCCATCGCATCCATCGGGTGCGGCTTGCCGGAAAAAAACGTTCACAAGCGCAATGCGCTGTGAACGCGGCAAGCAGGGGCTGGGGGCCCCGTTTGCCTCGCTTTGCTGGGGGGGATTTCACCCTACCTGTCCCCCCCACATTTTTTCCTGGGGTTGGATCAGTCCCCCCCATCCCCCCGCTTCCTACTCCCATGACTGCACCCATTTCTGCTCTCACCAAGAAGGGAAGTGATCCAGCTAAATGGTCTACCCAAGCTCTCCAAGCCTTCCAGTTCTTGAAACATGCCTTCATTTCTGCACCCATTCTTCGTAGGCCCAATCCAGCTCAACCATTCATTTTGGAGGTTGATGTTTCTGAATCTGGCGCTGGGGATATTTTATCTCAAAGAGACCAAATCTCCAACAGAGTCCATCCGTGTTCATATTTCTCTAAGACATTTACCTCAGCGGAACGTAATTATGATGTGGGCAACCGTGAATTATTGGCCATCAAGATGGCTCTTGACGAATGGCGTCATCTCTTAGAGGGTACTCAAATTCCCATCACTATTCTCACCGACCACAAAAATTTGTTGTACATAGAAAAAGCCAAGAGATTGAATCCTAGACAGGCCAGATGGGCCTTATTTTTTACCCGTTTTAATTTTTCCATCACATACCGGCCTGGGTAAAAAAATGGCAAGGCGGATGCTCTGTCTAGACGTTTTGAGACCGAATCTGCTTCCCCTGTGGTAGACCCCATTATACCGGCCTCTAGTATCATTGCCTCGGTGTCCACCTCTCTCCTGTGGAAAATTGCCAGATCCCAGTTCCCTTGGCCCACCAATTGTCGCCGTCCTGTCGGTCGTTACTTTGTCCAATCCAACCTTCGGAGACAAGTCTTGTCCTGGGCTCATGCTTCCTCGGTCGCTGGTCACCGTGGTGTACGCGACACTAAGTTTCTCATTGACAAGAAATTTTGGTGGCCTTCCTTGCAATCTGACGTTCGGGATTTTGTTCGCGCCTGCACCGTCTGTGCCAGATACAAAACTCCAAGAAGTAGCCCTGCAGGCCTGTTATGCCCTCTTCCTGTCCCTAAGAGACCTTGGACCAATATTGCCATGGATTTTGTCACAGATCTTCCCTTGTCTCAAGGGTTACCGACCATACTTGTAGTAGTCGACCTATTCTCAAAGAAGGCTCATTTTGTTGCTCTTCCCAAACTGCCCTCGGCATCTCAGCTTGCAACTGTTGTCACGAAGGAAATCATTCGTCTACATGGGACGCCTCAAAGCATTGTTTCTGACCGTGGTTCTCAGTTTGTGTCCCGGTTCTGGAGATCACTTTGTGCTCAGCTGGGTATTTCTCTTAAATTTTCTTCCTCTCATCATCCTCAAACCAATGGTCAGACGGAGAGGACCAATCAGGATCTGAAACAATATCTGCGGTTATATGTTGATGAGGATCAATCTACTTGGTCTTCTCTCCTCCATCTCGCTGAATTGTCGTATAACAGCTCCTTTCATGAGTCCTTGCAGAAATCCCCGTTTTGTGCAGCCTTTGGCTACGGGCCTACTCTTTGGCCGGACTTGGGATTGCCTTCGGAAGTACCGGCTGCTGACCGTCAGGTTCAGGATCTCAAATCTCACTGGACTTCTGTTTCTTCACAACTATCCCGGGCCAAGGTGTTGCAGAAGAAATTTGCCGACAAACATCGTTCACCTGCTCCCGTACTTCTCCCTGGTGACAAAGTGTGGCTTTCTACCAAATATCTCCAACTTCGTCATTCCTCCAGGACTTTGGGTCCCAAATATATCGGTCCTTACGAGATCTTGTCCAAAATCAACGATGTGTCCTATGCCCTACGCCTTCCTTCCAGTATGCGTATCCACAACTCCTTCCATGTGTCTCTCCTCAAACCTGTTATAACTAATCGTTTCTCTGATGTCCGTATGGTTCCTAAACCTGTCCTTGTTCAAGGGCATGAGGAGTATTTGGTACAATCTATTTTGGATTCTCGGCTGCGCCGTGGTCTTTTGCAGTATTGTGTCCATTGGCAGGGTTACGGTCCAGAAGAGAGATCTTGGGTACCAGCATCCGATGTTCATTCTCCGTCCAAAGTTTCCTTGTTTCATCGTAGATTTCCTCTCAAGCCAGGTCCTGAACGCCGGTACGGCATTCGTAAAGAGGGGGGTAGTGTAATAAAAAAACTTACCTGCCGCCACGAGGTCCGTACCTCCGCTGCCGCTACCTCTGCAAACAAGGTAGACGGACAACGAAGGCTCCGTTCAGCGTCTCAGCTCTCCAGGGCTGCAGACGTGCTCACCACTTCCCCTCGACGAACGCGCAACAAACAGAAACTGCACGCATGCGCAGTACCGCTACACACAGGAAATTAGCATAGCCTTAAAGGGCTATACTTATACTTTTTTGGAGACCTATTAGGGGCGGGTTTTACCGCCTAAACTGTATTTAAACCCTCAGTTGCTACTCAGACATTGCCTGAGGCATTGTGGCTTGATCTAGTGTTTATTCCTGATTATTGATACTTCGTTTTTTTTACTCCTGCTGTGATTTCTGACTCCTCTGCTGCCTGCCCCGATCTATTTGCCTGTTTATCACCTTGCCTCCTCCATACCGTCTTTGTACCATTGCTTCTGTTGTGTTTGACCCGGCCTGCTGACCATCCGTGCGTCCTGTATTTCCTGCGTATCCCTGCTTCAGTGTGCGGTTGCAGTCAGTGTTCCAAGTCCTGGGTGGTCATTTACCTGAGGCCCAACCGTAGGGTATAATACCATTCAGGTGAATAGACACTGTTCTGCCTCCAAGCCTGTTGCAGTAAGATACCAGGTCTTTGCATCATGGATCCAATCTTCAGATTCTACTCAGTCCGTGACATACTGGTACTGAGATATTGGATATTGGACACACAACCACTGGCACTGAGATACTGGATACAGAATACAGATTGGGAAGCCGAAGTCAGGATAATGAAGGACAGAATAGTCAGAGGATTTGGTACACAAGAATGAAGATCAGGAATGGTCAAACAAGCCGGGTAAAGAATCAGTCATGTAGGAAATGCAAGGTAGCTAACAACAGGTGCCAGAGAACCTATCTGTAATGTGAGGGTATCTTACCAGACGAGAGTGGAGTCCAGATGCAGAAGACAAAAGGCACTTATGTACAAATAAAGACACCAACCAGAGTTATTGAGGATGGGAACAACAACTTGGTTGTTGAGTTGGTGCACAAAGGTAGTAGTATCCAAAAACGAGGTACAGGAAGGCAAAGCAGGAATCAAGTTCAGGCAATCCGCGGTCATGGGCTGGACAGGTGGCTCAGATTCATAGTCAAAAAGGAAGGCAAAGGTTCAGCAACAGAAATCAAAATAACTCAACAAATAAATGTTTTAATGCACAACAGAAGTAAAAAAAAAAATGGTGGTGGGACCATCGCGGAGGTGCAGCTGGATTTTGCTGAGAGACGGGGACATCGTGGGACACAGTGGTAAGTGTGACACTATCACAAGCAAAGGTAAGGAGCAACGGAGGGGTTTAAATACAAATCTAGCACCAATCAAGGAGCAGAGCTAGTCAGAGGGGTGTAACCAATCAAGGAGCAGAGCTACTATAAGTTGTATTATTTTTGCTGTTCGCGCTTGCCCATAGGGTGCTGGGCGGCTATCTTGGTGACTACAGGACTCTGGAAAGATGGCATCATCGTGGCAACAAGCCGAAAAGGTGACATTTGTATAACGAAAAAAAGGACACAAATTGCAGTACACATAGACTGGCTGTTTAATTGATTTAGTTTTAATACTGTATAAATGTTTACTGATCTGCTTTTTCAAATGACAAGTCGGCCAATATATTGCTTGCTGGACACACACATTAATAGATATACTACATTGTTACTTTCACAGGTTATTGTATTACCAATTGTAAGGGTTTCACCTGTAGAAAAACTAGATGATTCTGTTATATGCCTAGGTTCCAATCTGCATAACATTTGAAAAAAAACTTTAATTAAAGTCTTTTTGCTATAAGTATCTTGAATTACACTTGCTAAAACTTTTTTAAATTATGAGCCCTTTTGAAAATAACCAGAGTTTTTTGGTGAATAAAATCCAATGGGCCAATATTTATTAAGAATGTTTTTGACACCAAATGCTTGTGAGCTATAAGTGGTAATAAAAGAAAATTGAAAATCCTGACGTGTATCGGGATTCCCTATGATGTTCCACTTCCTCTACTACTAGGGTCATAATAATTGTTGTAATGTTTATCAAGAAACTTATTTTTATTAATACCAGCTTGTTTTCTTAACTATGCAACATTCAACCAATTCCCCCGCATTAGAGTAAACTGACTTTTTGTCACTACAGTCAACTAGACTTTTCTATGAACCCATTGCATCCATGGGCTTAAAGAAAGTTTTTGTGTGAATTGTATTATCATCAACATAAATATTGAAATCTAAAAAACTAATATTGGTGACATTAGTAACTGGTGTAACTTATAAGTGTTATTTTGTAAATAAATCCAGAGAAACAGAATCCCCATCCCAAATAATAATAATAATAATATCACCAATATACCTCTGCCAGAGCACCAAGCTTGTGCCAAACAGGTTGTTATTCCAAATACTCTCTAATTCCCAGTTGTTCAAGTACAAATTTCCATAACTCGGTGTAAAATTTGTGGCCATTACAATGCCCATGGGTTGTATAAAGAAATCAGCAGAAAATGTATAGTACCGTATTTGCTCGAATTTAAGATGATCCTGATTATAAGACGACCCCCCAAACTATGGATATTCCTTTAGGAAAAAAACTAAAAGCCCGAATATAAGACTACCTTATAGGAAAAAAGTTTAACTTGTACATATTCACATTTAAATTGCTTTTTCATATTTAATAAAAACTTATGATATAAAAAAATGCATTTCTTGTTTTTATTTACCTTTTATGTACCAATGCTGCCCCTACCCCCCAGACTTACCCAATGCTCCCCCCAACGTTGTCTGTCTCTCTCCCCCACCCTCCCACCAATGTTGTCTGTCTCTCCACCCCTCCCTCCCCCCAAGCTGTCTGTCTTTCTCCCCCACCCGCCCCCCAAGTTGTCTCTCTCTCTCCCCCACCATCCCCCCAATGTTGTCTGTCTCTCTCCCCCACCCTCCCCCAATGTTATCTGGCTCCCCCCTGCCTCCTTCCAATGTAGCCTCCCTGGTGCCTAGTGGGGGCAGCCTGGGATGTCTGCAGGATATTTGCAGACATCCACTGGCTGCCCATATCTCCCTGGTGGCTCCCTGGGCAGCCGGGGATGTCTGCACGATACTGCAGACATCCTCCATGCTGCCCGACACTTCCTTCCATTATGACGGACAGACGGTCCGCCATAACAGATGGAAGTGTTGGGCAGCATGGATTATGTCTACACTATCATGCAGACATCCCCCTGCTGCCCAAATCTCCTGGTGGATAGTGAAGGCAGCCAGAGGATGTCTGCACCATCCGCGCAGTCATCCTCTGCTGCTGCCGCCCGGCACTTCCACCGGGACTTTTATGATGAAGCCGGAAGGGTCCTGCTTCATCATAGAAGTCCCGACAGACTTGCCGGCTAGCAGCAGAAAAGAAGTCTGAGCGCATTGCGCAGACATCCACCAGCTTTTAGCGAGGGGTATCCAGGTTCCCTGCAGCTCTGCGGGGGACCTGGATCCCAGTCTTATAGTCTGACCTCAATTTGAGGTCAGATTATAAGACGACCTTGAATATAAGACGAGGGGTCTTTTTCAGAGCATTTCGTCTTTTATTCGAGCAAATACGGTAATTGTGTTATAATATAAATTCAATACCATGTAACAAAAAATCTGAAAGCAATGGGTCCAAAGACTGATCACATGCCAGCAACTCTAATTTCAAGTTCAACCTTCACCTATTTGTGCAGAGGGACATCTCCTTTCTTTTTTGGCCAAATTCTATTCTGATTCAGATGTATTGTTGAGTGAATACCTTTAGCAATGCTCCAAATTATTTCACTACCACATATGTCAAGCTCACTGGCCTATAATCGCCCAGCTGAGATTCTGATCCCTTTTTAGATATTGGCATGACATCCACCTTGCACTAGCCTGTAGACACTATACCTGAACTGAAATAATCCTGAAAGATCACAAATAATGGTTTGTTCAGAATTATGCTTAGCTCCCTAAGTACCCTTTGGTGTATAACATCTGGCCCTGGAGCTTTGTCTATCGTAACAGTGTTTAATTGCTTAGGTACTTTTTCCTGTGTCAGCCAATCCCATGTTTGCTGGATCAGTTCTGTAAATTCAGGCATCAGGGGTTCATTCATCGGTTCTTCCTTGGTATAAACAGAAGAAAAAAAGTATTTAAAATGTCTGCCTTTTTGAAGGATTTTGGCATCTTTGTACTGTAGAAATGATACTGCTGATCCCTTGCTTTTATACCATTTTCTTACATGTATTTCCTGTCGTATGTTACTGGTAAGCCACACTGATTTTGATTTGTGTATTTTGTATTTGTTTCTCAAATGCATATATTAGTATGTATAATTTTGTAGTTTGTGCTTAAAGGAATTCCACTTGTCTTCTGTGTTTGGTCCATAAAACAATCCATCTGAGTATATTTGTTCAATAGATGCCCTTAGCCTGTCAAAGTTGACCCTTCTTAGTGTTTTGGTGTAGTAGTTACCAATTTGCTTTTTGCATTAATCTCAAATGAAACCATGTTATGGTCACTATACCTCAAGCCATATTTGAATACAATGTTTTGTTTCCTGTGCTTAAGTACCATTAGCAGTTCAAGTTACCAAAATCTCCCCACAAGTAAATTTAGAAGGAAAGCATAAAAAAACATTTTTTTAGGTGATTTTGGCTTGTTGCCCAAACATTTTCAGGCCACAGAGAAGGCCGCCTAATAAAGTAGTTTGCTTCTATGCTACGCTAACTGGGGCTAAAATCACACTATTTAGACTTTGATGGAGGTAGTCATGGTATCAGGAGTTGTGTTGAGCTAACCCGAACCGCACTGTTCGGGTTCGTACCGAACTTTACGGTTTTTGGACCCCAGACCCGAACACGGACATTCCACTGTATGTCCGTGTTGAAGTTCGGCGATTTAATGGCGCATTTTTAAAGGCTGCAGGGCAGCCAATCAACAAGTGTTTGACTCGTTTGGCCTTAGAAGCCATCACAGCCATGCATACTAATGGCATGGCTGTGATTGGCCAGTGCAGCATGTGACCTAGCCACTATATATAAGCTGGAGTCACATACACGCACATTACATGAGCTCTTCTTAGTGTAGGGAGAGGATGCTGTAGCTGTGAGGGACTGATTTAAAAAAATTCTGGTGTTGAATCTGCAAACTACAGCGATTATTCAAACTACAGCGATTTTTCAAATTACAGTGATTATTTTAGTGGGTGCTATAATACATATTTGTACCCTGCCCTGAGCCCAGTACCACAGAGAGTGCAGTGCACTTGCAACTGCATGTGTGCCAGACACATGACTTTAATCCTGTTCTGTTAGCTCAGTGGGCAACATCTAGGCATTTTTAAATACTGCAATTTGTTGGTGTTAAATATTACATTTGCGTCCTGCACTTCGTATCTGAGAGTCAAATAGAACCGTCAAATACTGTGCTTACAGCGCACTTTGAAAAATTATAATTGTTTTGCGTGCTAAATAGTACATTTACGTCTTGCGGTGCATTTCTTGCAGTCCAATAAACAAAAAAATACAAATAAAAATTATTGACTATTGGCGGTTACATTGTCCCATGACAAAAACCATCTGTTACTTTGGTGGGTGACCGCAAAGAATGAGGAGAGCGTCAAATAAGGGACATGGCCCTGGTCGTAGTGCTGCTGGTGTTCGTGGAGCTCCTGTTGCAAGTAGTCCCTGTTGCACATTTGCTACACGCACAAGTGAAACACCTTCCTCAGGTGCTAGTACGCAAGTACAGGCGACAGTAGATTGGGTGGCTGACAGTGCCTCCAGTTCCTTCACATTGTCTCCCACCCGGTCCCCTGCTGAAAGCTCAGAGTTGACACCTGCAGCCCATGGCCATCTGTCTTTCACCTCACCCCCTTGCAAATCAGCCAAGCAGTCTGAGCCACAAGTCATGCAGCAGTCTCTTTTGCTTTTTGATGACTCTGCTGGCGGGGTCATCAAACCTAATCTTGCCCCAGAAGCGGAAGAGATTGAGTTTGACATCTGTAGTGGGGAAACTATTTGAAGGATTGCTAAAGGTATACACTCAAGAATACATCTTGAACCAGAATATAATTAGTAAAAGTCAACATGGTTTTGTGAAAGACAGGTCTTGTCAAACAAACTTAATAACATTCTATGAAGAAGTCAGTAAAAATATAGATCTAGGTGTGGCAGTTGATGTGATCTATTTGGATTTTGCGAAAGCATTTGATACAGTTCCACACAAAAGGTTACTCTACAAATTGAGAGAAATAGGTTTGGGGGCTAATGTGTGTATGTGGATTGAAAATTGGCTAAAAGATAGAACACAAAGGGTTGTTGTAAATGGAAAATCCTCAAATTGGACAAGGGTATTAAGCGGAGTACCTCAGGGGTCTGTTTTGTGCCCTCTTCTTTTTAATTTGTTTAATAATGATCTGCCACATTGTGCTGAGAGCCATGTCTCCGTGTTTGCGGACGACACTAAATTAGGTAAGGCAATAAAGACTAATCTTGATGTTTTTGCTTTACAGGAAGATTTGGACAGAGTGAGGGACTGGGCAGTAAAGTGGCAAATGAGGTTCAATATAGACAAATGTAAAGTTATGCATTATGGGAAAAATAATAACAAAGCAACATATACGTTAAATGGTTTTTCCCTGGGAAAAACTACTAATGAAAAGGATTTAGGAATAATTATAGACAACAAACTTGGCAACAGTGCCCAATGCCAGTGAGCAGCTGCAAGGGCCAATAAGATATTGGCATGTATAAAATGAGGTATAGATTCACGGGAGGAGGATATCATCTTGCCTCTTTACAAATCAATGGTAAGACCTCACCTTGAATATGCAGTACAGTTCTGGGCACCAGTCCTTAAAAAGGATATTAAGGAACTAGAAAAAGTGCAAAGGAGAGCTACAAAATTAATAAGGGGTTTGGAGGATCTTAGTTATGAAGAGAGACTTAAAAAATTGAATTTATATACTTTAGAAAAAAGGCGTCTCAGAGGGGATATGATAACATTATATAAATATGTGCAGGGCCAATATAAAGAGCTCTCCAGTGACCTGTTCATTAACAGAAAGGTACAATGAACAAGAGGTCACCCCCTCAGACTGGAAGAGCAAAGATTTCATAGACAGCAAAGGAAGGGATTCTTTACGGTTAGGACAATAAAGATATGGAACTCCCTGCCAAGAGAGGTAGTGCTAGCAACCACAATAGATGCATTTAAAAATGGTTTGGATGTTTTTTTTTAGGAAAGCAGAACATACAGGGCTATTAATAATAGAATAAGCATTAATAAAAGAGCTTATTGATCCAAGGAGAAATCTGATTGCCTCTTGGAGTCAAGAAGGAATTTTTTCCCCCAGGAGGCAAAATTCGAAATAGCTTCCTTAGGGGTTTTTGCCTTCTTTTGGATCAAAAGCTGTAATGATAGGTAGAAGGGTTGAACTTGATGGACTTGTGTCTTTTTTCAACCTAAATTACTATGTTACTATGTTACTATGTTATGAGTGCACTGATGCACAACCACTTATGTGTCAGGATGTGAACATGCGAGGACCACCGCAGCATGTCTCTGATGATGACGAAACACAGGTGCCAACTGCTGTGGATTTCGGCAGTGTGCAGACCGGCAAGGAGGGCAGGGTTGAGGAGTGGGTGGAAGATGATGTGGAGGATGATGAGGTCCTAGACCCCACATGGAATCAAGGTCATGCGAGTCACGTGTCCAGTTTGGAGGAAGAGGCGGTGGTCGCAAAGAGGCACCAGCGCAGCATAAGAGGGAGCAGGGTGCAAAACGGTAGCGGCCATCCCCTAGACAGTACGCCTGCTACTGGCCACCGCACTCAGGGGGCGAGCACACCAAAGCCAGCTACAAGGAGTTCCCTGGCATGGCAGTTCTTTAGACAATGTGCTGACGACAAGACATGAGTGGTTTGCAAGCTGTGCAATCAGAACCTGAAGTGAGGCATAAAGGTGCTAAACCTGAGCACAACGTGCATGACCAGGCATCTACATGCAAAGCATGAGCTGCAGTGTAGTAAGCATCTCAAAACCCAAGAAAGGTCTCAGACTCCTCCTGCTTCCTCTTCTGCTGCTGTCTTGGCCTCTTCCTCCAGCTCTGGAGTCACAGTGGCACCTGCCATCGAGCAAATAGAGGAAATGGCAGCAACGCCACAACGTCCGCCACCGTCCCCAAGCATCTCCACACTGTCACATGGAAGCATTCAGCTGTCCATCTCCCAAACACTGGAAAGAAAGAGGAAGTATGGCCCTACCCACCCGCGAACACTGGCCCTGAATGCCAGCATTTCCAAATTCCTGGCCTTTGAAATGCTGTAATTCCGTCTGTTGGAGATGGACAGTTTTAAAAACCTGATGGCGGTGGCTGTCCCACAGTACATGGTTCCCAGCCGCCACTACTTTTCCCAGCGAGCCATCCCTTCCCTGCACAAGCAATTGGCTGACAAAATCAGGTGTGCACTGCGCAACGCCATCTGTGGCAAGGTCCACATAACCACAGATACGTGGACCAGTAAGCACGGGCAGGGACGCTATATATCTCCCTAACTGCACACTGGGCAAATGTAGTGTCGGCTGGGCCTGAGGCAGATAGCAGTTTGGCGCATGTCCTTCCACCACAGAGGATTGCAGGGCATTTCTCTTTGCCTCCTGTTGCCTCCTCCTCCTACTCAGCTTCTTCCTTCTCCCCTACCACCTCCTCTACCACCAACTTCAGCACAGCCAGTGGGAAACTGCAGGCTCTTTTAAAACTCATATGTTTGGGGAAAAAAACCCACGGAGCGCAGGAGCTGTGGACGGGCATGGAACAACAGATCAATGAGTGGTTGTTGCCACTGAGCGTCAAGCCCTGCCTGGTGGTGTGCGATAATGGGCGAAATCTCGTAGCAGCTCTGGGCCCTAGTCCCTTGCCTGGCGCATGTGCTGAATTTGGTGGTGCAGAAATTCCTGAAAAACTACCCAGATATATCAGAGCTGCTACAGAAAGTGCGGGCCTGTCTGCGCTGCAGCATAACTTAGGCCTTCAAACCTCCCCAACCCGAACATCCATCCGCTCAACTCTAACCAGGAGCTCTGCCACAGGAACAACTTGAATGTGATGTTTTCATACAAATTAGATTTCTCAAAAATGTATTATCTGGACCTTACTTAATAGGTCCCAGAAGAAACAGTTGTCACTGGGGCAGGGGCGTACCTAGAGCATTTGGCACCCGGGGCGGACCCCGAGTGTGGCACCCCCCCCCCCCCCCCCCCCCCACAATAAAAATGCAAGAAAACACCCACAATTTTTTCAATGTTTGAAAATTGTACAATTATAGTTACCAGGAATAGTGTGCCAGTCAGATACCAGTAATATTGTGCCAGTCAGATACCAGTAATATTGTGCCAGTCAGAGCCCAGTAATAGTGTGCCACTCAGAGCCCAGTAAGTGTGCCAGTCAGAGCCCAGTAATAGTGTGCCACTCAGAGCCCAGTAATATAGTGCCACTCAGAACCCAGTAATATAGTGCCAGTCAGAGCCCAGTAATAGTGTGCCACTCAGAGCCCAGTAATAGTGTGCCAGTCAGAGCCCAGTTATATAGTGCCACTCAGAACCCAGTAATGTGCCAGTCAGATACCAGGAATATTGTGCCAGTCAGAGCCAGTATTATTGTTTGTGCTAGTCAGAGCCCAGTAATATAGTGCCAGTCAGTGCCCAGTAATAGTGTGCCACTCAGAGCCCAGGAATAATGTGCCAGTCAGATGCCCAGTAATATTGTGCCAGTCAGTGCCCATGAATATTATGCCAGTCAGATGCCAAGTAATATTGTGCGAGTCAGTGCCCATGAATTTTATGCCAGTCAGATGCCAAGTAATTTTGTGCCAGTCAGTGCCCAGGAATATTGTGCCAGTCAGTGCCCAGTAATAGTGTGCCAGTCAGTGCCCAGTAATAGTGTGCCAGTCAGAGCCCAGTAATAGTGTGCCAGTCAGATACCAGGAATATTGTAACAGTCAGAGCCCAGTAATATAGTGCCAGCCAGAGCCCAGTAATATAGTGCCAGTCAGAGCGCAGTAATATAGTGCCAGCCAGAGCCCAGTAATATTGTGCCACTCAGAGCCCAGTAATATAGTGCCAGCCAGAGCCCAGTAATATAGTGCCAGTCAGAGCCCAGTAATATTGTGCCAGTCAGAGCCCAGTAATATAGTGCCAGCCAGAGCCCAGTAATATTGTGCCAGTCAGAACCCAGTAATATAGTGCCAGTCAGAACCCAGTAATATAGTGCCAGCCAGAACCCAGTAATATAGTGCCAGTCAGAGCCCAGTAATACAGTGCCAGCCAGAACCCAGTAATATAGTGCCAGCCAGAGCCCAGTAATATAGTGCCAGCCAGAACCCAGTAATATAGTGCCAGTCAGAACCCAGTAATATAGTGCCAGTCAGAACCCAGTAATATAGTGCCAGCCAGAACCCAGTAATATAGTGCCAGTCAGAACCCAGTAATATAGTGCCAGCCAGAGCCCAGTAATATAGTGCCAGTCAGAGCCCAGTAATATTGTGCCAGTCAGAGCCCAGTAATATTGTGCCAGTCAGAGCCCAGTAATATAGTGCCAGCCAGAGCCCAGTAATATAGTGCCAGCCAGAGCCCAGTAATATAGTGCCAGTCAGAACCCAGTAATATAGTGCCAGTCAGAACCCAGTAATATAGTGCCAGCCCCCCCCCCCCCCCCCCCATCACTTACCAAATCGCTGCTTCTCCCGGACGGACGACTCCTCCGTGCAGTCTTCTCTTCCCTCCTGCACGGAGGAGGGAAACACAGTCGCCGGATGTGACGTATCGTCACATCCGGTCGCTGTGATTTTTTTTTTCACCCGGCGGCCGCATCCAGAGGATTCGGCCGCCTGAGAAAAAAAAAAAAAAAAGGTAAGCAGCGCGGGGGGTGCCGGCAGCACCGGTGGCACCCCCCTAGTCAGTGGCACCTGGGGCGGGCCGCTCCCCCCGCCCCCCCCTCGGGACGCCACTGCACTGGGGTATATAGAAAACCCATTATGGGAAATACTATAGTTCATGTCACCTCTTGTCACCACCCCATTTTCATTTTGGGATACCCGGAGCCCAATTTATTTGCTTGAGCAAAAACTGCTCCACTTACAAGCTGTTCCATCAACGTGAAGATGAGTTAAATGCTTACTATAACTCAAGAAGCCAATCCTAAGGTGAATTTTGTTACCTCTTAGAATACAGAATAAGATACAATTTGTCATATTGTGAAAACGTGCTTGCCTCTTTTGTACATATATGAAAATCTCAGAAATGTTGTTGACAAAGGAAATATATTTTCAGCAAGATAAGCCTCAACCTTGGGCACTATACTGGCCCTTAGTATGCTTAAATAGTCCCAAAGTAGCACAGAGAGTAATTTACTTTTTAACATGTGCCATTGTCAGAAACAATATGTGGGGCACACTAGTCATGCCTGGTGATAGAAAAGGATAGAAAACTCTGCAAGAGGCAAACTTACTGGATATTTGCTTTAGGGACAAGTGTGCTTTTTCAAAATGCACCTCTTTGCTAACAGGTGTTAGGGTACAAATGAACAAAATGTAATAACTATCTAATACTATTCCCACATTTTGTTAAAACAAATTATTTTGTCAGGCTGTATTGAAAAATTACTATGGCCTATATAACTGTTTAATTAGGTGGGCATTTAGGGAATAGTGACCAAAACATGGTATCCTTTGAGGTTAATTCAAAAATACAAATTGGTATGGGTCCCAACAAAACACTAAATTGTAAAAAGACCAACTTTAGTAGGTTTAATACATCCCTTGGTCTTGTTATTTTTGGGAAAAAACACAGAAGGTAAGTGGAATACCTTCAAACTAACACTACAAAAATATACATATAACTGTATACCCTTTGATAACAAATATAAAAGAAGAAAACTAAAACCAATGTGGTTAACCAGTAAGGTAAATCAGCAAATACATAAAAAAGTAGCATTTAATCATTATAAAGCTGATGGATCAGCAAAGGCATTTGCAAAATATAAATTTAACAGGGTTTTGGGCAGGCCCACCTATACCCCTATGGTCCTTTTCCCCAGTTACCTTCTTTTGCTCTGCAGGGCGATCCTGAGTCTCCGCTACCTGGGAGTTGGGGTACATGATGGCGGCAGTGCCTCCACCCAGTAGGTCATCCAGGGGATGGATGGGGGGTCCCACTGGGAATTATATCTACACAAGTAATAAAACTGACACAGAGCGAACTCAAATATAACTTTGTATTGCACATTAAAAGCACTATGCAAATAAACAACAGAGAAACAAACATAACACAGTAAAATATTCAGAAGTGCAAATGACCCACTTAAAGCAAACCGCAATAAATACTGCCGCCCACTCCAGGCTCCACCCCACAAGCAGTCTGGTACCGTTAGTTGGTGCACATAGTTGGGGCCCATGCATATTATAATCCACAATATGGCTGAAGTTAAAATGAAACTGGCAGAAAAATAGAAGACCAAGGACTTTTAGATGTGTTCTGACTTTCAGGGTGCCCTGTGTGAGACAGGGGGAGATAGTTTCAGCTTACCACTGTACCACAGGCTACAATCACATCACTTCACCTGCTCTCTCCTCACTGTGAAGCAGGCTTTGCCACACACAGCTCTGTATGCAGGTCTGCTGATATCCACATGCAGGAATATTCCTCCAGAATGCTTCAGTAATCCTTCTGGGCATTAGATTAGACAGGCCTCAGTTCCTAGAGCCCAACAACTGCTTAACAGTGTCTTTCTCCTTCTCTCTCCAGCTCTGAACTAACTTGTTTCTTAAAATGGAGTCAGGGTCTTGTTCTCTAAAGATCGCCATCTGCTGGGCACCACACAAAAGTGCAGGGTAGCCAGTGACATAGCAGAAATGATTGTATTCCCAGAGGGATTACATAAAGAAACCAAAAAAGACTGTAAAAATGCTATTAAATTGGCTTAATTGCAGAAGGAAAAAAAACAGAGGAATCCCCCAAAAAATATTTAAAGCTGAAAATGTTGGGTCCTTGTTATCTGAAATGGGTGAGATGGTGAGTGAAGACAGAGAGAAAGCAGATATTTTAAATAATTTTTTTTTCTGTTTTTAACATGGAAGAACCAATGGACAAGACAAGGCAAGCTATGTTTACAGAACAATCCCAGTAGCATGTGATTGGTTGACACTATAAAAAGTGTTACAACATTTAAATGGTGTTAAAATAGACAAAGCGCCGGGGCCGGATATATATGTGTATACCCACGGGTACTTAAAGAGCTAAGCCAGGTCCTGGCCAGACCATTCCTTTTGATTTTAATGGATTCTTTTTTTTCAGGCATGGTGCACACAGATGGGCGTAAAGCTGATGTGGTGCCCATATTTAAAAAGGGATCAAAATACCAGCCAGGCAATTACAAACATGTAAGCTTGACATCTGTGATGAGAAACTGTTTGAGGGGTTTCTTCTTTTTTTTTTCTCTTTTCCTTCTCCTTTCTTTAGAAAAGTACACAATATTAATATATAATATCTGATGCAAGTACATGAATTACAATCATATACTTTAAACATATTGTCAAAACACAAAACAAGACAAACATACATTGATTCTGTATGGCGGCCGTGCGACCTAGGGTGATTTTTCCTATCAGTACTTCCTCTATTCCTTTTGCTGGGCCCTGTGGGGGGGGGGGGGGGGGGGAGAAAAGGTGGGGGGGACGTGGTCTATAGCTCATGGTAACTCTCCTCCCTTCTCTTACTCCCTGTCTAATCCCATCTACCTTCATTTAGAGTATTTACCCATTGGTCCCATTGTTTATATTTTTTACTATTCCAATTAAATTGCATCACAATTCCCCTCTCCATAAGGCATTGTTGGGTCAAATGTGACTTTATTTATTGCCATATAATTGGGTCCGGAGTTCTCCATTTTTTTGCGATTTCCAGTTTTATTGTCGTCATTAAGTGAATAACAAATTTTAATATATTCCAAGATTTGGGGGGAAATTTAGGTGTAGCAATGCTCTTTTAGGGGTAAGATTCCATTCTATGCCTAATAACCGAGTCATTTCTTTAGATATACCCTTCCAGAATCTGTTGACTTTTGGGCAATTCCACCAGATATGTATATAGTCTCCTTTGGGGTTTCCACATCTCCAGCAGTTTGCAATATTTATATTAGAGATTTTGGCTATCGTTGTTGGGACTAAATACCATCTATACATCAGCTTGAACGGAAGTTCATTTAAGTTTAGATAGTGAATTATTTTATAGGTTCGATTTAGAGTCCCATTCCATTCCTCTATATCTATTTGTATATTTAGATCCTTTTCCCATTTTTTTGCAGCTTTCGTGACACCCGGTGCTTTCACTTCATTTATTAGAGTTAACAAGCTCGTAATTAGATTTTTGTAGTCTTTTTTTTCCAATATTTCATTTTTTGTGATTTGGTTAATGGCTGTTTAATTGATGTTTTTATGAGAAAGCTTCTTACTCTAAGGTAGTTAAAACAGTCTCTTTCCGTTAATTTAAAGTCATTCTGAAGTGTCTTAAAAGGTTTAATCTCATCTTCTTCCATAATACATTTTATTTTCCGGATTCCCCTTTCTTTCCATCCCTTTAGATATAGATTTAAATTTAATTTTTCAATAATCGATAGGGGGTAACGACGGTGGAATTTTATTGCTGTAACCCATTTTTTTTTTTAAAATCTTCTTCCAATTTTTTAAGAGATGAATTAGCGTTTTACTTCCTATCTCTTCTCTTTGTAAATGTATTAATCTTTCAGGGAGCCAGAAGTAGGTGGCTAGATCTCCATAGACTTCATTTTTTCCTATGTCTAATTTGTACCAAGTTTAATTTGCCGCTTTGGGGTTTAGTGTGGCAAATATTTGTGCCAACACGGCTGCTTGCGCGTAATCCTGTATCTTTGGCAGCCCTATACCTCCCTGATGTTTTTTCTTTGATAGTATTTGTTGCGATATTCTTGGGCGTTTTTGTGCACATACAAATTTATTAAAGGAGCTTTGAATGAGTTCTAACCAACTCGTAGGAACTGAGAATGGAAGCATTCTAAATACATATAGAAAACGTGAGAGGATGTATGCTTTTATTGCGTTTGACCTGCCTAACCACAAGATAAACATGCCCTGCCATTTCTTAAATGAAACATTAATTTCTTGAATAAGGGGGAGGACATTTATCTGTGTCCATAGTTCAGGGTCGCTAGATATCTTGATCGCCAGGTAGGTGAAACAATCTTTTGCCCATGTGAACCCGTATTTCTCCAACTCAAGATTTGCATCTAGTGATATTGCCAAAGCTGTTGATTTTGCCATATTTAACTAATAATTCGACAGGTGACTATATCGGTCTATCAGAGTATTTATTTGTTTCATTGCGTTCACTGGTACTTGTATAATTAATAAAATATCGTCGGCGAATAGGAGAATTGTTTGGTTTCCTCCCTCTCCCCCACCTACTACCTCTGCACAGTCCCTTATGTCTACAGCCAATGGTTCCAGTGCGAGGATGTACAGCATAGGGGAGAGAGGGCACCCTTGTCGGGTACCATTTCCCAGATTGAACCATTCCGACCTTATCCCTGAGCCTATTATTCTCCCTTGAGGTTCCTTATATAGGGCCATTATCGCCTGATGTATCCTCCCCTTCAATCCGTAAGCCTGTAATGCCCTAGCCATATATCCCCAGCTGACCCTGTCAAACGCCTTCTCTGCGTCTAATGACAGGGCCAGCTGTGGGATGCCTGATCGTCCTGCTTCCTCAAAGAGTTTCGCTAAGGTTCTTATATGGCCAGATGCAGTTCGTCCCATTACAAAACCCACTTGATCGTGGTGAACCAATCCCGGTAAAACAGGTTTTAATCTATTCGCAAGAATCCCTGCATATAGTTTTGCATCTATATTTAAAAGGGAGATTGGCCTATAGCTAGAGATTGCCTATTGGTTTTTTCCGGGTTTTAAAAGGGGAATAATGTTACCCTTTAATATCTCTGCAGGGAGAGTCCCTCTTCACAGTCCTTCATTAAATAACCTTACTAGATAGGGTGATAACTCGTTTTTTAGAATTTTATAGAACTTTGCGCCAAAAAAATCAGGTCCTGGCATTTATTTTCACTTTTAGCTCTTCTATCCTTTCATGAATCTCTTTTGTTGTAATCATTTTATTAAGCCTTTCCAATGTTTCTTCTGATATTTTTGGTAGGGATTTACCCTTGAAATAGTTTTCTATTTCCTCTACTGTGGCTTCCTTTGGTAGATTGTGCAAGGTGCTATAAAATTCGTTAAAGGCCTGGCCTATTTCTCCGGGTGCCATAAGGACCTTACTTTTATATATAATCTTAGATATTTTATTCTTTTTTCTCTTACTTCTTAGTTGGTCGGTCATTAATTTATTTGCCCGATTCCCCAAGTAGTAGTTTTTAGTTTTCATTGTAATCATTGCTTTATTGGCCTTATCGTACAATTGTTTGTTGATCCTCTCTTTAATATTTGAGATATTTTCTGACAATGTTCTAGATGGTGTATGTTTATTTTCCCTATTTAATTTATATACATCAATATATAGGTCTGCTAGGGTAGCTCCTTGTTTGTTATTTGCCCAGGCTCGCGATCTCATAAAATGGCCCCGAATTACTGCTTTATATGTACACCATAAATTAGAGATAGATGTCCCTTGCTCATCGTTTTCTTGAAAAAAAAGTTGAGTATTTTTTTTAAATATAATCTATATCTTCTTTTCTTTTTAGTAGAAAGTTATTCAATCTCCACTCTAAACTGTTCTTAAGCTTTCTTTCTTGTCTTTGAATTCCATGGTTACCATATTGTGGTCTGACCAAGTTACCTCAGTGGTATTAATTCTTTTAATCATTGCCGCAAGGTTAGCTTCCCCAATGATGAGATCGATACGAGAGTACGCTCAGTATGATTTTGAGAAACACGTATAATCTCTTTCAGTAGTGTGGAAAATTCTCCACATATCTAGGAGATTATATTTATCTAACAATGTCCGTAGTTTCTGGGCTTGATATATTGTATTCTTATAAATTATTTTGCTCTGTGTAGACCTTTTATCCAGGACAGGGTCCAATACACAATTAAAATCCCCCACCCAAATCATAAGTCCCTGTCTGATCTTTATTATCTTTTTTAACAGCTTTGTCAAAAAACGTATCGGTGAACCATTTGATGCATAAACATTTATCAATGTATACATTTTACCATCAATCTCAATTACTGCAATGATATATCTTCCGTCTGGGTCTGACTCTTCATATTTTATTTTTATCTCTAGATCTTTTGAAAATAGGATTGCTACACCTCTTTTTTTTGATTTGGCAATGAGGCCACTATGGAGATGGGGAATCTATAATTTCTCACTTGGATGTTATCTACTTTCCTCCAGTGGGTTTCTTGAAGGAAGCATACACTAATCCCTTCCTGATACAATCTGTTAAATAGGATCAATCTTTTCTGGGCTGAATTCAGTCTGAGTATTTATAGTGGCGAATCTAAGCATCCCAATGTGTTTTGATAATCCACTGCCCCCCCCCTCCCCCCTCCCCAATACTCCCAGCTTCCCGGCTACACCCCGCCCACGAAATCCACATACACACATAAACCACAAAACAAGTATTTGTGTACAGTTGTCTCCCTGGTACAACCATACACGTCTACACGTCTATCTTTCCATAATCTGTAGACTATTTTGCCAAGCTACTTGGCAACTGGTAACCTGAGGCAGCCTATTCCTCTTCTAAATATTATGCTTATCGAAAAGAGGAGAGAAGAGAAAAAAAAAAAAGGGGAAAGGAAAGGGGGGGGGGCACCAGTATAAACAATCGTCTAAATCCCCTTTTAATCTCCTCTCCCTCTAAAATAATCCACCCCTTATTTAGTCAAATTATTTTCATATACTCCTTATTTACAATATCTTAGTGACTTTGGTAATTCCCTTGCTTCAAAGCTCAAAGTTTTGTAGTCATATGTGAGAATAACTTTTGCTGGCCATGCCCATCGATAACGTATTTCGTTTTTCCTTAGGACCGCTTTTAAATGTGCAAACTGTAGTCTTTTTTTCCTTGTATAATAAGAAATATCTGGAAATATCTTTATATTTTCAAAAGGTCCTTTAAGGGTTTTATCCCTCTTTGCTTTCATAATCTCTTCTTTAATTCTGTATAAGGAGCAACAAATAAGCACATCTCTGGGAATCTCTGTCGGTAGATTTGAGGATTTCATTGTTCTATGGCATCTATCCCAAGGTTGTGACACCTCCAGTGACACATTGAGTTCATGACATAAATCTGTTATACATTTTGTTTGGGGTAGATTCCTCTTATCCTCAGGTTGTTCCTTCGGGATCGGTCTTCTAAATCTGCAATTTTTTGTTCCAGTAAGTCAATCTCAGTTTTGTTGCTCTTAATACTTTCCTCTTGAATGGTTTCCTTGAATTCTATATTTTGAATGTTTTCCTCGTTTGCTTTAACTCTATTTGCTATAGCAGCTAGGTCGGATTTTAGCTCCTGCGTCTGTAGGTGTATTTCAGTTTTAATTTGATCAAATAGCAAATTGAATGCTTCCTTCAGTTGGTCTTGTATAATTTGTTTGATGTTTAATGCCTGTGGGTTTGTCTGTGTTGCTTCCCCTTCATTTGGCTCTGATCTCTCTATTGGGGACTCTGGGTCCTGTCGTTCTTGTTCTGGCTTAGAGGCTTGTGGTGAGAAAAAGGAAAGTCTCTTTGGGTCTTTTTTGTCTTCTTTCCTTTCTCTTTTAGAGAGTTTCTCTGTTGGTCTTTTCCCTGCCATCCTTTTATTTTGTTTCCCTGTCCCTCAGTGGGAAGACCTATTTCTTTATGGCGATTTATTTTTTTGTGATTTTACCGGAGCCAATCTCTCCCAGTTTGCTTCTCCACTTTTGTTATAGAGGTTGTATGAATTTCTCACATTTATTTAGATATTCTAGTGTTATCATTTATATTACATAGAGGTTTAAGTGGAGTCTTGCTAAGAGTTTCTGGGCCCCTCTTTAATCAATCCAAAGGGGCTTCTCCTTCCCCGGACTGTTCTCCCCTTAGGGTGTTTGCTGTATTACTTTTATTCACCTTCTGTATATAAATACAGGTGATTGCAGCAGCAACTTATTTAGGGGTTATTCCAGTAATTACTGTGAGTGAGTCTCCTTTATAGTTTTATTATGCTTTTATTTTATTCTTCCTGTTTCAGGCTCAGAAAACAACTTCATCTGATATCTCAGATAAATACAGAGTCATTAGGGGATTCGGTATTCTCAGACCGTTAAATAGACTCGCTTAATGAGTTTGGATGCAGCAGCTCAGGGTCTGTCAGATCATCAATAACTATGCCCCAGGCTTATGTTCAACCTTTTGTAAAGTGTGATCTGCCTCCCAAGTTGTTTCACACTGTAGGGAATCGATTGTACCATACTCCCATCTTCTTATACACCATCAGTTTAAATCAAACAGATACAAATACAGAAATAATGTGTTTAAGTATTTCGTCCAGCTGCAGTTTCTCAATCAGAGTTGCTTTCTTGCCAGTAGTGTGAAATATAAATTTAGACGGCAAAGGGTTCATCTTATAGTCCAATAGATCTCATGCTTAGTGTTTGTTCTACTGTCTATTTAGGCAGACAACCTTCCTAACGCACATAGATCATTGTCCAAAATGAATGGGAAAAGAAACATTTATCTATTGCACTTATTTTCTGGCATCTGCATCAGGTTTGTTTGGTATGCCTTTCTGGTCTCGTCTCTCCGCTCCGACAGGTCTCACTTCCCCAGCACTCCAGCCCCTGTTGGTCGCTGCTCCGTAATTTTCTGTACTTTCTCCTGACCTCGCTGCCAGCTTTGTGCCTCAACGCATCCGCTTAGTCCTTCATTTTTAGGTTTCTCTCCCGCTGGGTCTACACGGCATTGCTTCGTTCACAGTTACCTATCGGGTTCCAGAAACCGCGAGCGTAGCATGCTAGTGTGTTACGTCATCGCTCCAGCTGTGTCGCTTGAGAAGTTTCTAATGGACTATATTCAAGATTTCATATTGAACAGGAATATCATTGGCAGGGGCCAACATGGCTCTGTGAAAGAAAGATCTTGTCAAACTAACAATTACATTCTATGAGGAGGTGAGTAAAAATATAGATATGGGTGCTGCAGTGGATGCAATATATTTAGGCTTTGCTAAGGCATGTGATACAGTTCCACATAAAAGGTTACTGTACAAATTGACTGGAATAGGCTTAGGGCCAGAGGTTTGTTTGTGGATTGGCAATTAGTTGAAAGACAGAACGCGAAAGATGTTAAATAGAAAGTTCTCAAATTGGACAGTTGTAATAAGTGGAGGACCTCAGGGTTCTGTCCTAGGTCCTCTTTTTTTTTTTTATTTATTAATGATTTCCCAGAGGGCATAAGGATCCACGTCTCAGTGTTTGCTGATGGCACAACATTAAGTAGGGTAATACAGTCTGAACTAAATGTATATTCGCTGCAAGAGGACTTGGACACATTGGGTAAATGGGCAGATAAATGGCAAATGCAATTCAATGTAGACAAGTGTATGTAAAAGATTTGGGAGTAGTTGTAGACAATAGACTTAGCAGCAGTGCACAGTATGTCAGCTGGCAAATGCACAGGCCAATAAGATATTGGGGTGTATTAAAGGGGGTATTGACTCACAGGAGGAAGATTTTATTCAGCCTCTTTATAGGTCCATGGTAAGACCACACCTTGAATATGCAGTTCAATTCTGGGTGCCTTTTTAAAAAAAGACGTTATGAGACTAGAGAAAGTGCAGAGGAGGGCTACAAAACTAATCAGGGGAATGATTAAGTTAAATCTGTACTTGCTAGAGAAACGGTGGCTTAGAGGTAGGGTTGCCACCTGGGCCGTAAATTACCGGCATGGCCGGTATTTAGGGTCTTGGGGCTGGTATATGTAATATACCGGCGATGCAAGGCCCAGTATTTTCCTACTTCCTTTTGTGCGTTTGTTTAAAAAAAAAGTTTTCACAAACTTTATTGAAGCCACGCGGCTGGAGGGGAACGCACAAAGCTAATATCCTGGCATCTTAAATGGTAATATCCTTGCATATTGAGGGGCAAAATCCTGGCATTTTGAGGGGCAATATCCTGGCATATTGAGGGGCAATATCCTGGCATATTGAGAGGCAATATCCTGGCATATTGAGAGGCAATGTCCTGGCATATTGAGGGGCAATATCCTGGCATATTAAGTGGCAATATCCTGGCATATTGAGGGGCAAAATCCTGGCATATTAAAATGGCAAAAGAATGGCATATTGAGGGGCAAAATACTGGCATATTGAGGGCAAAATACTGGCATATTAAATGGCAAAAGAATGGCATATTGAATGGCTAAATACTGGCATATTGAGTGGCAAAATATTACTGGTATATTGAGTGGCAAAATATTACTGGCATATTGACCAACTGCTCCCAACCACCCTCCATATTACACTAGACCGGGATAACATGCTTGTGAGGGTAGGTGGGGCGAGTGGGAGATATTGTGGGGGGTAGGGAGAGTTTGTGAGAGAGAGATTGAGAGTGACAGTCTGTGAGAGAGTGAGTAAAAGTCTGTGTGTGATAGACCGCTTGTCTGTGTGTGTGATAGACAATGTGTGTGTGTGAGACAGTGTGTGTGAGAAAGCTTGTGTGTGTATATGATATACAAATATATATATATATATATATATATATATATATATATATATATTATATATATATACACACATGCTTCTCACTGGGATGATATACAAATAATACATATAATTTCAGTGATAATCTGCCTTTGTGGCCCCACCCCTCATGGCCCCTCCCTCTTGTAGCTCCGCCCATAGATAGCCAGTATTTTTTGGGGAAAAGGTGGCAACCCTACTTAGAGGGGATATGATAATGTTATATAAATATGTACGGTGCCCAAATAAAGGGCTTTCTAAAGACCTGTTCATTAACAGAACAGTAGAAAGGACAAGAGATCACCTGCTAAGACTTAAAGAAAAGCAATTTAGTATATGACTTCGGGAGAGATTTTTTACAGTAAGGACAATTAAGATGGAATTCACTGCCTCAAGAAGTGGTTCTGAGATGCCTTAGAGACCTTAGATGGCTTTAAGAGTGGTCTGGATACTTTTTTAATGAGCCAGAGCATGGAGGGCTATGCATGTATAGCCATTAATATTTATTTAGTACTTGTTGATCTAAGGAGAAATCTGATTGCCGTTTGGAGTCAAGAAGGATTTGTTCCCCACTGAAGGCAGAATTCAAAATTGCTGAGGGGGGTTTTATTTGCCTTCTTTTGGATCAACAGTGGTAAACATGGGATAAGAAAAGGGTTGAACTTGATGAACTCAAGTCCATTTTCAACTTAAACTACTATGTAACTATGTAATTTACTGTGTCATAGGAAAGCCACCACCATGCTCATGGCCCCATTCACACAAATAAAAACAAACCCATTCACAGATCTCTTGTAGTCAGATAAGCTTTAGTTATTCAGTTCACTAGCATGAACATATAAAATAGCATATTGTCTGTGAAACCTCTGTCATATGTGCAAAGAGATGCTGAAGTTCAAGAAACTCCCTTTCCCTCTGCCATGATTCTGCTGAACAAGCAAGACTGGTGCATAAAGAATGTGCTGAGTGGCACACATTGTTAATTTGATGGATTTCCCAGTGTTGTGCAAGTAACAAGGGAAAATACCCCTTCTGCCTCTAAAACATTGGACTTTTTTCCCTTTCTTTTTCCCCCTCTCTTTCTTTCGCTTCCCCTTTTTCTTTTTTCTCCCTTAACCTTTTAATGGGATTATATATATATATATATAATGTCTCTCGGCAATATAACTTAAAAAAATGTTCATAAACATTAACCAAAAAAACACAAAGCACAATCAATCATATTACACGTAAAAATTCTTCTCACAGGGGGGCTAAGTATAACTGCTATAGTACTGGCTAGGGCTTGTAGCCTTGTAGCCAAGAGTCCTTATATCCAACTGAATATGATCAACCTTGCATTTCAACTCCCTTCCATCACCTCCCAACCTATAAAGGAAGAGTATGGCAGAAAGAGCAAAAGTGTTACCCTCACCCCAAGTGTAGCAAAAAGTAGAGAAAAAAAGGGAAAACAAAAAATGTTTCACTGCCCTTACACTAGTCCTTCCTTTAGAGTTTCCTAGTGTTTCATCCAACTTACTATACATAACCGCATATTTTATGACTTCTACTCATAAT
The DNA here is from genome assembly GCA_036172795.1 of Pelodytes ibericus. NCBI lineage: Eukaryota > Metazoa > Chordata > Amphibia > Anura > Pelodytidae > Pelodytes > Pelodytes ibericus. The sequence continues at coordinate 25,068,211 of CM069867.1, read as the reverse complement.
TTTAATTCCTATAATGCCTCTCCCTTTTCTGTTATCCCCCTTCATATATATAAACAAACAATACAGTATACTGCGCCAATAACTGTGATGGAGTAAGCTAGCACTTGTGCACAGCTAGTGTCTCACTCCTAGCAAACCAGTGAAAACAAATACAATAAAGTGAACATGTGCGCTAGTGACCAACACTAGAAAAAAAGAGCATTACCCTTTTCTATGAGACGAAATGCTCAGATATTATGCAAAGGGAAAAATACCCTGCTCAAGATAAACAGCGTGGGTGAGCTCAGATAAGAGCAGGTAGATCTTGTAAACCAGCTCCAGAGGCAGCCCAGATATCCAGATCACATGGGAAGGAGAAGGCAGGATTGCACAAGTAAGTATTTTAATATATAAGCAATAAAACCAACAAACAGTAAGATCTTACATTTAAAAACGTTTTAAAAGTCCCAGATGCTTGTCCATAAAACCAATAGTGTTGTCTGTGCACTCCTCTCCTCTCACACAACGCGTTTCCCCTCTTGTTGAGGCTTTTTCAAGTGTTCATATATATAGTTCATATATATAGTCTTGATAAAGGTCCGAGATTCCGACCGAAACGTCGACCACATGTCATTATGTATTTGAAATACTATCATATGGTTATCGACTATAAAGACCACTATTTCTTCAATTGAAAAGACCCGTGAGTGCGTGTATTTTTTCTGTTATTTGGACTGGTATATATATAAATATATATATCATATCTATATCAGTTTTTCTCATTCTGACTTCACTTTCTTCTGCTAAACCTCTGATGTCCTCTATCAGATCTATACATTTAACTTGTCTATTATTAGAAAATGTATTTAACTCTATTATGATGTATTGAAATCTCAAGTTATTTTAGTTGGTTGATTAAGGGACTAAATATTACAAGAAATATTTTATCTTTATCTTATAGAAAGTGCTAAGGAAGCTTTAAGTAAAACCATGGTTGTCGAGCAACTGGTAAAGCAGTTGAAGAGAGCTGAAAATCATGAAAGAGTTGAAATCATCATTGAAGTTCTCCAGATTCTGGCAGACAACGGTATGCACATAATGCAGTTATTTGACCATCTATCATGCTTTACAGTTTAGTGTCTGTGTAATGAGCAGAAACATTTAGCTGGCTGTTGTTGATTCAAGCAGGAAATCATGTGCATCAGAACCTAGCAGGAGGGAATGCATGTATGTAACCAAGACTCCTGACTGGCTGTCACTGCTACTGAGAAGAGAAGGCTTTGCAGGGGAAAAAGTGGAGAGAAGCAGCAGCGGGCCCGAAAGACCAAACAATCCCAGCCCAGGACACACCAAGTGACAGCCGCAGCTGTTTTGAAAGATGACGTCCAGGAAGAAAGTGCTGCTGATGTTCATCATTCTGGGAGATACTGGGGTTGGCAAGACCTCTCTCATGACCCAATATGTGAATAAGAAGTTTACCAACAAGTACAAGGTGACCATAAGTGCAGATTTCTTGACCAAGGAGGTGATGGTGGACGACAGGCTGGTCACAATGTAGATATGAAACACAGCCGGGCATGAACGGTTCCAGTCCCTGGGAGTGGCTTTCTACAGAGGGGACAAATGCTGCATGCTGGTTTTTGATGTGACCGCCCCAAACACTTTTAAAACTCTGGACAGTTAGAGGGATGAATTCCTCATCCAGACAAGCCCACGAGCCCCAGAAAACTTTCCGTTCATCGTCCTTGGTAACAAAATCAACCTGGAGAACAGACAAGTCACCACCAAGCAAGCACAAGTATGGTGCCATAGCAAAAATAGCATCCCCTACTTTGAGACCAGTGAAAATCTATATAAAACTTGGGGGGGGGGGGGTTGCCTTCTTGTGGATCAAAAATGTGAATGTTAGGTAGAAGAGTTGAACTTGATGGACTTATGTCATTTTTAAACCTAATTTACTATGTTACTATGTCATCCCCATGAATAAAGTAGAATTATGGTGGTGACTTGCAAGATCTGCCATCTGTCTGAAAATAAAGAATCCCACTGAAAATAATGGGTGACACAAGGGACAGGCAAAGTGTTCATACAAATGCCATTACCATAGTTGCCAACATTGGCCATGTTTCCAGGGACACATATGTGTTTCACATGCTGCAGACAGAGCATGCAATATGGATGGATATACGCATAGACACAATCCAATTAATTAATCAGGGAGGAAATCTCATAGAACCTACCATGATTAATTAATTGGACTGTGTCTGTGCGTATATACATCCTACATACTGCGGGGCTACACTTTGCATGTTCTGTCTGCAGCAAATTGTTCACTATTCATATCCCCAGATCTACCACAGGACTTCTTTTAGACAGTGGGGTGTCAAGTGTCACAAGAATGGAGGTTCCTGAGTGAGGGATTTTGTGCAGCTATATTTTCATGGATTATTATTGTTTTTTTCTCCATTATTTAATAATTTGTGCTTTAATTAAATTAAATTATTGGGGTTATTTGTTCTCTATTTCCTATTCTTTCTTTCTATATATGTTTGGATCACTTTAATTTCTGAATAACTCTGTGGCAATCAAACACTTATTATACCATGTTTGTTACCACTTCCTCAGATGCTCTAAAGCTCCAGCTGGTGGATGCAAGCGTGCAGGAGACATTGTGTAACATCCTACAAAAACTTCAGGATAGCTGTCAAACAGAGGACATGTGTGCAATGAAATCATCATCTGACCTCATTGTATCCTTACTTCTTGGCGGTGAGACATAAAAGCCACACATACTTCTGATAGAGATCCAATCATACACTTTTCATTGGGATAGGTCTTAGCACAAAAATATCTACTTCATTGCACAATGCCAGATGCTTAACCAATACATTTCTATTTTATATATACATAGGGAGAATTAATGGTCCAATTCCTATTATTGTTATTAGCAAATATATGCTCTTAAAGGTCAACTGTCTGCAAAAAATAAAGTTATGCTTAGTTGAAAAATGGCATCAATATTTTAAACAGGAATGTTTAAATGAAAATACAGATAAAGTACCTTATTGAGCACTGTTTGCACAGTGGATTGAAATCGTGGGTCAGATCTGGGACATTCACCACCTGATGGTGTTTTACAGTGGCATTCAACATGTCCTTCCGCTGTTGGTGCTATACAAAGAGGGCTCAATTAGGTGATTTATTTGTGTGTTTTCTTTTAATTATTTCAATTTATGTTAGGTAACAATGGAACAACATTTTTAGTTTTTCTTTTCATTGTCTCTTTCAATACATCTCTTTGTTTGGGGGTGAATTAATGATGAGCTAAAGTAGTCATTTGATTCAGCAGTAGGTTTAATTCAGGAGCTACTCAAAAGTGAAAATAAGCTGTTAAATAAATAAGCAGAGTTTGCTGCCAAAATACTGCCTACTATCCATTCAACTTGACAGGCAAATATGTAAGCACTGTACATCTATACAGTGCAGTCTATATCTTGCATTCAGCAATATTAACTAGCTCAGTTAGCTATCCATTCCAAGGCCAGATCAATGGTACTTGATGCCCTGAAATAACTGTCATTTTGATACATATGCTGAAATTCACAACTAGCCTTGAAAAAGTACATAATGCAAATTGGTATCCCAACAGCAGGCTAATTTATCCAAAAAGGCTATGACTGTAAAAATTAGATTTTCAGCTTTCATGGTGATAGTAACTCAATTACAATTCTGACCCCCACCCCCAGCAGATACACAAGGTAGTTTATTTTAGACATGTTAAGTGTTATGGGAATGTGAATACTCAACAACTTGAGTGCCACAGGTTAGTTATTTAATCGTTATGAGGATTGGTACTGCATCTGCTGTGTAATGCACATCTCAGGATTTTCAACCATCAATGTGGTTGCTTTAAAATCATGAGAACGTCCCTGGGATAAGTCACTTGACAAATGTTGTACTGTTCCAGCACTTAGATTGCACTCACAGGACTTTCCCCAGCACTTAGGAATTACTGCAGCACTCTGATTGCATTGACAGGACATACCCCAGCACTGTGATTGCACTTGACATATCATGGCAAAATCATCAGTAACGTATAAACTTGGAATATCATGGCAAAATCAGCAGTAACGTATAAACTTGGCATTTCATGGCAAAATCATCAGTGACGTATAAACTTGGCATATTATGGCAAAAACTGCAGTAATATATAAACTTGACATATCATGCCAAAAACTGCAGTAATATATAAACTTGGCATAACATGGCAAAATCAGCAGTAATGTACAGTGGTGTATCTTGGTTTTGTGCTGCCCTAGGCAGACAAAATTCGGGCACCCCCCTACCCATGCTGCACACACACGACATGCCCCATAACTCACATCACCCCCATTACATGCCCCATCACCCCCATTACATTTCTTCATAACCCCCATTACATGCCTCCATTAACCCCATCACCCCCGTTATATACCTCCATTAACCCCATCACTCCCATTATATGCCTCCATTAACCCCATCACCCCCATTATATCCCTCCATTAACCCCATAATATGCCACTATAAACCTCATCACCCCCATTATATGCCCCCTCACCCCAGAACTTGCCCTGATCTGATCCGTGTTGGCTGGTGGCAGGCAGCATGGTGTCCTACCATGCTGCCTGTCAGGCCCGGATTGGCCATCGGGCACATCGGGCAAATGCCCGGTGGGCCGGCAGTGGCCATGGGCCGAGGCCGGCAGGGGAGGTCCCAGCAGTGGCCTCTGGGTCCCAGGATCTCCCCTGCCGGGCTATGCAGGGCCAGCACTATCCGAGCGCCGGCCCCGCTGTTTTCCATGAAGGGCCGGTGAGGACATCAAAGATCTCCCTCACCGGCCCACATGCTGTCGGCGGGGAGAGAGGGAGGGAGACAGCTTGCAGCTCCACCGGGTTCCTCTCGCGAGATCCAGAGCATTGCCATGGCAACGACCGGATCTCGCGAGAGTGAACTCTAGCCCGCAGGCTAGCGTTCACTCACCACGAGGACCACCAGGGAACACCGCCACCCAGCCTCCCAGTCCCAGGTACTAGTGTGCATGGGTGTAGGCACCCCCACAAATCTGGGGGGGACAGCATTTTTGCTCGCCGGGTATAGCAGCAGTAAAAATAAAGCTTGTCACAGTGTATATTATATCACCAAGTTCCCACCAACATTACCAGGATCCTTGGTATACAACAGATACATTCACAGCACAACATCTACATCAGGCAGGTGCATTTTATCACTGTTACATGAAATATAGTCAGCGAGCTGTGTGTACACCATAAAACATACATCAGTATGAACCTACCACTTCTGCTGGAATGCCATTCCACGTATCCACTACCCTCTCAGTAAAGTAATACTTTCATTAGTCCCTGACCTTATCTTATATCTAGGATAGCCTTATACCTATCCCATGCATGCTTAAACTCCTTCACTGTATTAACCTCTACCACTTCTACTGGAAGGCTATTCCATGCATCCACTACCCTCTCAGTATAGTAATACTTTCATTGGTCCCTGGCCTTATCTTATATCTAGGATAGCCTTATACCTATCCCATGCATGCTTAAACTCCTTCACTGTATTAACCTCTACCACTTCTACTGGAAGACTATCCCATGCATCCACTACCCTCTCAGCAAACAAACATTACATTTCTGACCAGAAAATAAACTGTAAAATATTAAATATTTCCAAAAGCTTAAGGTGGACCCCAAATATATGTATATAACTAGTAAAATTTATACCAGGGCTTGACAACCTTAACTAAGTTTTAGGAGCCAGGAAAAAAATCTAGGAGCCAGATAACAGCACATACACACAATCACATGCAGTCATATACAGTCAGTCACATAGACACATATACTCATACATACAGCCTGTCACACATAAACATACTGTCACATAGAAACACACTCATACATACATACATACATACATACAGTCTGCCAGGCACACACTCACACATACATACAATCTGTCAGACACACACACACTCATACATACAGTCGTTCACAGACACACTCATACATACATACATACATACATAGAGTCTGTCGCAGACACACACTCATACATACATGCAGTCTGTCAGACACACACACACACTCATACATACAGTCTGTAACATAGACACATACACTCAGAGTCAGTCACATAGACACACACACTCATACATGGTCTTTCACATACACTCATACATACAGTCTGTCACAGACACACACACTCATAGTCAGTCATATATACACACAAACTCATACAGTCAGTCACAGACACACAAACTCATACAGTCAGTCACAGACACACAAACTCATACAGTCAGTCACAGACACAAAAACTCACACAGTCAGTCACACACACTCATACAGTCTGTCACACTCCCTCATACAGTCTGTCACACACACACACTCATACATACATACATACATACATACATAGTCTGTCACATACACTCATACATACATACATCCATAGTCTATCACATATACTCATACATACACACAGTCTGTCACATACACTCATACATACACACATTCAAGTGAGCAGTTTTTTTTTATCTTAAAAAATACATTTTAAAAAAATGTAGATCAATAGCAGGGATCAAAGCTATATCTCATTGCAGGGAAGGTGGGCATTTCCGTTCCAGGTTTGTCTGTGCCTCTTACAATCATTACTTATTACCGTAATTACATTATTTTGCCCATTCATTTGTCAGTTTTATTTTGCCCACATTCATTTGCCAGTGTTTTTTTTGCCCAAATTCATTTGCCAGGGTTTTTTTTGCCCACATTCATTTGCCAGGGTTTTTTTTTTTTTGCCCACATTCATTTGCCAGGGTTTTTTTTTTTTGCCCACATTCATTTACCAGGGTTTTTTTTTTTTTTGCCCACATTCATTTGCCAGGTTTTTTGTTGCCCACATTCATTTGCCAGGGGTTTTTTTTGCCCTAATTTTTTGATCATCTCATCATTAGTAGAAGTCATTGGCAGATTTAAGAGACGTGTTATTATGGCAGCTTCGGAAGTCATTGATTATTGCAGCTCTAAGAGACATTTTTTAAATGCCCCTAAGAGCTGCAATAATCAATCACGTTCCAAAGCTGCCATGATAAAAAGAAAAACGGTACATTATTGGCAGTGACACAGTCACTGTTCCTACCTCGTTCCTCCCAGTGTGGGGCTGTGTGACTTGTGGAGGACGCGCACAAGCCGTGCGCATGATCACATGACGTCGTGCGATGAAGTCATGTGATCAGGTGACCTCCGTGATCGCTGCAGAGCTGATTCTCCCGGGACAGTCCCAGGATCAAAAATGTTGCGGGATTGTCCCGGGTTGGCAAGTATGCTCAGGGCCGTCTTTAATAGTGATTGGACCCTGGGCAAGCATTTGCTTGGGCCCCCTGGACCCTGCCCCCTCCCCTGCATGCAATCCCGCCATCCATCGCGATCCCCCCCACACACACACACATATGCCATAATTGTTGTGCCATTCAGATGCCAGTAATATTGTGCCATTCAGAGCGCAGTATTATTGTACCAGTCAGAGCCCAGTAATATTGTGCCATTCAGAGCCCAGTAATATTGTACCATTCAGAGCCCAGTAATATTGTGCCAGTCAGATGCCTGTAATAGTGCCATTCAAAGCCCAGTAATATTGTGCCAGTCAGAGCCCAGGAATATTGTGCCAGTCAGAGCCCAGGAATATTGTGCCAGTCAGATACCAAGAATATTGTGCCAGTCAGAGCCCAGTAATATTGTGCCAGCCAGATGCCCAGTAATATTGTGCCAGCCAGATGCCCAGTAATATTGTGCCAGTCAGATGCCTGTAATATTGTGCCAGTCAGATGCCTGTAATATTGTGCCAGTCAGAGCCCAGTAATATTGTGCCAGCCAGATGCCCAGTAATATTGTGCCAGCCAGATGCCCAGTAATATTGTGCCAGCCAGATGCCCAGTAATATAGTGCCAGCCAGATGCCTGTAATATTATGCCAGTCAGAGTACAGTAATATAGTGCCAGCCAGAACCCAGTAATATAGTGCCAGCCAGAACCCAGTAATATAGTGCCAGCCAGATGCCCAGTAATTTTGTGCCAGCCAGATGCCCTACTGGGCATCTGGCTGGCACAAAATTACTGGGCATCTGGCTGGTATAGTGCCAGCCAGAACCCAGTAATATAGTGCCAGCCAGAGCCCAGTAATATAGTGCCAGCCAGAGCCCAGTAATATAGTGCCAGTCAGAACCCAGTAATATAGTGCCAGCCAGAACCCAGTAATATAGTGCCAGTCAGAACCCAGTAATATAGTGCCAGCCAGAGCCCAGTAATATAGTGCCAGTCAGAACCCAGTAATATAGTGCCAGCCAGAACCCAGTAATATAGTGCCAGCCAGAACCCAGTAATATAGTGCCAGTCAGAACCCAGTAATATAGTGCCAGCCAGAACCCAGTAATATAGTGCCAGCCAGAGCCCAGTAATATAATGCCAGTCAGAACCCAGTAATATAGTGCCAGTCAGAACCCAGTAATATAGTGCCAGCCAGAACCCAGTAATATAGTGCCAGCCAGAACCCAGTAATATAGTGCCAGCCAGAGCCCAGTAATATAGAGCCAGCCAGAACCCAGTAATATAGTGCCAGTTAAACCTCCTCCTCCCCCCCCCCCCCTTCCCTAGTACTTACATGAATCTGCTCCGTGTCCCCCGCCGGATGTCTCCTCCGTGCAGTACAGTTACCGGATGTGACGCGACGTTTTTTTTTTTTTTCGGCCGTCGCATCCATCGGATGCGGCTTGCCGGAAAAAAACGTTCACAAGCGCAATGCGCTGTGAACGCGGCAAGCAGGGGCTGGGGGCCCCGTTTGCTGGGGGGGATTTCACCCTACCTGTCCCCCCCACATTTTTTCCTGGGGGGGATCCGTCCCCCCCATCCCCCCCGCTTCCTACGCCCATGCTAGTGTGCCGTTCCCCCCCTCCCAGGCTAAAGGTAAGAAGGGAGTGCTGTGTGTGATGGGTGTGAGAGTGCTGTATAAATGTTAGAATGGATTGTGTGTGTGTGTGGGGGGGGGGGGGAGGTAAATAAACAAATAAAATAACAGGCATTATGTCCCCCCCGGGCATAATGCCTGTTATTTTATTTGTTTATTTACCCCCCCTACACACACACACACACAATCCATTCTAACATTTATACAGCACTCTCACACCCATCACACACAGCATTCTCACACACAGCACTCTCACACCCATCACACACAGCATTCTCACACACAGCACTCTCACACCCATCACACACAGCACTCTCACACCCATCACACACAGCATTCTCACACCCATCACACACAGCACTCTCACACCCATCACACACAGCACTCTCACACCCATCACACACAGCACTCTCACACACAGCACTCTCACACACAGCACTCTCACACACAACATTCTCACACACAGCACTCACACACACAGCACTCTCACACACATCATACACAGCACTCACGCACTCACACACAGCACTCTCACACACATCACTCTCACACACGCCCCTCTCACACACCGCCCCCTCACACACCGCCCCCCCTCACACACCGCCCCCCTCATTACACCGCCCCCCTCACCAGGGCCGATCCTGGGCGGGTGCACGGGGTGCACCGCGCCCAGGCGCACCGGGAGGAAAGGCGCTCCGATGAGCACCTTTCTCCCTCATTCTGGAGGTACGGCCCGCAGGTGAGCGCCTGCTGTCACCGCACCTCCTAATCTCATTGAGTACAGCGCGACGGGTGCAAGCTCCGCCCCGTCGTGCTGTCTGAGAAGAAATGAATGACGGTGTTCTGCCTCTGCAGACACCGTCCGGAAATGTCCTCCTCCCTCCAAGGAGGGGGACCAATAGTAAGACGTACTTTTTTTTTTTTTTTTAAGAAAATAAGTGTGTGTGTTTCAATGTGTAAGTGTGTGTTTCAATTTGTGTGTGTGAATGTATGTAAGTGTGTGTGTTTCAATGTGTATGTCAGGGTGTAAGAGTGTGTTTCAATTTGTGTGTGTGAATGTATGTAAGTGTGTGTGTTTCAGTGTGAATGTGTGTTTCACTAAATGTGTGAATGTATGTGTGTGTGTTTCAGTGTGAATGTGTGTTTCACTAAATGTGTGAATGTATGTGTGTGTGTTTCAGTGTGTGTGTGAATGTGTGTTTCAGTGTGTGTGTGAATGTGTGTTTCACTGTGTGTGTGTGTGTGTGTGTGTGTGTGTGAATGTATGTAAGTGTGTGTGTGTGAATGTGTGTTTCACTGTGTGTGTGTGTGAATGTATGTAAGTGTGTGTGTGTGAATGTGTGTTTCACTGTGTGTGTGAATGTATGTGTGTGTGTGTGTGTGAATGTATGTGAGTGTGTGTGTTTCAGTGTGTGTGTGAATGTGTGTTTCACTGTGTGTGTGTGTGTGTGTGAATGTATGTAAGTGTGTGTGTGTGAATGTGTGTTTCACTGTGTGTGTGTGTGAATGTGTGTTTCACTGCGTGTGTGTGTGTGTGTGTGTGAATGTGCGTTTCACTGTGTGTGTGAATGTATGTGTGTGTGTTTCACTGTGTGTGTGTGTGTGTGTGAATGTGTGTTTCACTGTGTGTGTGTGAATGTGTTTTTCTCTGTGTGAGTCAATGTGTGTTACTGTCTGTGTAAGTGTGTGTACATAAGTGTGACTGTGTGTATTGCTCTGTGTGTGTATAAGGGTGTCTGTGTGTAATGGTGACTAAGTGCAAGCCCACCATCAGGGGTCCAGGTCACAACAGAAAAAAAAAATCCCCTGTGTTTAGCAGGTCCGCGGCTGTGTGGGAAGCGTTAAGCACTCCCCTCCAGCCGGGGACCTGCTAAACAGAGCAGAGCAGCAAGGAGGTAAGTACTGGGGAAGGGTGCAAATAACAAGCATAACGCTGGCATTTTAAATGGCACATTAAATGGCAAAAGAATGGCATATTAAGGGGCAAAATACTGGCATATTGTCCAACTGCTCCCAACCACCCTCCATATTACACTAGACTGGGATAACATGCTTGTGAGAGTAGGTGGGGCGAGTGGGAGATATTGTCGGCGGGGGGGGGGGGCAGAAAATGTTTTTAGTAAGGGACCCTGAAATTTCTAGTGGCGGCCTTGACTAAGTGTGTCTGTGTAAGTGTGACTGTGTGTATGTATGCATGACCTTGTGCGTAAGTGTGGCTGTGTATGTAGGCAGGGCAACTTTAAGGGGCCACCGCTGCCCACTTGACAGTCCCCATCCTGTCGGCGGCTATTTCCCGCCTCCTGCACTGAGTGTGCATAGAGGGAAGACTGTGCGGAGGAGACACGAAAGAGCAGCAGCAAGGTGAGTACTGGGGAATGGGGGGAGGGGGTAATGCTTTTCTTGGGAAAACTGGTGGTGGCATATTAATGGACAAACTATCTGTGCTATATTATTGGACAAACTAACTGTGGTATGTTAATGGGCAAGCTATCTGTGGCATATTAATGGGAAAACTATCTGTGGCATATTAATGGGCAAACTGGCAGTGGCATATAAATGGGCAAACTGTCTGTGGCATATTAATAGGCAAATACACGGGATTATGAGGAGGGAGAGACATACATGTGAGTTATGAAGAGAAAGAGACAGCAGACATGGGTGTATAGAAGGAGAGACAGACATGCAGAAAAAAAGACCACCATGGGGAGCATGAGGAACAGAAAGATAGACATGGAAAAATATATGGGGTATGAAGGGAGAGATATACATGAGGGTATGAGTTGAGAGAGAGTTATACATGAGGGTATGAGTTGAGAGAGAGAGAGTTATATATGAGGGTATGAGTAGAGAGAGAGTTATATATGAGGGTATGAGTGGAGAGAGAGATATACATGAGGGTATAAGTGGTGAGAAAGAGAGATACATGAGGGTATGAGTGGAGAGAGTTATACATGAGGGTATGAGTGGAGAGAGTTATAAATGAGGGTATGAGTGGAGAGCGAGATATACATGAGGGTATTCGTGGAGAGAGAGATACATGAGGGTATGAGGGGAGAGGGAGAAAGACATGGAGGTATGGGAAGAGAGAGACATGTGAGTGACTGACTTGGTGGAATATTATTTATTGCTCCTTGTGTACTTCTTTTCCAATGATGCTCAGCCAGACTAATGGGAGACTTTGGCTGGTTGGACATCATGGGAACTGTAGTTAAAACTGCTAGCCAGCAAAAAGTCTCCCATGTTGCTGGCTGAGCATCATAGACATAAATAAAACCACTACACTGTTTTACGGCCAAATAAATATCTTTATTTTAAAAAAAAGCTCGTGTTGGTCCTCCATCTAAAAATAAAGTTTGTGCTCTCCACAAGAATCCCCCCACCCCAATAATGAAAAATTGGTATGCCTGGAACATACATGTGTAAAGGGGAGGGGTTTATCATATAGCCACGCCCACCTGGGGCGCCAAAAAAATCCTGCACCCAGGCGCCCGTGACCCTAGGATCAGCCCTGCCCCTCACACACACATACTGCACCCCTCACATACACACAGAACCCCCCAACACACTGCACAACAGACATACACAATACTTCCATATATATACATATATATATATATATATATATATATATATATATATATATATATATATATACACAGCACCTCTCACACACATACTGCACCCCTAAACACATTACATTCCAGACACACACTAGATCCCTTACCCAACTCTGGATCATCTACACACATACACACACTAGATCCCTATATACACTCTGAAACCGTTATAAATGCACACTCACTAGATCTCCTATACACATTCTGGGTCCTTCAAACACACACTAGACTCATATATATATACATATGTATATATACACACACTAGATTCCTTGTAAGCAAACACATACTACACCCCTAAACACACACTACATCTATATATACACACACACACACACACACTATAGCCTGTATGCACACACTTGTTATATCCCCTATACACACATTCTCTACAGCCCCTAGCCACATATGCATCACATTGCACCACAAACACAACACAACTAAAACCGACCTTATTACACAATACCACAAGACAATCAGCTCACTCTACACACACGCAATCCCACAAGCAGGCTCCAAACACATGCTCAATACTCTTTCCTGGCATTTTTGTGTCCTGGTATCCATTTATAGAGACACCAGAGACAAGTTGCAAGGAAACACAGTGCAAGCATGTTATTAAATTTGCTTGCACTGTACAGAACAAATGCAGGGCTTTTTTCTCATGCTAGAGCTCTTCAGCAGAGCTCTGCGCATGGTCTGCCCTGGAAGAGCATTGAACCAACATGGTCACTTCGAGAGGGAGCGTGTTTGTCATTGGTGATGACAAAACACACCTCCTCTGCCCCGCCCCCTTCTTAGTGGGCCGCTGTGATAAAAAAATGCCCGGCCGAATTTTTCTCCCAGTCCGGCCCTGCTGCCTGTTCAGCTCCTGCGGTGAGTGTAGATATGTCCCGTGACCCAGCGTGCCCGATCGTCGAAATCAGGCTGCCAGTTCATTTTTTTTCTTAGTTTTTTTTTTAGTGCTGGGGGGTGCTGCCACCCCCCCAAATTTGCCACCCTAGGCATCCGCCTAGAATGCCTCGTGGTAAATACTGCACTGGTAATGTATAAACTTGGCATATCATGGCAAAAACAGCAGTAATGTATAAACTTAGCATATCATGGAAAAATCAGCAGTAATATTACATTAGTCAGATAAGAGCTATATGGTGGCTACCTCGATATGCAGATTATATTGCTGATGAGGAGAAAAAGTAAAAAGTAAAATTTCAACATTAACCCCTTGACGACAAAGGACGTGCCAGGCACGTCCTGGGAGAAACTCCCTTAACGACAAAGGACGTGACTGGCACGTCCTGCATTGAATGAAGCGGTTTTCGCGATCAACGATCGCGAAAACCGCTTTAACAGTGCTGGTCTATTGCCTCGATGTCGAGGCAATAGCCAGCACTGAAATTTCTATTTCGGGACCCCCACGATCGCCCCACGGAGCGATCGTGGGGAGCCATATTGACGGAGCATGCTGCTCCGTCAATATGGCTAAGTCCTCTGCCGGTCTGAGCTTCGGAAGTGAAAGTAACTTCACTTCCGTCGCTCTGAATATGCTACTTGACTACCCCTAGTGGTAGTTTAGTAGCATTGCAATGGGAAATATTTAAAATAAATATTTAATTAATTAAAAACAGGTTATTTAGCTATATTAGCCTATAGGGTTAAAATTAAATATTTTTTAGCATAAGCGATAGGGTTAAAATTAAATTAAAGTCAAAAAATATTAAGGGATATAATAAGGATTAGAGTTGGGGTTAAATTTAGTGTTAGGGTTAAATTTTGGGTTCGGGTTGGGGTCAAAAGATCAATATAGGAAAAAAACAAAAAACACTATTTTTGGTTTTTGCCCCATAACTCGCAAAAAAATACCGAAAAATATGGAAACATGCATATTTTTGAACTCGGGAGAACATTTAGAAACTATTTAGACGGGGTCTTTTTTAATGATTTTATTTGTGTAAATTATATTTTAGGTCAAAGTTAGAAAAAGTGTTTTTTTTTAATTTTTCATCATATTTTATGATTTTTTTTGTAGTAAATTATAAGATATGATGAACATAATGGTATCTAATGAAAGCCCTTCTTATGACGATAAAAACAACATATAATTTGTGTGGGTACTGTATGTGAGAAAGAAAAAAATTACAGCTAAACACAAACACCCTAGAAATGTCAAAACAGCCATTGTCACCAAGGGAAAGTCATGGTGAAAATGTCTTGTCACTAAGGGGTTAAAGGATGTTGTGGTTCATGGTTTTGTATAAATTAATTTGCAAGTTTTCACAATAACTGCTGTGTTAAAGTTAATCCAGAAGTGAGTGTGAAAAGCACTATAAACACATACAAAATAGAGTCTTTGTCAGGAGTTCCAGGATGGCGTCAGGCCATATGGCTTTGAGAGTCACAAGATGGTGTCAGAACATGTGCTTACTATAATTATGGGGTAAGAAAGTGCATGTGCTGAATCCAAAATGGTGTCTGCAGTAACACATTAACAAAGGACTAACTCAAATAAAAGACACAAGCAGCGTTACCAAAACCCAAAAATGAATTTGAAGAGACCCACAAACACACCAATTATCTAGTGCAACTATCTAAGAGCTATGTGCACATATGGCATTTGAGTAGCAAATTAAAGAAGCACAAGGTTTAGAGATTTTAGAGAAATTATATCTTAACTAACCAATGTACAAATTGACAATGCACACCCAAATACTAACAGAGATAATAATGTTTAATCAAACAATATCTTATATTAATATATATTAAGGACACACAAGTCTTAAAGTTAAGAGTTAAAGTTAGCTACTCTTATAAAAAGGCACACAAGGCTTAATTAAAACATGCTTTAAAGTTAGTTATTCCGTAAAAGCTAAACATATCAAACATGGTCTAACTAAAACATCAATAATTATTAGACACTTAAAACGGCAGTGTAGAAATTAGCACAGTATGCAACAATAATAGTAGAGACACTATTTGTCCATCCAGGTGTTTTTTCTAAATTAAACAAATAATGTAAGTAAAAAACATGGCTGCATGCGCTTAGCTTAAAATCAGGCTCCTCAGATGAGTTCCTGGGCATAAACCCACATGGCAGCCCTGCCTAGCATAGAAAGGCTCTGTCTGCTGTGTTCAGGAATCTACATTATCAATGTCTGAATAAAAAATGACTCCTTGACTCTCCACTCTACCTGGCTTTGTCCTCTCTGCTCCGCCCCTAGCCAGCCTAAATCCAGCCCACTTATGGCTCAGACTAGCCCTGCTACTATGCATGGGAGACCCTACTTTCTCCTGCTAGCTACTGGAAAAACTGGTTGTTTCCTGCTGCTATGCTAGAAAAATCTCCATTTTAATGTTATGGGAGTTTAGTGAGTTGTTTGGTTAAAGGAATATAAAAAAAAGATGTAAATGATCAGCGTGGCTATATGGTCATCATCTTCTTGAAGGTGAATATACAAGTTAGGAATCATAATTTAAAAATACAGTTTTATTATAACCATGACTAACCGCTTCCTTCTATTAGATCTTGGTATTTCCCATGCTTTGGACACCACTTTTAATTTGTGGGTGTCCTGATTGACACCTCTCCTAGAACAGTATGAGCAGTTATCCCATTTTGTTTTAGATCTAAACAAAGATGTACTCCATCCATTCATTCGTCCACACTCACTACCCAGTTGTACTCCAATCCTCTCTTGTTCATTCAGTGAGTATACAGATTGTCTTTTATGAGAAAGCCTGTATAAAAGTATACTCCCACCCCTCTATTTTTTATAAATAGAGACTTTCAGATAAACAATAACACAAATTACAGGAGAGGTATATAACCATGGTCTATTTCAGATATTGACATTTGCATTTGCATTGCATTTTGAAAGATTTGAGCCACCGTATTAGAAAACCAAAATATTAGCCATAAACTCAGGGGCCCTTGGTTTATGGAATATGTGACTGTGGTTTTTATTGCCTTAGTTACTCTTCCCTTAGACCCTCTGTGTGAATGATGGGGTCTACAAACTTGAAAAGGTTACCCTTCAACACTGTTACCTCAGCCGCAGTGTCTACTAAGGCTTAAACCTTGGTGGAGTTGGTTTCTTTTATCCACCTTACAGTCAAAGAAACATAAGACTCTTGATCCCCACCCGTGATGGGTAACACACTTTGTGCCAGGTATCAGCTGTCCCATGGGTCCACTCAGTCTTTCTTTACTATGACCCATAATTTAGCTGACGGGTACAGATGATTTGTTTTCCTAAGATGGGAAACAGAAGGAACAGGAATATTAAATTCAGATGGCGTGAGTATCAGATCTGCTTCATTAGTGTGAGTTTTAGAAATAGGTACACTAACCTATACCTTTCTCATTAAAGAAACACTAAACTTTATTTTTCATTTGCGCTTCTAATATAGAAGCACAAGGGAAATTTTAGTTGTTTCTATTGTGAGGATAAACTGGCATGTTACGTTTGATAGTCTGGCCCTTAACTAGGGCTCCACTTCTGATCCCATGCAAAAACGAGGATCTCTCTCTGTGCTTGCAGCAAGAGACCCTCACATGTGACAGTCAGAGCAGGGTGAGCTCCCGTTCTGTTTGGGTGTGCGCACACTGACTTAGACAGCGCGTAACAACCATAAACTGCTGTGTCTCGCATGTGAGACACAGCAGATAGTAAACCTGCATGTATCTTCCTTCAAGGAAGCAAGGGTTAAACAAGGTTTGATGTTCCTTTAAAGCTTTCCAACTTTTTTCTTAGCTCATCTACATTGATACCAGCTTTAACAAGCTCTGCCATCATTTCTTTCCTTGGCACCTTTGTGCTTTGGAAAGCATCCAGTTTCTTATTCGATTTAGGTTTATCAGTAGGTGCTTTTACTTCACTTTTCCTTTCTGACTGGGTAGCCATGAGGACACCCCTTTTCTGATTAACCTTTTCCTCTGTTTCATATTCCCCCAATTCTGCTAACTTTTGTGTAATCATAAAAATCTAACTTTCTTTTCTCTGATACCTTTTAGCATTGAAAACAGGGACCCTCTTTTAGCATGTTTTCAGTGAATTCTTCTGCATCAGGTCCATCCCAGTGATCTTTCTCTAACCCTGCTACACAACCCATAATATGGACTCTGGTTATGGCTTCTTCTATGGTGTGCCATTGTGTATGTGGTTCAATGTCGGTGTTATATGAGAAAAAGTTTATTAATGCATGCCTAATGATATCCATTACACTGACATTACCTTGAATTTTCCTCAACACCTGTGTAACCTCTGGATTACTTGAGAGCTGACTAATGCTTTTGGCTTCATCAGCATTAAGAATGAACGTATCTGCCCCAGTATTAGATACCCGTCCAGTGACTGTTTATAAAGTTTAGTAACTTTGGTTAGCTCTAGATGTGAGTAGCCTTGCACTACCTTATTTAAAGGCTCCTTTCCATCACAGTCCCTGTGTACCCTTCATTTTCTCTGCTGGGTGATGAGTGGGTGAGCTTTACAGCTGTCCACTTTTTCATCAGAGGAGTATATTGAGTACTTATCTTCTTCAGAGGATGATGAGAAAAGTGACCCTGTGTCCCTTGTATGGCACTTTACCCCATGAGAGTAACTAAAGTTAAGTTTATTGATTAGCCGAGTATTATTCTCCTGTAATTCACTGTTACGGGCATTGTTATTTTCCAGAGATTCAATTGTTAATAACAAATTTGGTTTTACATCATCTAACTCTAGGTCCTCTTTCTTTACTGCCTCATTTTTTAATGAGGCAGTAAAATGATCATGTAAAATGCTCCAACCCACTTCTGCAGCAGCCCTGCTCTCATGCTTATAATAGACTCCTAAATCACTTTTAAGTGTCTATCTCTTCCCCAACCTCTGGGTACACAGGAGCACTGTAACGTACGAGCTCATCCGCTATGGCATTCCATCTGTCCATAGTGATAGCCCAATGTGGTACACGACCCAAATTTGGGTCTTTTGTCTACCATCAATGCACTCAACTTCTTCTTAGGGAAACCCATTCTCTCAGTCAGAATCTCAAGCACAGTCAGACAGCAGGACAATTATATGTGTTTGTAGTGAGCCTTACTTGTATGTATTGTACCACTAACACACACAGGTCACACTTTTGTCAGGGAGAAAACACGCAAACTTATAGTGAAAGTTACAGAACATACAAACTGTTGAATGTTTTTTCCAGCCCTTCTAGAAAACAAACAAACTCATACATAACACATGCATAAGTTTGAGGAATGTTCTTTTATCTGCTTGCCCAGAGTGCAAATATTTAAGTCCCTTGTCTAGGTCCAAATGCTAGTGACTAGTCAATTGTCCGATGATACAAGGTGCTAGTTCCTAGGGAACAAGGGCTCAAAGTTAGCTGCCTAAGGTACAAGCATAATTCAAAAATAGAACCCCACACATACAGCATGATTTTATGTAAGTAATAATGCAGTTTATCCAGATATATTACTTTGGGCAATGCAGAACATGACTTATGTTGAATGCTCCCTCTTACAAATTAATAAGCGCAGCTGCTCCGGTAAACGATCAACATAGGGTTAATATATGTGTGTACATGTTGCCATGATTCCCTTTGGAGATATCCATTGATTATGTAAGGGGTTAAATGCCAAACTGGCTGTGAGATTTGGTTGCTGGACCAGCTGCGCTTCATTATATTCATTATACCTGTTTTGCCTCTGTGTTTTTATGCTGCAATCACAATGTTTTTAATCATTTTATATGCACTATATTTTGGTATTTTTGACTACATTGTATTCACATATATTTGCATCACTTTTGTATTTGCATTTGTATTTTTATGCTTGAAAGTTTTAAACACCTGTATGATTCACATATGGGCTGTCCTTGTGGACTCCGCCCCTTGAACTTGTTAGTCACTTTACCCATGTACTATATATTGATGATTTTTCACACATCTCACCAGACTTGAAAAAAAGCTCAGTGCTGGGCTGAAACGTGTGTGCTGAGTCTCCTATCTTTTATTTTTGCTTTATTGGCGTGAATGACGCTCCCTCGTGGCACCCGATACTTGTAAGTGTGCAGACCCATTCATACTTTTCACTGTTTAGTGAATATGAATTTTCATATACTTTTAGTGCTTGTCGAATTGGCAACAGAGTGAGTGACTTTTGCCGAATTCGCAGCTGCCATCGGCTCCTCGGAAGTATCTTGTGTATTTCCGGGGGTTTGTGTATGCCCTGGAATGGCAGCACGTCTGTCTCTCAGGGGCATGATACGCCCCTGATTTAATCCATGTCCACAACTAGGGAAAAAATTGTCTATTTGTTATTAATCCCCATTGGCAACACATGACGTATTAGGTACATCCTATCTTTAAATGAGCAACAATCACTGTCTTCAATCATTGAGTGTTTCTGTGTTTCACTCGGCAACACTGGAATCCTCCACCAAGAGTGATATTGAACTACATATGTTAGATGAACAGAGACATACTGATACATGATCTTATAATCAAAAACTTTAATCAAAGAATTTCATTAAAATTTGCTCAAAAGTACACATGGAACTAAACGTATGCATGACTGTGCTGGAACCCACAATAACAAAGGTGTTCTCACTGCATGGCTTTTAGTAAGGTGAGGGGTTATGGTTTGTAGTCATGTGACATTATAGTGGCATCTTGTGGGAATATTGTGGGGTTGAGATGAGTGAGTTTTTGTGATATCAGGGGGTGCAGAAAGGAGTAGTGTTTAAAGAATGAGAAGCATGGAGTTCCTAGATTAGTTAGGGCTGTAATTTGATGGAGAGAGAGGCAAAATGAGAAAAGAAGGTGAGAGGAGTAGATGGGGAATGCTGCCAGTGTTTTCTTTTCCAATTAGCCTTGGGTTGTCTGATAAAGGTCCTGGTGCCAGCAACCCGGAAACCAGAAAAAGACACTCCACTAAAAATATTAGCCTGCCTGTTTCAGTTACTTTATGTAAAGGTGCTTTTTATTTTTTCACTTAAAGTGAAGAATCTCTTAAATCCTATATCTTTGTTTTTAATTACCAGTGAAAGCATCCATAAATATCTGACCTACTCATAAAAAGATCAAGCAAACAAATACAATTTTAATGAACCACTCACAGTCAGAATTTAGGCTGCCACTGACAGGATGATACTAAGGGGAGTGCAACTGAGCAGACCAACAGTGCTTTGCTGATGGTGGTAGCAGCATTCTGGGTAGGAGACATTACAGGGGGAGAGAGACACTAACGGTGCAGAGAGAGAGAGACACTAAAGGGGGAGGGAGCGAGAGAGAGATAGACACTGCAGGGGGAGGGGGAGAGACACTGCAGGGGGAGGGGGAGAGACACTGCAGGGGGAGGGGGAGAGACACTGCAGGGGGAGGGGGAGGGACACTGCAGGGGGAGGGGGAGGGACACTGCAGGGGGAGGGGGAGGGACACTGCAGGGGGAGGGACACTGCAGGGGGAGGGGGAGGGACACTGGAGGGGGAGAGAGACACTGCAGGGGGAGGGGGAGAGAGACACTGCAGGGGGAGGGGGAGAGAGACACTGCAGGGGGAGGGGGAGAGAGACACTACCGGGGGAGGGAGAGAGAGACACTGCAGGGGGGAGGGAGAGAGAGACACTGCAGGGGGAGGGGGAGAGAGACACTGCAGGGGGAGGAGGAGAGAGACACTGCAGGGGGAGGGGGAGAGAGACACTGCAGGGGGAGGGGGAGAGAGACACTGCAGGGGGAGGGAGAGAGAGACACTGCAGGGGGAGGGAGAGAGAGACACTACCGGGGGATGGAGATAGATACTATAGAAATAAATGGAGAGAGAGATACTACATAAATGAGACAGAGAGAGAGACTATAGTAATGATCGAGGAGAGAGACTACACACAAAAGGGGGAAAGTATAGAGAGAATACACACGGGGAGGAGGGGAGAGAGAGACTATACATGGGAGGGTAGAGGAGAGAGACTACACACATGGTGCCCTGCGGGGCAAGTCCTGTGGTGAAATCTCAGTGCTGGGCTGGGTGTTGAGGGAAGTAATGTGAGGGCAATCTGATTGTTGGGGTAAGTCCTATGAGGGCAATCTGAGTGCTGGAGTAAGTTCTGGGTGCTGGGGAAAGTCCTTTGAGTACAATCTGGGTGCTGGGATACGTCAATATTCCACCCAGTGGTAAAGACACACACATACAGCACAGCTGCACTGTGCTGCTGACTATCCTATCCTCACATGTTCCTGCAGCTGCCTGTGTGATCTCTCTCTGTGCTGATGAAGTGACTCCAGACGACTGATCTCCAGCTGCTGATAATAGAGTTGTAACTGATTAAAACCAGTTTTATATCCAGCCATTTCTGAATGCTCCATCTATACTTCTGTTTGTGAGGGCAGTATTTACCCACTTCATACCAGCTTGTATTTATATATTTTTAAGGTTCAACTTGATACTGCACCTTCTTTATTATATATATATATATATATATGTTGTCTTGATAAAGGTCTGAGATTCGGACCGAAACGTCCACCACATGGTTAAATGTATTTGAATTACTATCATATGGCAATCGACTATAAAAGACCATGATTTCTTCAATTGAAAAAGACCCGTGAGTGAGTGTATTTTTTCTGTTTTTTGGACTGTTATGTACTTAGAGCTACACGGCACCCGGGCAGGAGTTAAGTATATATATATATATTTTTTTGTCTCTCAATAGCTGAGTGCACCTGTTTTGGATTACGTATATATATATATATATATATATATATATATATATATATATATATATATATATATATATATATATTAATTATACATACAATTATACAAGTTTACACAATTACAGAAGTACATAAAGGCATTTACTAGTTCACTTGTGTACATTTAATGATATACTAATTTTTATTCATTTCCAGATGAGTCGATGCAGAAATTATTTGACAATGGGAGTGGCATAGTTTACCGGAATATCTCTTTTTGGTTAACCTCACGGCAAAATTTGCTTCAAATGACCGGGGCACTGGCTATTGCTAACTTTGCTAGAAATGGTAAGGAGGATTTTGGGTATGTCTACAACATATAAAGCCAGTAAATATGTACTAATTGTGTTACAATATATACAATGCTTGTTTTTTAGAAAGTAGGGCATGGAGAATGGCCTTTTAATAAAATCAAAGTTTGTTTTTCTTGTACTATATAAAATTGTATTATTCACTATTTTTAGCGGTGAAAAACACTGCTTAGTGTTCTAAGTAGGGTTGTTTCTCTCCTCTGGTATGTTTATAAGAACATGATGAAATACTTAGGCTCTGAGTCCTGAAATCTTTCAGCATCCCTAAAGAACATGGGATTTTCTGGATTTCAAAAATCTCCGAAATGCAGCTACTCAGTATCACTGAATTTGGGTCTGAATTGGCAGTTCGGAATGTTCGGAAACAGAAGCACCAAAAGTATTTAGATTTTTGCCATAAAAAAAACATAGGTTTTCAGCTACCCAATATGCACAAATCACACCCCTCTGAATTCATGAAACCTAGTTACATAGTAGTTTCGTTTCCTATCCCATGTTTACAGCTGTTGGTCCAAATAAACCCCCTTTAGCAGTTTTGAACTCTGCGTTCAGGGGGGGGGGGGGGGGGATAACTTCTTGACTTCAAAAATGTCAATCAGATTTCTCCTTGGATAAACAAGCACTAAATACATATTAATGCCTATACTAACATGCGTAGCCCTCTATGCTGTGGCTTATTAAAAAAGTATCCTGGCTGTATTCAGACAGTGAATTCCAAATCTTAATTGTCCTTACTGTAAAAAAAAATCTCTTCCACTATCGTAGACTAAATCTCCTTTCTTCAAGTCTTATCGGGTGACCTCTTGTCCTTTCTAGTGTTCTGTTAATGAACAGGTCTTTAGAAAGCAATTTATATGGGCCTTTATATATACGTATTTATTTAACATTATCATATCCCCTCTAAGTCGCTATTTCTCTAGCGTGTACAGATTTCATTTTTACAGCCTTTCTTCATAACTAAAACGTTCCATCCCCCTGATTAGGCTTATAATGGAGGGAGGGGGGGGGGGGCAACGGGGCATATTAATGGCAAAATGATACTGGCATAATATTGGGCAAATTGGCAGGGGCAGATTAAATTGCAAATACTGGCATATTATTAGGCAAATTGGCTGTGGCTTATTAATGGCAAATAATACTGGCATATTATTGGGCACATTGGCTGGGGAATATTAATGGCAAATAATATTGGCAATGTGTATGTAATGGGGTGATAGGGGCATGTAAATTGGGGCATGTCCTTGGTGTGGGGCATGTCCTTGGTGTGCAACGTGGGTTATGGGTCATCTTGTGGGTGTACATTGTGGGTAGGGGGGGGTGCCCAAATTTTGTCTGCCATGGGCAGCACAAAACCAAGATACCACAGGGGATAGAGGAGAGAACACTGATGGGGGGAGAGAACACTGATGGGGGGAGAGAGGAGAGAACACTCAAGGGAGAAGAAGAGAGAACACTGATGGGTGGGGGAGACAGGAGAGAACATAGACGGGGAGAGGAAGAAAAGAGACAGCTATGGGGAAGAGGAGAGACACATACATGGGTAGAGGGACAAAGAGACAGTCATAGGAGGTAGAGAATAGAGAGAGACATGGGAAGGGAGAGGAGGCAGACAGATATGGGATGGGAGAAGAGAGATATAGAAATGGGAAATGAGAGGAGAGACAGACAGACATGCGAAAGAAGAGGATACAAAGATGGACACGGGGAATGAGAGGAGTGTGACAGACATGGGAATGGAGAGAAGCGTGACAGAAGGACATGAGAGAGAGGAAAAGACAGACGGACATGGAAGAGAGGAAAAGACAATCGGACATATGCCCCTCCCACCGTTCATTAGTATTATTACACCATAGCAATTTTGCATGTATTACACAATGCAATACATGTACAGGCTGCCTGTAAAATAGTGCAATCGCTGCATTTTCAGACTCATGGTGTAATTGCAGCCTTCAAGCAGCAGCTAAGCTTGAAGAACCATCAGCACAATAATCAGCAAAGCCACTCACCTGTGAGCAAGTCTACATCATGCAGGTACTGTGGCAGTGTACATGTGAGAGACAAAGAACAGTGTCCTGCATGTGGGGTAATCTGCAGATCATGTGGTAGGCTAAATAATTTTGATGGAGTTTGTCTGCCAAGAAAAAAGGAAAGATATGTCAGAAAGCATCCCCCTAGAGGAGATAAGGATATTTTGGGTACTCAATTAGAATTTTAGAAGGCCTAACTCCAGAAAGCTATTCAAGACCCTGGTCTAGTTGGGAGAAGGAACTAGGGTTGGCAAAGACTGGGAGATGTGGGCTCTAAGCTGGAGGCAGATAAAGAAAGCCTCACACTGTTTTAACTTTCATGAGCTTCAATATGGAACCCACTTAGTACCAGTGATGATGAATACATTTTACCCGAAAATCCCTAAAGTTTGTTGGCAGTGCAATGAGGAGGACTGAAATTGTTTACATATTTGGTGGAATTGTAAAAAGATAAGTGATACCTGGCAAACAGTATTTGCTGTAGTCATAGATATAATGGAATGGGACATCTCTCCAAACCCTGAAATAGCTCTGTTACATTTTGGGTTAGAAGGGCTGTCCAAAAATAAAACACAACTCGTTATACAGATCTTTTTGGTTATGAAAATCCTCATTGCACGCAAGTGGAAAAATGTGAGCACTATAAGTTGGGAGGAAGTAAGGAATCTAGTCCAGCATATGGCTCTTATGAAGAAAGGTTTTTTTTTTTTGGGCCCAGAGGAACCTGGGGGGTTATCATCAGATTTGGCAACCTTGGCTGCAGCAGGACAATCTGTAGGGGAAGTAGGGAACCTAGAGCAAAAGAATGAGTAAGGAAGGGTCGGCTGGGCAAAAAAAATATTGTTTTTGGTAGAGAACAAAGTGAGGAGGAGGACCATGCAACTAATTTGTTTTATGTAGTGTGTTCTTTTTGAAAGATTTTATCACTGTATTTATTCTAAAATGGATTATGGGAAATCATGGCATTCTTGTATGGAAAAAAAATAAAGGTTTTTTTGAAAGAAAAAAAAAGGGAAGCTGCACACAACTGAACAAATGTATGACCATGAGGATGCACAACTGCTTAGCACTATTCCCATTTCCTTTTCATTCATCTTCAGTTTATTGAAAGTTAGGTTTTTTTTTTTGTCAGTCAATGACCTCTGGTAGCAGGCAATCATATCGCACTTTCAACATCTGTTTTAGTATGCTTTCTTATGGGTATATGCCAAACAGTCAGATAGGCTTGTCAATAATAGATTTTTACCAGGTTGTAAGAAAACAAAAAGCCCCCCAAAAAAAGTGTTTTTAAGATTGTCTCCCTTGCTAGGATTCAGGGCATTTTGGTTTCACCTTTATCCACTAGCAGCTTCCTCTTTTATTCTCCTTCCAGCTGTATGTCTCTCCTGAGCTTCCTCCTTCCCGTAATATTGTTAAATTCTATATTGATGGCTGTTGTCATCTACTCAGCTGCTCGTATTTCGGCGTCCAGGCTTGTCGACTTGATCACGCATAGACATCCTTACATATACAGGTACCCAGCCGTGAATGACCAGTTAATGTTTATCTACTGTCTTGTAGTGATTCATTTTTTATAAATATAAACCGCAGGAAGATCGGGTAGAAAGAGCCCTGTTCTTAACCGGTACTCTTTGGGGGTTGTAGATCTTAAATCTAAAACAGCAGATAGCCATAAGATTTGTGGGTGGCATTTTCAAAAACATCTAAAAAAAATTGTGATTTGGCGGGCCAGAGTCGTGATCTGTAGCTTATTTCTAGGATTCTTAAGTACCATATATTTAGTGTTTAAAGCTATGTGCAACTTTTTTTTACCTTGGCAGAACATGTTTTTCATCAGATACATGATACTCAGATTTCTGTGATGCACATACTTGGTGAATGCTTTCTCAATCTCCGAGCTCTCACTGGCAGCATCCATTAAGTCATCAACAATAGTCATATTTACTCTGTTGGGGGGGGGGGGGGAACAAATTATCATCATTAAATGTCAGGGGTAAACCTTCTATAAAACGAATATTTGGGATTGTGCGCTATAAACAGCGCTGTATTTAGCGCAAGGCAAAAAAGGCAAGTGCCTAGGGTGGCCCTTGCCTTGTATGCCTTTAGGGGGCAGCACAAAATGCAAAAAAAAAAAAGTCTGCACAGGGGGCCGAACAGGCAGCAAAGAGAAACATCCGTGCTGCCTGTTCAGCTCCCCGTGACGTGTGAGGGGAAGTGCCGGTAGGTCATGTGCCAGGCACTCTGACGTCAGACGGGGAGAGGTCACTCTGCACAACCACCGGGGAGCCGAACAGGCAGCATGGAGGAGACCCTGCTGCCTGCCACTAGCCATCAGGGACAAAGGTAAGTGATTTGTGCATTTGTGCGACCCCCGTAAGGGCTTCGCGTGGATTCACTGCTTGTGGGAAATCTTTCTCAAGAAGAAAAGCCTGTTTATCCTTGTCAGTTTCTAACAGGTTTGACCATTAGTGTTCCCAGATCTCATGGACCACATAGCCCTGCCTTTTAAAAAATGAGTCCTAACACTGGTTTTGTGGTGTAACGGTGCACAGGTAGTATTTGTAACAGTGTTAAAAGCTTTTTCATTATAACAAGATGGGCAGCCATGGTAGAAACAACTCTGGAATTCAAAAGCTGTAGGCTTACCATCAATCAGAGTGTATCCATCCTAAAAATAGAAAACATTCTTTTCACCGCCCTGTAAGGCATGCTGAATGGTGATCCCCTCCTTGTGTGCAACATACATTAACCATTGTATAGACTTTGTTGAGAAGCATTCCTGTTTTTTATGGTAATTATCTGAGGGTAAAAGCGCTATGGTGCCTTTTGGTAAGAACTTTAATCTGTACATGGCCATGCACACAGATTCTAATGTAGTGGGACTAAATGGATAAATATTATCTATGACCATTTCAGGACCGTCAGGCCCCTTAACTATTTTTTTGGTCTTGGTCATTTCACACTTTGTCTGTAGCATACACAGGCCAACTTCAAGATGTTGACATCATCTATACAGTATTTTTTAAGTTCAGCTTGAAAATTGAATTCACAATGCTGGTTCTCTTGATACCAGGTCATAAATTCCTTTTTATCTTCATACATCATTTGATCATAATGTAATGAGCCATCGATGGCATAGGGCCAATGTAGTTCTGATTCTGAGCTGTGTTAAAAACATGGGTAAAATAACCTTTACAGCCTTTGAATCCCCAGGCCTGTGTTAACTTACTTAGCTTCATGGGTAGAAAGTTTAAGGAGTCAATAAAGCTGATGCCTAGATCAACAATCATCACACAAAGTGACTTTCCATAGCAATTTTCTCCTTTAAGAAGTTGATGCACCATAAAGTAAGAATCATACCATCTGGAATTATGAGCTATGCATGTGTAATTACTAAATGGCTTGTCTATAAATGTTGTCACAAACTTCTCTAGGCACGATGAACCCTGAAACGCTCAACACTCATCCCCGGCTAAATCTGTAGCATAGATATCATTTGGCATATGAATACCTGTCTCCTGCATACATTCAAAGTCATAAAAAATGTATTTGTTGGTGGGATATACTGTGTGTACCGCATAACAAACATGCCCGTCAAACGTGTCTACAGAGGCATAGCAACCCTGACAGTTGAAACCTTCACAATCACGCTTCTTCAATACGACATAACGACCACAGGAAAAAAATAAGTTTTCTGCATGCACTCTCTCTTTCCAGAAATGGCTAGCTCGTTATGCATCTTTAAGCACTCTTGAGAGCGGCAAAAAGTGCGACAGCTTGGGCATCTAAGGATTTTGTTTTTCCCTTCTACACAGTTCTGGCAATGACATGCCTTACAAAAATTACGGCAAGAATGATTGGCTTTGTGGTAGAATGGGGTGTGACAGTTATCACAGAAGTATGTTTCCCCAATGAATGCGTTAATTTTTTAATACCATAATAATGGTTATCCTCATGGCTTATAAATACAACTTTATCTTTATAGGCCTTGTCTGATTGAAAATAGTGCAATGAGCCATGATTGTGGTACAGAACCTCAATTGTAATGCCTAAATGTTTTTCAAAAGCTAGGATGTCACTAAAACTGACTAAACACTCATCAGGGATGCCTAAAGCTCTATGGATCTACTGGGCTCTCTATAAAAACTGATTATCAGTAGGGTTATCCTGAACCACAAGGGCACAGACGCTAGCCGCCAGAAACAGTTTGTTATTGTCATTGTTTAAATCAAAAAGCCATCTTCTCTTTTTGGCAATGACACAACTGAAGGGTGTTGACCTGAGACGTCTACGATTCAGTACCCCACCAACTGTATTCCTAATAATGATTACAGTCAATCTTAAAGAACTACTGCCAATATTTCAGTGTTTGAACCAAGTTTGACACAACATTTAAAACGTTTTCAGCATTCAGCTCATCCCTACATCACTCAAATTTACAATATTTTCCAGGGCCCTCGAGAAGCGTATTTCAGCTCTTAGTTTGCCGCTACATATTAGTGAGAAATGACTACTACATTCCTGATCAGGCGACAGATCAAATGCGAATAATGTATAACCATCCACAAATTCTTCTCTGTTAATTATAATTCCTGAATCACTGAAGTTCTTCTGGGCCAATAATAAAAATGACATATTCATGACATATATTCATGCACCGCGTTAGAGTGTTCAAAATCCGATTGAAATGGCTTTGCAGGAATTTGTTAGCCATCAAGATAGAGCGCTGCAAAATTCACATTGTGATGCTTGAAACACAAGGGGTTGCTGACATAAGCACCAGAAAAAGATTAATTGTCGACAAATGCCAAAATGACCATCTTGGGGATCTGTCCCAAGAATATATTTACAGACATGACTGCCTGCTGGCACTCTGAATACTTTCATACTCAATTATATATCACCATATCAGATATAAATCAGATGCCTTTAGAGATAAGCTGCCCTAATTACAACCTTATCATGTGTCACACCATGACCTGTGTTGTCTTTTGACCTTTTAGTATTCGACTCTGTAATGCTCACCACCCATCTGGTATATCAGTCAGCTGTCTTTAGAGCTAATTATTATTAATTACCCAAACCAATGATGTATTGGTGATGACCAGTTGTCTCAACTTGACCTGTGATGGATGGGTGTTCTGTGATCTTTCAGCATTCCCCTTTGATTCTGTAATTCATCCCCTATAATGTATCAAGCAGATTGTGAATTTATAATATATTTTTATTCTGTATATAACCTTTGAATACAACTTTGGCTGTTTATTGCTTGTCCTATGACATTTGTATTGGTTTGTTATCTTTATATATAAAAAACTGTTATATGATTCACTTTGTCATTTGCTTATTTGTTGTCCACCTTTGGCTATAGAGTTAGTCTAGTAGTTAATCAAAACACATATGTAAATATGAGGAGAAATATGTTTGGATACTTTAGGACTTGTCCCGACTTTTCTGCCTTCACATAATGTGTTGTAATACCACTGATAACCATAGGGTGACAGTATACACGGCTAATCATTAATATATATATTTTACTTTGGATAATATGGTGATGACTTAGGCCACGTCTGGATAATGCCCAGGGCTTTAGGAAATGTCCCGACTTGTCTACTGGCACAAAATAAATTGTAGTACCACTTATAACAGTAACGGGTTTTTGCGCAGGACCAACTGTACCCCTGTGGTCCTTTTCCCCAGTTACCTTTTTGCGCTCTGCAGGGCAATCCTGAGTCTCCGCTACCTGGGAGTTGAGGTACATGACGGCGGCAGTGCCTCCACCCAGTGGGACATCCAGGGTATGGATGTGGGGTCCCACTGGGAACATATCTACACAAGTAATAAAATGGACACAGAGCTAACAAATATAACTTTGTATTGCACAGTAAAAGCACTATGCAAATAAATAACAGAGAAATAAACATAACACCGTAAAATATTCAGAAGTGCAATGACCCATTTAAAGCAACCCGCAATAAATACCGTATTTGCTCGATTATAAGACGACCCTGATTATAAGACAACCCCCCAAACTTTGGATATTCCTTTAGGAAAAAAGTTCAACTTGTGTATATTAACATGTAAATTGCTTTTTTAATAAAAAAAATATTTCAAAAAAATGCATTTATTGTTTTTATTTCCTTTTATGTGCCAATGCTGCCTCTCTCTCTCCCCCCTTAGTGTTGTCTCTCTCTCTCCCCCTCCCTTTGACTCCCCCCTCCCCTCTCTCTCCCTCCTCTTGTCTCTCTCTTCCCCCCTTCCCTTGTCTCTGTGTCTTCCCCCCCTTCCCTCCCCTTGTCTCTGTCTCTGTCTCTGCCCCCCCTCCCTGCCCTTGTTGCTCTGGTACCCCCTCCCTCCCCTTGTTGCTCTGGTCCCCCCTCCCTCCACCCCCTCACCACAGCTGGTCCGTCATAATAGACGGAAGTGTCGGGCAGCATGGAGGATGTCGTGCAGACATCCCCCGGCTGCCCAATTCTCCCTGGTGGCTAGCGGGGCAGCAGAGGATGTCTGCGCGATGAGCGCAGACCTCCCCTGCTGCCGCCCGGCACGACCACCGGGACTTCTATGATGAAGCCGGAAGTACCCGGCTTCTTCATAGAAGTCCCGGCGGTCATGCCAGGCGGCAGCAGGGGGAGTCTGCGCTCATCGCGCAGACATCCCCTGCTGTTAGAGAGGGGGATTCAGGTCCCCTGCAGCTCTGCTGGGTACCTGGATCCCAGTCTTATAGTCTGACCTCAATTTGAGGTCAGATTATAAGACGAGCTCGATTATAAGACGAGGGGTAGTTTTCAGAATTTTTTTTCTGAAAAAAACCTTGTCTTATAATCGAGCAAATACGGTACTGCAGCCTACTACAGGCTCCACCCTACAAGCAGTCTGGTACCATTAGTTGGTGCACATAGTTGGGGCCCATAAATATTGTAATCCACAATATGGCTGAAGTTAAAATGAAACTGGCAGAAAAATAGAAGACCAAGGACTTTTAGCTGTGTGTTGACTTTCAGGATGCCCTGTGTGAGACAGGGGGAGAGGGTTTCAGCTTACCCCTGTACCACAGACTGCAATCACGTCACTTCACCTGCTATCTCCTCACTGTGAAGAAGGCTTTGGCACACAGCTCTGTATGCAGTTCTGCTGACAGGGATATTCCTCCAGGATGCTTCAGTAACTCTTCTGGGCATTAGATCAGACAGGCCTCAGTTCCTGGAGCCCCACAACTGCTTAACAATGTCTTTCTCCTTCTCTCTCCAGCTCTGAACTAACTTGTTTCTTAAAATGGAGTCAGGGTCTTTGTTTTTAGTCTTGTTCTCTAAAGCTCGCCATCAGCTGGGCACCACACAAAACTGCAGGGTAGTCAGTGACACAGCAGAAATGATTGTAATGCCAGAGGGGTTACATAACCATAGGGAACTGTACGTTTGGGGGGCTAATCATCAATATATACATTTTTACTTTGGTTAATATGGCTTAGGACACATCTGGATAACCTTCAGGGCTTTAGGACATGTCCTGACTTGTCTGCCGGCACATAATAAGCTGTAGTACCACTTATAACTGTAGGGTAACAGTATGTGGGGGCTTTTCAATAATATATAAATTTTACTTTAGTTAAAATGTTCTTTAATTATGCAATAACTGCAAGGGGCGTGGTTATATTGCGCCGGGGGCACTGCATATAGTATGGTATGCACAATGATCACTGTGTACTCTGTTCTCTCCATAGACAGTAACTGTGTGCGTATGGTACAGCTTGGTGTGGTGCACCAGCTTTTAGACCTACTGGAATTGCACATAGAGAATGGAGATGTTGCTGTTCAACATGCAGGACTCAGTGCACTTCGAAACCTTGCTATACCAGGTAAGATTATACATAAAAATTGTGCTCCATTAACTATGCTGCTTTGGATTTAAAGTCTTGATTGATGGTCATAAAAGTAAAATCATATACAATATTATTGACTGCATTTTCTAAATAATCCTATTCCTTTAGTTTAAAGAGAGCAGTTAAATATTTTTAGATGGCCAATAGAATTTGCCTGTTAGCCTTAAGATGGGATTGTATTTCTTTTTGTGTGCAACTATATGGCTGGGTTAAATTGTCAGAGAGCACTTTTACTAACTTTATGGTTTAACCTCCCAGTGCATTAATGCAAATAATTAAGATGACCGTGTAATAATATTTTATTCTTTTTTCACTTACATTTATCATTTTTGCTTGCAGAAACTCTATATGGATTGTGGTACATAAGGCTCAATACAATACATTTGTGACAATGTTTATCATTCATGTCTAATTAGTCACAGACAAAGGGCATTGATACAACACAAAGGGGCCAGGTCTAAAGAACACATACAAAGGAGCAAACAGATTTTCAGGAACTAGCCTAACACTAAAGATGGTAAAATGGTGGGGGTTTGGGTTACCTATTGGCCAAATAGTAATGTTACTAATGTATATAAGAGGGCTGTTGAGTGAAGATCAGTGTCCTCAGCATTTTCACCCCAAAAAAATAAGAACAGAAAAAACACAATAGTGCTCACTGTTTCACTAAAACAATGGATAGATATATAAAGTAGCGCCTCGCATTGTTTTTCTTCTTCTAGAGTTAGGTGAGGGTTACAATATCACTATAGGTAATTCTGAAAATAAATGGTTAAGAAAAGGCAATGTGCTACTTATTAACTTATAATGTGCAAATGCCAGTAAAAAATAAAAACCACATGGGGTATTTCAAAACAAAAATTTTAATCTATTTAACAGCTCTTACATTCACGTTTGTAGCTGTGCAAAAAACTTTGAAAAATGTGAAAAAATTATTTTCTTTTTCAATTTTCCAATTTTCTAGTAAATCAAATGATATAATCAAAGTAATGGTATCTAAATAATTATGATTTGTGTGTGTACAGAAAATAAAGAGAAAAAGCCAAACATAAAAAACGCAGATGTGTTAAACAGTCATTGTCTAGAACAACCAACATTTTTCATGAAGATCAGTCATCAACAGGTTATACAAGGTGTACAGTCATACAATATGACTGGAGCAAGACATAATCAGGAAGTTTAGAAAATTAATTTAAACAAAGGGAAGATATGAAAATTAAATTTAAGGACATTATTTAATAAGCAAAAAAATGAAAACATTGAAAATCACATATTTTACCTACCAGCCAAAATACATTTATATACCAAATGTAACATTTATTAATTCTAAGATTTGTCACTGAGCATTTTTGACTATTTAATTATCATAATTAATGTTACATAGCAGTTTTTATTTTTATTTTTAGTATTTGACCTTTTTATTGATTTCATCAGTTATAAAACGTTTAAACAAGTACCGTATTCGCTCGAATATAAGACAAGGTTTTTTTCAGAGCAAATGCTCTGAAAAAGACCCCTCGTCTTATATTCATGGTTGTCTTATAATCTGACCTCAAATCAAGGTCAGACTATAAGATTGGGATTCAGGTCCCCCGCAGAGCTGCAGGGGACCTGGCTGGATCCCCCTCACTAACAGCCGATGGATGTCTGCGCGATGCGCTCAGACATCCTCTGCTGCTGCCCGGAACGTTTGTCGGGACTTCATCATAGAAGTCCTGGCGGAAGTGCCGGACAGCAGCGGAGGATGTCTGAGCGTATCGTACAGACATCCTCCAGCTGCCCTCACTAGCCACCAGGGATATTTGGGCAGCCGGGGGATGTCTGCACGATAGTGCAGACATCCTTTATGCTGCCCGACACTTGCAACTATTATGACGGACCGGCTGTCCGTCATAATAGACGGAAGTGTCGGGCAGCATGGAGGATGTCTGCACGTATCGTGCAGACATCTCCCGGCTGCCCCCACTAGCCACCAGGGAGAGAGAGACAGGGGGAGGGGGGAGAGAGAGAAAAAAGGTTGGGGGAGGGAGAGAGAGATAACACTGGGGGGAGAGACAGAGAACACTAAAGGGGGGAGAGATACACAACGCTAGTGGGAAGGGGGGAAAGAGAGAGAGACAAAGCTAGGGGTAGGGGGAGAGAGAGGCAGCATTGGCACATAAAACGAAATAAAAACAAGAAATGCATTTTTTATGTCATAATTTGTATTAAATATTAAAAAACAATTTACATGTGAATATATACAAATTAAACTTTTTTTCCCTATAGGGTAGTCTAATATTCAGGCTTTTAGTTTTTTTCCTAAAGGAATATCCAAAGTTTGGGTTGTCGTCTTATAATCAGGGTCGTCTTATATTCAAGCAAATACGGTATATCCGTATTGTTCTTATACAAAACCGGACCCGACAAACATCTATACAGTCACAAAACAAATTGTCACAGACATGCATGCAGCTCGTCTTCCATTTCCTTTCTCCCATCCCTTTAAAGATTGAAGCCCTACCCAGGGAACATAACTTTCTCCTGTGTATTCAAGCCATTTATCTCTAACCTGTCCTGCTATTATATTTTTATATATTTTTCTCCATCTCTATCTGGAAGGGTGATTTGTCCTTTTAGAATTTCCCATGTCGGAATATCCTGCGACCTCCATCTCCTAGCATTGAGGTACTTGACCAGGAATATCTGAATTATCAAGCATCTCTTAACTTCTTTTAGTTTGGGTATTCCCAGATGCAAGAGAGCAACTGATGCAGATCTAGGGAGTCCTCTGACCCCCAAATGCTCCAATAGCCCAAAGGTGATTATCCAAAAGCTCTGTATTCTTTTGCATCCCCACCATTTGTGAGTGTACGACCCTACTTCTGTCTGACATCTCCAACAGTTTATAAATACATAGCAGTTTAGGTTGGAAAAAAAAGACTTGCCTCCATCAAGTTCAACCCTTTTCCTAGTCCCCTATATTCTGCTTCTTTAAAGTATGCAGGACCATTTAAACCCCTTTGTGACATGACCTTTGTCTTTCCCTTGGTGACATGGGCTGTTTGTCTGGGGTGTTTGTGTTTAGCTGAATTTTTCTTCTTTCTCCCATATTTTACCCACACAAATTATAAAATGTTTTTATCGCCATAACAAGGCTTTCGTTAGATACCATTATGTTAATCATATCTTATAAATTACTATAAATAAATCATAAAATATTAAAAAATTACAAAAAAAAACCTTTTCTAATTTTGACCTAAAAAATAATTTACACAAATACAATCAGTAAAAAACACCCCATCTAAATAGTTTCTAAATTTTGTCACGAGTTTAGAAATATGATTGTTTCCATGTTTGTATGCTGTTTTTGGCAAGTTATAGGGCAATAACCAAGATAACAAATACAAATATAAATTGGAGGAGATTTCTGTGAAAAAACAAGAAAAATTTTGGGTAATCGGGTGGATTACCTGAGGAATGAAACATACGTTTGGAAAAGCAATCTTAAACCGATCTTGATAAAGAAAATAACAGAACACGATCCAGCCCAGAGGCAGGTCTCGTTCCGTGAATCAGAGATCTCTAGAAATTATAACAGTTCCTCTGCGGATCTCTGTCATCAGTGACCTAATCAATACCGGGTCATACAGCGACGAGATCTAAGAGATTGAACTGCCTAGCCAGAGTTGATCAGCAGGTAGCGAACAGTATGAATCAGGATTTACAGCTGGGATAACCTTTCAACAAAAGAAAAAAATAACTGGTCGGAGCCAACGAAGAGGCACGAACGAAATATGCTCTACCCTGGTACCAGAAGAACAATTAAGTGTGCTCAACTTGTCGAACCAATCACTAAAAAATGTACAACTCCGTGTTTTGAATCTAGACCTTTTGTTTGCTCCCAGGTCACACTTTAATGTGTTTCACACTCTGATTGATGTCAATAACTTTGCTCGTAATTTCACCTTGCAAAAACATTTCTTTATGGATGATCTGGTTCAGTCGCAACGATCAGGGAATGATTTGTCTTTATCTCTACCAGTTAAGGAACTAATGGATCCTCCCAGAAATCAATTACACGGTAAGAGACAGGGAACTGTTAGCCATATTACTTGCCCTACAAGAATGGCACCATCTCCTGGAGGGAGCACTCCACCCTGTAACAGTTTTCACAGATCACAGATATTTGGAGTATCTCCGAACTGCTCGTTGGTTGTGCCCACGTCAGGCCAGGTGGGCCTTATATTTCACTTGATTCCAACTCCATATCACTTATCGGCCAGGTACTCTCAACAGGAAAGCCGATGCCTTTTCTCGCATTCACGTATCTTCAAAAGAAACAATATCACCCAGAGACACGGCGCTACAACCGAATCATTTCCTTGCTTTGCAGTCCACCCTCATCTCCAAGATAAAGAGACACAGTCAAGACCCTCACCAAACTTCGAGCATTCCCACTCTATACCCTGACAAAGGATTATGGTATAAAGATGCTTGTCTCTCAAGCAAGAACAGACATGCTACATTCTGTACACGACCATCCCCTAGCTGGTCATGGTGGCCTCACGAAAACCACCGAACTGGCACAATGATCATTTTGGTGGCCTGGAATAAAACAAGACATCCAAAGATACATCCAATCATGCAATACCTGTGCACATACTAAAGGAACCAATGCACATGTACACAGCCAGATACATGCATATTTCACATGTACACAGTCGAATCCATGCATATTTCACATTTACACAGCCAGATCCATGCATATTCCACATTTATATAGCGGATCTGTACATATTTCCCATCAATACAGCCGAATCTTTGCATATTTCACATTTATACAGCCAGATCCTTACATATTTCACATCTAGACAACCGGATCCTTACATATTTCACATTTACACAGCCGGATCCTTACATATTTCACATCTATATAGCGAATCTATACATATTTCCCATCTATACAGCCAAATCTTTGCATATTTCACATTTATACAGCGGGATCCTTACGTATTTCACATCTAGACAACCGAATCCTTACATTTTACACATTTATTCAGGCGGATCCTTGCATATTTCAGATTTACACGGTTGGATCCACACATATTTCACATTTACACAGTCAGATCTACACATTCCACATTTACACAGTCAGATCCACATTTATTTTCCATTTACATAGCTGGATCCACACATATTTCACATTTATACAGCTGGAGCCACACATATTAGATATTTATACAGCCATACATATTACACATCTACACACAGCCGAATCTTTGATTATTTCACATTTATACATACTTACATATTTCACATCTAGACAACTGGATCCTCACATATTTCACATTTACACAGCCAGATCCATGCATATTTCACATTTACAAAGCTGGATCCACACATTTCACATTTACATTGCCAGATACACGCATATTTCCCATTTGCACAGCCGGATCCTTGCATATTTCCCATTTACAAAGCCGGATCCATGCATATTTCATTTATATAAATCTGGATCCACACATTACATATTTATACAGTCAGATCCACGCATATTTCACATTTACACACCTGAATCCATTCATATTTCGCATTTATACAGCCGGATTCACTGATAATTTACATTTACACAGCTGGATTCAATCATATTTCACATGTACACAGCTGGATCCACACATATTTCATATTTACACACCCGGATCCATGCATATTTCACATCCATACAGCCATATCTACGCATATTTCACATTTATACAGCAGGATCCCAGCATATTTCACTTTGAAACAGCTGGATCCAAACATATTTCACATTTGAAGCTCCAGATCCACACATATTACAGACTTATACAGCCAGATCCACGCATATTTTACATCTATAAAGCTGGATCTTTACAAAAATATCGTATTTACACAGCTGGATCAACGCATATTTCACATTTACACAGACAGATCCACGCATATTTCACATCTATGCAGCCGGATCCATGCATATTTCACATCTGCATAGCCAAATCCTTGCATATTTCATATCTATGTAGCTGGATCCTTCCATATTTCACCTCTACACAGCCGGATCCTTACATATTTCACATCTATACAGCCAGAACCTTGCATATTTTACATCCATGAAGATGGATCCAAGCACATTTCCCATTTATACAGCCTGATCCCATCATCTGATCATCAAGTCAGATCCAAGATTTTTAAATACATTCATGAAAATTATAGCTTAAAAAAGCCAGATCCATGCATATTCTCTATGAGTACAGAGCAAAATTGTTGGATCCACGTTTATTTCAAATAAAGGCATCCGGATCCACAACAGTTACACTGAAGCATAGCCATTTACACACACATATTACATATTTATGTATAAGTATCCATGTGACAGTCTACATATTACTAAACACCTTTGATTAAACCAATTTTCATACTGCTGCATGCAGATTTTGTAACAGTGCATATTATCATACCTGTATCCTTTGTTTATAATATCTTGAGATCAGCAAGGAATCCAGGGACAATGAGAATTTCCAATTCCCCTTTATTATTATGGCTAGAGAATAAGAGAAAAGTATTGTTCTTGCATCCCTGCCTTTTCCTGGGTCTGGAATAGTTCAGATTTCCTGGTACAGAGTATTTGTAGTTTGTTTTCCAATATGTGCAGTTACTTCTGTAAGGTAGTTTGATGAGACGTCTTCTCTGGTTGCTTGTCAGACTTAATCTTGTTGTACAATGACTCCTGATAATAAAGTAAAAGCTGTGATTAAAGCTGGGGTTAAAACGAAGATAGAAAATTCACAGATCTTGTCCATAGACAGAAAACTTAAGAGGGTCGTAAACAGCCAGGCTTGAGTAGTATAGACTGCAAAGATCGGGAGTGGGAAGCAGGGGCTGATCCAGAGTCTGATCTTGGGAGGGGCACATGTCCGTCTGTCTTTCCCTCTCTCCCATGTCCGTCTGTCTTTCCCTCTCTCCCATGTCCGTCTGTCTTATCCTCTCTCCTATGTCCGTCTGTCTTTTCCTCTCTCTCATGTCCTTCTGTCACGCTCCTCTCCCTTCCCATGTCTGTCGCACTCCTCTCATTCCCCATGTCCCTCTGTCTCTCTTCCTTCCATGTCCGTTTCTCTCCTCTTCCTTCCCATGTCCGTCTATGTATCCTCTTCTTTCCCATGTCCGTCTGTCTCTCCTCTCATTTCCCATCTCTCTGTCTCTCCTCTACCATCCCATTTATGTCTCTCTCTTCTCCCTTTCTCATTTATGTCTCTCTCCTCTCCCTTCCCATGTCTGTCTCTCTCCTCTCCCTTCCCATGTCTGTCTGTCTCCTCTCCCCTTCCCATATCTGTCTGTCTCTCCTCTGCCATCCCATGTTTGTCTGTCTCTCCTCTGCCAAACCATGTCTGTCTGTCTCTCCTCTACCATCCCATTTATGTCTCTCTCTTCTCCCTTCCCATTTATGGCTCTCTCAGCCAATTTTCCCAATAATATTCCAGTGTTATTTGCCATTTAATATGCCCCAGCCAATTTGCCAAATAATATGCCAGTGTTATTTGCCATTTAATATGCCCCAGCCAATTTGCTCAATAATATGCCAGTGTTATTTGCCATTTAATATGCCCCAGCCAATTTGCCCAATAATATGCCAGTGTTAGTTGCCATTTAATATGCCCTTGCCAATTTACCCAATAATATGCCAGTGTTATTTGCCATTTAATATGCCCCAGCCAATTTGCCCAGTAATATGCCAGTGTTATTTGTCATTCAATATGCCCCTGCCAATTTGCCCAATAATATTCCAGTGTTATTTGCCATTTAATATGCCCCAGCCAATTTGCCCAATAATATGCCAGTGTTATTTGCCATTTAATATGCCCCAGCCAATTTGCCCAGTAATATGCCAGTGTTATTTGCCATTCAATATGCCCCTGCCAATTTGCCCAATAATATTCCAGTGTTATTTTCCATTTAATATGCCCCAGCCAATTTGCCCAATAATATTCCAGTGTTATTTTCCATTTAATATGCCCCAGCCAATTTGCCCAGTAATATTCCAGTGTTCTTTGCCATTCAATATGCCCCTGCCAATTTGCCCAATATGCCAGTGTTATTTGCCATTTAATATGCCCCAGCCAATTTGCCCAGTAATATGCCAGTGTTATTTGCCATTTAATATGCCCCAGCCAATTTGCCCAATAATATGCCAGTGTTATTTGCCATTTAATATCCCCCTGCTAATTTGCTCAATAATATGCCAGTGTTACTTGTCATTAATAAGCCCCTGCCAATTTCCCCAGTACATTCCCACCATCTCCCCACCACTTACTTTTTTCCTTGGTGGCAGGCAGCATGGTCTCCTCCATGCTGCCTGTTCGGCTCCCAGGCGGTTGTACCGACAGGTCACGTGACCCGGCGCGCGTATGACGTCATCATGCCGATCACGTGACCTGTCGGCACTTCGGTGTCACACTGCACAGGGAACCGAACAGGCAGCACAGAGGTTTCTTTGTGCTGCCTGTTCTGCTCCCGTGCAGCCTGGCAGGCAGGCAGAGAAAGTGAGGGGGATCTTCCGATCCCTTCTTACCTCCGTCTCTGCCTGCAAGCGTGTTTTTTTTTTTTTTTTTTAAAGCGTCAGGTTTTTTTTTTAAATAGGCAATTGCCCCATTGCCCCCCCCCCCTGGATCCGTCACTGGTGGGAAGGGTGAGAGCAAGGGTTGCCATGTACATTTTACAGCCAAGAAATCTTTGCAGTCTATACTACTCAAGCCAGACTATTTATCCACCTATGTTTTATACTCTACAAATATAGTATATAAGAAATTGACTTCTTTGATTGAAATAAACATTATCTACTAGATAACAATGTTTCCTGGTATTGTTTTGAATGAGATTATTACAGACTATATTGATGGTTTTTCTACTGCATGGCAAAAAGTCAGCAAGGGTTAGCATGTAAATTTAACAGCCAAGGTGAGTTACAAAAACCATCAGATAATAATCAAGGATAGGGTATTCAAAGCTTTGATAATGTGCTAAGAAACGTAAATCCATATTAAGTCCTTTGCTTCTGCAATCATGAAAAATGTATCATTTTGGCTTCACATGCCTCTTTCTTGGGTGTTTTTGAAGTTTCAGTATTTTGATTTATGCATGGAGTGACCTGTTTGGGTAAAGTGTTGTCCGTCTGGGGTGCCATGGTTATTTTCTGTTATCTGTGCATCTTTATCTTTTCATTCAGTTGATGTCAACTTGGTACATTGTATCATGTCAAAAACATTTTTGTGATGTGCAGCAGTATAATCTTGTAATGCTGTATTTCTAGTTGCCAGTGCCTGTATTATTTGGGCTATAAAAGTAGGACTCCCAAAAGCTTGTCATTCCAAGCTTTAGTCCAGTAAAAAGGTGTTACAAGATTCTGCAACATTCTGTTATTTTGCAACTATACTTCTGATAAAAACTTGCTGTTTAACCCTTTCAGGAGCAGGGATTTTCCTGGCAATTTTTCAATTTTTGATATGTGGTTGTTGAAACATAATTTTCCTCTCTCTCATTTAATGCACCCATACAAGTTATTTGTTGTTTTTTAGAGGAAAGTTAGAGCTTTATTTTGATAACCCATACATAACAATTATCTACAATTTAGTATTAAAAAATACATATATAAGGGGACAAATTTGGAGAAAATAATGTTTTTCCCTATTATTTTTCCAATAATAAGCTACACAACTAGTGCAACACTAACCCACTT
Source organism: Pelodytes ibericus (assembly GCA_036172795.1). NCBI lineage: Eukaryota > Metazoa > Chordata > Amphibia > Anura > Pelodytidae > Pelodytes > Pelodytes ibericus. The sequence continues at coordinate 25,025,930 of CM069867.1, read as the reverse complement.
ATCCCAACAGATTAACTAACTAATAAAACAGAAAATTATTGGTTCCCAAATTAACAAGAAAGCCAGAAAAAAAAAACTCTGAAAAGTGAGATGTCAGATCCACAAGGCATGCAGGGCTTAAATTAATGAAAGAAATATATTACAATGACATTTATTAAAAAAAGCTTAAAAATTGCACACATAAAAAAGGAAAAAATCCCAAAATGAGGGCCATTAAGAGGACGGAAACTGATCACAGTAACAAACTGAGCTTTGCTTCAGTGCGAGGCATGTCGTGGACCCATTTCAGACTTGTTGGCGGTGCGCACAGAGAGCCCAGCTGGCTCGAATGCATGACGAATTAACTCGTCATAAGGTCGCGAAAAGGTTAAAACATTTTATGAAGCTTGCCAGTTGTGTGTAAACAATGCATATTTCAGACACATACATCCAAATCTAACACAGCCAAGAAATGTGAAGGTCCTGGCATGTGAGCGAGACTTTTTAACCCCTTTCCAAACTTATGATGAGTTGATGGATCAAAGGCGCTGTGCTGATCTTGTCATGGATTTACTCTGTGTCATTAACTTGTCATGGATTTACTCTGGTGGCGCACTCCAGTCAATAACCTGCTTTACCCAATCACAGCGATCATATGTAATCACACGACAAAGCCAATGTTTTTAAACATCGACTTTGCCCCCAAATCACTCTTTGTGCCGCACATACCAATTGTGCCATGCATACTGATTGTGAGGTACAGAGTGACAAAACAGCAGCAGTACTTGAGATAAAAGATAATTATCCTTAGCAGTTCACAGTTTGTGATTAGTGTCCTTCCTAATTATTACATTGTTTTTATTTATTTTTTATTTTTGAAATTTTAGTGTTTTTATATATTAATTATATTTTAATATATTAAGTTAACCTGAGATATGTTCTCTTTAAGAGCTCCTCATATGTGGAATAACCTCCCTGATTCTCCCAAACCATCCTCTAGTCTAAAATCCCTAAAAATGAGCATCTCCCTAATCCTCAAAACAGAATGTACCTGTTATTAGTTTACAAACAACTGTATATACCATGTGTGTTCAGGTTTTTTCTGTGGGGGGCCACACTACAAAAATGTATGTGTGCATGGGCCACATTCATTTTTCATTCAGAGAAAATTATGTATATGTATATATTTGTATACTGTATAATACACACACAGTCACATGTACACAAATACACACACATACCCAAATACCTACAGTCACACTTTCACACACACACACACACACAGATTCACACTGAAAAACACATACATACATACAGATCTACACTGGCACACACTTAGATACAATCACACTTGCACACACACTTACATACAGTCACACTTGTACAAACACACTTGCATAAACGCAGTACCTTCCCACTCACACAGCTTTTTGTTTTTTGTTTTTGAACGGGGCTGAGAGATTCAATTTATACATATTTCTTGGTTTTGCTGCACTTGTAATGAGACTGATATACTCATTGGATACAGTATTACATTTTTGCCTTGTACAGACTTATACACATGTAACAGGGTTTTGAACAGGCCCACCTATACCCCTGTGGTCCTTTTCCCCAGTTAACTTATTTTGCTCTGCAGGGCAATCCTGAGTCTCCGCTACCTGGGAGTTGGGGTACATGACGACAGCAGTGCCTCCACCCAGTGGGGCATCCAGGGTATGGATGGGGGGTCCCACTGGGAACATATCTACACAAGTAATAAAACTGACACAGAGCTAACTTAAATATAACTTTGTATTGCACGGTAAAAGCACTATGCAAATAAATAACAGAGAAATAAACAACACAGTAAAATATTTAAAAGTGCAATGACTCATTTAAAGCAACCCGCAATAATTACTGCACACCGCTCCAGGCTCCACCCCACAAGCAGTCTGGTACCGTTAGTTGGTGCACATAGTTGGGGCACATAAGTATTGTAATCCACAATATGGCTGAAGTTAGAATGCTACTGGCAGGAAAATGGAAGACCAAGGACTTTTAGCTGTGTGCTGACTTTCAGGGTGCCCTGTGTGAGACAGGGGGAGAGGGTTTCAGCTTACCACTGCACCACAGGCTGCAATCACATCACTTCACCTGCTATCTCCTCAATGTGAAGCAGGCTTTGCCACACACAGCTCAGTATGCAGGTCTGCTGACATCTACATGCAGGAATATTCCTCCAGGATGCTGCTGTAATCCTTCTGGGCATTAGATCAGACAGGCCTCAGTTCCTAGTGCCCAACAACTGCTTAACAGTGTCTTTCTTCCTCTCTCTCTCCAGCTCTGAACGAACTTGTTTCTTAAAATGGAGTCAGGGTCTTTGTTTTTAGTCTTGTTCTCTAAAGCTCGCCATCTGCTGGGCACCACACAAAACTGCAGGCTAGTCAGTGACACAGCAGAAATGATTGTAATCCCAGAGGGGTTACACACAATTATCCAGTAGTGTTGAGTAGTTTAGAGTAGATTCATTTGTGTTATTTAGTAATAGGGACACCACCACTCAGGGCTGGCCTTAGGGGTGTGCGACCTGTGCGAGCGCACAGGGCGCAACACCCCAGAGGGCGCCCTCCCGCCCAAAGAAAAAAAAAGTTAAAAAAAATAAAAAGCCGATAGAGGCACTGGCTGGGAGAGATAAAAAGATCCCCCCTCACCAGCCCTTTGCTTGGCATGCTCTGCTAGATCCGGGGAGGGGACGGAGCTAACCGGCTGAGCGGTGTAGCTCCGCCCACACCCTGTGAAGCAGAGCAGCGTCTGCTTCACGAGGAGCAACTGGCAGCATGAGAAAGTGCTGCTAGGCTCCCCATGCCTGCATTATGCATGGGGAGCCGAGCAGCACCTACTCTTGCTGCCCTGGGCTCCCAGTGAAGCAGACGCTGCTCTGCTTCACAGGGTGGGGGCGGAGCTACACCACTCAGCCGGTTAGCTCCGCCCCCTCCCTGTATCCACCTTTGAAGGCAAAGGAAGGGGAGGGGTGGGAGAGAGAGACAGGGGCAGGGGGGGAGACAGAACAGCTGGAAGGGGGAGAGAGAGATACAGAACAGGTGGGGAGAGAGAAAGAACCGAGGGAGAGAGAGAGGGAGACAGAACAGGGGGGGAGAGAGAGACAGAACAGGGGGGAGAGAGAGAGACAGAACAGGGGGGAGAGAGAGACACAGAACAGGGGGGAGAGAGAGACAGAACAGGGGGGAGAGAGAGAGACAGAACAGGGGGGAGAGAGAGAGAAAGAACAGGGGGAAGGGAGGAAGGGAGGAAGAGAAAGACAGAACAGGGGGAAGGGAGGAAGAGAAAGACAGAACAGGGGGAAGGGAGAGAGAGAGAGACAGACAGGGAGAGAAAGACAGAACAGGGGGAATGGGGAGAGAGAGAGAGACAGAACAGGGCTAGAGATACAGAACGGGGGGGAGAGACAGAACAGGAGGGGGAGAGACAGAACAGGGGGGGAGAGAGAGACATAACGGGGGGGGAGAGAGAGACATAACGGGGGGGGGGAGAGACATACCGGGGGGGGAGAGACATACCGGGGGGGGGCAGAGAGAGACAGAACAGAGGAAGGGGAGGAGAGAGACAGAACAGACGGAGAGAGAGAGAACAGGTATGGGGGAGTTAGAGAGAGACAGACACGGCAATGAAGAGGAAAGGGACAAACATGGGAAGGGAGAGAGATACATACATGGGGGGGGTGCCACGGGGGAATCCCGCACAGGGCGCCGGAACACTTAAGGCGGCCCTGCCACCACTTACATAAGATGTAACTAGATTACCTGTGCATTTAAAACAATCACATAAATAAGACATTTGCTACTGTTTTTTCTTCTATTTTTTTAATAATTGCATATAAAAGTAAAAATAAAATTAGGTGTTTATCTCCTGCATCCATTTTGAGAATTTTACCCATGATGACATTCTCCAAAATCTTTCAGTAAGTCTCACTTTACAACTGTGGCCAAAACCTGCATGATGATGTCATAAGAAACACCCCTGCTCTCTTACTGGCTCCTATAAATCATAGGTCAGGACCAGGTGGCTGTGTACAACTTTTTTTTTACCTGCCTTCCAACACAAAGAGAGGAGATTGACCTGATCAAACCGGATCATAACTCCACCCCTTGTGATGTCATAGTTACATTACTCTCCCATGCAATGCAAGTCTATGATCTGCATTTTGACTTACAGACTGCATTCTGTGTCCCCAGTCCCAAAGTGAGATACTAGTGCTGTAAAGTCACTATGGGTGGCACCAAAAAACACTACATTACATGACCCCCTCCCCTCTTTATTACTACCCCCATAACCTCCATTACATGGCCGTATCACATCCATTACATGACCCCCATCACCAACATAACATGAACCCAGCACCCCAGGACTTAACTTGTGTCTAGTGGCAGCAACATGGTGTCCTACTATGCTGCCTGATTACTCAAGTGCCGACAGGTCAAATCCCTGGGCATGCCAAATAGGCAGTATGGAGGTTTGTCTGTGCCCTGGGCATGCCGAACATGCAGCATGGAAGTTTGTCTGTGCTGCCTGTTTGGCTACCCATGTTCCGGACACAATGCAGCTTTGTAGGCAGAGCAGTGGTGAGGGGAGATCTTCTGTTTGCTCCAGCCATTGTCTCTGTCGGCAAGCAAGCTTTTTAATTTTTTTTTAGGGACAGCTTTTTTTTTTACATTTTTTTTGCAGCCCTAGGCACCTGCCCAGTTTGCCTCATGCTTAATACAGAGCTGCTCTCACTATGGTTTGTGATGTATTGCACAAATATAGTGAAAGACACCTTTATTATGAGGAGTCACTGTATAATAAGATTGTCTGACAATCAACCAGAGAAGAGGTTTCAGCAAACTACCTTGCACATATTGGAAAACAAACTGCAAATACTCTGTACCAGGACATCTGAACTATTCCAGAACCAGGAAAAGGTAGGGGGTAGAGTTGAGCGGACACCTGGATGTTCGGGTTCAGCAGGTTTGGCCGAACTTCAAAAAAATGTCCGGGTCCGTGCTCGAACTTTACCCCGAACTTGACCCCGAACACAAACCCCATTGAAGTCAATGGGGACACAAACTTTTGGCCACTAAAATGCCTCTAAAAAAGTAATGGAAAGGGCCAGAGTGCTGCAAAAGGAAGTAAAATATGGGTAAGAGTAGGACAAGTGCCCTGCAAGCAAATGTGGATAGGGAAATAACTTAAAATAACATAAAATACATACAAATTAAAAATACAGCTGAGCCATAAAATAGCACTAGATGGAATCTTTGGAAGAACATAAATCTAAATATAAAGCATGGCTGCCAGGAGGATCAACAGAATTATCCATTTGAGAGAGGGTTGGAGTGAAGGGTATTCTCTTTCAGTTTCTACTAAGTGACCCATAGGTTGAGGAGGCGGTGTAGGTGGAAGCGGCGCTGGAGGAGGAGGAGGAGGCGGTAGCCAACAATGTTTTTTATATGTTTTTGTTTTTTTAAATTGGGGTAGCCCCAAAAATATTGGGACATATAACAGAAAACAAAGAATAAGTGCACTTGAGTATAACAATGACTGGGTAAGGCTGGTATAAATGTCTATTCTGCACAAGGTAGAGACAAGTCTGGTGGGATCCATGCCTGGTTCATCTTAATAAACGTGAGCTTGTCCACGTTGGCTGTGGACAGGTGGCTGCACTTGTCTGTGATAACGCCCCCTGCCGTGCTAAACACACGTTCAGACAATACACTGGCTGCAGGGCAGGCCAGCACCTCCAAGGCATAAAGGGCAAGCTCAGGCCATGTGCCCAATTTGGAGACCCAGAAGTTGAATGGGGCAGACCCATTAGTCAGTAGGTGTAGGCCTGTGCATACATACTGTTCCACCATGTTGCTGAAATGCTGCCTCCTGCTAAGACGTTGCATATCAGATGGTGGTGCTGCTTGTTGTGGCGTGCTGACAAAGCTTTTCCACATTTCGGCCATGCTAACCCTGCCTTCTGAGGTGCTGGAGGTGCCCCAGCTGCGTTGGCGACCTCTTCCTCTGCCTTCGCCTTGTGCTTCCATTGAGCCCCCGGTGTCATTTTAGAATGCCCTCAGCAGCGCATCTACCAGCGTGCGCTTGTAGTCGCGCATCTTACGATCACGCTCCAGTGATGGAATTAAGGACAGCACGTTGTCCTTGTAACGGGGATCCAGCAGGGTGGCCACCCAGAAATCAGCACAAGTTAGAATGTGGGCAACTCGGCAGTTGTTGCGCAGGCACTGCAGCTTGTAGTCGCTCATGTGTGCCAAGCTGCCCAGAGGCAAGGACAAGCTGTTCTCTGTGGGAGGTGTATCATCTGTGTCCTTCGTATCCCCCCAGCCACGCTCCAGTGATGCCCATGAGCTGCGTTGGGTGCCACCCTGCTGTGAACATGGTTCCTCCTCCTCATCATCATCATCCTCCTCCAAAACTGTGCCCTGGCTTGACAGTTGTGTACCTGGCCTATGCTGGTGCAGGAACCCACCCTCCAAGCCACTTGTGAATGACTGGCCTGATAACCGTGGAAATGACCCCTGTTCTTCCTCCTCATTCTTCCTCCTGTGCCACATCCTCTTCCATCATCGCCCTAAGCGTTTTTTCAAGGAGACATACAAGCGGGATAGTAAGGCTGAGAACGGCGTCATTGGCACTGGCCATGTTGGTGGAGTACTCGAAACAGTGCAAAATGGCACACAGGTCTCGCATGGAGGCCCACTCATTGGTGGTGAAGTGGTGCTGTTCCCCAGAGCGACTGACCCGTGCGTGCTGCAGCTGATACTCCACTATCGCCTGCTGCTACTCGCACAATCTCTCCAGCATGTGCAAGGTGGAGTTCCACCTTGTGGGCACGTTGCATATGAGGCGGTGAGCGGGAAGGCCTAAGTTACGCTGTATCGCAGACAGGCGAGCAGCAGCAGGGTGAGAACGCCTAAAGTGTGCACAGACGGCCCGCACTTTCTGCAGCAGCTCTGACATATCTGGATAGTTTTTCAGGAATTTCTGCACCACCAATTTCAGCACATGCGCCTGGCAAGGGATGTGCGTCAAACTGGCTAGGCCCAGAGCTGCTACGAGATTTTGCCCATTATCGCACACCACCAGGCCGGGCTTGAGGCTCAGTGGCAACAACCACTCATTGATCTGTTGTTCCATGCCCGTCCACAGCTCCTGCGCGCTGTGGGGTTTTCCCCCCAAACATATGAGTTTTAAAAGAGCCTGCTGTCATTTCCCCCTGGCTGTGCTGAAGTTGGTGGTGAAGGTGTTACGCTGAGGTGGTAGAGGAGAAGGAAGAAGCCGAGTAGGAGGAGGAGGCAACAGGAGGCGAAGAGAAATGCCCTGCAATCCTCTGTGGCAGAAGGACATGCGCCAAACTGCAAGGGGCAGTGTTCGCGGGTGGGTAGGGCCATACTTCCTCTTTCGTGTTTGGGAGATGGACAGTTGAATACTTCCATGGGACAGTGTTTTGATGCTTGGGGACGGTGGCTGACGTGGTGGCGTTGCTGCCACTTCCTCTATTTGCTCGGTGGCAGGTGCCACTGTGACTCCAGAGCTGGAGGAAGAGGCCAAGACCGCAGCAGAAGAGGAAGCAGTAGGAGCCTGAGACCTTTCTTGGGTTTTGAGATGCTTACTACACTGCAGCTCATGCTTTGCATGTAGATGCCTGGTCATGCAGGTTGTGCTCAGGTTTAGCACGTTTATGCCTCGCTTCAGGTTCTGATTGCACAGCGTGCAAACCACTCGTGTCTTGTCGTTGTCTAAAGAACTGCCATGCCAGGGAACTCCTTGTAGCTGGCTTTGGTGTGCTCGGCCCCTGGGTGCAGTGGGCAGTAGCAGGCGTACTGTCTAGGGGACGGCCACTACGGTTTTGCACCCTGCTCCCTCTTATGCTGCGCTGGTGCCTCTTTGCGACCAATGCCTCTTCCTCCAAACTGGATAAGTCACTCGCATGACCTTGATTCCATATGGGGTCTAGGACCTCATCATCCTCCACATCATCTTCCACCCACTCCTCAACCCTGCCCTCCTTGCCGGTCTGCACACTGCCGAAAGCCATAACAGTTGGCACCTGTGTTTCGTCATCATCAGAGACGTGCTGCGTTGGTCCTCGCATGTCCACATCCTGACACATAAGTGGTTGTGCATCAGTGCACTCAATCTCTTCCACTTCTGGGGCAAGGCTAGGTTTGAAGTACCCGCCAGCAGAGTCATCAAAAAGCAAAAGAGACTGCTGCATGACTTGTGGCTCAGACTGCTTGACTGATTTGCAAGGGGGTGAGGTGAAAGACAGATGGCCATGGGCTGCAGGTGTCAACTCTGAGCTTTCAGCAGGGGACCGTGTGGGAGACAAAGTGAAGAATCTGGAGGCACTGTCAGCCACCCAATCTACTGTACGCCTGTACTTGTTCTGGCCTCACCATTCTAAGAGTGGCATTCGGGCCTACCAAATAACGCTGAAGGTTCTATCATGTACTAGCACCTGAGGAAGGTGTTTCACTTGTGCGTGTTGCTGGCACAGATCGACCACATCCCCTACTTGTAAAAGGAGCTCCACCAACACCAGCAGCACCACGACCAGGGCCACGTCCCTTATTTGACGCTCTCCTCATTCTTTGCGGTCACCCACCAAAGTAACAGATGGTTTATGTCAGGCGACAATGTAACCGCCAATAGTCAATTTTTATTTGTATTTTTTTGTTTATTGGACTGCAAGAAATGCACCTCAAGATGTAAATGTACTATTTACCACCCAAAACAATTCGAATTTTTCAAAGGGCTCTGTAAGCACAGTATTGGACTGTTCTATTTGACTCTCAGGTATGAAGTGAACCGCAAGACGCAAATGTACTATTTACCACCCAAAACAATTAGAATTTTTCAAAATGCGCTGTAAGCACAGTATTTGATGGTTCTATTTGACTCTCAGATATGAAGTGTAATATTTAACTCCAAAAAAATTGCAGTATTTAAAAATGCCTAGATGTTGCCCACTGAGCTAACAGAACAGGATTAAAGTCATGTGCCTGGCACACATGCAGTTGCAAGTGCACTGCACTATCTGTGGCAATGGGCTCAGGGCAGGGTACAAATATGTAGTATAGCACCCACTAAAATAATCACTGTAATTTGAATAATTGCTGTAGTTTGAATAATAGCTGTAGTTTGCAGATTCAACAACGGAATTCTTTACTAATCTGCAGTGGCGTACTAAGGGGGGGGCGGGGGGGCCCGCCCCGGGTGCCACTGAGTAGGGGGGTGCCACCGATGCTGCCGGCACCCCCCCGCGCTGCTTACCTTTTTTTTTTTTTTTTTGTTCAGGCGGCCGAATCCCCTGGATGCGGCCGCCGGGTTTAAAAAAATAAAAAAAAAAAACACAGCAACCGGATGTGACGTTACGTCACATTCGGCGACTGTGTTTCCCTCCTCCGTGCAGGAGGGAAGAGAAGACTGCACGGAGGAGGCGTCGGGGTCCACAGACAGACCTGCTTCGGTAAGTGATGGGGAAGGGGGGGGAGGAGGGGGGGTTTAAACGAGCACAATATTCCTGGGCTCTGAGTTGCACGCTATTACTGGACTGTGACTGGCTTAATATTACTGGACTGTGACTGGCATAATATTACTGGGCACTGACTGGCACAATATTACTGGGCACTGACTGGCACAATATTACTGGGCACTGACTGGCACAATATTACTGGTATCTATAATTGTACAATTGAAAATATTGTGGTTGTTTTCTTACATTTTTATTATTGGGGGGGGGGGGGGTGCCACACTCAGGGTCCGCCCCGGGTGCCAAATGCTCTAGGTACGCCCCTGCTAATCTGTCCCTCACAGCTGCAGCATCCTCTCCCTACACTAAGAATAGCTCATGTGATGTGCGGTGACTCCAGCTTATATATAGAGGCTGGGTCACATGCTGCACTGGCCAATCACAGCCATGCCATTAGTAGACATGGCTGTGATGGCTTCTAAGGGAAAACGAGTCAAACGCTTGTTGATTGGTTCGGATTCGCTCAACACTAGTAGGGGGCAAGAACAATACTTTTCTACTGATGTGCAGAAAAAGTGTAGAGGTTTAAATGGCGCTTGTCCTATTTTACACAAGCTGCAAGTCAGGCAACTACCCCAAGTGCCTTATACATAAAACAATAGTGATACAAAAAGTGACAGTGCGCTAAAGTGTCAAACCAAGGTGCAAAATACAGGATATGTAACAGAAATATGACTCACGTAAATGTGGTCTCACAGATGGTTACTGTTACGGTTACTCCCAGGCTAGCTGGAAGCTGGACCGCTAGAAAGTCTGGATCCCAGTTTAGAGAGAGAGAGAAGCCACTTTGTTTCGATATCCAGACGGATCTTGTCAGTGTAGATCAATCCCACTAGCTATTTTACAGCTAGGATACTCTTTACCCACAAAACGAGTCAAGGCTGCGATTTGAAGGTCAAACAAGAACTGACCAGAACTGTTTAATGATTTAGAAACACAGAATATATACATGTTGAACATCTTGACAAACTAGATTAGACATAGGAACTATATTTAACCTAAGGACATACAAAGGGAAATCCTGCCTCACACCTTTCAGGAAACAAAGGTGTCAAGTTCAGATACACACAGGAAACTAAATGACTTACATAAGACAATGGGAAAGGTGACAATAATTAAAGGGATTAAAGGGGAGGATCCAATCTTAACTTGGGACAAAGACTTGGATCCTAGTAATTACAGTACATTCCTCTGCTTGGGAGATAATTGAGTTAACCTTTGTCAGCTCAATTATCTCCAAGCTAAAATATACAGGTTTTATACAATATTAATAACTTTAAAAATATGCATCACATTCACATAAAACATACATTTTCAGAATCAGCATACTTTAAATATGAACATATCTAAAAATCAAACAATTCCAGGGTAAATAACAGTTTTGTAACAGTTACAAATGGTTTCTTCAAGTTGTATACGTATCTCCAAACAAATAAAACAAATGTTAGAGCATATACAGTACAATTTTAAAAAGAAACATAAAATATCTTACACTTAAAAACATGAACAGATGATCCAAGATACCAATCCTGACAGGAACAATCAAGCCCCAGGAAGGAGAGAAGAAGTAGTGCCAAGCTTGACTATTCTCTAACTATAATGAAAGGGAATTGTAAATTCTTACTTTTTGCCTGGATTCTTAGCTGATCTTAAGTTATTATATGCATGGCTCATGAAGGATACAGGTATGTTGCTATGCACTGCACATGACTCATGTTTCATGTTTCAAATATGCATGCAGCAGTATCAAAACTGCTTTAATAAAAGGTGTTTAGTATGATGTACACATGGATACTTGTACATAAATATGTAATATGTGTGTAAATGACTATGCCTCAATGCAACGGTCGTGGATCCTGATGCATTATTGGTGTGTATTCATAGTGAATATGCATGGATCTGTATTTTTTTTATGTATAATTTGGATGCAGTTATCAGTTTGAAATAGCTTGGATCTGACTCGATGTGATCAGGCTACATAAAATCTGGGAAATATGCAATTATCCATCTATGAAGATGTGAAATATGCATGGATCGGGCTGTATAAATGTGAAATATGCATGGATCTGGTTGTGTAACTGTGAAATATGCGTGGTTCCGGCTGAAAAGATGTGAAATATGCAATGATCCAGCTGTGTAGATGTGAAATATGCATGGAACTGGCTAGATAAATGTGAAATATGCTGGGATCCGGCTGTATAAATGTGAAATATGCTTGGATCCGGCTGTATAAATGTGAAATATACAAGGATCCAGGTGTGTAGATGTGAAATATGCAAGGATCCAGCTGTATAGATGTGAAATATGCAAGAATCCGGGTGTGTAGATGTGAAATATGTAAGGATCCGGCTGTATAAATTTGAAATATGCTTGGATCCGGCTGTATAAATGTGAAATATACAAGGATCCAGGTGTGTAGATGTGAAATATGCAAGGATCCAGCTGTATAGATGTGAAATATGCAAGAATCCTGGTGTGTAGATGTGAAATATGTAAGGATTCGGCTACATAGATGTGAAATATGCAAGGTTCTGGCTATATAGATGTGAAATATGTATGGATCCGGCTGTATAGATGTGAAATATGCGTATATCTGACTGTATAGATGTGAAATATGCGTATATCTGGCTGTATAGATGTGAAATATGTGTGGATCTGGCTGTATAGATATGAAATATACATGGATCCGGTTGTGTAACTGTGAAATATGCAAGGATCCAGCTGTATAGATGTGAAATATGCAAGGATCCGGCTGTATAGATGTGAAATATGCATGGTTCCAGCTGAATAAATGTGAAAAATGCTGGGCTACGGCTGTATAAATGTGAAATATGCTGGATCCGGCTGAATAAATGTGAAATATGCAAGAATCCCGGTGTGTAGATGTGAAATATGCGTGGATCCAATTGTATAAGTGTAAAATATGTGTGGATTTGGCTGTATAGATGTGAAATATGGTTGGATCCGCTGTATACATGTGCAATAAGCGTGGATCTGACTGTATAGATGTGATCCGGCTGTATAGATGTGAAATATGCGTGGATCTGGCTGTGTAAATGTGAAATATGCGTGGATCCGGCTGTATAAATGTGAAAAATGCGTGGATCCGGTTGTATAGATGTGAAATGTGTAAAGATCCAGCTTTATATGTGTAATATGCAAGGATCCATGTGTGTAGATGTGAAACATGTAAGGATCCGGCTGTGTAGATGTGAAATATGTAAGGATCCGGCTACATAGATGTTAAATATGTAAAGATCTGTCGATATAGATGTGAAATATGTAAAGATCCAGCTGTATAAATGTGAAATATGTAAAGATCCCGCTATATAGATGTGAAATATGCTGGGATCCGGTTGTATAAATGGGAAATATTTATGGATCCGGCTGTGTAAATGCGAAATATACAAGGATCCAGGTGTGTAGATGTGAAATATGTAAGGAATCGGCTACAGAGATGTGAAATATGCAAATATCCTGCTGTATAAATGTGAAATATGTAAGGATCCAACTTTATAGATGTGAAATGTGTAAAGATCCAGCTTTATATGTGTAATATGCAAGGATCTGGTGTGTAAATGTGAAATATATAAGGATCCAGCTGAATAGATGTGAAATATGTAAAGATCTGTCTATATGGATGTCAAATACGTAAGGATCGGGCTATATAGATGTGAAACATGTAAGGATCCTGCTGTATAAATGTGAAAAATGCATGGATCGGCTATATAGATGTGAAATATGATGGGATCCAGCTGTATAAATGTGAAATAGATCTATTATATCTGGCATTGGGAGCCTGGGAGTGTGTCTGCCAGAGCTTGTGGACGGTTACCTGCAGTTGTTACCCCAAAAGTATACGTGCGGGATACTAAACATATTCTACAAAAAATGGCTAACATTGTGTGGAAGATATATTATAATTGGCTGCCCCTAGATGTATCTTCTTTGCAGTCATGTATTCCCCCATACTTGGCAAAATAATACTGGCATTTTATTGGGCAAATTGGCTGATGCATATTAATGGCAAAATAATACTGGTATATTTTTGGGCAAATTGCTTGGGGCATATTAAATGGCAAAAAAATACTGGCATATTATTGGGCAAATTGGCTGGGGCATATTAAAGGAAGAGAGCATATTTAAAAGAAGAAAAACTACCACAACTAGAGGACATAGTCTAAACTTAGAGGGGCAACGATTTAAAAGTAATATCATGAAGTATTACTTTACTGAGAGGGTAGTGGATGTATGAAATAGCCTTCCAGAGGAAGTGGTAGAGGTAAACACAGTCAAGGATTTTAAGCATGCGTGGGATAGGCACAAGGCTATCCAAGCTATAAGATAGGGAACTGGGGACTAATAAAATTAGGGGCAAAATAATACTGGCATATTATTGGGCAAATTTGCTGGGGCATATTAATGGCAAAATAATACTGGAATATTATTGGGCAAATTGGCTGGGGATTATTAATGGCAAAATAATACAGGCAAATTGGCGCATATTAAATGGAAAAATAATAGTGGCATATTATTTGGTAAATTAGATGGGGCATATTAATGGCAAAATAATACTGGCATATTATTGGGCAAATTAATGGCAAAATAATACTGGCATATTATCGGGCAAATTGGCTGGGGCATATTAAATGGCAAAATACTGGCATTTTATTGGGCAAATTGGCTGATGCATATTAATGGCAAAATAATACTGGCATATTGTTGGGCAAATTGCTTGGGGCATATTAAATGGCAAAATAATACTGGCATATTATTGGGCAAATTGGCTGGGGCATATTAAATGGAAAAATAATAGTGGCATATTATTTGGTAAATTAGATGGGGCATATTAATGGCAAAATAATACTGGCATATTATTGGGCAAATTAATGGCAAAATAATACTGGCAAATTATCGGGCAAATTGGCTGGGGCATATTAAATGGCAAAATAATACTTGCATATTAACAGCAAAATAATATGGGCATATTATTGGGCAAATTAGCTGGGGCATATTAATGGCAAAATAATACTGCATATTATTGGGCATATTGGCTGTGGCATATTAATGGCAAAAGTAATAGTGGAATATTAATGGCAAAATAATACTGACATACTAATGGGCAAACTGGCTGTGGTACATTAATGGCACAATAATACTGGCAGATTAAAGGCAAAGCTGTGGAATATTTAATATTTAAACTGACCTGCATATGTTAATGACAAAGTGACTGTGGCATGTTAATTGTTACCTGACTGTGGCTTGCCCCTGGTATAATGGGCTTTTTTTTATTGTTGGCAAAAAAAAAAAAACGGACTCTTCTCTTAATGTGTCCATTCCTGCTTCTGCCTGCCTGGTCTGTGCACTCCTAGCTTCACTCCTGCTGAGTGCCAGGAGACACACTGATGATCGATGCACGAGGGGGCGGAGTTTCCTGTCTGTGCTCCTCATACAGACTTCCCCCTTGTGCCGGAGCAACAAAAACAGATGCAGCAAGGGGACCATGTGGATGAATACCGGGCACTAGGTCTAATTTCCTGGTACCATGGTGACCTGGTGCCCGGGATTTATCGTGCCCTGCTTGCTGCTCACCTCTCCCTGCTGCCTGCAAAACAAATACCAGTCTTAACATGACCGGTATTTCAGCTTTACTGGCACTGGCTCCTACCTCTCAATTACCAGCTGTGCCGGTAAATTACCGGCCAGGTGGCAACCCTAATTGAGAAAAAAAATGCTGACTCTCAATTATAATAATTTGCTACTCAGTTATTTCTTGCAGACCGATTGGGCATATATATATAAATCTGGTCTAACTATGCAGTGGGTCCTGGTACAGAACTTTGCCTTGAAACAAGGCAGTGCTCTAGGAGACAGCTAGTACCTCTTCCAGGGCATATGGGGACTAATCATTGGATTTTAAATATGTCAAAGGTATTTTGTTTGACATTGACATATACTGTATCTAAATTGAGAGAGCAGCTTCAGTTTATAATCTTTAGAGTCCTGTTAAAACAATCAAAAATGAGGCTGAAGCCAACTGTGGGAAATCTTTAGAATGGAGTTTTTGCATAGGGAAAGTGTATGTTTGTTACTCCAGCTGATTTAATTATTCTCGTTTCTGTAATACTACACTTAAATTGTAATACTAAAATATGCTATTGTCCCATTTCCAGCCATGAACAAAGTAAGGATGCTAGAGGAAGGAGTGGCAGACAGAATCCAGATGTTGCTTAGGTCAGAAATGCCTCCAGTTCAATTCAAACTTCTGGGAACACTGAGGATGCTGACAGATGGGCAAGGTACATTTCCTTTATAAGGCCTTCATGAAACAGAAACACCATGTGATTAAAACTATGCTTTCTCTTTCAAAAGGAGATCAATGAGCTTAGAGACGCAAATCAAGATGTTAAATGTGAATTCCATTTTGATGATATTTATTCCTTAGTTGCAGGTTGCTATTTGGAAACAGTTTTCCATGTTGTAGGCATGGGCATGTAGACATGTTTCTATGTATAACCAAACCCGCTATGGAAACAAATAGGGAATGCATATAACTCTTTTTCAGTTAATGCAGCATCTGAATGTTATTTTAGTATTTATAGGAAATGCACAGAATCATATCTCCCAACTCTTGCCCATGGCAATTCAGGACATTTGCAGGGGAGGGAGGGGTGGAGCTTGGGATGTCAAGAGTCAGCTCTACTATGCATGTTTCTCAGACACCATAGACTTCTATTTCTACTGTGGGATTGCAGTCTTAAAGCCTATTGATTTAAACCTCTGTCCTGAAAAGAGGGTCCTGGGCAACAAGTGGTGCTGGGAGGTGGGCAAGTGCTCCTGACTCCATAATATCTAAATATATTGTCCACAAGGTTTGGGGACTAGTCAAAGGACTTCCCAAACACCATAATAAATAAAACAACCCCTCCGTGGTTTCCATGGATAGCCAAAGTCCTCCAAACCTCATAATAAATATAATTGGGGTCCAAGGCCAAAGGCCATGAGATATTAAATGATTCCCTACCTATGCCCCCCCCCCCCTCTACCTTGCCCAGGTTTGAGTGAAAGTATTAATAATATGATCTGTACCAGGGAGTGAATATCCCTCGTTCCTCAGCTTCAGCCCAGTGAAAGGGGCCATCCAAGAATAAAATTAAAAAAGACCCCGTCTAAATAGTTTCTAAATGTTCTCCCGAGTTCAAAAATCTGCATGTTTCCATATTTTTCGGTATTTTTTTGCAAGTTATGGGGCAAAAACCAAAAATAGTGTTTTTTGTTTTGTTCCTATATTGATCTTTTGACCCCAACCCGAACCCAAAATGTAACCCTAACACTAACTTTAACCCCAACTCTAATCCTTATTATATCCCTTAATATTTTTTAACTTTAATTTAATTTTAACCCTATCCCTTATGCTATATTGACGGAGCATGCATGCTCCGTCAATATGGCTCCCCACGATCGCTCCGTGGGGCTATTGTGGGGGTCCTGAAATAGAAATTTCGGTGCTGGCTATTGCCTCGATGTCGAGGCAATAGACCAGCACTGTTAAAGAGGTTTTCGCGATCGTTGATTGCGAAAACCGCTTCATCCAATGCAGGACGTGCCTGGCACGTCCTTTGTCGTTAAGGGAGATTCTCCCAGGACGTGCCTGGCACGTCCTTTGTCGTCAAGGGGTTAATGCTGAATATTATTGTAGATACAGTCAGCAAAACGTAGGTCTTTATTCATGAAAGATACAATTGCAGGGGATTGAGATGGGAATTTCAAACTTAAGGCCAAAGTAGTCATTAGAAAAATGCTAGAATTTCCTTTGTCCTTAACTTTAAAATTCCCATCTCAATTCCCTGCAATTCTCTCTTTCATGAATAAAGCCCTGATTATTTGCACTGTAGATTTACTGTAGTTAGTTCTACCTGCCAGGTTTTTTTTCCCTGCTCTCTAGGTCTAGTTAAACTGCCCTAAATTCCTCCCTTGTTGCTGTTCCAGTGGGCCCTGGATGCCCATGTATAAAAGATACAGTCTATCACAGATTAAGATTCACTGATTACATGGTTATAATTGATTCCAACACTAAACCATTGTTATCATAAAATTCCCACTAACCATGTGTGCCAAATGCTTTGATTTCTTACATTATATATTTTTTCTTAATTATAACTTTTTGGGAAGCTGATACCGCCAGGATGCTGGGGCAAGATTCTAAACTTTTGACCCGATTAGTTCAGTGGTGTGAAGCCAAAGATCATATAGGAGTACGAGGAGAAGCAAACCGACTAATAGCATCCCTTCTTCGTCACAGCAAATCTCAGGTAATTAAAAAGATATTGTGCATCATATGGCATCTGATGATGTAATAAAAAGTATAAAAAAAAACAGTTGCCCCAAGGCTGATTGGTGTGGCAGATCTAACTCTGCAGAAGTGCTACATGCAGGTCTCGTTTGTGAGGTAGATTTAAGGGGAGACACCATTTTATAACAGTCCAAGCAGAGAGAGATTTTAAACTCTGTTTTAACAACTGTGGGGTTGTGGGATTCTGCACCCACACAGAGTACTATGTTCCTGCAAAAAGCACTGTCCTCTAGAGAATAACTGAAAATCCAGACACTTTATTGTACAGTCCACGTCAGCAGGCAGTATTGAAAACATAAATTAAACTCCTACAAACTATTCTAGCTCATCTGAGATCTTACAAATATGCATTTGCCTTACTGTCTGGGTTTAAACTAAATAAAACACAGGTTTGACCAACTATGTAAGAGTTTGCTGCACTCCAGCATTTGCAGCCTAGTATTCTGATTCCAGAAGTCACTTTTGCCTGTTGACCAGACGGATTTATTTCAGTCACTGCTGCTGAATAATTGCAGCTGAGGACTGTGTTGGAGTAAGTTAGAATTTCTGATCTGGACTCTATTTCTTTTTATAAACTGCGGAGTATCGCACCAGCCTTCCCCACTCTCCGAATACTACACCCCAGAGGCTCAAATATCACCATATCATTAAGTTGCATACAACACATACTCCCATTGGGACTAAACATTATATGCCTCCCTAATAAATATAGAGGAGACATACACTCCATAACAGATACAACATGTATGCATGGTGTTAACAAGAGACATGAAGAAGTATACCAGCATTCTTGAATCCAGTGTAAAAAAGTAGATTTAATGAAGGTATAAAGTGCGCATAGGAATCCAGCGTTTCGCGTCCTGCAACGCTTAATCATAATTAAGTGTAATGAAGGCATATCTTTCTCTTGAATGAGTAGAAAAAGGAAAAAAAGTGACACTAACACAAACAATAATGTGAATCAGTGAAAAATAAATAAACAATACTCCTCCTCTGGCACTGCAGCACCCACTTAAGTGATCCTCGAGCACTTAATACATGTAGAAAAAAGGGGAGACTGAGGCGCATGTACCGGGAGAGAAAAAAATATATAATAGTGCAACACTGCGAAAAACACTTGAAAATATTGGAAAGGCTGGGGAATACACTCACAAACAAATTTGTCATTCAGGCTCATCAAGGTAGTAGAAAATTCAGTTTTAATCCGTACATCTAAAAAACATATTAAAAACCATAGCGCAGTAACCTTAACACATTTAAGGTGATTAAAAACAAATACACGTACAACAGAAAAAGCACAGTAAAGTGCAAACTTGCGTAAGAGTAAGTCTCTTTCCTGCTGCCACCAGGATGGAACACTTCAGAGCAGCTCTTAGATTACGTGAATCCGGTCTTTTCTCAACGCGTTTCGCCGGCTGTATCGCCGGCTTCCTCAGGAGATAAGTTGTATGTGCAACAGTGTGCAAAAGTAAAGTGCTAGAAAGTGCTTCTGACCCTCCCTTAATATAGGGTCTAAGTAAATAATTGATAGAAATCACCTGTAAAAAAAAGAATTGAAACGAGGCACTAGCCTGAAACACAAGCAGGGGGAGGAGAAAACCTGCTAAGTGTTCCAAGCTGTGCTCAGTCATGTGGCCAAGACCAGCGAGTAAGATCCGCCCTTTCCAACACACCTCCTATAGAATGACCAATCAGCGCTAGGGAGGACTCACTGTGACGTCATACTGGGCGTCAATCTAATACCAGTGAAAAAAACTGGATAGATTGTCCAGGACACATGACCTCTCATTCATAACAAACAATACATTTAGAAAAAAAACTGACAGACCTGCATAGAAAATGCCTCGTCTGTCAAGTATATACAATGCTGAGTGTTAAAAGGAACATTAGATGAGAAAAAGAGAAAATATAAAGATAAAATAGAAATAAAAATGAATAGGTGAAATGAGAGAGAATAAAACTACAGCAAAGAAATAAGAAAAAACGAAAGAGAGAGTTTATAAACCGACTCAGTATAAAGATAAAAAAAAAAAAATGAAAAAAAGAGAAAAATTAAATGTGTGTGGAAATACTTGGAATAAGGATAGTATAGATGAATATGGAATAAGTATAGATGTAGACCCACATTAGAATTAGAATTTAAAGTGGTAGTATAAAAGTGTGGGATATAAAAACTAAAAAGGGAAAGGTATAAATATAAAAAATGTATTAAATGGAATATATAAAAAATATATTATGGTGACTCGGCGTTTGACAGAGTCTGTGTACAGACTAATCTGAACATCATTATTACATGTACAAATTAAAAAAGAGAGTCATACAGAAGTATAGGGCAATATTGATGTGTGAGCACTTTACTTTTGCACACTGTTGCACATACAACTTAACTCCTGAGGAAGCCGGCGATACAGCCGGCGAAACGCGTTGAGAAAAGACCGGATTCAAGTCATCTAAGAGCTGCACTGAAGTGTTCCATCCCGGTGGCAGCAGGAAAGAGACTTACTCTTACGCAAGTTTGCACTTTACTGTGCTTTTTCTGTTGTACGTGTATTTGTTTTTAATCACCTTACACGTGTTAAGGTTACTGCGCTATGGTTTTTAATATGTTTTTTAGATGTACGGATTAAAACTGAATTTTCTACTACCTTGATGAGCCTGAATGACAAATTTGTTTGTGAGTGTATTCCCCAGCCTTTCCAATATTTTCAAGTGTTTTTCGCAGTGTTGCACTATTATATATTTTTTTCTCTCTTCCCGGTACATGCGCCTCAGTCTCCCCTTTTTTTGGAATGTGTAGTAAATAGTTCAAATCTATTATGTGTAGTATATCTTGATTTGGACCAGTTCTGATATGGCCTTGGATTGTCAGCATGTGTGTTATTTGTAGGAAGACTAGGTCGACTATTAGGTTTGGTGTTAGTAAAGGAACTTCTGATCATGTGTTTGTTGATTTTGTCCCAATTCCTGATTCATCCAGAATAATAATCTAGTTTGTCCCTGTTGATTTGTTCTTTCTTTCGCCATCTAATATCTTTCTCAGTGAGTGTGACCTCAATCTCTATCTATTTGTGAATTTCTAGATAGGTAGGATCTTGTTGAACAGGTTCTAATTCCTGTTTGGTTAGTTCTATTTCTTTCTCTAGTATAAGACGCTCTTTCTTCTTTTCTTCCAATAGGTGTTCCATTAGTGCAGAAGAACACATATCTAGAATTTTATTCCATCCATAAATAAAGTGGTCATCATCCTTCTTATATGTTGACCCTTTATTGATCCTTAAACCTCTTGGGATAATTTAGTTGGCAAAGTAAAATTTCAGACTGGCTACACCATTGTCTGGTTTCTTGATCTAAAAGCTTGTGCAGGGCCAATATAAGGAGCTCTCCAGGGACCTGTTCATTAATAGAAATGTACAAAGAACAAGAGGTCACCCCCTGAGACTGGAAGAGCAAAGATTTCATAGGCAGCAAAGGAAGGGATTCTTTACGGTAAGGACAATAAAATTATGGAACTCACTGCCAAGAGAGGTAGTGCTATCAACCACAATAGATGCATTTAAAAATGGTCTGGATGTTTTTTTAGAAAAGCAGAACATACAGGGGTATTAATAATAGAATGAGCATTAATAATAGAGCTTTTTGATCCAAGGAGAAATCTGATTGCCCTTTTGGAGTCAAGAAGGAATTTTTTTTCCCCTAGGAGGCAACATTCGAAAAAGCTTCCTTAGGGTTTTTTTTTGCCTTCTTTTGGATCAAAACCCTGAAATGATAGGTAGAAGGGTTGAACTTTATGGACTTGTGTCTTTTTTCAACCTAAATTACTATGTTACTATGTTACTATGTTACTTGTAACTTGTTAGACAAAAAGTCTGTATTGTCTGTTTCAATATCGTTTACTGGGGACTGTGTTTCCAAATTGAGTAGTGTAGAGAGAAAATTCTGTCTGTCATTTCTGATAGAGAAAGACATACTGCAAATAAGATTAGAGCTCTGAGTCTTAGTGTTAGTCAGGAGAAAAACATATAAAGTTAGTGGTGCAACAAGTGCACACACAAAATTAGAACCACAGACACCAAAAAAAGTTAGGTACATTATGACCTATACAATAAAAATTAATGAAAAAACTTGCTCAGCCCGAAAGTTGAGCTAAGGGAATATCTGTGCCTTTAAAAACAGTAAAAAGGTAGCAATATCACCAATATAGAAATTGCACTACAGGAGTTGTTGCAATCTAGACAAATGTTTGCAATAATAAATAGTCAATAAAAGTTCATCCAGTGAAAGGGTGTACCTAAAAGGATGTAAATGAACAAAACATAGGGTAGACTGTACCAATGAAGTTATGCAGACACGCAATGTAATACAGAAAGGTAGAAAACATCAGGCGTATCATGAATAAAATAAACAGCAGCTTAAAGATATTATCTTAGCTTCAGAGTGCAGCGATCCCGCTTCAAACTTCGGAACAGGAAGTATGAGGCCATCGGCTTGGGGTACTCCACTTCGGCTGACAAAACAAATATTCCAGGAGGCGCGAGGATGCCTTCTCTCAGAAGCCGGTAACTGCTGTATGGATGCGTTACACAGCTTGCTATTGGCTGCTGCACCAGGGGCATAGAAGTCATAGGATACAGCATACATTAAATACTTACAGGTTAGCCCTGTATCTCTCTCACACACACACAGTATTTCGCGCACACACACACACACACACACACACAGTATCTTGTGCACACACACGCACGCAGTATCTCGCACACTCACACACACGCACGCAGTATCTTGTCACTCACACACACACACACACGCCTAATCTTGCGTGCGCGCACGCACGCAGTATCTTACATGTGCGCACAGGCACCCAGTATTTTGCTCACACGCACGCAGTATCTCGCGCGAGCGCACACAGTATCTCACGCACGTGCACACGCATGCAGTATCTTGCGCGTGCACACATGCATCAAGTATCTCACGAGCGCACACACGCACGATCGCACACACATGCACGCAGTATCTCGCGCACACACGCACGCAATATCTTGCGCACTCACACACACGCATGCAATATCTCGCGCACTCACACACGCAGTATCTCGCGCGCGCACACATGCATCAAGTATCTCACGCAAGCACACACGCACGAACTCGCGCACACACACGCAGTATCTCGCGCACTCTCACACACACATGCAATATCTCGCACACTCACACACACATAGTATCTCACGCACTTACACACACGCAGTATCTTGCGCACTTACACATGCACACAGTATCTCACACATACACATGCACACAGTATCTTACACATACACATGCATACAGTATCTTACACATACACATGCATACAGTATCTCACACATACACATGCATACAGTATCTCACACACACACATGCACACAGTATCTCACACATACACATGCACACAGTATCTCACACACACAGACACACAGTATCACATTCACACACACATAGTATAACACTGACACACTTACACACAGTATCTCACACATACACACGCACACAGTATCTCACACATACACATGCACACAGTATCTCACACATACACATGCACACAGTATCTCACACATACACATGCACACAGTATCTCACACATACACATGCACACAGTATCTCACACATACACATGCATGCAGCATCTCACACATACACATGCATACAGTATCTCACAGTCACATACACATGCACACAGTATCTCACACATACACATGCACACAGTATCTCACACATATACATGCACACAGTATATCACACACACATACACACAGTATCACATTCACACACACAGACACACTGTATCACACTCATACACACAGTGCAAAAGGAAAGATAGGAGACTCAGCACACCGTTTAAGGGAGTTTAATCCACCAACAAATAACAACGTTTCAGCCCAGCACTGAGCTTTTTTCAAGTCTTGAAAAAAGCTCAGTGCTGGGCTGAAACGTTGTGCTGAGTCTCCTATCTTTCCTTTTGCATTATGGGCGTGAATGACGCTCCCTCGTGGCACCCGATACTTGTAAGTGTGCAGACCCATTCATACTTTTCACTATTAACGAAATATAGATATCACAGATTGAGCATACAGTGTAAGGCCTTTGTTTACTATGTCTCTTACACAAAATATATGTATATCTATTATGTATTGTGTATGTTACTTTAAGTAAGGCTGTTCATAATTTAAATGCTAAGGTTACATGTTAATTTACAAAACACTCTTTGGTTTACTGCCCACAGGACGTAGTGAAAGCAATTCAACAGGCCAAAGGAATCAAGCACCTGGTGTCCATGACAACAAGCGAGCATGCTATTATGCAAAATGAAGCACTCATCGCACTGGCTATTGCATCAGCAATTAACCTTGGTATCAGACTAACTATCTTTGGAAAAAAAGCTAGAAACCCATAGGGGCAGCATGTACTATATTCCCTAAAAGGACATGTTTTAAAACATAAAAAAAATTACTAACTCAATGCTAGTTTATAATTGCATGCAAAATGTATTCATTAACATTAAATTATGTTCTAAATGTGTCTGTTGTGTCTCCTGTTTGTGACATCACCTGTGACAGAAACTTCTGGTTCTGTCACAGGTGCTAGAGAGGACTAAAGACTAGTCTCCTTTCTACAGACTATGGACCCAGGCCTTGGAAGGGGTTCTGTTTTGTGGAGGTTGGTACAGGGGCCCACGTTACCCCATGTATTATGGAACCTGAAGACTGTTGAGTTTAGATACATATTTGGGGGTCCTTTGTTTCATTGGGGTACCAGCCTTACCTCCCCAGACATAGCTGCAGATGACATCCCGACATAGGAAAAGGATACTTTGTTTTAATGTTTGTGTGAAAAAGTATGAAGGGGTTGTGTACAATGTTCATGTGGAGGTGTTAAGAAATGTTTTTGTGTGTCTTCCTGTTTGTAATTATGTTGATGTGATTTGTTACTTCTTTGTTGTGGTGTGAACTATGAACTCTCAGGATGTTACCTGATTATCTTCCTGCAGGATGTCATTAAATATCCTGAGTTTATTGACTTATGTTAACTTTGTGTCGTTTTATTCCCCTTGTTTCACTATATTGTCAATATATAAGTTGGTCTGTTTTGAAAAAAGAGAGGTCTTCCCCAATTGTTTGCTGTAAGTACATTCCTGAAGCCGAGTCTTCATTGTCAGCATTGAACTGAACACTTGGCAGTCATAGTAAAGGCTTGGTAAAGGCTGTATTTGGAGGCAGAGTGGTGAATACCTACCTCCCTCTACAGTAGGTAGAGGACCCTGGACCAACACCAGCTCTGGTCACAGTCCACTACTGACCTCTCTTCAGCCTCGCCTCATAAAGTTTCCACTTCTGAGACCATTATTCTGGGGGAGATATAGTCTCTGACTTGCCCCCGGTCTCAGCAATGTTCCCCTTCAGTATGATACACCTAGGGGAGTGGAAGCTATATGGGTTCATATTGTCACAATGTCATAAACAAATATTTAAAACATACTTTTATCTAAATGTATACATTTCCAAGCAATTCTGCTAACACAATGTATATTTTAATTTTTATTTTTTTTGTTCTCTAGTCACAGAACATACATCAAAAAT
This sequence comes from Pelodytes ibericus, assembly GCA_036172795.1. Classification (NCBI taxonomy): domain Eukaryota; kingdom Metazoa; phylum Chordata; class Amphibia; order Anura; family Pelodytidae; genus Pelodytes; species Pelodytes ibericus. Next base: position 25,000,414 of record CM069867.1, on the reverse strand, counting down.
ATATATACTGTGTGTGTGTGTATGAAGCGCCTAGAGGCTTAAATGAACAGATTGTGCTTTCCTCTTTTTTGCTATCCAGATGATTGTGTCCGTGGTCATATATATTTTTTTTCTTTTTTTCATTTTCTTATTTGTTTTCTTATTTTTTATTTTAGATTTTTGTATCTGTTGATGGTTGGGGTTCTTATAAGTACCGTATTTTTTTGCAAATATTAATTACATGTTGTGGGATTTCGAATGGTATTTATTCTAATATATTTATGATTGCATATGCACAAAGCTGTGCTTCTATGTGAACTTACCGACCCCCTCTAGGCACTTTATTTGCATGTTTACTGGTATACACACTCTATTTGTATTGGTCTAACACTTGGACAGGTCTTCTAGCTTATATGAATAGATCACACTTATTTCGCTATTTGCACTTGTTTCTTTTCTCTCACACTTTATCTCTAGCCTTTTCGGTGGCTTAGGTAGCGTATACTCTTATCCACATTTAACACTAGTTACTGCGTCTTACTGTTCTATCCTCCCTGTTAGCAGTTTGTTTGATATGCTGTTACGTTGCTGTTGTAGCAACTCACTAGCCAACCAGAGCACTTCCTTAGGTAAGGTTTCTTTGTGTGTTTCTATTGGTTCTTATCTTAAGTGTTCCGTCGTCTTGACAACTGTACGCACGCATGTGCACTTTAGTACTCTTCACGACTATCTTCCCCGTTACTTGTTACTTCTGGGTTTCGGTGAACATTTCCACACGGTGGGTGAGTATTGGCTTCTTCTCCTCCACTCCGTTGCATTCTGCTTTCCTATTGGTTTGTTGTCTCTATTTATATGGGTTTTAGTGTTTGGAGTGTTAGTCTTGATAAAGGTCCAGAAGCTGGACCAAAATGTCGACTACTTGTTAATTACCGACTTGAGTATCGACTAATAACAATGAAGATGTTTTTCTATCAAGACCCGTGAGTGCGTGTTTTTGTTTTTGGACTTGTGCATGTATTGTGCTACACAGCACCAGGGCTATCAACACCTTGTAAGCTGTATAGCTGAGTGCACCTTCCTTGGATTTGTATATATATATATATATATATATATATATATATATATATATATATATATATATATATATATATATTGTGTGAGCAGAATTGCATGGAAATATATACATTAAGAGAAGCATTTGTTTTAAATGTCTGTGAGTTCTCCTGTTTAAGACATCACCTGAAGCTTGATAGGCAAATTACTCATTTAACATTGAAAAGTAATTAATTGGTGTTGTCTGTGATGGGAACCCTCTTGGGGTCCTGGAGAGAACTAAAGGCTAGTCTCCTTACTACAGACTATGGGACGTGGTATTGCAAGGGGTTCTGTTTGTGAAGGTTGGTACAGGCAGTGGTGTATCTTGATTTTGTGCTGCCCTAGGCAGACAAAATCCAGGCACCCCCTACCCAAGCTGCACACCCACGTTACACACCTAAGACATGCCCCATCATTCAGACTCACATCAAGCTCACACTCCCATCACACTCAGTCACACACTCCTACTCCCATCACACTCAGTCACACACTCCTACTCCCATCACTCACACTCTGACTCCCATCACACTCAGTCACACACACTGTCTCCCATCACACACACTCTGACTCCCATCACACTCAGTCACACACACTGTCTCCTATCACACACACTCTGACTCCCATCACACTCAGTCACACACACTGTCTCCCATCACACACACTCTGACTCCCATCACACACACTCTGACTCCCATCACACACACTGTCTCCCATCACACACACTCTGACTTCCATCACACTCAGTCACACACAGTCTCCCATCACACACACTCTGACTCCCATCACACTCAGTCACACACAGTCTCCCATCACACACTCTGACTCCCATCACACACACACACACACACACACTGTCACACACACACACACACACACAGTCTCCCATCAGCACTTACCTTTCCCTGGCAGGCAGGCAGCATGGTCCCTCCATGCTGCCTGTTCGGCTTCCCGGCGAATGTGCCGACAGGTCACGTGACCGGGCGCGCGTATGACGTCAGCGCGCCCGTCACGTGACTGTCGGCACTTCTGTGTCGGCACACTGCACGGGGAGCCGAACAGGCAGCACGGAGGTTTCTCTGTGCTGCCTGTTCGGCTCCCCGTGCAGCCTGGCAGGCAGAGCGATGGTGAGGGGGGATCTTCCGATCCCTTCTCACCTCCGTCTCTGCCTGCAAGCGCGGTCTTTTTTTTTATTTTTTTTTAAAGGGCCGGATTTTTTTATTTTTTTTTATTTATTTATTTTTTTCAGTGCTGGGGGGCGCTGCCGCCCCCCAAAATTTGCCGCCATAGGCATCCGCCTAGGATGCCTCGCGGTAAATACAGCACTGGGTACAGGAGATCTGTTTGGACTGCTCCCCCCCCCCCCCCCCCGGTACCATTATGCCACATTACCACAAGTTCTAAGGACCCTAAAGACTGTTTGCGTTTGGATACAGTTTTGGGGTTCCTGTGTTTCATTGGGGTATAAGGTGATCAGCCCAGACCAGTCTTTCCTTCCCCCAAAAAGCTGTAGATGGCATCTTTGTTGGGAAAAGGACAAGGGAAAGGATACTTTGCTTTAATGTTTGTGTGAAGGATTATGCTTAACAGTGTTCATTTGGAAGTGTTAAGAATTGCAATTGTAGGTCTTCCTGTTTGTAATGTCATTATGTTGGTTTTATGCGTTACTTCTTTGTTGAGGTGTGAGGCAGGCTGTCCCTATTGTATGTTCTACTGTTATGTTGTGTTCATTAAGTGCATTAAGGTGTGATTATGTTATTTCTTACTGTATCTGATTACCTGTTTTAAATGAGTCATGTCATATTTGTGTGTGTATATATATATATCTTTCCAAATAAATGGCATTCTTGTTCCACTCCTATACTGGTATGTGTCCATTCCTGCGACAGAGTCTTTGGATCTGTCATCATTGAGCTTATTACTTGGCAGTCTTTGTAAAGACTGCACTTTGAGGCAGAGGAGTCGATACCTGCCTCCCTCTCCAGTGGGTAGAGGTGATTGCCCTGGCTAACGGCTACCACCCATTCAGCCTCACTTGGCAAAGTTCCCCTACTGAGACCAGCATCCTGGGGGAGATATAGTCATTGACTTGACCCCAGACTCAGCAATGTTCCCCAGGACGATACACCTAGGGGAGAGGCTGCTCTAGGGTTCCGTATCTTCATAATGTCATGTACATGAGACACTACAGCCAGATTTAAAACACATCTGTCTCTTAATTTATGCATTTGCTTGAAATTTGGCTATCGCAATGTATACATAATTTATGATTGTGTTGTATTCTTTAGAGTCACAGTATAAAATATGTTTGGTGACACCATCCCAAGTATAACACATTTACAGCAGAAGTGTCTAGTTGTGCACATGGGCGCCCACAGGATTTTTTTCCATGGCGGAAATAATTTATAATTAATGTATAAAATTCTCTTTTTATAAAAGATTAAATCCCAAATGATTCTGCTCCCTATAGAGAAGTGGCTGATGTAGCAAACGTGTCTCATAAACAAATGTTAAATAAAGTAGGACTTTTGCAATAAAATTCCGACCAGGGATTAGTAACCATTAGCAAATAAATCTATTATTAACTAAAATGTGTCCCTATAACCCATAATATGTGGAGTGACAATAATTTGTTGTCATTGCACCAGACATTCCTGTAGCCAGTAAGAGTCATCACATAAAATATCTGAATTACATATGCAGAATGTTATTGTGTTGATAAAAGTATGTAAATCAGAGTGCCATATTTAACTGTAGGTCAGATCATGACCTCTGGCAAAACACCCTTACACATCACGCAGCCATGACTATCTGCCAGTATTTTTATCACTGTTTCCATGGCCAGGACCACCTAAATCCATCCCAAAAACCAAAACTACCAAACATGTTCCACTTCCCCTAGGACGTTGTCTCCTCGAGCAGGCCCCTTAGGACAGCCAGGCCCCTTACAATTTTAATGGTTTTACTTACCCTGATGGTGGTCATGGATATCTGTACTGTTTGATCATGTTTATCATTTATAGCACATTTTATGTTTGCTTTCAGATATTGTAAAAGAAACATTCAAGGAGTCAGAGTTGGTGTCAATCTTGCACAAAGTTTTGGAGGATGAAGCAATGGGTCCAGAGGTGAAATATAATTCCATGGGTCTGCTGTGCAGCATTATTGACTCAGGTATCACACTGAAACTGTAGTCTATATCTCACATTCCTTAAAAAAATTGTAACATTAAAAAAACAAGGTCAGCAAAATAAAGTAAAGTAACACACAAAATAAAGCAGAGAAATCAGCAATAGAATATACTGTCCAATTATGTGCCAGCTAAAAGAGACAAAGATAGTACCTATGCAGTAATTTTGAGCAGGATTTCATTAACTCAAAAAACATTAACAAATGTCTTCCCATCCATTGATGGAAAAATTATTTTGTGAATTTGTGACTGAATAAAATACATAGTAATAAAAACAACAAATAATATATAAATCAACTTATTCAGTGTAGGTAATAAAACAAAACTTTCACCCCCACAAGGATAGTTAGAAACTGTCATTATAATGTATTTTTTTTTATCTAATGTACTATTGCCCAATACTATTGGATATAATAGTACTATTGTACTATTCTTCTCAGCACTAAAAGATCCTTTTTGCATATCCATGAGCAAAAGAAATGTAACCATCTCATACTGAGGACCAGCAGAGATTAAATTCCCTCCTCTAGGGCATGATACCCACTCAAGAGCAGCTCACAAGATTTTGTACTAACCTGCACCATTACAGAAAGACATCTCCGTTTGCACATCATACTAGACTTGATATACAGCATGTTTACTCTGCATCAGAAATACAGCAACCCCAGATGTACATTTCACAGGAAATATACATATGCTGGCCATGGGGCCATCTTTTATATTCATGGGGCCAGCAGAGAGCCATGGGGCCAGCAGCAGTCCGTTGGACCCATGGGAGCTTATTTTTTATTTTTATTTTGGGAGGACTTTGGCTATTTGAGTAGACCATACAGTATTTGTACACATATAGTTCCCCATTATCTAAAAAAACCTTAGGCTTAATCCCTTCCCATCTGTAGGATGTTCCATGTTGTCCTACTTTCTGGTGCCAAGCTTCTAGTAGGATGGCATGGAACGTCCTACATTAAACAGAACATGAGCTGTGTGCGGACCCCGCTGCAAGGACTTGCAGCGGGGTCCCCACTGTGAGGTGAGGCTACTTTGAGTGGCCTCACTCTGACATAGAAAATGGAGCTGACGCTCGAAGTGAGCATCAGCTCCATTTTACAGTAAAAGCCTGCAGGAAGGCATAGATGTCGCAAATACCAGAAGGTGGGGAGGAACTATCCTTCCCTAGCAATCTAGCTAGATCTATCACTCCATTACGTGGAGGCAACAACACTAGCCTGGCATCACTCAGATCTTGAACTATTCCAAGAGTTACGGCAGAATTATGCAGAAGAGATATTCCTTACCCTGCCAACGCCAAGAAGGCAGAGCTATACAGACTGTTAAATACCAATACTGAGAACATAGGGGCTGGAGAGGGATCCAGTAGTGATCAGTCATCTGACATACAAGCAGTTTTATCATCAGTCCTGTGCTCATTGGGGCAGATCAATGACAGGCCGAATCAGTCAGAAGTCAGGAAGCCACCCTCTAATTCACCCTCAAACTAGTCACCCCTGTTTCTGCAAACCTACAGCTTTTTATGATTACTACCGTTCATTTTCCGCAAAGGCATCCTCAGCACTGGCCCAGTACAAATGCCAGTCAGACTGGAGTCACCTTGATACAGAACTTTTTTGCAGGCACTTTACAGGCCTCAAGACACCAGCCTGTGCTATTTGCGACTCACCTGCCACATCTCTAACCTATGCCCGAATATCCCGGAGGTGAGTTGTAGCTATCCTACACCTACAACCACTACAAGGCCAGACAGGGTACTCAAAGATAAGTTGTGGCGAAATATAGTTTTATTGGGTAAATCCCAAATTTGTAATAATTTCAATGCAGGCTCTTGCAGGTTCAGTGCCTGCAGACTATTGCATATATGTTCTCAATGTTTCAGGGCACATGCAAAAACAAAGTGCCCTTATAAAATGTACCCTAAACCTTACATTTCATTTATTAACGTGCCACTGCTACAGAAATTGTTACAGTACCATCCCTCACCGCATTTGGTTTACTTCTTGGTGTCAGGGTTTAAGGAAGGGTTTCACACAGGAATCATTTATATGCTGTCTGGGAAAGTAGAATGTAAAAACTTACAGATGGCTTTAGTCAACCCAGACAAGGTGGATGATGTACTTAAAAAATAATTGGACCTGGGGTTTTTACTAGATCCTTTCCACTCTCCACCATTTTCTGTATGGAGGACTAACCTCATAGCGGTGGTCACAGGAAAACATTCATTAAAACAAAGATTGACCTCTCGGCTCCCCACTATACCACAACACCTAGTCTCAACTCACTTATTCCATCAGAGGAATTCTCACTCCAGCATGCTACTATTGACAATGCCATAGATGCCATCCTGTTAGCAGGGATCGGAGCTTGGCTTAGTAAGACCAACATAATGAATGCCTTCAAACTTCTCCCTATCCATCCTTCACTATGGCACCTACACAGTGTTAAGTGGCGGGGGTCATACTACTTCCCAAGTTTATAGAAATTAGAAATTATGAGCAGATTTTATTCTTGTGTATTATCATGTCAATTCGTCAGTGATAAAATAGGGGATTCAAATATTTATAATGCTGAAGGGAATTGATCAAAACCGTAGGAAAATTAAAGTGACTGTTTTATTTACTGCAATCTTTGTTATTTTCACTCCCTCCTTCCCTATCCCCCCCCCCCCATTTCCCTCATCCCCTCAGCTTCCTTTGCCTTGCCATTATCCAAAACTTATTTTAAATCTAATAAAGTGTTAAAGTGTAATTCTATTAAAAGTATCTATTGCAAATACGCTGACATAGAAAATTAAACTACAGTCACACAACCATTCATACCTGTCCCGGGGTGAGAGTGGAGACGTTAGTTGGAAGGAGTCTCAGGCAGGTCTGAAACTAGAAGCCAGAGTCTCCAAATGTCATTATATAACCCACAGTTCTCAAGACTAACATATACCCCTTGCTCCATGAATCTCTGATAGTTAATCTGTGAGACAATTTCAGTCCAGTTAGGGATTGCCTCAGATCTCCATTTTTTTCGCCAAACAGACTTTGGTAGCCATTAATTTGAGAATTCACATTTTTATTTCTTCTTTCAATCTGGGGAAATCCAAGTGGAACAAAAGAGTAGGGGTGTCAGTTACATATGGGTCTGTGTTAAAGTTGTAAGTTCATTTTCTAACTTGACCTTCAAAGGTAATAGGCAGGTACATTTTTTTTTTTGTCAGATTTAAAGTGGTAACCCATTCACTGGATAGAAATTCTGTGCTCAGCTCCCTTTTCCATTTCATAATGCCACGAAGCTTTGTACCTGTTTTGCTCGTATACAATAATTTTCTAATCTTAGAAGACAAATTGGAGCCATTATCTAGGTCATAGAGTTTGTCCAGCTTATTACTACTCTTAATTTCTCTATTTTTTAAAAAGTTTTTTTTTAATTTAAAGTAAGTAAGTTATTCTTTGGTGGAAATTCCATGATTTGTACAAAAAGTAGTGAATGGTCTAAAAAGCACTCGGTCAAATAAGTTTACCCAACTCCTTATATTTATATTTTCAAGATATAGGGACAAAGCTTCTATAGGAACATGCAAGGAGATACATTCTTTACAATAATGCTTCCGTCTTACATGATAAATTTCACCTAAGACATTATTTTCCACATTAAGTCATTTTATAGTTGAGTTATTTGCCCAAAGCAAGAAAAAAATGTTCTTGTTGGATAAAACTTGCCTTTCATAACCTAACCATAAACAATTTTCTGGGATCTTAAATTTACATTTGATCAAATGGGATAGCATTATTGTGACATAAATCAACTATACATCAGGGTAGGATATCCCCCATCTTTTAATTTGTGAGACAAATTTGAGGAGGAAATACCTCCCCCATACAAACGTAATAATTAATTCCTGGAATTCGTGTAGCGTATGTTTGGGTACTCTCATAGGAAGAGTTCTTAATAGGCATTACCCAAAGTTAAATGCCCTGAGTCTAGTTTTGAAAAATATGTACATGGGGGGGGGGTCATTCATGGATTTAGTACAGATATCAATGTTACAATGTCACTATTGCTAATTTTGAAAAAAAGGATTTTGAAATAGTTCTTGCCCTGTAACTTGAATTAAAAAAAGCACAAAAACATAAAACATGGGCTATTGCTGAACTCAGGACAAATATTACAAACTATCTAGCAGTGTTGTTTTGTTGTCTTTTGTAGATGAGTATACGATTTTTCAAATAAAAGTCAGAAATTAGTTTTTTTTACATTTTTTGCCATATTTTATTATTTTTTTATATAAAATTATATGATATTATCAAAATATTGGTATCAACAGAAAGCCCTTCTTATGCCGATTAAAAAAATATATGGTTTGTGTGGGTACACTAAATGAGAAATTACAGCAAAACACTAACACTGCAGAAATGTTAAAACAGCCCATGTCACCAAGCGTCACACAAGCCAAAAAAGTCATGTCACTAAGGGGTTAAGCAACATCTCTCAAGGGGGTTTTAACTTGGTGAGGCCAGAACTCTTCTCAATTGCATGAATGTAGTGTCTCAATTGTATGTATATCTTTCCCCCAGACCAGGCCCCATTCTTTCCGTAAGATCGCCCAAGGCTCTGAATTAGATGTTCACCTCGCTCTTTACTAAACTTTTCAAAAACCTTCCCCCACCTGGAGGGAAATCCGGTTTATAGCATGAGGCTGGGGTATTTAGAAATGTCCCCCCATCTTCACACATTATTCCTATTGTGACTCTAATTGTTTTATGTTCCATCTGAGGGATTTGTTTTATGGGGTTTTAAGCACTGGGACTAACACTATTGGTTGTTCAAAGTACTCTTGTTCCATCTGGATCCATGACATATTGCTATTTCTTGTCCATTCTCTAATCCTTCCCAAATGGGAGGAGCCCTATACCTCGCATAGGACGATTACAAATAACATACCCGTATGTCAACCTAGGTTTGTCCCTCCAAATATACCTAATGATTATCTGCCCAATTTTTTTAAAGAAACTTTGCGGTATATGGACCAGTAAGGCTTGTACCAGGTTTAGTATTCTAGAGAGAAAGTTCATCTTCACCCAATTCTACCCATCCAGGAGACATGCGGAAAGGTCCACCCTCTCTTGTCCCTCTGCAGACGAAGAAAATTAAGTCCATACTGGTCCCGATAATCTGTGGTCAAATAAATGCCAAAATATTTTATTGCCTTTGAGCACCATTTAAAGTGGAACATTACAGTTAAAAATCTCAGACTTAGCTTTTTTCACTTTAACCCCTTAACGCCAGATGACGTGCCAGGCACGTCACGGAAAATCGAGGACTTGTTGACAGGTGACATGCCTGACACGTCATGCAATAAAAAGAGCAAAGAAAGCAACACTAAAAAAAAGTGCAGGGTCGGTTCTACGATCACTCCCCGGAGTGACCCTAGCTGCCATTTAAAAATGGCGGCAGCAGCTGCACACATGTGCTTAGGAATCGAACAATCATTCGCTTCCTAAGCATCTCAGGTGTTGCTAAACACCTTAACCCCTTGACGACAAAGGACGTGCCAGGCACGTCCTGGGAGAAACTCCCTTAACGACAAAGGACGTGCCTGGCACGTCCTGCAGTGAATGAAGCGGTTTTGCGATCAACGATCGCGAAAACCGCTTTAACAGTGCTGGTCTATTGCCTCGACATCGAGGCAATAGCCAGCACCGAAATTTCTATTTTGGGACCCCCACGATCGCCCCACGGAGCGATCGTGGGGAGCCATATTGACGGAGCATGCCTGTCAGGATCGCCACCATGCCATCCAGACTGCCAGACGTGGTCGCCCTAGATGCACCCAGCAGGGGATTTGAACTGTGGTTCTTCTGGACCGTATTCTGCTATTTTGCCTCTGAGCCATTTCAGAACTTTGAAATACTCCTGTTTGTTTGTATTGCCTGCAGCACTAGGGGGCTGGACTTCACCAAAGGCTCAGACCTGTCAGTAACTCTCCAGCTGAATCACATACCTAATTAACAAGGTATAAGACACTGCCTCTCCCTAAGGGCAATGTCAGTTCATTGACTCTGGATTCCTTGTTTGGTTCCTGTTATTTTGACTTCCAGTATTCCTAATCATTTTTGGCTTTTGACCTTGGATTTGTTACCCGTTTATTCTGAATTCTGGCATCCTCTGACCTCTGGCTTTCCCACGAAGATTATTTTGCTCTTGTCCTTGTCTGTAACTTTACCTGGATATCCTGACCAGCCCCCGTGCACAAACTCACAGGCCACGTGGCTTCTTACCTGATCACCCTGGTCTGTGTTTGTTTGCAAGGGTGAGCATACATCTCTGCCTAAAAGACTCCCAACAAAGGTAAGCCCTGACAAAACATCTCTTCCTAAAGCACTCCCAACAAAGGTTTCCCCTACAATGCCGCTCCGTCAATATGGCTAAGCCATCTGCCGGTCTGAGCTTCGGAAGTGAAAGTAACTTCACTTCCGTCGCTCTGAATATGCTACTTGACTGCCCCTAGTGGTAGTTTAGTAGCATTGCAATGGAAAATATTTAAAATACATATTTAATTAATTAAAAACAGGTTATTTAGCTATATTAGCCTATAGGGTTAAAATTAAATATTTTTTAGCATAAGGGATAGGGTTAAAATTAAATTAAAGTTAAAAAATATTAAGGGATATAATAAGGATTAGAGTTGGGGTTAAATTTAGTGTTAGGGTTAAATTTTGGGTTCGGGTTGGGGTCAAAAGATCAATATAGAAAAAAACCAAAAAACAATATTTTTGGTTTTTGCCCCATAACTCGCAAAAAAATACTGAAAAATATGGAAACATGCATATTTTTGAACTCGGGAGAACATTTAGAAACTATTTAGACGGGGTCTTTTTTAATGATTTTATTTGTGTAAATTATATTTTAGGTCAAAGTTAGAAAAAGTGGGTTTTTTTTAAATTTTTCATCATATTTTATGATTTTTTTGTAGTAAATTATAAGATATGATGAACATAATGGTATCTAATGAAAGCCCTTCTTATGACGATAAAAACAACATATAATTTGTGTGGGTACTGTATGTGAGAAAGAAAAAAATTACAGCTAAACACAAACACCCTAGAAATGTCAAAACAGCCATTGTCACCAAGGGAAAGTCAAGGTGAAAATGTCTTGTCACTAAGGGGTTAAGGCTCCCCCAGAACCGATGGTGGTCGCTCTCCTGAGCAACCCCATCGGCTCAGCAGAAGGGAACGTTGCCTATATAGGTAGCGCTTCCCTTCTACTGGCAAGAGCATAGGAAGTGATTTTGTTTCCCTTTCATTGCTCTAGGGGGCGCTAATCGATGCCTGCACAGCAGATCAGTGTGATCTGTGTGCAGGCATGTATGATACACTTATCATACAGTCAAAGGCAATATTTGTAAATATTATATTTGTAAAACTATAGTTTTAGTGAGGGAGAGAGACAGATCAGATAATGTTAAAACATTTTTTTTTTTGTAAAAAAAATTTAACATTTTAGAAATCAAGGGCTTTTATAAAAGCCATTTCACGTGTCTAACTCCTTCCCTGCCATTGATCGCTATGTACGCAGTGATCATACACAGCAGCACATTTTTTGCTGTGTGTGAAATTTTTAGGGGTTATTTTTTTTTACTGTAATTCATTACAGTATAACAAAGGTTCTTTTAAGAGCTATTAACCCCTTGCTTTCTGTAGATCACTGCCTAAGCAGCGATCTGGTGCAAATGCAGCAATCTTGCTGCAGAAGCATTTTTTATATTTTTTTAAACTTTTTTATTACACCTGCTAAGTGTTAATTATACCTGTTTTGGGATTACATTTAATGTAAACATTTTTTTGGGCTGTATAGCGATTTGACAAAGGCTGATGGTAGAATTGGTGCATGGAAAGTGTTAAAATACCACCCTTTAAAATAGCCTAGGGTATACTAGAAAGAGACTACACTTTCTATTCCAATTCACATCAAACATATTACCGCATAGACTATTTTTTACTTCAAGCCCAACTGTTGGATACTATCCAGAAAATAACAATAGGACCAATCACATGGTCGGATCACGCACCGTTCTTCATGGAGATCAAAAACAATCCACATTATAAAATTCGGAATAAATGGAGATTAAATGAACAGCTTCTAAATAGGAACGACATTCTCCAAAATCTTATTGATAATGCAAAAATGTTTTTAGAAACTAATGATAATACTGAAGTATCAGATATAATATTATGGGCCACGTTCAAAGCCTTTATGAGGGGTGCGATTAAAATAGCTACACAGGGAAAAAAAAAAAAGAGGTTTACCCTTGGCAGATCTATACGTCAGATTGGCAAAATTCGAGCAACTAAATAAAATATCAATAAATCCTAACTCTAATAAAGAAATACAAGACATTAGAGCTGAAATTAAAACAAAGGAACTAGATAAAATTAACTTTATGATGCTGAAATTAAAACAAAAATGGTATCAGACTGGGAATAAAATGAACCAATACCTGACAAAAAAACTGAAGAATAATAGAAAAACAGATACAATGAAAAGAATAATTACAAATGGGAAACAATTTCTCACCCCCAGGGAGATCTCTAGATCCTTTGCCATATATTACAAATCACTTTACAACTTGCCAACTCAGAATAGCAACCGTGAAAAAGGGAAAAAAATTCTTGATACAATCGCGCTCCCAAAAATTTCAGATGAACAAAGGGAATTTTTAAATAGGCCACTCACACTACAGGAGATTAATATAGCTATAGCTAATTTAAAAAGCCGTAAAGCCCCGGGACCAGACGGTTTCTCCGCCCCTTTTTATAAGAAATTTCAAGATCTAATTGTCCCACTTTTATTGAGATTATTTACTGCCATACCAACTACTAACCCTTTACCAGCAGAACTCTTACAAGCTACCATTACACCCATACCTAAGCTGGGTAAAGACCCAACTTCAATCCTAAATTATAGACCTATCTCACTCATCAATTTGGATATCAAATTATATTCGAAAATGTTAGCAGACAGATTGAAAACAGTGATCCCAACTATCATCCATAGCGATCAGACTGGGTTCGTTGGGGGTAGGAGTGCTTCTGATAATACACGTAAGATATTTAATTTGATTCACATAGTAAAGACTCATCGGATTAAAACAACCTTTGTAGCAGTGAATGCGGAAAAGGCATTCGACTGAGTGAGCTGGGAATATCTAGATGAAGTTTTAAACAAATTTGGAATAACTGGGACCTTTAAGACATACGCAATGTCTTTGTATTCAAATCCATCAGCGAAAGTTACCGGTCGGATGCTGGATTCAGAATGGTTCCCTATTAATAACGGCATGCGACAGGGTTGTCCATTAGCCCCGCTGTTGTATATCATAAGTATAGAACCATTAGCCGAGTGTATTAGACAATCAATAACGATATCTGGAGTCGCAACAGCGGTAACACCCCAAAAAATATCTCTTTATGCAGACGATATTCTCCTGTCCCTGACGAACCCGATCCGATCAATACCAGCCGTATTTAAACTAATAGAAAAATTTGGTTCTATCTCAAACTATAAAGTTAATATTAAGAAAACGCAGACCCTAACAATGTTTTGCCAAGAAACAGATTACAAAGATCTGGAATCAATGTATAGCCTCAACTGGAAAACCAAAACTATAGATTATTTAGGTATAAAAATTACCGACGATTTGGAGTACATAGTGAATGAGAACTATAGATTTATAATATCTGAAATTGAAACCCAGACTAGAAAGTGGCAAGGATTAGAAGTCTCATGGCTAGGACGTATAAACGTTGCAAATGCCTACATAGTCCCTAAAATAACATACTTATTTAGAATAATCCCCTTAAGAGTTAAAATTAAATACCTAACTCAATTACAGGCTATATTGGGGAAATATATTTGGCAGGGCAAAAAACCAAGGGTTAGCCAAAAAATACTTAATAAAAAAAGTGATAAAGGAGGACTTTCATTTCCAAATGTTGTGAATTTGCATGAGTTAGTAATGCTTACACACTTTCTAGCATGGGATAAACATGTGAATAACCGTTCAACATGGTACCAAATCGAACAGACTGAAATTCTGAACTGTAATCTGTTTTCCCTCTTTTGGGCTTATAATCGTAATCTCAAAAAGCTTATAAAACTCAACTTAAACCCAATAATCAACAATATCATTACTACTATAATTAAATTCAAAAATAATAATGCTCTGAAAGATTCTCTTCTAATGTCTACTCCTATAGAGACTATACAGATTTTAATCCCCGATTTAAACCTGAATAATTGGATTCAGAAAGGCATATTAAACGTAAGCAATATAGCGGCTCAAGATAAAATTATTCCATTTAATCAGATCAGACAGGCATACAACCTCTCCCAGGATGAAGCTTTTACTTATCTTAGACTAAGAGGTCTGATTAATTCGGCCAAGATAGATGTAAACACACCGATTGAAGATTGATTGGGGTCTCATAAAAGGCTTAAGCAAATTACTAGAACCTCTAACTTAATTTCCTACCTGTCAAAAAATTCTAAGGACCCTCCAGTCATTAAATGGGAGAACGAATTGGGAAAAAGGTATTCCGAAGATGATTGGAAACAGGCAGTTGTCTACACTAAAAAAAAGCATACATTCCCTGAACCTATTGGAAACCTATCATAAGATAAAATTCAGATGGTATCTTACACCTAACAGGTTATACAAAATAAGTAAAAATAATTCCGTTGCATGTTGGCGCTGTATGTCCGACATTGGAACAATAAAACACATTTGGTGGGATTGCTCAAAGCTGGATAATATCAAAACATCCTTAAACGACTTGGTAACAGCTCTTGCTCTGGGCATAACGCCAGTTTTGCCACAATCACTTCTTTTCCACCTTCACCTATCTACGCTTATGGATCACCAAAGAAGTTTAATTATACATCTCTTTACAGCAGCAAAAATCTCTATAGCTATTGGAAAAAGAATGGGCCTATTTTCTGGACAGATGTAATTAACCAGATTGGTTTCCAATACGCAATGGAAAAGGGCTTATATTTGAGACTAGATGACTTTCTGATACACTCAGAAACCTCCAGAGGTTGGTTTACTCCCTGGGCATTACGTATAATAATACTTTGGGTCCTATCCATGTCGCGCTCTGCAGGCAGTCCATAGGAATGACTGGAATATGAATGAAAGTGTATGTATGGGTATGTTGAGATTTTTTATTTTTTATTTCTCTCTTTTATTTTTATTTTTTGTTTTGTTTCTTTCTTCTTTCCTTTCCTCCTTTGTTTAAGCATTACTTGCAGCACATATTTAAGTCGCAATCAGTGGAACATATTAACCAATGTAAAAGCTTTATCCAACATATATAGGTACAATTTATATGTGATACAGAAGACGCTTGTCAGTAGATTTTTATTTATTTGTTTACTTATTCAGGGTTGTGCCTGAGAATATTTCTTGGTACTGTCTCTCTGGTGTCCATTTTAACATCATGAGAGAGGGTCACAGGGAAATCGAGCATAAACCCATACTTGAAGAGAATTGTACTTACCTCCACTGGTTCCTGATTTTGACGAATTGTAAAGAAAGCAATAATCATTCTAATAAAGAACTATAAATAAAAAAAAGTAAAAAGCAAAGAGATAAAAAAATAAAAAAAACAATAAAATAGCCTAGGGTGTCTACTTACAAACTATATGCTTTTTTGGGTAAAATACACTGTCTGGCTTCAAAAAAAAGTCCCAAATGATAAATGGGAGCAGCCTGACTACACGTCAAAATTCCAAGTTGGAAATGAGCACCATCAAAATGTAGCCTTTTAGCCCCCAAACAACCCAACAAATCTGTGCATGGGTGGTATCCCTGTACTCAGGAGATGTTGATGAACACATATTGGGGTATTATTTGGCAGTGACACATACCAAAATCTGTGAATTCATGTCTGAAGTAAAATGTTTGTGAAAAAAACACACACAAAAATTACTACCACAAACTTTGACAAAAGCTTGTGGTAGAATTAGAGCATGGAAGGTGTTAAAATACCACCATTTGAAATAGCCTGGGGTGTCTACTTTTAAAAAATATATGGGTTGATGGGGTAAAATACACTAGCTAGCTTCAAATATGTCCCAAATGGGACATGGGTGCAGGCTGTCTGCATGTCAAAATTTCAAGTTGGAAAGCCAATAACTGCACTTCTCAAATGTTTCCCTTTAACCCCCAAACAACCCAACAAACCTATGCATGGGTAGTATCCCTATACTCTGGAGAAATAGTAGATTCCATTTAGCAGGTTTTTTTTGTCAGGACATTTTTTTATTTTTATTTTTTTACCATATTTAATTTAATTTTTTATATAATATTATAGGATATGATCAAAATGATGGCATCCAAAGAAAGCCCTTCTTGTCTTGATAAAAACAATATATAATTTGTGTGGGTAGAGCAAATGAGAAAGAAGAAAATTACAGCTAAACACAAACAGCACAGAAATGTTAAAATAGCCATTGTCCAGAATGGACAAACATGTTTGAAAGGCTCTGTCTTTAAGGGGTTAAAGTCAGAGACTCCGCCAAATGTTTCTAGCTCTTGATTTATATAGATTAATGAGGTCTCAGGTTTAGTAACCACCAATAGGACATCATCCGCAAAAGTGGCTAGCTTATGTTGTGTCCCTCCGACTAACAATCCTTCGATGTTCAGGTTTGCTCTTATCACATTTAGCATAGGTTCCAGGGCCAGGATGAACAGGGCAAGGTGGGCAACCCTATTCAACAGGGTGAGCTGGTCAGACAGAGTCCCATTCACCCTGATCATAGCTGAGAGATTAGTATACAGGGCCTGTCTCCACTACACAAAGCTCGTTCCAATACCTATCTAATTTTTTTCCTTTTTTAATCGTTATTTTAATAATATATAAAAAGAACCCAAATATTGGACTGTTCCAGTTAATTCCTCATAATATCACATCTAAATATTTTAATGCAAATAATAAAAAATTACAAAACAGGACAAGACAAAACAATACTTAAACGTGCACCACCGGGGGGGGGGGGGGGGGGCTTGGTGGAGAGACACTCGCCATCCTCTACAGCTTTTTATTCTATATCGGTCTCAATTATTTCTATGCATTCTCTGGCCAATTAAGCATTCCGGTACATTTTGGAGGTTTTCCATCTCAATCCTTGTTCCATATGTAACTGGAATAGGACCTGCCCCCTCAGCTGCCACCAGGACGGGCCGGTCCTACCCCAGTTCCTTGCAATATTTATCTTTGTAGCCATAAACATATGCAAGGCCAAAAAGGACTGGGTCTTAGTCCTATTTGGCCAATTCAAATGTAATCGCCATCTTTATTTTCCCCAGCCTAAATAATTTTGCAAAAACTATCATCCATAACGCTTTAATCTCCTCACATTTCCACCATATATGTAAATAATCTCTCACTTCCCTCTCACATCTCCAGCATCTGTCACTGTTTTCTGCCAAAAATGTAACCAATCTTGTGGGGACTAAATACCAAAAATGTATGATCTTAAATTGATTTTCCAAGATAGAGACACAATGGATTGAATTGTTTAGAGCTCTCCATGGAGTCACCCACTCCTCTTGTGATATCTCAGTATCTAATATTTTTGACCATTTTTTCCTTGCCCAGCTTACTTCGCTCTGCTTCATTCTCAGCAATTGGTTCGATTTTGCCATAACTTGTGTTATGACTTTTGTTGCGGTCGTGGCCTGCTGTATGCTAAATTATGCTAAATAATTATTAATGAAATAATTAATAAATATTTATTTAGACAAACAAGACTAACCGTACAACAATAAATTTCTTTGATTCGAGAATACAGATAAATTATGTAAAGATGAATACCAAAAGACGTTGTGATATATATAATATACTTTATTTATACCTCTGGCGGTAAAAACAATATATCTAAAAGGATATCACAAACAAAGTTACAAACATACAACTGTTATATTCTATATAGCATTGTATTAATTAGATATCATGTGTACTTAACTTCAGAGAGTTTCAGCAAGGCACATGGCTGTGTCCAAAATGGCTCTTGATTCCAGGTTGATAAAGGAATGATTTTGAAGGAGTTTCTGCAGCAGTTACTTTCTTCTTTTAGTTACAATACTAGGCATTACACTAAACCCTAGCTTCTTGGCACTTAAACTTAGCCCAAGATGAAAGCTTTACTATTAACTAGAAATAGTTTCAAAGCTCTTCCTTCTGACCATGTTGTTTCTTTTTGGCCATTCCACATGTGTTTTCTCTCCTCCTCCTCCACAGCTATTGTCCAGTATCACCTCCCCCCCTCCAGGATTTACCTGGTGGAACAAAGAGTCATCACTCACTCCCATCACTCACTCCCTAGTGACACCTGTTGGTAGGAGTAATGCACTTCTTACAATGCTACATAGATCAGATATCAAAATGGATGCCATAGTCAGAGGAGGGGTCTATCTAAAGGGAGGTACTTCATATCATTAATATACTTATGGAGTTGCTTCTGTGACGTGAATCACTAATAAATGACTTTGCAAGCCATATCCAATACAATCCACCTCCTGATTCACATCATATAGCAACAATATCTATAAATGTATCTCTCCAGAAGATAATCCCCCAACTATGGCACTCATTTCACAGTGATACCTTAGACACACAAACATAACATATAAACAAATAAAAAGACAATATAACCCCCAACAATAATCCCCACAGAATGTCCAACTGAATCCTCCCCACACGAGGCACTCCTCCATCTTGATCCTGTCAAGACATTTCAATAAAGTCACTGGAAGTGTAACTCCATATCCCCTGCTGCTTGAAGTTTCTTTAACAATCCACAATAGAAAATCAGGATCTCTTAAAATGGCTGCCAATCTATTGGAGAGAAACATGAAACAAGGTGAAGCATCACACTTATCATTGCACAATAAATCATGCACAATAGTACATTTCCTGTCTGCATAGTAACCACCATTAAAAACATCCTACTAATATGGTGTTACCCCAGCTATATACTCATTTGGATGATGATCCCCTTTCACAAAGCAAACAGTGTTACATTTATTACATCAACCACACATTTCATATCAGTCACAAACACACACTCACAATCCCTGAAATCCGTTTCATATACCAACATCCTATGTAACCCAATATCCCACACTAGAATCTTTGGCAATGCTGTAAAAGGGAATAATAGCTGCAAACCCATCCCCACCCACAATCTATCACTACTGGGGACAGTACTCGAATGTGCTCTCCTGAAAACTCTTTGCACCACTCTATCAACCTAGAGGCTTTAGGGTGATAGGCTAGGGACCACAATATGCTTAGTGGTAGCCCAATAACACAAGCGCTACTGTCCATAGATAACAAGTTATTGTCTTTGGTTCTTCCATGAATTCTTTTAACAGTGTCTTCTTGCTGGACTAAAAACAACAACTCTTCTGGATAGTTTTCTCAAAATTGCAGTAATTCAGTCCATCTCTAGGTCTTCGGCCTTCACAGTTCAACTGCCAAGTCCGCCCATCTTTTTCTTTAGGGCTACTTGGTGTGGCCAGCTCTTAACGACAGGTGGAATCAGCTTCTCATCATTTTTCACTCCTCTTCTGCCACTCATTTTGCAGGTTTGCATCTGCAGGAGAATTACAATGTACTCTGTCACTAGCAATCTTGCTTGATGTTTCTTCTTTGTCTGTATCTTCATAGTCCACCACGGTTATTGTTCTTGCACTATGCTCAGGTAGGCAGTTCATTTCTGGACACTGATGTCTGTCCAGGCCTGTCACATGGGTCAATCAGTGCAGGGTCTTGGGTCTTTAGACATACTGGAGTCTTTGGGATACAATGACTCACATCCCTGTCGACTGTCTTGATGCACTACCTGAATATATACAATTTCTTCTCCCAGGCAAAGCTAGCTTGTCAATTCATCTCTGGTGCAAGGAGAATTAAAGAGAGGCCATTCCTAATTCAATCCCAGCTTGCCAAAGGTCTGCCTGTTTACCCTTCATCTGCATTGACTGTACTTAGAACCGCAGTGCTCACTGATGGCACTACCAAATCCACCTCCCGGTAGTCAACAGCCAACCCAGAGTCATCTGACACTTAAAACAGGCAAGACAAACGTGTTAATAGAGCTGACAGTGGGTTGAATATCTATCTCTGTTCTGTTCTCCAGGCTGTCGGTTCTGCACATGGCAAACCGGCATGGCTGAGGAAGAAACATCACCAGGTTTTACATGTTCCCTTAAGTGCTGTTTACTAGGGAAGCACGAAAACAAATACTCCTCACTAACATTTTCCGTACTGTCCTGTTTTAAATTATTAATCCCTGACATCTGGCTTGTGGGCACTATAGCATCAATGGATGGAGCCGATATAATGGGAATGATTTTTCCTTCAGTTCCTGTCCCATTTCTCCATACCCCATTCTGTTTCCTTTCATTATCCCTCCCCACCTCAGCCTGTTGGCAGTGGTCTCCAGTGGATAATAATTGGGAGTGCATATTCCTGTTAGTCTGTTTACCAGGGTGTGGGGACCTAATTTGCACTCCATCTCCACCATTTGCTGGGAGTGGCTTTTCAATGGGTACACTTCTTTGTTGGTTTAAATGTGGCTTTGTCAGGGATCCATTATTACTACAAGGGTTGTAAGCAACTGTATGTACCTGCCTAGGCCTGTTCACTACTGCCTTCCATCTGTTAAACATCTCTGCAGTAGGAATGCCATTTATCTCATCTCTAGGTATACCCGCCTGCAACAAGTCATTCCACATTTGCCTTCTAGTCAGCCTTGTCTGATTCCCCTCTGACTTTTGCTCTGCAAACTCCACTCTAGCCTTTCCTGCTGTACAAATATTCTTAGTCTGTTTGGTTTCAGTATTTAATGCTTCAATCTCTGCTAAAAAGGAGGTCACATGGTGTATTTTACCATTGTCTTTAATCCCATAGAGCAGAGATAACAGGGGAAATCTCAGATCTAGCGGTGCTGTCTTTAGAAACCTTGACCGCATGCTATCTGTAAAATCCTCCATATCAGGCCCTTCCCAATTATCCTTGGTCAATCCTGCAACACAACCCATAACCCTTACATGATTTATGGCATCTTTCATTGTTACCCAGGGGGCTGTCGGCTCAATATCTGAGTGTGATAGGTAAACTAATAACACAGCATGGCGAACCATGTCAAACAATGAAAAGGTCCCCCTAATCTCTCTCACCCTCTGTAATACCTGCATGAGCTTCACATGCATTGTCAGCTTCCCCATACTTATGGCTTCCCTTGCATTCAACAGCACATGGTCAGCTCCTGCATCATACATTCGTAGCAACCACTCTCCCACATTTTCACCCACTTGTTGCATATGTATCTTAGCTAGCTCCAACAGCTCAGTTTGTGAGTAACTCTTTACCACTTCCTTCATTGCATCAC
Source organism: Pelodytes ibericus (assembly GCA_036172795.1). Classification (NCBI taxonomy): domain Eukaryota; kingdom Metazoa; phylum Chordata; class Amphibia; order Anura; family Pelodytidae; genus Pelodytes; species Pelodytes ibericus. The sequence goes on along the minus strand of CM069867.1, from coordinate 24,978,684 downwards.
ATGCACCAGCTCTCAAGTCATGCTCTCTATGTTGGTCACAGGGTAGTCTCCTTTTCTGCTGTTGTATAATGACAGGACGGGCTTGTTGCCTGTCCAGTTCATTATCATCTTCAGAAAAGGAGACATACTCATCATCAGATTGCTTAAGAATCTCTGCAGGATCCCATTTGGGGTCTGCAACCATAGCTCGCACATTGCTTACAGGCACTGGCTTTCTACATCTCTGTGACCTCTTGCGGTTTATCTTGCTTACCACTAGCTTAGTACATTTCTCTTCTAGGGCAGTCACATGGGATGCATTGCTACGCATACATTCCTTGGTCAGAACTAGGGAATCTTTCACTTCCTGCAACTCTTTCTTAAGTGCTTCATTTTTCTGCACCTCACGGCTGAGGGCCTGCACAATTATCCACCCTGTGGTGGCAGCTGCTTTACGCTCTCTCTTTGAGTAAACCCCTAGGTCTAACCGTAATGCTTGCGCACCAAGCTCAGTACCAGCGTCAGGATATATGGGAGCTGCATATTTTATTAATTCCTCAGAAATGGGTTTCCAACTACCAAATTCTGCCCATACAGGAATTGCCCCATATTTTGATCTTTCCTGCCCTGCTACAGCTGGTGATTTCTGTTTAATTGTTTTAAACATCTCTACACAGTATTACTAGCAAGGTCTATGCACTAAACACTGTACTGTAATATAGAAATAAACAAACAAACACAAGCAAGGTCTATTCACTAGAGCTTAAATACACAAGCACATGGGTTTAGAGCTCTAGAGTTTAAATACACAGATCTGTAACTTTATGCAAAGTGCACAGTAAAAACGGTATTCACTTTAATAATTGTTACTGTATCCTGCCGACTACGCCAATTGTTGCGGTCGTGGCCTGCTGTATGCTAAATTATGCTAAATAATTATTAATGAAATAATTAATAAATATTTATTTAGACAAACAAGACTAACCGTACAACAATAAATTTCTTTGATTCGAGAATACAGATAAATTATGTAAAGATGAATACCAAAAGACGTTGTGATATATATAATATACTTTATTTATACCTCTGGCGGTAAAAACAATATATCTAAAAGGATATCACAAACAAAGTTACAAACATACAACTGTTATATTCTATATAGCATTGTATTAATTAGATATCATGTGTACTTAACTTCAGAGAGTTTCAGCAAGGCACATGGCTGTGTCCAAAATGGCTCTTGATTCCAGGTTGATAAAGGAATGATTTTGAAGGAGTTTCTGCAGCAGTTACTTTCTTCTTTTAGTTACAATACTAGGCATTACACTAAACCCTAGCTTCTTGGCACTTAAACTTAGCCCAAGATGAAAGCTTTACTATTAACTAGAAATAGTTTCAAAGCTCTTCCTTCTGACCATGTTGTTTCTTTTTGGCCATTCCACATGTGTTTTCTCTCCTCCTCCTCCACAGCTATTGTCCAGTATCACCTCCCCCCCTCCAGGATTTACCTGGTGGAACAAAGAGTCATCACTCACTCCCATCACTCACTCCCTAGTGACACCTGTTGGTAGGAGTAATGCACTTCTTACAATGCTACATAGATCAGATATCAAAATGGATGCCATAGTCAGAGGAGGGGTCTATCTAAAGGGAGGTACTTCATATCATTAATATACTTATGGAGTTGCTTCTGTGACGTGAATCACTAATAAATGACTTTGCAAGCCATATCCAATACAACTTTATAGTCGAATATTTCTGTGAGTGCTTTGAGAATCTGCTTACCTTCCTGATATAATGTTGATTCTAAAAAATGTTTCACCTGGAGATAAGTAAAGATTTCTCCAGTTGGTAATTTATATTCTTGGCACAGCAAAAGAAACGTTTTCACCTTTGTATCTGATATTAGACATCTAATTGTGTCCATACCATTCTCCCTCCATCTTTTGAGAGACAGATTATGGACATTGGCTTCTATAATGTCCAACCTCAGAGACTCAATAATTTGTCTATGAATTCCCACGCGAACATCAGATTCTTTAGTACATAATTCTCAATCTCTAGTTTATTATAGTTATTGGGTATTCCAAATAATTAAGCTAGGTTTCCCCATTACTGATGACTTTTTCTCCAACTGATACCACTTTTCATCTTTAATCCTTGGTATCTGAAGTAGGTATATATGTCGGATCACATTAGCCTGATAATAGTCTTTAATAATAGGGACAAAAGTGAAAGACCAGCACTTATGATCACTTTGCAAAAAATGTATGTTGAATTTAAACCCTTTTTTCCCCTTTTTTCACCTGTTGCCTTTCCTCCTGATTGGATTGAATACATGTTAATTAATTACATCCATTATATAAGGCTGTGACAAAACACTTAAACGCTAGGCTTGAGAAAGATCTGCAAGGATTGAAACGTTGCCTATGTGTGATTAAAAATTCATCACTTTACAACCGAGTGCTGGTCTTTCACTTTTGTTGCTATTTGAAGATTTGGGAGACATCTTAAAATCCGTGCACCGGGACTTTATATCTTGTGCGGATCTGGGACTATTTTCTATTTTTAATAATAGGGAAGCCTAGACCACCTTTGTTAGGGGGGAGTGAAATACATTTGATTGAAATTCTAGGTTTCTTATTAAGCCATATAAACTTGCTAAGGCTTAGCTGGATCATATCCAGCCAACCCTCTGGGATTTCCAATGGAAGATGGTGAAAAATGTATAGCCATTTAGGTAATACCGGTATATATGATTTTATTACGTTTATCCTACCGACCCATGACAGCATCATATTTCTCCACTATTTCAAGGTGAAATTAGTTTCCCTCAGCACGGCCATTACATTAATGCTCATTAGATCTTCAATTTTAGGTGTGATTCTAATACCCAGGTATTTAATTTCTTTCTCCGACCATGCAAATTTATATTTATTCTTTAGAGATTTACACGTCAATTGTTGAGCTTTAATAGGCATTATAATAGATTTGTTAACATTTATTTTGCAATTGGCTATGTATAAATATTCCCCCATAAGATCTAACAGGGCTGGTAGGGAATCTGCTGGATCACATAATGTCATCATAATATCATCTGCATACATGCAGAACTTGTGTTCCTCATGAGCAACGGGAAAGCCTCTTATTTGATCACAAGCTCTTATTTTCAGTCAGGGGTCAAGTCCTGGGAAAAAAAGTGTGGGAACTCACACAAAATCCACTGCGACACCGCCCCCCCCCCCTCCCCCCAAATATATATTTCACCGAATTCAGTGAATTTTGCCCCTCTATGCCAGGATTTTGCCCCTCTATTCGCCAGGATTTTGCCCCTCTATGTCAGGATTTTACCCCTCTATGTCAGGATTCTGCCCCTCTATTCCAGGATTTTGCCCCTCTATGCCAGGATTCTGCCCCTCTATATGCCAGGATTTTGCCCCTCTATTCCAGGATTGTGCCCCTCTATATGCCAGGTTTTTCCCCTCTATGTACCAGGATTTTGCCCCTCTATGCCAGGATTTTGCCCCTCTATTCCAGGATTCTGCCCCTCTATATGCCAGAATTTTGCCCCTCTATGCCAGGATTTTGCCCCTCTATTCCAGGATTTTGCCCCTCTATATGCCAGGATTTTCCCCTCTATGTGCCAGGATTTTGCCCCTCTATGCCAGGATTTTGCCCCTCTATTCCAGGATTTAGACCCTCTATATGCCAGGATTTTGCCCCTCTATTCCAGGATTTTGCCCCTCTATGTGCCAGGATTTTGCCCCTCTATGCCAGGATTTTGCCCCTCTATGTCAGGATTTTGCCTCTCTATTCCCGGATTTTGCCCCTCTGTGTCAGGATTTTGCCCCTCTATGACAGGATTTTGCCCCTCTATGCCAGGATTTTGCCCTTTTATGTGCCAGGATTTTGCCCCTCTATGTCAGGATTTTGCAACTCAATATTCCTGGATTTGCTAGCTTAATCCACCCTCCTCCCCCTTCCCCAGACAGTACTTACCTCCGGTCTTCTCCTCCGTGCATCTTCCCCCCTGCACGGAGGAAGGAAGCTCCGGTCGTCATGTTTTTTTTTTTTAACTTTATTGAGGTTAATAAAGTAAAAAAAAAAAAAAAAACGTGACGATCGGAGCTTCCTTCCTCCGTGCAGGGGGGAAGATGCACGGAGGAGAAGACCGGAGACAGAGAGCAACAAGGAGGTAAGTACTCACCATCTCCTTGGTGCTCCCTGTTTCCGTCCAGCTCCTCCGTGCAGTCTTCTTCCCTCCTGCACGGAGGAGGGAAAATGCTACCGGATATGACTTTCTGTCAAATCCGGTGGCAATGACAGGAAGTTTTTTTTTTTTTTCTCAGACAGCTGCCCTGGTCTTGCAGGAGTAAAGGGAACGGCGTTCCTACCATGAAAAAAGTGCAGGAACGCCGTTCCCACGCGTTCCTGCAGGACTCGAGCCCTGTTTTCAGTGCCATGATTTCTAAAGATGTTATATTCAATACAGGTGATAGAGGGCAACCCTGGCAATGTCTTTCGGTTTATAGACATTCGGTTTATGGTATACATGTAATGCTATTGGCTTTCTATAAAACGAAATAGAGTCCCCATTCATAAGAATAGGTTTATGGAATACATGTAATGCTATTGGCTTTCTATAAACGGAAATAGAGTCCCCATTCATAAGAAGAGGTCAATTGACCTATTCGTATGAATGGGGACTCTATTTCCGTTTATAGAAAGCCAATAGCATTACATGGCTATTGGCTTTCTATAAGCTGAAATAGAGTCCCCATTCATACGAATAGGTCAATTGACCTATTCTTATGAATGGGGACACTCTTACCCACATTTTACTTCATTTTGCAGCCCTCTAGCCCTTTCCAGGACTTTTTTAGAGGCATTTAAGTGACCAAAAGTTTGTGTCCCCATTGACTTCAATGGGGTTCGGGTTCAGGGACATACAGGTGTCCGCTCAACTCTAGTTTTAATCTATCCAGATTTTTATTTATTTTCTCCATCAACATGTTATTTATTTTAGTCTTTAAATTTAAAATTTCTTTTGATCTAGGTTGGGTGGGGAATTCTTGGTTAGTTTCTCTAACTTATACAGTGTCGGGTATAAAGCTGTCAAATTTGTATCCCTATTCTTATTAGCTCTTATCTCCATTTAAATCAGGTGTCCTCTAATTACGGCCTTGTAAGCACACCATCTTATATCCGCACTACTTCCTTGGTTCTCTCTAAAGTAGAATGTGTTGTCTGTTTGATAAAGTCTCGGTTTTCCTTGTTGCCTAATATTTCATCGTTTAATTTCCATTCTTTTATCTGATTTTGTTTTTCATCTACTGTATCCCATATTACTGCTGAATGATCTGACCAGATGACTGGTAAGATATTAATGTTCTTAATCCTATCTACTGAACTGATATTTCCCACTACTAAATCAATTCATGAGTAAGAACAGTGTCTGAAAGAGTAGTGGGTATATTCTTTATCTTGGGGGTGTCGTAATCGCCAGATATCATACAGCATGGATTGTTTTTATAAGGGAGGTCAGAGCCCTTACTTGTCTATCAAGCGATGGATCCAGGTGTGATCCTATACCAATCTTCTTGTCCATTTTTTGTATTTAAGACACCATTATAGTCATCCGTCATGATTATATTACCAACTGCTACATACTCACTTTCTCCATAAGGTCCCTCACAAAGGGCACCTGAGATGTATTGGGGACATATATATTCACCAATGTGAACAATACTTGATTTATCTTACATAAGAGGATTATATATCTGGCTTTAGTATCACACTCTTGATAGATCAACCCTAACTGGGGTTGTTGGAGAGAAGTAATGTCCCGCCTCCTCCCAATAGACTATGGACCCTGTCTGTTTGTGATAGTTATGGGGGTACACAATTTGGGACATCGTGTCTTCATCTTCGGTACAGCTGGACTTCTAACACAGGGTTCCCAGGACTAGTTCACTCAAGATGTCAGCTAAGCCATTGTGCTCTCCAGGTTGAGATTGTCTCCTGTCCTTCATACTCCAGTCTCTCAGGAGGTGTTAAAGAATGTTATTATGTTACTGTTGCAATATGTTAAGCATCCAGTTCCTGGTTAATATATGTTAAATGTATTCTTGTCATTATGTCAAATTCCCCATTGTCTTTATGTAAGTCATTCAGTGTCCTTTTGTATCTAAGTGTACTCTGGAGGTATCTGAACTTGACACCTTTGTATCCTGAAAGGTGTGAGGCAGGATTTCCCCATAGATTGTCCTACTGTTATGTTGTTTTCATTAAGTGTTTATATTTAAAGGTGTGGTTATGTTATATCCTACTGTATCTAATTACCTGTTTTAAATGAGTCATGTCATATTTGTTTGTGTATAAATATCTGTGCTGTTTTCAAATAAACGGTCATTCCTGTTCCACTCCTACAATGGTGTGTGCCCACTCCTGTGGCAAAGTCTTTGGATCTGTCAGCATTGAGCATATTACTTGGCAGCCTTTGTAAAGGCTGCACTTGGAGGCACTGCTCTGGCTTTGGTCACAGTATGCTACCAGCTTCCGCCCCTTTAACCTCACTTGGAAAAGTCCCTCTACTGAGACCAGCATCCTGGGGGAGATATAGTCACTGACTTGACCCCAGTCTCAGCAATGTTCCCCTTCAGGACGATACACCTAGGGGAGAGGCTGCTCTAGGGTTCCATATCATCACAGGTTTGTCCAGAGTCTCTGATTGATTTATTGATATTTTATTATCTAAGGGTTGATCTGGATAAGATCTAATTTTTCCCCTCCCTTTTCATCCCCTACTCTGTTTAAATGTAGGTTATATAACTTATCGTAAAACTGGTGGGATTCTCTTGCAATGTTTGTTTTGAGATAACTACTTTTTCACCATCGTATAATGGCAGTACCAGTGGGCTGTTACTTTCCTCGCGGACAAGTAGTCTATAAAGCAAAAGATTTGACTCCTCCCTGCTTTCCCATAAGTACCGCCTACCTCATAGGCAAATCAGTTTTTTCTTGTCCCTTCACAGAGCCAGACGGGTAGTTGCACAAACTGTGGTCTGGTGTGGAACATGGGGGCATGATCTAATAGCTCCCCGGGTGGGAGCAGAGTGATCGGTACCCTCTGTTGTAACAGAGAGGTGCTCACTTCTGACAATTTATTTAGATAACCCGGGTGGCATCTAATCTGCAGGTTTCATGGCTGCACACAGTGGTGGAATGCATTCCACCATGATTCTGAAATCGCTACTGCACACATGCAGTAGGAATCTCACGCAAAGGCATCAGTTTAGAATAGACCTTGCTTTTTTTTTTAATCTCTCATATCTTGTGTTATTTTCTCAGATGTCTAGTCCTGTATTTACCTGATAAGATAGATAAAGACATGATGCCTGCTCCCTCTCCTAGGAAAGCAGCATCTAAAGTCGAACACCTGGCATGCAGCGAGTGTGGCACTCCTTTACCAGATGGGTATAAGAAGAAAGCCTGCAGATCCTGCTCCAATGAACTCCTGACCAGAGAAAAACAATCTGGGAGAGGTTGTCATAGAAACATCCTAGAAAAGCTCTCATATCAGACTTTTGACGCTTTTAAACTTGCAGCTGTTGAACCTCACAAAATCTCCGCTAAGGCTACACAGGGTGGTAAGAAGAGACATCGGTCTTCATCACAAGAACTCCTCACTTCTATCAGAGATCCTGAAGTTATTGAAAAAACTGTTATAGAGGCTGTCCCCAGATTTGAACAATTTTAGGGAACCTATCCCCATCTTTTTTTATCCAAAAAAACAGATGGCTCCTTCTGCCTGGTGCTGGACCTCAAGAAAGTAGACTGTTGCATCAGATACGAGCATTTCAGAATGGAAAGTATCAGTTCTGTCATTCAGTTGATAAGGAAAGGAGATTTCATGACCACCTTAGACTTGAAATACGCCTATCTACATGTGGCCCCAGCTTAAAGAGTATATCTGAGATTTGCAGTGAAATCAGTTCCACGGATTCTACAGTAGCAGTTCAGGGATCTACCATTTGACCTGGCATCAGCACCAAGAATCTTTATGAAACTGCTTGCTCCATTGGCAGCCTTCTTAAGACTGAAGGAAATTTCTGTTGTTCAATATCTGGCGACTGGCACGATCCAGGGAGCTACTCCTATCCAATATCAGGTATACAGTCTAGTTTATATAGAACCATAATTGGATTACAAACTGGGACAAATACAACCCTTTTTACAACAAATCTGGTTTAGGTGGTATATGACCTCGGTCCGACTGCATACATTTCAAGAAACAACATCAGAAACTTGCTGGAGATGCGGGTTATATTTGAGAACTCTCTTGGCCAGGTATTGGAGGAGAGCGGAAACACTAGCATGGCAAGAGATAACAGAACAAATAGCATATCAATGTCTGATGGAAAGGGGGTTTAGTGGTTCTTGTGCATCCATGAGCAAGTATGAGAAAACCTGGAAGAGTTGGATCTAATGTTATAAACCAATATAGCTTATAATAAGGAATAACTTGACCGGCCATATGCCCATCAATATTGGCTTCCTGATCCTGTAGCTCCGCTGCACCTAAGTCTCCCTTCTTTTCTATTTTTATTTATGTCTGGTCGAGCTGCTTGAGGTGTTTTAGGGATTAAAAGGTAATTATAAATGGGATATAGAAAAATGGGACACTGACCATTGAGATTTTTATATTTACTATGTATAACTATGTGTTAGGAAGCAATTTTTGCTAATTATATAAATGAGAGGGCCCTAATTGATGAATGGAACATTCAGTGATATTATCAGACAAATAAAGGGTGAGGAGGAAGCATGTGCTAGTGATGGGCAAAACAAAAATTTTCATTTCGTTTTAATCCATTCGGACAAAAATGTTATTTATTTAGTCCAAAACGAATTTCGACCATTGCTGCATTCGTTTCAGACGAAGTTAATTATTTCCGTTTCGTTATATTAATTCGTACGAATCGAAAATAATTTACCTATTGGAGAATTTGGTTCAAAGAGAGAGAGGTTCCACTATAACTTGGATACTAAGATTGGTTAATTGAAAATAGGTAGAACTCAATATTCAGAATTCAGGAGGTCCCCTTAAGCTGGTAAGTATATACAAACAGTATGCCTTAAACATACAGCAGGTAAGTATTATGTAGCAGGCAAGTAAATGCAGTCAAACAGAATAGAGATATACTGGAAATAGTAAATAAATGATACTTGCAGAGTTCAGCAGTGGAAGGGTTAATGAAGGAATTATGTCCTTTGATATTACTTGCAGAGTTCAGCAGTGGAAGGGTTAATGAAGGAATTATGTCCTTTGGTAAAACTTGCAGAGTTCAGCAGTGGAAGGGTTAATGAAGGAATTATGTCCTTTGATGAGACTTGCAAAGTTCAGCAGCGGAAGGGTAAATATACAAAGGATATCCGTATACAATCCGAGATCTGGGGTTGGAGAAAAAGGGATGGTCGATAAGGCAGTCCGTGGTCGAGCAGTGGAGAGTTTAGAATCGTAGCAATAATTGGAAACAAGGTCTTCAACGGAGGAGGTATACTTTCGGTTTAGCGTTCGGTTTACAAAGACCGAAAGCAGCTGAGACGGCACATGTGTTCGGCAAGCAAAGAAAATAACTCAGCGTTTGTAATGTGGCGCGGTTTCCCTATAAGGAGAGGGATAACCGCGTCATAATAAGGGGCGGAGTCAGAATCGCAATCACAGGAATATGACAAAGAGTCTAATTCATCCGAATTTCATTCAAATTTCATGCTCTACCTTATGCTATTGAGCTGTTGAAATTCGTCTCTTTCATCCGAATGTATTGAATGAACATAGGTGAAATGTTCATTCATACGAATTGAATGGTGAAATGAATGCAGCAATGGAAGAAAATGGCCTCACTTCAATAGTCTAAGGTTGGAATTTTCAAATTTCATCCCTTAACCTATGCTATTGAGCTGTTGAAATTTGTGGTTGGGATATAGAAGCTTATGGACATCATTTAGTGGTGTAGATGTAAACCCAAAAGTGTGATTAAAATAATATTAATAAGTCTATAAAAATATTTGATTTGTTGCATATTAAATTTAAAAAAATAAAAAAACCTGCGGTTTATATAATATTCACAGTTGACAGTTTGACACGTTATTTGTTGGCTTTAAAGGGCCAGTAACATTTATTAAGGCTACTTTGTACTTAAGTTTGAAATTCCTGTCTCAATTCACTACAGTTTCTCTCGTGGAGTATACCTTTAGTGACCCCTTAAGAGATATGGTTCATGCATTCTTTGACAGTATCCCTGGGAGTTAGATTGACAGTGCCACCATGCATGCGGGGTTGCGCTGTCACAAAACCAGTCAGCACTGTGCATGCGCAGTATTCAGTCTCCAGTGTCCCAGACACCAGAGAACAGATGAAGAACATGGTGTTGCAGTTTTTATTTCCGCTGTTTTGACAAATTCTACCTCTCTTCTGAAAAGCGGAACAGAGGTAGAGCTTGGCGGAACAGCGGGACAGACCCTAAAAATCAGAATTGTCCCACGAAAACTCTTAGAGCATGTTACTGGTATATTATGCCATTAACTCAGGAATACTCCTACGGCATGCATTAACCCTTTTCATTTAACATTTGAATTTATTTCATACTATAGTTTATTATCCTCTTTCATTACACTTTTGCAGCATATCCACTCCATCACTCTTCACAAGCACCTTGTCATTACACAATTACACATTGATATACTTTTATAGCCATCTGGGCTTTTTTCATTCATATACCCCGCTTTTTTTTAAAACATTTTTTTCCCCATTTCCACTAGTCAGTTCTGTACTCATAGTGTTGTGTCACTCATTTTACATTATAATTCCTCTTTTCATTATATTCATTTATTATATTCACTTCATCTCCCTTCTCTAGCACAGTGACTCACATTCATACACTTTTACAACCATCTGTGTTTCCTCCGCAGTTATCCCTCTAAAGTTCATTTATATCTCAATTAATATACATTCTACATAAGCCAATGTTCACTCCTTAATTATGTCACCTTAGGTGCCTATTTAATATTGACCAGAAGCGCGAGAGCGCAGTTTCTTTTTTAAAAAATGTTTTTCATATCCCCAGTATGATCGGAGCATTGACACGCCCATCTGGGCGGAGTTCAGTATTACTTTGTGATCATTGACCAATCAGAGCTGGCTCTTCGCATACTCCCTCCCTTGTCAAAACAAAATATATATCCCACGTTCTAAATGGGGAATAACCCCCTGACGAAGCCACGGCAGTGGCAAGATGCGCGTCAGGCAAGGGTCTTTTGTCCTCACTCCTACCTGTGCAAATTTATCTTTGCAGTTTGGTTTTTGGTTTTGGCTTATGTGGTGCCAGCCCCCCATTCAATTTTTTGTAGTTTAAAACTTTTACTTCCATCTAATTAGTGGGCAGACCTGGCTGCACCACGAAACTAACTAATACTGCATCAATCATTTTGATATCGATATTTATACAGCAGATATTTGTTTTTCATCCGATACAGATAGCAGGAATCACCTTATTACAACTGTTTTAGAAAACTGTTTAAATGTATTGAATGTTGGCAACAGAGAGTTAAGATTTTATCTTTACACAGCATGATTAATTGACAGCTGCAGAATTTAAAAGTAACAATTCCTTTTCTCTCCTTTTTTGCCACACAGTTATATTATTACAAGTCAGATTAATTTGCCTTAACGTTGCATGGGATTTATTCCTGCTATAGTGATTATTTCATGGGCATTGCCTATTTATTATGATTATTTCACAACTACTATGTTAAACTATATAATATGTGAATATATAATTTTATGAATGGAGACTCTGTCTCTGTATAGTTAAATGCCGACAGCCTATAAACCGAACGACTTTCGGTTTATAGACTTTCGGCTTATGTACTACATGTAATCCTATGGCTATTCTATAAACCGAAAGTCGTTCGGTTTATAGAATAGCAATAGGAATACATGTATTCCATAAGCCGACAGCCTATAAACCGAACGTTCGGTTTATAGGCTGTGGGCATTTTACTACACGGAGACAAAGTCTCCATTCATAATTTTATGAATGGAGACTCTGTCTCCGTATAGTTAAATGCCGGCTTTTAACTATACGGAGACAAAGTCTCCATTTATAATTTTATGAATGGAGACTCTGTCTCCGTATAGTTAAATGCCCACAGCCTATAAACCGAATGTTCGGTTTATAGGCTGTCGGCTTTTAACTATATGGATACAAAGTCTCCATTCATAATTTTATGAATGGAGACTCTGTCTCCGTATAGTTAAATGCCGGTGTTCTGACAAATTTCTGGAGCAAATTCTCCTGCGCAATCGCAGGAGAATTTGCTCACTGCGCATGCGCATAAAGTTACAGCTGATAACTCAGCTGTAACTTTGTGACCACCGCGCATGCGCCAGCTGCGCAACCCACCTCCCACCCCCGCACACCCCTTCTTACCAGATCATCGACCACAGCGATACACAGCGCATGCGCACGCCTATTCAGCCGTTTGGGAATGCGCGCGTCCGTTGTTGTGTTCTTAAGGTGGTAAGTAACACGGGGCGTCGGGACATAAGGGGGCAAGCATCCTGGTGAGGGCTGCCTCATCTTGATGGGATTTGTGATCCTCCTGCTGTATTATTGATGCAGCAGGAGGATCACAAATCCCATCAAGATGAGGCAGCCCTCACCAGGATGCTTGCCCCCTTATGTCCCGACGCCCCGTGTTACTTACCACCTTAAGAACACAACAACGGACGCGCGCATTCCCAAACGGCTGGATAGGCGTGCGCATGCGCTGTGTATCGCTGTGGTCGATGATCTGGTAAGAAGGGGTGTGCGGGGGGTGTGAGGGGGGCGGGAGGTGGGTTGCGCAGCTGGCTCATGCACGGTGGTCACAAAGTTACAGCTGAGTTATCAGCTGTAACTTTATGCGCATGCGCAGTGAGCAAATTCTCCTGCAATTGCGCAGGAGAATTTGCTCCAGAAATTTGTCAGAACACCGGCTTTTAACTATACGGAGACAAAGTCTCCATTTATAATTTTATGAATGGAGACTCTGTCTCCGTATAGTTAAATGCCCACAGCCTATAAACCGAACGTTCGGTTTATAGGCTGTCGGCTTTTAACTATACGTTTGTCTCCATTCATAAATTTATGAATGGAGACTCTGTCTCCGTATAGTTAAATGCTATTGTATTCTATAAACCGACTCTATTTCGGCTTATAGAATGCAATAGTACTACGAATGGACGAATGAACGAATGATTTTCCTTTATTAACCATTCGTTCATTCGGCTTTAGTTAGCTTAGCATTTTCGTTCTTCGTTTTTTGGGCGAATGGACGAAAATGCAATTTTCGGACGAAAATGCATTCGTCCGAAAACGAATGCACATGTCTAGTATATATTCACATGTAAATTGCTTTTTTAATAAAAAATTATGATATAAAAAAAATCTTGTTTTTATTTCCTTTTATGTGACAATGCTGCCTCTCTCTTTCCCTTGCCCCCAGATTTGTCGCTCTCCCCCCCTTAGTGTTGTCTCTCTCTCACCCTCCCTTTGGCTCCCCCCTCTTTCCCCTTGTGTCTGTCTCTTCCCCCCTTCCCTCCCCCTGTTTCTCTCTGCCCCCCTCCCCTTGTTTCTGTCTCTTCCCCCCTTCCCTCCCCTTGTTTCTCTCTGCCCCCCCACCCCTTGTTATTCTGTCCCCCCCTCACCTGTTTCTTGCTCCCTGGTGGCTAGTGGGGGCAGCCGGGGGATGTATGCACTATACATAATAGACGGAAGTGTCGGGCAGCATGGAGGTTGTCTGCACGATTCGTGCAGACATCCCCCAGCTGCCCGATTCTCCCTGGTGGCTAGCGAGGCAGCGGAGGATGTCTGCGCGATGAGCGAGACCTCCCCTGCTGCCGCCCGGAACGACAGCCAGGACTTTTATGAGGAAGCCGGAAGTACCCAGCTTCATCATAGAAGTCCCGGCGGTCATGCCGGGCGGCAGCAGGAGAGGTCTCGCTCATCGCGGAGACATCCTCCGCTGCCTCGCTAGCCACCAGGGAGAATCGGGCAGCTGGGGGATGTCTGCACGAATTGTGCAGACAACCTCCATGCTGCCCGACACTTCCGTCTATTATGTATAGTGCATACATCCCCCGGCTGCCCCCACTAGCCACCAGGGAGCAAGAAACAGGTGAGGGGGGGACAGAATAACAAGGGGGGGGGGGCAGAGAGAAACAAGGGGAGCGAAGGGGGGAAGAGACAGACACAAGGGGAGCGAGGGGGGAGCCAAAGGGAGGGTGAGAGAGAGACAACACTAAGGGGGGGAGAGCGACAAATCTGGGGGCAAGGGAAAGAGAGAGGCAGCATTGTCACATAAAAGGAAATAAAAACAAGATTTTTTTTATATCATAATTTTTTATTAAAAAAGCAATTTACACGTGAATATATACTAGACATGTGCATTCGTTTTCGGACGAATGCATTTTCGTCCGAAAATTGCATTTTCGTCCATTCGCCCTAAAAACGAAGAACGAAAATGCTAAGCTAACTAAAGCCGAATGAACGAATGGTTAATAAAGGAAAATCATTCGTTCATTCGTAGTACTATTGCATTCTATAAGCCGAAATAGAGTCGGTTTATAGAATACAATAGCATTTAACTATACGGAGACAGAGTCTCCATTCATAAAATTATAAATGGAGACTTTGTCTCCGTATAGTTAAATGCCCACAGCCTATAAACCGAACGTTCGGTTTATAGGCTGTGGGCATTTAACTATACGGAGACAGAGTCTCCATTCATAAAATTATAAATGGAGACTTTGTCTCCGTAAATTTAAAAGCCGGCATTTAACTATACGGAGACAGAGTCTCCATTCATAAAATTATGAATGGAGACTTTGTCTCCGTGTAGTAAAATGCCCACAGCCTATAAACCGAACGTTCGGTTTATAGGCTGTCGGCTTATGGAATACATGTATTCCTATTGCTATTCTATAAACCGAACTTTCGGTTTATAGAATAGCCATAGGATTACATGTATTACATAAGCCGAAAGTCTATAAACCGATCGTTCGGTTTATAGGCTTTCGGCATTTTACTACACGGAGACAAAGTCTCCATTCATAATTTTATGAATGGAGACTCTGTCTCTGTATAGTTAAATGCCGACAGCCTATAAACCGAACGACTTTCGGTTTATAGACTTTCGGCTTATGTACTACATGTAATCCTATGGCTATTCTATAAACCGAAAGTCGTTCGGTTTATAGAATAGCAATAGCATTACATGTATTCTATAAACCGAACGTCGTTCGTTTTAAAGACTTTCTGCTTATAGAATACTATTGGCTTTCTATAAACCGAACTAGAGTCGAGTCCCCATTCATAAGAAATTCTTATGAATGAGGAGGGACTCTAGTTAGGTTTATAGAATGCCAATAGTATTCTATAAGCCGAAAGTCTTTAAAACGAACGACGTTCGGTTTATAGAATACATGTAATGCTATTGCTGTTCTATAAGCCGAAAGTCTTTCGGCTTATAGAACAGCAATAGCATTACATGTATTCTATAAACCGAACGTCGTGTGTTTTAAAGACTTTCGGCTTATAGAATACATGCTGCTATTGGCTTTCTATAAACCGAAAGAGTCCCCATTCATACGAATAGGTCAATTGACCTATTCGTATGAATGGGAACTCAATTTCGGTTTATAGGAAGCTAATAGCATTACATGCATTCCATAAACCGAAAGTCATTCATGTCGGTTTATGGAATGTAGTACAATGCTATTGGTATTGTAAACCGACTCTATTTCGGTTTAGAATGCCAATAGCACGAATGGACGAATGGACGAATGAACGAATGATTTTCGTTTATTAACCATTCGTTCATTCGGATTTTGTTAGTTAAAATTTTCGTTATTCGTTTTTCGGACGAATGGACGAAAATGATATTTTCGTCCGAAAACGAATGCACATGTCTAATGTAGACATGCCCCCCTACTCACCGAAAAGCTTCATTCAAATTTTGCTTTCACTCATTCACCACTCCAGAGTACCAAAGGACCCACAGGACCAAACCCCTGAAACGTATAGCTAGGAGGAATCTGCTGCTCTTTGGGATCCCAAGGTCAGCCAGTGAAAGCTGACAAAGCATTTACTTGTGTGTTCGGCACATTTGTGCCCCTCGCGATTTGCTCTTAAGTAAGCTCTCTTTTTTTGTCTAAAAGTTGCTTTTAAACGTCTATATTATGTATACGGTTCAAGCTTTTTGCAAACGCTGAACTGCAATAGACATTGTGTGTTTATATTTGTTCATTTATGTCTGCTATTTTTGCACAATATTTCTAAAAGTTTGTTTGTCTAGATAGAGTGGTAAAAGGAGTTTTGGAATGCTTTAATGAAACAACAAATACATGATTGAAACAACTGCTGCTTATTAAAAACCCTTTAAGTACCACTTACAACTAATCTGGTCTATTTCTTGATACTTTGTTTAAAGAGCTGCAAAGTTACATAATATCTTGTATCTGTTGAAAACAGTATAACATTATTGTCTGCACATTTCATTATGTTTGGGGTTTTTTGAAAAATATATATTGAAGACCTTCAAGCAAAAATCTCCACAAAAGTAATACTAAGTATATTTTTATTTTATACTCGGTCACATTTTATATACTTTTTCATATTACAAACACACTCAATATTTTATGTGTTTCTTTGTTCTGTTTTTACAATTTATTTTTTAGACTGGTACAGGCCAAATGGGATGAAAAACGCTGACTTAGGGATAGCATTGGGGATCAGAGGGATCTGCCAGTATACTCTGCTAAGGTCGAGAGTGGACACCCAAGCAGCACCTGCCAGCTTATCGAGGAGGTTGTCCATTCAGGGCATGGATTAGGCAGTCGTGGTCTTTTCGTTCAGCCTCCTAGGACCTGGTGGTCCTGTCCTTCTTAGGTTCCAGCACCACGGGGAATGCCCGGGGGCTATGTGAGGGTTTGATGACTCCTAAAGCTTTCATTTCCCCCAGCTCATGCTTAATGTGCCCCTTGACTGCCTGTGGGACCCGGTAAGTAGGTTGACAGAGGGGGGCCTGAATGGGAATCTCCACGGGATGTTGGGTGATAGTTGTTAGCCCAGGCAGAGTGGAGAACAGAGGGGACCGGGCAGCGAGCAAGGCTTGGAGCTGGGTCTGCTCCTGGGAACTAAGTTGTGGACCAGCGTGCAATTAATCCAGGTGGCCGGCCATCCTAGTGTCGGCTAGGAGATCAGGAATTGCCCGGTCTCCATCGTCAGTGACCGCGGGAGTGCATATGGCTGCGACCTCCGCCGTCCTGGGGTGGTAAAGTTTAAGGGCATTAATATGGCATATGCGGGAAGACTGCTGGCACCCTTTCTTGGTGATCACATACGTGGTCTCCTCTTTGTGCTCCATGACCACATAGGGTCCTTCCCAGGGGGCTTGTAGCTTGTTCTGCTGCGTAGAGTTAAGCATGTTTACATGCTGTCCTCCGAACAATTCTTGGGGCCTGGTGTGAATATCGTATAGGCCCTTCTGCCAAGCTTGTGCCGCCTAGATGTTATCTTGGGCTAACTTAAGAATATGGGCTAGCTTCTCTCTAAGTTCCACCACATAGGTGATGGTGGGGGTCTCTATAGGGTCACATTTGCCTTCCCAAAACTCCAGTAGTATGTTGAGGTGACCTCGTACCCGCCGCCCATATAGCAACTCAAAGAGGAGAAACTGGTGGATTCTTGGGGTACCTACCTATAGGTGAATAGGAGATGGGGCAGAAATCTCTCCTAGTCTTTATGTTGGGTTTTGAATTTGCATATAATTTTCTTAAGGGTCCCACTAAACCTCTCGCACAATCCGTTAGTCTGAGGATGGAAGAGTGTGATGTGCAGGCCTTTAACACCACACAGTACCCAGACTTGGTTGAGGAGATCGGATAGGAACTGGGTACCCCGATCCAAGGGCACCTCCTGGGGAAAACCAACTTGGGAGAAGATTTAAAGCAGAGCATTGGCCACTGTGCTGAATTTTGGACAGGGCAATGGCTTCGGGGGTAGCAGGTGGTAAAGTCTACCACAGTGAGGAAGTACTATTTACCCATACAGCTGGGCTTAGCCAACAGACCGATGATGTCCACCGCTACCCGGTGGAATGGTTCGCCTATTACATGAGTAGACTGTAAGTGGACCTAGGTCACTTACTTGCGCTTCCCCACACATTGGCATGGGTCAAATGTGCGACAATGAGTGGCTACATTTTGTGAGATGCTAGGCCATAAGAATGCTCTGGTGAGCTGGTCTTAGTGATTCCCAGGTGACCAGCTAAGAGAGCCTCATGGGTGAGGGAGAGGAGCCCTGGGCAGAACACTGCAAATACAATGAGCTGGAGGTGGGGAACGGCTATATCCCAGTTGTGGTTGCCTGGAGTGTACTGATATAGCAATCCCTCCTTTCACTCCATCTTAAGTGAGCCATTGTCTGCCAGAGAATGGGATCAATCTTGTCAGGGGGGGACAAGTCAGTGCTTACTGTGGGCTCTGAATGCAGGGACTAGCTCTGGGGATTTTTGTATCCATTTTTGTATTACTCAGCCTTGTTACAATGCAGCCGCCCATCCCATGTGTTCCCTATTAAGGGTTAATAATGTATAGGGGTGTATATAAAAAACACCCCTTTCTGTCTCATTAGAGATTTTTGCCAGAGGCTCAAAGAAGCAAGGTGAATGGTTAGAGTTAGGACCCACCTCGGGGGGTCTGCCTTGACGTTGGCAGGTGGGCTCATCCTCTCATGGCCATTGGAGGTAACTAAAAAAACTCCATTTGTTTGAAAATGCATAGGGATAAAGGAGAGAGCGCAGGTAACTTTGTTTTTCTTTGGTTTTTACTATATATTGGGGCTGATGTGTACTGTAGTCATTGCAGCCGCCCAGTGATGGGAGTGAGCGCAGGACTTTTCTTTCTGCATTAGCTCTGGGGATGGCCAGGCAATTGGCTGGAATAGTGTCCTCTGATGTTTTACAATCCAGTGTGGCTGGTACAAAGTAACTCTCTAATCCACCTAGGTCATTACCAAACAACACGTTGGCGGGTAATCCTTCCATGATGCCCACATCTCTGTACCCCTTCCTGGCACCCACTTCAAATAAACTCTGGCTATTGGGAGCTGGTGAGCGCCCCCCCTGCCACACAGACCTCCACAGATTGGTCCAGAGGGAGACCAACCTTGGGGTGCAAAAGGGTAATGGTGTCTGTGGTATCTCTCAAACCCTCGGCTGGTCTCCCATTGACCTGTACAGATTGGAGGTGGTGTGCTCGATTGTCTCTATAAGCTTGTTGCACCAATACCACCTCATTTTGGTAGGGCCTCACTGGGGATCACCAATACAAAGTGGGGTAATATGTTTGCTGGGTAGTATGTTTCTTCCTCTTCAGGGTAGATTGGAGTGCTCACGCAGTGAGCTTGTCTAGGGCCAGTCAGTGCAGAGCCAAATGGAAAACTCGGGGTTGGCCCATCTGCCCGCATTGGTGGCAGCTGTTTGTTACCCTTGGAGCTCAGGGAGGGGCAGCCAGGAAGCAGGTGAAGGGATCAGAGGGAGGGTGATGTAGTGGCCGGGAGGCAGCTCCAGACTGGGCGAGCTTGAGGTCTCTTACCCAGTTTTTGACATCCCCAGCTGTGTGCTGGAAGAAGTGTTCAAGGAGGATCTGCTGGACCACTGCCTCTAATGTTGTCGCCTTGCAGCCTTGGAACCAGTGGTGAACAGCTCAGCTCATCCGATGTCCCCACTACACATGAGTGTTGCTGGGACCCAGGCTGGAGTCCCAGAATCACCATTGAAGCATCCTGTCCTCTCTAAATGAGATGATCTTGTAGGGCAGCAACCATGAGCAGCTTGTAGCTCTCTACCATCTTGTCTGTGGGGTTGTAGTATTCCAAGTACGGCTGTTGGTTGGAGGGTCCCGCCGCTGCCACCAGTGTCACAAGAACGGAGGTTACTCCAGATGTTTTTGTTTTCATTAAGGGATTATGTGCCTCCACAGCCAGATATTACACTACAATTTTCCCCAGCAAGCGATGTAGACTTTTGTAAAGAAGAGAAGACATGGGAACAGACTTCAAGATCCAAAAGGTTAAAATTGTATTAATTCACAGCACAAAGAATATATACAGTTTGACATAACATAGATGAGACAATGCAACATTAAAAGGATTACATTTAACATATAGTACAGCAGGATAAGGGACTTAAAGGAACATTGCACCTTGTTTTAACCCTTGCTACCTTGAAGGAAGCAAAGGTTAAAAAAAGCATGTCCTGGACTTGGTACACGTGGGTTTACATGCGAGGGACAGCAGTTCCTGGTTTTCAGCACATGCACAGCAAATCAGAGCGGGTGCTTGCCCCACTCTGGCTGCCAAATGCGAGGGTCTCTTGCTGCTAGCACAGAGAGAGATACTCATTTTTGCATGGGATCAGCAGGGGGGCTAGCAGAGTGAGCCGGTCACAGACCAGACGGCTGTCTGCTCTCTATGGAAGCATGGCAGCTGTCGGTCAGATGATAAACTGGCATGTACTATCAAAAGTACACACTAGTTTATCCTCACAATAGGAACAACTAACATTTCACTTGATAGAAGCACAGAAATAATCCCCTTTTTTATTTAAATAATTTGTTATGCAATCACATATATAACAAAGACATACAAATACAATTATCCACTAGGTTACATGACAATCATCTTCTTATTCTTTTCAATGTGGATTATAAAAACCATTAAGAATAAACATTAAAAACAAACAAGCATCGCTGGTCATCACCTATCCATCAACCGGGTGATCCCCCTTGTGATTTATATAATACTTGTGATTCTGTCCCCGTTTCCTAATTCCTATGTCCTCATACCTCTTGATTCATTGGGGGGGGGGGGGGGGGTATATTTTCCTAAGTTCACCCTTGTTAACTCGTCTAAATAACCAGGCACCCATGACCCTAGGTTCGGCCTTCTTCTCTATCATAGTCCTGATATTTTAATTCCATATGCACCTGGTTTGATATCAATATCGCAACCCCCTCTTTTTTTTATCCTCCATTGAGGCATGTATTATCGTATACCCATTTTTACCTCACATTCCTGTGTCTCTATCCCTCCAATGGGTCTCCCTCTCAAGGAATCGGTTAACTCTATTCCTTTTGCATGGCTCATTTAGCTCCTGGGTATTAATTGAGACACAACTAATCACTGTCAATCTTCTCCCTCTATCATCCTCCTCTGAGCTGGAGTGCATGCCCAATGCACACTTCCCCTCTCTACAAGTCATCATAATTGTGACTTGATCCTGAGTTCTTGAGGAAAGAAAAAGAAAATAGGAACACATGGCAGGAATCCTTTAGAAACATATCGCTTTCTTCCCAAAATCACATTTATCTGTTTATCCTAAATTATATAAAAATGTATATCAAACATGCCTAAGTATCCTTATATAAACATGACGTATCTATAGCTCTTATACTGTAGTGCCAACTATTAAAGTACTCCACCCTTGAATGTTTCTTCGGCGACTCTCTTATTTTTTTCCTCTTTTTCTTTTCTTTTTTTTTATTAAAGTATCAAAATACAGACATTGATAACATGCAATAACAAACAGTATAAAAATTTGTAGGGCTAGTTCCCTCATACCAACATACATACGACAAGGGTATACAATTGCCTATTGATGTAAAGTGCATATAGTGATTCTCTTATTTTAACATCTATATAACTGGTGGTTCATTCTATCCTTGAATGATATATCCCAATTTAAAAAAAAAGTGGATCATCAACATTTATAACTTCTTTTACTATATATATTCAACCCATGGTTTTAAGGTGTATATCTAATTTCTCTATATATAATACATTCCCACACCCAGATTTGTCTTTATATCCTAAATTGTATCAAATACAATCCTACATGCCTGAACAGACCCACTCCATTTATAAAAATCATTGCCCCAGATTTAGTCACTCCTCTGACAACCAAATACAAACAATGGAGGTCTCAATTATCTATGTGGGGGAAAAAAAACCAAATCCCTTTCCTCTCCCCCTCTATTATTATACCACCGCTACTTATTTTATATTTTCAGTCTGTTAGCTTCTTTGCTGAGACCATAGGTAATGTCTGACCCTTCCATGCAATCATGAATATTTTTGGGAAACCCCATTTGCATCTAATACTGTGTTGTCTTAGTATTCCCAATTCTGTCGTAAATGTTCTCCTCCAAGCTTTTGTAGTGAATGAGAGGTCTGGAAATATAGAAATGTCCTTATATTTACTTTCATGATCTGTTCCTTCAACTCGTCCAATTGTAAGAAGATGATGTCCTCAGGGATGCCTCTCAGCTTTAAGAGACGATGACATATTTCTATTTCAGTGTTTCACTGTTTCTTTCATTGTTTGAAGTTCTTCTTCCAATCTTAGTGCCCTAGAGTCTGCCTCTGATATTTTATCTGAAAGCAGCACAATATTTTTGGTTAATTTCCTTGGAGCCGTTATTGACTTCTCTTTTAATAGTATCCTGCAGAGCTGAAGGTGTACCTAGCGCTATAATCGTAGTTGTAGCAGCACTAAGGCAGTGTGTTCCTAAACCACACACAATTCAGTAAATATATAAAAAAGGAAACAAAAGTGCGCTTTAACAAACTGCATACAAAACAATCAACACCTTATAGGTGACATATGTGATGAGAAATAGTAATAGAAATCCGTTACCAAGGGAGACTCTGTTGCCCTTAAGGTAATGCACTCACAGACTTATGGGAAATAATTGCACTTCAAATGTATACTGCTGTCACTGGAAAACTGATGCTGGTAATCTATAGATGTTGGCTCAGAGACATAACAGTAGACACTTGGTAAGTATAAGAAAAATTCAATACATTTAATAAGAAAACAATCTGCTTACATAGAGGGTTTTCTTCTGCCTGCGGAGTGGGTGTCACACCACCATCAGCAAAAGTCTTTAAAAGCGGTAATAAACATACAATACATATAAAACTTTAAATATTAAAATAAAGTCCTATCATAATAGAAGATCGGGTGGGTGCAGGTAAGTCCAGTACGCTACGCATTTTGCCTGTGGGCTTCAACTTGGCGTCTGGACTCCCTGGTTTGCAAATCCCTCTTTATTTGTTGATAGAAGCATCTTCAATCACTTCTGGGAGCGTCATTATCTTGCACGATTTTGACTTTGCCGTTTTTACTTTCAGTTCGTATTCAGTGGAATCCATTTGAAATATAAGTAGAAACAAGTGTTTTATCCCAAACGGAGGGAGACATGATACAGAGGACCAAATAGATATCTGATCAAACATATATATGGCAATAAAAAAATATCTATTTATTCAATCTATAAAAACCATTAGATAAAAATAGTGATAAAAAAGGGTAATAAAAAAGGGAGATAATATATTTGTATTATAATAGAAAAAGAGATATCTATAAAAAAAGCTTTCCACATATTTGATAATTTTTCATCTGGTATGTTGTTTTCATCTCAGTTAAAATTAACATGTAAGGATAAGGAAATAATTTACATAAAATTATAAAGCTCAAAATCAGCATTTAACCTCTGAATTTTTCTTATACTTACCAAGTGTCTACTGTTATGTCTCTGAGCCAACATCTATAGATTACCAGCATCAGGATTCCAATGACAGCAGTATACATTTGAAGTGCAATTATTTTCCACAAGTTTGTGAGTGCATTACCTTAAGGGCAACAGAGTCTCCCTTGGTCACGGATTTCTATTACTATTTCTCATCACATATGTCACCTATAAGGTGTTGATTGTTTTGTATACAGTTTGTTAAAGAGCACTTTTGTTTCCTTTTTTATATATCCTGCAGAGCTGCTTACATTGTATATAAACAGTTTTTTAGAAAACCTGAGTTACCGTCACTTGATCTTCCATAGTGCCACTCTCTGTAGAATCATCCAGAAGAGCTGCTCCTTTGCAAACACTCTTCTCTGCTCTAAGGATTTGTGGGGAGAAAAAAAACAGATACTCTTGAGTCTCCCTTTTTGTCATCCCTTTTATCCTTCTTTGGTGGATTACACTTTTGTGCCATTTTTCAAATTAGGGTAGGTTATTCTGCACCCTCTCTCCCCAGTTGCAAGTAGAGTGTAATTGTATATGGTCGTAATACAGCCACTCTCCAAAAAGCTTTGTTCATACCTATCAGAAAGGCACCCCAGAGACTACCAACATTGAAGAACACAGTTATTTCCAAGATTGGGAGAGACTCCGTGATATAGTTTGTTGCATTTCCGGAGGAATTCTCCAAATTACAGATATTTGGTGTTTACAACGATTGGGGTGTAGTCCTTCCACCTATCTCATAGGGAGGATGGTTCACAGATTCTTTCTTATGTCACTATTTAACCCCTTCATGTTTTTGGAATGTTGTGCGTTAGTGACCGAGGCTGTTTTAACATTTCTCAGGTGTTTGTGTTTAGCTTTCATTTTCTTCTTTGTCGGTTGCTGTACCCACACAAATTATATATTGTTTTTTTCAGGACAAGAAGGGCTTTCTTTTCATGACATTATTTTGTTTGTATTATTTATTGTATTGGGAATAAATTAGTAAAATATGGTTAAAAATTTAAAAAAAAAACCTTTTCCTGAATTTTCTTTGTAAATTATTTTACTAAGCTCCAAAAGCTAATGGAAAATCCTGCTAAATAGGTTTCGACTATAGGTCCTGAGTTTAGAAATACCCTATGTTTACATATTTTGTAGATTTTTATTGCATGTTTTAGGTTAAATACAAGTAGCATATAGCCGTTTCAAAACCATTTTTTTTTTTAAATTAGCGTTAGTGACACTGTAACACCGATATTGGTCATGAATCGCTGAATAACCCCCCACATTTACACAATTTTTATAAAGTATCCCAGGGCATTCAACTTGGGGTATTTTGACACTTTTCATTTCTCTTATTTTACCACCAATCTTTGACAAGCTTTGGCGTAGTAATTTTGTGTGTGTTTTATTTCCACACACATTTTTAAACAATAAATCACCTTGTTTTCCCCGACTGAACCGGAGTGCAGGGGCGTTGCTAGGTCTTCGGGTGATCTGGGGCTAGAGCCCAGATGAGCTCGGTCAAACACAGGGGCGTATCTAGAGCATTTGGCACCCAGGGCGGACCCTGAGTGTTGCACCCCCCCATAATAAAAATGTAAGAAAAAAATGTTTGAAAATTGTACAATTATAGATACCAGGAATATTGTGCCACTCAGAACCCAGTAATATTGTGCCAATCAGATACCAGTAATATTGTGCCTTTCAGATACCAGTAATATTGTGCCACTCAGAGCCCAGTAATATTGTGCCAGTCAGATACCAGGAATAGTGTGCCATTCAGAGCACAGTAATATTGTGCCAGTAAGATACCAGTAATATTGTGCCACTCAGAGCCCAGTAATATTGTGCCAGTCAGATACCAGGAATAGTGTGCCAGTCAGAGCCCAGTAATAGTGTGCCAGTCAGATGCCTGTAATATTGTGCCAGTCAGAGCCCAGTAAGTGTGCCAGTCAGAGCCCAGTAATAGTGTGCCACTCAGAGCCCAGTAATATTATGCCAGTCAGATACCAGGAATATTGTGCCAGTCAGAGCCCAGGAATATTGTGCCAGTCAGAGCCCAGGAATATTGTGCCATTCAGATACCAGGAATATTGTGCCAGTCAGAGCCCAGTAATGGTATGCCAGTCAGAACCCAGTAATAGTGTGCCACTCAGATACCAGTAATATTGTGCCAGTCAGAGCCCAGGAATATTGTGTCAGTCAGACACCAGAAATATTGTGCCAGTCAGAGCCCAGGAATAGTGTGCCAGTCAGAGACCAGGAATAGTGTGCCACTCAGAGCCCAGTAATAGTGTGCCACTCAGAGCCCAGTAATAGTGTGCCAGTCAGAGCCCAGGAATATTGTGCAAGTCAGAGCCCAGGAATATTGTGCCGTTCAGATACCAGAAATATTGTGCCAGTCAGAGCCCTGTAATGGTATGCCAGTCATAACCCAGTAATAGTGTGCCACTCAGATACCAGTAATATTGTGCCAGTCAGAGTCCAGGAATATTGTTCCAGTCAGATACCAGGAATATTGTGCCAGTCAGATACCAGTAGTATTGTGCCAGTCAGATACCAGTAGTATTGTGCCAGTCAGAGCCCAGGAATATTGTGCCAGTCAGAGCACAGGAATATTGTGCCAGTCAGAGCCCAGGAATAGTGTGCCACTCAGAGCCCAGTAATAGTGTGCCAGTAAGAGCCCAGGAATATTGTGCCAGTCAGAACCCAGTAATAGTGTGCAAGTCAGAACCCAGTAATAGTGTGCCACTCACAGCCCAGTAATAGTGTGTCAGTCAGAGCCCAGTAATAGTGTGCCAGTCAGAGCCCAGTAATAGTGTGCCGCTCAGAGCCCAGTAATAGTGTGCCAGTCAGAGCCCAGTAATATTGGGCCAGTCAGAGCCCAGTAATAGTGTGCCAGTCAGAGCCCAGTAATATTGTGCCAGTCAGAGCCCAGTAATATTGTGCCAGTCAGAGCCCAGTAATAGTGTGCCAGTCAGAGCCCAGTAATAGTGTGCCACTCAGAGCCCAGTAAGTGTGCCAGTCAGAGCCCAGTAATATTGTGCCAGTCAGAGCAAAGTAATATTCTGCCAGTCAGAGCCCAGGAATAGTGTGCCAGTCAGAACCCAGTAATAGTGTGCCAGTCAGAACCCAGTAATATTGTGCCAGTCAGAGCCCAGGAATATTGTGCCAGTCAGAGCCCAGGAATATTGTGCCAGTCAGAGCCCAGGAATAGTGTGCCAGTCAGAACCCAGTAATAGTGTGCCAGTCATAACCCAGTAATAGTGTGCCACTCAGAGCCCAGTAATATTATGCCAGTCAGAGCCCAGTAATATTATGCCAGTCAGAGCCCAGTTATATTGTGCCAGTCAGAGCCCAGGAATATTGTGCCAGTCAGAGCCCAGGAATATTGTGCCAGTCAGAGCCCAGGAATATTGTGCCAGTCAGATACCAGTAGTATTGTGCCAGTCAGATACCAGTAGTATTGTGCCAGTCAGAGCCCAGGAATATTGTGCCAGTCAGAGCACAGGAATATTGTGCCAGTCAGAGCCCAGGAATAGTGTGCCACTCAGAGCCCAGTAATAGTGTGCCAGTAAGAGCCCAGGAATATTGTGCCAGTCAGAACCCAGTAATAGTGTGCAAGTCAGAACCCAGTAATAGTGTGCCACTCACAGCCCAGTAATAGTGTGTCAGTCAGAGCCCAGTAATAGTGTGCCAGTCAGAGCCCAGTAATAGTGTGCCGCTCAGAGCCCAGTAATAGTGTGCCAGTCAGAGCCCAGTAATATTGGGCCAGTCAGAGCCCAGTAATAGTGTGCCAGTCAGAGCCCAGTAATATTGTGCCAGTCAGAGCCCAGTAATATTGTGCCAGTCAGAGCCCAGTAATAGTGTGCCAGTCAGAGCCCAGTAATAGTGTGCCACTCAGAGCCCAGTAAGTGTGCCAGTCAGAGCCCAGTAATATTGTGCCAGTCAGAGCAAAGTAATATTCTGCCAGTCAGAGCCCAGGAATAGTGTGCCAGTCAGAACCCAGTAATAGTGTGCCAGTCAGAACCCAGTAATATTGTGCCAGTCAGAGCCCAGGAATATTGTGCCAGTCAGAGCCCAGGAATATTGTGCCAGTCAGAGCCCAGGAATAGTGTGCCAGTCAGAACCCAGTAATAGTGTGCCAGTCATAACCCAGTAATAGTGTGCCACTCAGAGCCCAGTAATATTATGCCAGTCAGAGCCCAGTAATATTATGCCAGTCAGAGCCCAGTTATATTGTGCCAGTCAGAGCCCAGGAATATTGTGCCAGTCAGAGCCCAGGAATATTGTGCCAGT
Organism: Pelodytes ibericus; assembly: GCA_036172795.1. Taxonomy (NCBI): domain Eukaryota; kingdom Metazoa; phylum Chordata; class Amphibia; order Anura; family Pelodytidae; genus Pelodytes; species Pelodytes ibericus. Next base: position 24,950,729 of record CM069867.1, on the reverse strand, counting down.
CAGAGCCCAGGAATATTGTGCCAGTCAGAGCCCAGTAATAGTGTGCCACTCAGAACCCAGTAATATGCGGGGTGGAGCGATGACGTGAGGACGTCTCACGCACGCGGCGTACCTGAGCTGGATGGCGCGAAGCAGCTAGAAGGGGACGGCGACTGAAGGTTCCGAATGTAGAGGTGCTAGAGACGCGGACCTAATAGACGGCGACGACTGAAGCTAAGTGCGGTAGTCTGGATATACGAGGTCTTCAAATCCGGACCATAATTGAAAGCAGCAGAAGGACAGGGGAGTTACTACCTCACAGCTGGGGAACAGCGAAAGCCTGAGACCTACATACGCAACCAGATAAGTTGGAATAAATACATTCCCGTATACCTCCCTGTATGTGATAAAGTCAATGGACTTGAGCTCCCTGTTGCTATCTCCCGTGGTACTGAGAAAGTTATATGACGTGATATATGATGTGGCAGAGTGTGGCATGCATCGAACTGCAGCAGGATAAGGTCTAAACAGTATACAGTCCCGCTGGAAGTTGAAATCTGCTGCTCTCTATCTCTGGGACTGAGGGTGGAGTTTTTTTTTTCTTTTTTTTCTAAAAACTATAACCACAAGCTGATAAAGACTGTCTTTGATGCTTGACACATAATATAATACCCTTATCAGTTTGTGTAGGCGTGGAAGGGGAAATCTGTGCTTATTTCGGGGGACAAGAGAAGACAAGTAAACTACCTGCCTGGAACAGTGGGCTGGGCGTTGCTCCAGGACGGCAGTAGCCTCCCTTAATAAAAAAAAGAAAAAAAAAAGGGGAAAAAAAAAAAAAAAAGAGCTAAACTTAGCCCTATTTTTAGGGGGAACAAGCTAAATCTCAATACTCCTGTGAGTAAATTGTGTTTCGTATTAAGCAAGAAATTATCACTCTTTATCCCCTCCACCAGGGAAAAGGGGAAGAAAAAAGGAAAAAAGATCCAGGGGAATTAGACTGTATGTAAAAGGTCCTATTAGATAAAATGTACAATCCTCTGTGCGTGTTATTGTGAATGTGAAAATAGAATCTGCAGCAGAGCTGAACCGGTTACCCCCCCAGTTCGAATCGTCTTGCTACAAAAGAAGAAACCATTTAAAGTGGAAACCAGACCCATTGATTCAAAGCGGTCGGCACGAAGGGGATAATAAAAAGCAGGGGAATTTTCTTAAAGTCGCCTTCTCTATGAAAAAGAATACACTTGACCGACACTGAACGTGTTTGGAAAGGGGAAGGAAGAAAGGGGAAAAAGAAAAGAGAAAAAGTTCCGAAGCATAGAAAGAGTAACACAAATATGGCAGGTAAACGGGCACCCGAAAACAAACAGATCCCCAGAAAAGATAAAAAAGACGCAAAAACGGAGAAAAGACTATCTTTTTTCTCCCCACAAGCCCTCAGGAATGAACAAGAGGGAGCAAGCATAGAACCTCGAGAGGAAGCATCGCTGATACGGGAGATAGAACATCAACAGGATATGCCCCATAATACCGGGGTGCATAATATGATCCAGGAACATCTGACGCTAGCCTTAGACAACCAGTTTGAAAAAATCAAGTATGAGATACAAAAGAATACACAGGAATTAAGAGAAGATCTGATAAACATCGGAAATCGAGTCAAAATAAATGAAGAAAAGATCAGTGAAATAGAATTGGAGGTCCAGGAGAGTCGAGATAAACTAGCACAAACCATTGATAAGATGGAATTACTGGAGCAAAAGATCGGGGATCTGGAGGATCGCTCCAGGCGGAACAACTTGAGGTTTAGAGGCATACCAGAAAAAATCACGGATGATAAAATAGAGGACTACCTACTTGGATATCTGCAAGCTCTTGGTCTAAGGCAGGAAGGCCAGAATCAAAATCAGATTTGGGAACGATGCCATAGAACCTTTAAACCCTCAAATCTACCCCCAGACGTACCTAGGGACATAATTATTTGCTGTACAACTTACAGAATAAAGCAGAGGATTATGACAGCACGTAGGGAGGTGGACCCAGGTGAAGTCTATCAAGACATCAAAATATTCCCGGATCTGTCCTTCTATACCCGAACAAGAAGACGTAATTTTGCCCAGACAACAGCTGTTTTAAGAAATCATGGAATAAGATACAGATGGGTTTCACCATTGAGAATTACACTAACTTTCGATTCTTGTCCATTGACATTTGTCTCGCCAGAAAAACTGGAAAATTGGCTTAAAGAAAAAAAACTATATTAAGAGGAGAAGGTCGCTGGCCCCGGGAACTCTGGGCTGTGGAAGTGGAGGGAGGGGGGGTCCGGGGAAGGGGAAGGGAGAGAATTTTCTGTTTCTTTTTGTGTGTTTTTTTTTTTTTCTCCTCCTCTTTGGAGAGTATAAAAAGAACCAGATTTAAGGATATAGAACAGTAATATAAAGTGGAAAAGTAAAGCAGGGGAAGGGGGAGGGAGGGAAAATCTGAAGTTAGAGATAAGGGAAGATATAATAGACACGTAGGATATAATAAGATAAATTAATGATGAGTAAGAGATAAGGGAATACATGAGACGGTAGGTACCTACCCATATGAATAGTGTTATAGGTAGTCAAGAGGGATACTATAAAGTAAGGAGGGAGAAAACAGTTAGTCAATGGGTGATCACAAAAAATCACAAAAAATTACAGAATTGAGATTAGCAGTAAGGGGGATTTAAAGGATTATAAGAAGATGGTAGTTGTAGTAATTATAAAGTAAAAAAGTAGCACATTGTATCACCTAGTAGAGAGGGGAAAAGACCTTATGAAGAGGGTTGAGCACAGAATAAAGGAGAAAAAAAAAAAAGGGGGGGATAAAAATAAGAAATTTCACTAAGTCACACACAGGAGACGATACATTGTTAGAAAGGATTAAAACTAGAAGACAGATGGAGGAGATTAACCACAGATGTGATCTTGAATAAGTATATAATATATGGGGATTATTTGCTGTGTTCTTTTTTTTTTTTTTTTCTCCCTCTTTTCCCCTTGGGCCCCACCACCCTATAGGGGGAAAGCAGAGGAGGACTCGGCCGAAACTCAGGAGTGGTGAAGGGGCTGCCGAAAGTCTATCTAGCTCAGGATGCCATTCACAGTGAATGGCAAATTTTTTCTGCTCAGGAGGGAGGGAACCCAAGGGCAGATTTATGTCGATATGCCAAATGGCATGGTGCATATATAATTGTTATATGTTGTTTTGTATGTCTATATATGTGGATTTGAGGATAATACTGATATTGTCTGGACCGGTGGGGGGGCTGGGTGGGAGGCTACCGGATAGGAAGAGGAAAAGAAAATTCATGAGATGTTGAGACTAGGCTCTATAAATGTCCAGGGTCTCAATTCACCCTATAAAAGGACCATTCTTCTACAGTGTATAAATAAGGAACGCATTGATATATGCGCAATACAGGAGACACACTGGCAAAGAGGAGGGACAGCACACTTAAAATCAAAGAAGTATCCTATTCTCATAGAAGCCTCCTTGGGGAAACAAAAAAAGAGGGGAGTGGCGATTTTGGTTGCCAGTACGGTAGACTTGAAAATAAAATTTATGGAAGCAGATCCGGAGGGGAGATATTTGGTTGTGGTTGGAGAATTTAATGGGAAGTTGCTGACCTTAGTGAATGTATATGCTCCAAATGTCTCGCCTGTGACATTTCTGGTAAGACTGCTGAATAAGGTGATGAAATATAAGCAGGGAGCATTGGTATGGACGGGGGACTTCAACTGCACTCTTGATCCAGACTGGGATAGGAAGAGCCCTTTGGGGAAACTAATTAACCGTAACATTAGATCCCAGGCAGACAGATTTCAGGCTTTACTGAACAAGAACTCACTGTATGACATCTGGCGAGTTCTCCATATGGACGAACGGGACTATACCTGCTTTTCTAAAGCACACTGCTCATACTCACGTATCGATATGGTCATTGGGGATTTTTCCCTTTTAGACCAAGTCAAAAAAATAAGAATACATGAAATAACATGGTCAGATCATAATATGGTAGTAACGGATATAAAGGAAGATTTCCAAAAAATTAGATCAGACTGGAGACTCAATAATAATCTGATAAAGAATAAAGAAGATATAGAGTATGTAAAATTAGTAACAGAACAATACTTCTCAGATAATGATGTGGATCAGGTCGCACCGGCTACCTTATGGTGTGCTTATAAGGCCGTGATACGCGGCACACTGATCCAAATGGGTGCGAAAGCAAAAAAGAAGGGAGAAATTAGATTATCAGAGATGTATATCGAGTTGGCCCAGTTGAGTAGGCAAAATAAACAGGCACCTTCAAAAACAATAATGCAATCCATATCGGCTATTCAAGAAAGGATTAATAAGGTTTTGAAAGAAAAAGCCATTCAAACTCTAACCCATCTGAAAACAAGGTGGTACTATAAAGGGAACAGAGCAGACCAGCTCTTGTCAAATCACCTTAAGCAAAAAAGAATGGCCAATAAGATCATAAAACTAGTAGATAAAGGTAAAACACTAATGTCACCTACTGAGATAGGACAAGCATTCAATGATTATTATAGGACACTATATAACATACAAGATATCCAGCCAAAAGATTCCGCTAAACAAGAGGAATACTTTGCAGCTCGGACTTTCCCTAGACCAAAAGCAGAGGAGTTAATTAATATGAATAGAGTCATCACAGAGGAGGAAGTGTTAAATAGAATAAAAAATGTAAAACCAAAAAAAGCCCCCGGTCCGGACGGTTTTGATGCCATGTTCTATAAAGTAATGTCCCCGGTATTGGCACCAAGATTGATGGCCCTATTTAATGAATTTATGGTTAAGGGAGAGATACCAACCGAGATGCTTAGAGGCAACATTGTCCTGCTACTTAAAGAGGGGAAGAACCCGGAGGAGGTTTCCAGTTATCGCCCTATCTCCCTGTTGAACACAGACATTAAGATTTACTCGGGTATATTGGCGGACAGGCTGAAGGAAGTGATCACCGGGCTGGTCCACCCCAATCAGGTTGGCTTCGTACCAGGCAGGTCGGCGGTGAACCATATAAGAGCACTTGCAGGCCTGATGGAGGATGTAACAGTCAGAGGAGATCCCCAGCTGACACTGTCGTTAGACGCAGAAAAGGCGTTCGACAGGGTCAGCTGGGGATTTATGGACAGGACCCTGGCTGCTTTTGGAGTGGTCGGGGAGATACATCGGGCAATAATGGCGCTATACACAAAGCCTGAGGGCCGGGTGGTGGGATCTGGAGTGAGATCAGAGTGGTTTGGATTGACAAACGGGACACGACAGGGTTGCCCCCTCTCCCCCCTCCTATATATACTTACCTTGGAGTCTTTGGCGAGAGACATACGTGCGGACGTGGGGATCTGGGGGGGGGGAGAGGAAGGGACAAACAAAATAAAAATATATGCCGACGACGTATTGCTAACCTTGGAAAGGCCGGCTGAATCACTTAGGTTGACAATGAAGTGGATAGATGAATATAGTACCCTGTCCAATTACAAGCTTAATACATCAAAATCTGAAATTATGGGTTTCAATTTGACTAAGACCTGCAGGGAGGAGATAGATAAATACGGGTTCAGATGGGTGGAGCAATACTTTAGTTATCTGGGCATAAAAATTAGTACGAGCCCCTATAGATGGTTGGAAATAAATCTGATGCCTTTAATTAGAGAGACGGGGGCGAGGCTTAAAAAATGGAGGCCTCTATATATCTCATGGCTGGGCCGAATAAATGCTGTACGAGCCTATGTTCTCCCCAAATTCACTTATATCTTTAGGATGATCCCATTCTTGGTGCCTGGGTCGTGGGTGCAATTGATCCAATCTATGTTTAACAAATTTATCTGGGCAGATAAAAAACCCAGGATAAGAATGTCGACTCTCTATGGGAAGACCAGTGAAGGGGGTCTGGGTATTCCTTGTGTCAAAGTATACGCGATGGCGGCAGTCCTAGCTCAAGCATTAATCACTATGAAACCAAGTACAACCCAGCAAGAATGGCACTATCTGGAAGCTGGGGAGCAGAGAGGTATTAAAGACCTGGTTCCACTTTTTTGGTTAAAAAGTGAACTCTGGTGCAGAATTAAGGAATCTATAAAAAATCCCTCACTTAAAGATATCTTGAGTAACTGGTATGAGATTAAAAAGAAACTAGGTTTAAAAGATAAAATTATACCATCTTTACCATTATCGGTCATTGAAATCAACATCGACAACTTAGAGCTAACCGGATGGGAAAGCAGGGGAATAAATCATATTAAGGATTTGAGAGATAACTCAAAGATGAAATCGTTCCAGACATTACAAACAGAGTATGGAATCCCAGCCAAAGATTGTTTCAAATACCTTAGAGTAAAAAGCTTGGTAGGACAAATGATAATTGAGGAACCACCACCAAAAGCGGTGAGTCTACTTATGGACAGCCTCCAGAAGATGCATCCGCAGAAAACACTAGCTACTGCACTAAAAATAGTCAGAGCAGCATACACGAACCCACCCCCAACAGCAATAAAAAGTGGGAGACCGACTTAAATATAAAGATTGAGGTGAAAGAATGGAATAAAGTGTTAAGTGGCTTATATAAAACTGCCCATTGCCTGAACTTAAATGAGGTCCAATATAAAATAATGAACAGGTGGTACATGACCCCGGCTAGAATTTTTAAAATGTACCCCAAGGGAGATAAAAACATAGAGCTTTGTTGGAGGTGTGGCTCAGAGAAGGGAAGTTTGATACATATTTGGTGGCTGTGTCCCCTTATACAAGGATTGTGGAGGAGAATTTCAAAAATAATTAGCTCACAGTATGGGGCGAGTTGGAAGTTATTACCAGCTCAAGCATTATTACATTTAAACATGCCGAAGATAAAAAAACTAGACTTTATTATCCACGTACTTATTGCGACAAAACTTGTAATAGCAAGGAAGTGGAAGACCTCCTCCACAATCTCATGGGGAGAGATTAAACAACAACTGCTACACCAATGTACAATGGAAAGAGGCATAGCCCAGCAGACGGAAAGACAGAGAAAGGACAATAACTATTGGGGGGAATGGATTGAGAAACTGGAAGGGGGCAAATTAGATCAGTAATAATAATCCGGGACTTAGCCTCGCGTCCAGGCTCTACCCATCGGACCAGACTTAGAAACAAAAGAAGAGTATCAAATCCACAATTATGTATAGGAGGATAAGATGTAAAAACTGAGTGGTAACATTGTATTGTTGAGAAGTAAGAGGGAAGGCGGCAGGATAATGTGCCAACTACCCTGGAAGGTTCTGGGTGGGGTGGAGAACAGACTGGGAAGGACACGGTTGCTTTAAATAGCATATGAAGATTAGTTAAAGGCACTATTGACTGTTCCCCACACCTACCTGGTCCCTCTTCTGTCTTTTACTAGGCATGTGAATATTTATTGAAAACTTTATACGATATCTTTTGTACTTTCATAATAAAAAATTTAAAAAAAAAAACAAAAAAAAAAAGAACCCAGTAATATAGTGCCAGTCAGAGCCCAAGAATATTGTGCCACTCAGAGCCCAGTAATAGTGTGCCAGTCAGAGCCCAGTAATAGTGTGCCAGTCAGTGCCCAGTAATAGTGTGCCAGTCAGTGCCCAGTAATAATGTGCCAGTCAGAACCCAGTAATAGTGTGCCATTCAGTGCCCAGTAATAGTGTGCCAATCAGAACCCAGTAATAGTGTGCCGTTAGTGCCCAGTAATAGTGTGCCAATAAGTGCCCAGTAATAGTGTGCCACTCAGAACCCAGTAATAGTGTGCCAGTCAGAGCCCAAGAATATTGTGCCACTCAGAGCCCAGTAATAGTGTGCCAGTCAGAACCCAGTAATAGTGTGCCAGTCAGAACCCAGTAATAGTGTGCCGTTAGTGCCCAGTAATAGTGTGCCACTCAGAACCCAGTAATATAGTGCCAGTCAGAGCCCAAGAATATTGTGCCACTCAGAGCCCAGTAATAGTGTGCCAGTCAGAACCCAGTAATAGTGTGCCAGTCAGTGCCCAGTAATAGTGTGCCAGTAAGTGCCCAGTAATAGTGTGCCAGTCAGATACCAGGAATATTGTGCCAGTCAGAACCCAGTAATAGTGTGCCAGTCAGTGCCCAGTAATAGTGTGCCAGTAAGTGCCCAGTAATAGTGTGCCAGTCAGATACCAGGAATATTGTGCCAGTCAGATACCAGGAATATTGTGCCAGTCAGAACCCAGTAATACCCAGACACACACACACACCTAGACACCCTGACACACACACCTAGACACCCATACACAGTCACACTTTTTTTTTTTTTTTTACTTACCTTACACTTGGTCCGTCATCCAGGACCTTCTGCCGGATGTCCGTCATCCAGGACCTTCTGCCGGATGTCCGTCATCCAGGACCTTCTGCCGGATGTCCGTCATCCAGGACCTTCTGCCGGATGTCCGTCATCCAGGACCTTCTGCCGGATGTCCACCTGACATCCGGCAAGCAGCTGACACAGCGCGACGGGGGCGGAGCTTGCACCCGTCGCGCTGCGATCTCTATGGCCAGGAGGAGAGGCTAGGGAGCGGGCTCCCTTTAGCAGCCTCTCCTTCAGATTGGCCCTCACCCCCGCTTGAGGTCAATCCTCTGATTCTGGGACCATGTCCCAGACGGAGGAAAGCTCACAGGGGGATTTTTTTATTTTTTTTTTATTTATAGCCCTGGAAAATTGAAATTTAATTTAGTGTTCCTTTAAGTGGATTACATTAAACATTGAATACAACTGAATTATAAATGAACACAGCTAGGGGATCATAACTGGTCACGGCGACTACCGTGACAGTCCCAGAGTCATGGTAGTTTGTGAGTGAATGTGACATGGTTATGTTGGTGAAAGCGTTAAAATTCACTCTCTGTCTTTCCTAGACTGGAAATAATGATAACAATCCCCCTTTAACACCACGCACACTTAATTATACTGATATAACTAATGCCATAACACTGCCACCACAATTTATGGGGTGCTTTTGTTCCTCAAGCAAATTAGCCTTCAAATTATGCTTTAACACAATATCTATGTGATTTCAAATTACCAATAAATTGGTCTAACCAGGTAACATGAGTCTTTACCAGACAAGGGCAGAACAGGAATATTTATTAAGAACATAACATAAGTCACAGTGCAAATAAAAAATAAAATCTATGACAAATGATTTACACCAAAACAGATAAAAAGGAGGAATTAATAGAAAACATAACTACTCACTGAGATGGAGAAATACCAGTATTTTCTGTCCAAGGGACTGCAGCAAGAAAAAGATGGCAACTTACGCAAAATTTCATCTTGGACCCTAGTAATCACGCTAGACATTTTCCCACCATTAGATTTATACCTACTCAGCTCATCTTAGGTTTCCGAGCCAGCTCAGAGGTGGTATATTGTAGTGTTCTCCCCCTGTGTGGTGGAACAGCTCCAGTCCAAATAGAGAATTTTTAAACTATTTCCCCTCCTGTGCATGTTGAATAAATAATCTTCCCTCTATTAATTTGTTGCAAATTATGAAGTCCATTAATATGTCACACTTGCTACCCATGACTCCATACCACAGACTTCAATAATTTCCAAATGGCTCAAGTTGCATTATGCATATTTGTACTAATTCTGTAGGGTGTACTCTCCCCATTCTAAATATCCACAAAAGGAGGCATAATTAATAATCTGTGAGTTATTATTAATGCATGTTTTGGATATGACTTTGGCAGGAATAGTCTCCTGACTGCTAGGGTCTTAGAATATCAAAAGAACCCAATATCTATGAGGATATGCAGACAAATGATAGATAGACTTAGAGGCAACTAATTCAGTGTAACATTTCACACCTTGTAAAATCAGTTCCAGCTTCAGAGGAAACACTCAAGTTGTAAAGCGTTTGACATCACTAATTGGTGTGACACTATATACTACACCATACAAATGTTTTCGATTTTTGTCAACTTTGAGAATATGCGTAAGAATAACCCTATTTAAAGACAATAAGATAAGTCTTTCACACTTTATTTTGTGCACCCTCACAGTTTAAAATTTGAGGGTAAAATCAGTTTACCAGGGAGGCAATGAAGACTTTGTAGATCAAAGATAGAAAATGTTATCCTAGAGCAGACGGAAGCCAATGGAGGGCGTTGCAAAGAGGAGTCGCTGAATATGAACAACGAGCAAGAAAAAGGAGTCTAGGAGCTCTATTTTGAATAAATTTCAGGGGAGAAAAATGAGCCACAGGTAGGCTAGTCAGCAGGGTATTACAATAGTCAAGGCAAGAGAGCAAAAAGAAGTGCACTACGACTTTGGCAGTGTTCACTGAGTAAAGGGCAAGTGTGTTCCTTAACTGCAGACAACATGATTCGGCTAGACACTGAACATGAGGAAGGAAGGAGAGAGCAGATTCAATCAACCCCAAGACATCAGGCAATGAAGTGTATAAGTTATTATCTCTTGTCGTTCAAACAAATGACCTTGTCTTTTGGGGGAAGCAGGTGAGGAATGTCTTATAGCAGATGTACTGTTCTACCAGGGAACTGGACAGTGATGACAATCCATATGATCCCAAAACAATTTTAAGGAAAGATTAGATATGTGGAGGAGGAATCACTTGATTTGGTGGCTAAATACATAGACTGATGGTAATATAATGCAAATAAAGAGGTTGAATGAAAGTTTGACAGAGAATATATAAGGGTTAATAAGCTATGATTGGACAGGGTTGTGTTACATTACTACCTTGATAGTTACAATGAATATGACCACTTTCAAGTTTTTCTTTCGTTGCTAAATGGAACAGTAAAGTGAAAGGAATAAAATCGTTACTGTTTTGTCATGTAAAAAGGAAAATCTTGACATTTTCAGCATGTTCTAACAAACTTAGTTAGAAAATTGAAAATGGTGTACATTTGTTTGAGAGTTACTGTATTATATTTTGTCAGTCGTTCATTTTTGCAGACATGCTGAAGCAGATTGTGTTAATAGACACAATACAGCAGGGCTTGGCAAATTCCAGGAGACATGGCTCCTACAATTCCAACTGCTAGCTCCTAGCTGTTTTTAATTGTTTTACATATAATCCTATGGAACATCCACCTCCATGGTGACTAAGTTTTACGTGGATGGCTACTGAATTGGTCTGTTTAGCTCCTAAAAACATCTGTCAAGCCCTGAACAACAGCATATTTTGCAATACATTTTGCACAACTCTGGTAAAGAATTTTCTGGCATTTTCAGGATTTCAAATAATTTATAATTTACAAAACCATTTGCAATACATGGCATTAATTCATAAAGAAACAGAGCTGTCAATGGTATGTAGGTATGTGAACTATTTAAATTACAGGCCATGTCTGTTCTCTAATGTGTGCTTTCTCTCTACTAGATGAATTGCGAAAAGAAATGGAAGGGGTCAACTTAAAGGAGACCTTGGAGAAACTTTGCGGCCACAACAATGGCAATGTAGCAAAACAGGCCAACACAGTCCTGCAGATACTCACAAATTCCAGCAGTGGCAGTGGACATTTTTTTGCCTAGTTTTAACATTTATCGATCATCTAATACAGTGCATATCCATACTTTGTAATGCTTGCAATCCACTTAGGGATAGACCCCTCTCTATGTAACAAAAGCAGTGCAGTGAATAGATGACAAAAAACAATTATCTTGGCATCCATTATTAAAAAGGGGTCTAAGTGATTAAATTAGTAGACAGATTATGTTAGCATTTGTTTATATAGCATTAACAATTTGCGCAGCACTTGTTAGAGTTACAAATTAAGTTAGATGAACAGAAAATAGCCCGATACAGGATACAGAGTCCTGCTGGTAAATTTACAATCTAGTGGGAGTGGAGAGAGTGGAGTCTATTTACTTAAAGGTGAGTTGAGGCACAATGAACATTTCAACTCACCTTTTTAACTGTACATTGTGCAGGGACAAACTCACCAGGATTGTCTCAGCAAAATCTATAGCTAAATTGGTGAGATTAAATATTCATATCTGACCTTAACTCCCCTTATAGTGAATAGCCCCCAGGGAGACACAAAAGGAAAGTAAGAAAGGAAAATAAGGTAGTGGCATTGTTTAAAATTAAATCTTAACAGAGGTGTTTATTTATTGCAGCTGGCTTTGAAGAAGAATATTAGAGAGTTTAATAATAGTGAGTTTACAGTTTTCATTTGATTAAGATCCTTAGTGCCAAAATCTTGTAGGAGAAGAAACATTAGTAGATGTACAACCCCACGAAGTCTTCCTGAATAGCTTTTCAACAAACAAGTGAGCAGAAATCCTTGAAAGTACTTTGATTAGTAAACTTAAAAAAAATAAAATAAAAATCTGAATCCATAATTTTCTCTATCTAACAAAAAGGCATGCCTGTGGTAAACAAGTATGTGGGTATGTTGGCAAATGAAAGCAACAAACTGGGAATAATTCTTAAGCTGTAAGGTGAGAGCGGAGGGATGAAATAAGATAAGAATTATGTACTGCCGTGCATCACACACATTCATCCAGAACACTATGTTCTCTACTAGACACATGTCCACAAACAACCACAGTGCCTTCAATCATATGGCATCTCCTTTTTTCATATAGAGCTACTCAATGCATGATTACTTGCATTCTTTGTCATTCCAACTTCTATATTGATACATAAAACACATTTAAGTGATTAAGAAAATATATATAATTTAATATAGAAGATATGTATAAAAGAGATGATTAATACAAAATGACAGACCACTATCACTGACATACAAAACAATTGACATTTATGAAATATTGTCAGTATGAAGAAAGGTCTAGAAAAAAAGTTATAGTACATAAAATGGGAACAAATGGTAAAACCAAGTTGAAATAAACACTTACTTTCCCGCTAGACTTATCACACCACTGCAGTATAAAACCTGGCCAGGTTCAAGAGCAAAAAAATGGGATGCGTTTCAATCTACTTCTTCAGCCTACAAATGGCATCCATTATGTCAGCATACGTTTTTTGCTCTTGAACCTGGTCAGGTTTTATACACTACCAGGGCCGGCGCCACCAGTAAGGCGACCTAGGCATCTGCCTAGGGCGCATTTTGGCTGGGGGCGCCGGAACCCTGCTTCTAAAAAAAAAAAAAAAATCCTCCTCCTTACTTACCTCGTCGGCGTCGCTGCGTCTCCGGTGCTGGGCCGCCTGTGGCTGAGAGGGAAGCGTTGTGCGCTCCCCTCCAGCCAATGCGCATTCAGTAAAGTTTTTTTTTTAAACAAACTTTATTGAATGCGCATTGGCTGGAGGGGAGCGCACAACGCTTCTCTCACAGCCACGGACGGACCTGCACCGAAGACACAGCAGCAGCAGCGACGAGGTAAGTAAGGGGGAAGGAAGGGGGAAAGTCCTGGCTGGCATATTGGGGGAAAGACAGTCCTGGCATATTGGGTGGCTAAGTCCTGGCATATTTTGGGGGAAAGTCCTGGCATATTGGGTGGCTAAGTCCTGGCATATTTTGGGGGAAAGTCCTGGCATATTGGGTGGCTAAGTCCTGGCATATTGGGTGGCTAAGTCCTGGCATATTTTGGGGGAAAGTCCTGGCATATTTTGGGGGAAAGTCCTGGCATATTGGGTGGCTAAGTCCTGGCATATTGGGTGGCTAAGTCCTGGCATATTGTGGGGTAAAGTCCTGGCTGGCATATTGGGTGGCTAAGTCCAGGCATATTTTGGGGGAAAGTCCTGGCATATTGGGTGGCTAAATCCTGGGATATTGGGTGGCTAAGTCCTGGCATATTTTGGGGGAAAGTCCTGGCATATTTTGGGGGAAAGTCCTGGCATATTGCTGGGGAAAGTCCTGGCATATTGGGTGTTTAAGTCCTGGCATATTTGGGGGGAAAGTCCTGGCATATTGGGTGGCTAAGTCCGGGCATATTGTGGGGCAAAATCCTGGGATATTGAGGGGCATAATCCTGGCATATTGAGGGGCATAATCCTGGGATATTGGGTGGCATAATCCTGGGACATTGAGGGGCATAATCCTGGGATATTGAGGGGCATAATCCTGGGATATTGAGGGGCATAATCCTGGCATATTGTGGGGCATAATCCTGGCATATTGAGGGGCATAATCCTGGCATATTGAGGGGCATAATCCTGGCATATTGAGGGGCATAATCCTGGGATAATGAGGGGCATAATCCTGGGACATTGAGGGGCATAATCCTGGGACATTGAGGGGAATAATCCTGGCAAATTGAGGGGCATAATCCTGGGGTATTGAGGGGCATAATCCTGGCATATTGAGGGGCATAATCCTGGGATAATGAGGGGCATAATCCTGGGACATTGAGAGGCATAATCCTGGGATATTGAGGGGCATAATCCTGGCATATTGAGGGGCATAATCCTGGGATATTGAGGGGAATAATCCTGGCATATTGTGGGGCATAATCCTGGGATATTGAGGGGAATAATGCTGGCATTTTGTGGGGCATAATCCTGGGATATTGAGGGGAATAATCCTGGCATATTGAGGGGCATAATCCTGGCATATTGAGGGGCATAATCCTGGGATAATGAGGGGCATAATCTTGGGACATTGAGGGGCATAATCCTGGGACATTGAGGGGCATAATCCTGGGATATTGAGGGGAATAATCCTGGCATATTGAGGGGCATAATCCTGGGATAATGAGGGGCATAATCCTGAGACATTGAGGGGCATAATCCTGGGATATTGAGGGGCATAATCCTGGCATATTGAGGGGCATAATCCTGGGATATTGAGGGGAATAATCCTGGCATATTGTGGGGCATAATCCTGGGATATCGAGGGGAATAATCCTGGCATATTGTGGGGCATAATCCTGGGATATTGAGGGGAATAATCCTGGCATATTGGGTGGCTAAGTCCTGGCATATTGCGGGGCATAATCCTGGGGTATTGAGGGGAATAATCCTGGCATATTGAGGCTTAAGTTATGGTACTTATTCTCCACCATTCTTAATAGGGGGCTTTATTGCAACATGTAACTCTGTTAACTCTCTTTTAATTTAATTGCTGAGAAAGGGGTGGAACATGTGATGTCATGATATGGGAAAATAATATGATAATGGGGGGGGGGGGGCGGCAAATTTTATTTTGCCTAGGGCGGCAAAAATCCTTGCACCGGCCCTGTACACTACTACAGTGTTTCCCAAGAGAAGAGGCTTCATCTCAGCACCCACACAGAAGATATGTGACCACAGTGCAAGAGACTCTGTGGGTTCAGCCCATATGGAATTGCAAGAAGAAATGGAGCACACCTCGACCAATATCCCTAAATAATTCCTCACATCCTTAATGGATAATTTATATGGGAAAATCAAAGAGGATATAGATAACACTAAAAAAGATCTCCAAAAAGAGGAGGCCAGTCTCAGTGATAAACTGAACCAGCAAGCTATTATCCCGACAAAAATCCAAGAGGAGTAAAAGAATATACAACTAGAAAATATACAAATAGATTTAAAACTATGTAATTTGACAGCCTAAAAAAAATGGAGAACAGATCTTGAATGAAAAACCTTTGTATAAGAGATATCCCTGAAGATGTAACAAATGAGAAACTTGAAACATCTCACATCTCATATCTCCTTTTTCATAAAAAAATACCCTGCAAGCCCTTGGACTTTATCCAATGGAAAGATTCCATAGGTGGCGCAAACCAAAGCATGTTAATAATGATCTTCCTAGGGACATGATAATACACTTCTCTTATTACAACGTTAAACACATGATCTCTAAAAAAGTTGGGGTCAACTCTATAAAAGGATGAACGATTTAGAAACGTTTCTTTACTTGCGGATTTCCAGCTACCACATCTGGCTTGAAGGTGATTTAAAAATCAAACTCTGACCCTGAGGGACAAAAAAATTGTCATCGGGTATTTCCTACTAAACTTATTGGCCATTATGAAAGGCCAGAATCACACATTTATAGAACCACTGCAGATACAAGAAAAAAATGTTACCGTATGGGCTCTAAGTTTTAGATCTCTGCCCAAAGGTATCCACATGATTTGTTGTAGGGATCCATAGAATTACACATATAACCAATACAAACATAAAATAAAATATCGTATTAGGGGCTCTGAGTCGATTAGGGTAGGAAAAGGAAGTCAAAGAGGAAGGAAAAATGGAGGGAAATGGTAAGGAGATGGAGAAGGGGAAGAGGAAAGGAGAGAGGGAAAAAAAGGAAATTAGAAAATCTTAGAGATGTTGGCATTGACTAGAGAAAAACTATTCCATAAACAGAGAATAGTTACTTAACAAATAGGAATAAATTTCAAATTAGTACACGTGTTTCTTTTTTTTTTTTATCCCACTTTGAAACTTTTGATCAATACAAGAAAAAAATACGCATCAGTAACTTTCATTATATAAAACATCTTCCAAATACAAACAAGTCAGGAAGTTCCAAAGGTCAGTGGCAGGCGGCAATCAAACACGGGGCAGGCAGGGCACTAGAATAGTAGGTGAAATGGGCCAAGGTGATAGCAATACTAAACAAGAATAAACACAGTAAGGAACATAGAGGGACACACGGTGTACGCTCTACACCAGCTACAGAACAACTGAAGTTCAGAAGAATATTTATAGGGTTGTCAGGGATAATTATCAAAGTACTGCCTCCTCAAAGTGGTTGAAAAAGAAGACTGCAGGCACTTGCAGAAACCCTTTGACTGAGAATGCTACTACACATGTGCGAGGGCCCGGTCAGCTCAGAGACTGAAGGAGTCTGCCTCCGGGTAATGAAGCTCCACCATAATGGCCTGGAGCACTGGCCCCTAGACCTAGAACAAGCCAGGACAGCTACCCAATACAGCACGTCCAGGACCAGTTAGGCATCCATGCATCGATGCAGGGTAAGTGCAGTCTATGTGATCGCTCCTGACAGTGCCCCCCTCTAATGCGTGCCCATTGGGAGTAGTCTGGGGTCGGCCTGCCAGGATGAGACCTGTGAAAGTCACAGACCCTGGCAGGGGCATGGATATGGGCAACTGGTTCCCAAGACTGCTCCTCGGGGGCCATACCCCTTTCAGTGGACCAGGTACTCAAGCCAAGCGTGTCTATAACAGGAATCTAGAATCTCCTGAGACTTCATACTCCTCTGTACCATCAACCTGTAGGAGTCATGGAGGTTTGGGGACAGGATGCAACATAGGATCAGAGACCCAAGGCTTGAGCAACAATGCATGAAACACTGGGTGGATACAGTAGGAGGCAGGCAACTGTAAACCTATGGCCACAGGAGAGACAATAGTGGTGATCTCAAAAGGACCCAGGAACTTAGGGCACAACTTTTTGTAGATAAGTACTGTAACAGCGCAAATATTGTTCAAGCGTTTGGTTAGTTCGCTCTGTCTCACTGTTGCTCTGTGGATGAAAAGCAGTAGATAGACATCGTTGAATGCGTAGGCCTTTACAGAATCCTCCCAAACGCGTGAAGTGTATTGTGTGCCAGAGATGATGGTTCAAGGCAGTGCCGACCCAAGACATTGTGCTGCCTGGGGCGAAAAAAATGAAATGCTGCACTGCACCCATCCCCCCCACCCCCAAAAAAAATCCCCAGACATGGTAATTTAAACTAAAATTAAACTTATCTGGAAGTGATGATTTAATGCAAGAACACCTCTATATGCAAAATTATATGGTGCGATTATTGGCTGGCCATGATTAAAATGTGTACCCTAAATGTTTGAGCATTTAAACTGAATGTACAATATTTGAGTCATGTTCACATATTATCTTTTGGGGAATTGCAAAGTCCTGTTTTCATAATAATGTTTGTTTTACCATTTTTTTCTTTTCACCTCATGGGTGAGCTCCTAGAACAATATTTTTTAATTTGTATATGCCCACTAAAGCACTTCTTATATACATAATAATCTATTTTTTAAAGAGCTCACCCATAAGATGAAAAGAGAGTAATGGCAAAACATTATTATGATAATAGGCTGTGCAATTCCCTAAAACATAATGTGACCAGTGACCTATAACAAAATGCAGACAGATATAGTCAGTGTCAGAGGAGTTAACCCCTAGATTGCTTAACATATGTAGGCAGTGTCAGAGGAGTTAACCCCTGGATGGCTAGACATATATAGGCAGTGTCAGAGGAGTTAACCCCTTGGTGGCTAGACAGATATAGGCAGTATCAGTAACCCCTTTATCCACATACATACACAGACTGTCACGCACTCTCACTCAGTGACACACACACACATGCTCACTCACACTGACACACACATTCACTCACACTGACATACACACACACATTCACTCACACTGACATACACACACACACACACACATTCACTCTCACACTGACACACACATTCACTCACACACACATTCACTCATACACACACACATTCACTCACACTGACATACATACACACACTCACACACTGACACACACACACACACATTCACTCACACTGACATACATACACACACTCACACACTGACACACACACTCACACACACACTCACTCACACTGACATACTCTCTCACTTACACTGACACACACATTCATTCACACCGACACACACATTCACTCACACTGACACACACACACACGCTCACTCACACTGACACACACACATGCTCTCACTTACACTGACATCCACATTCACTCACACTGACATACACACACACACATTAATTCTCACACACACATTCACTCACACTGACATACACACACACACATTAATTCTCACACACACATTCACTCACACTGACATACACACACACATTCACTTACACTGACATACACACACTGTCTCACTCACACAGACATACACACACATTCACTCGCAATGACATACACACACATTCACTCTCACACTGACATACACATTCACTCACACTGACATACACACACACACATTCACTCACTCACACACACATTCACACACACATTCACACACACATTCACTCTCACACACACATTTACTCACACTCTCACACTGACATCCACACACTCACTCACACTGACATCCACACACTCACCCACACTGACATCCACACACTCACCCACACTGACATACACTCTCACTCACACTGACACACACATTCATTCACACTGACACACTCTCTCACTCACACTGACACACACATTCATTAACACTGACACACACATTCACTCACACTGACACACACACACGCTCACTCACACTGACACACACACATGCTCTCACTTACACTGACATCCACATTCACTCACACTGACATACACACACACACATTAATTCTCACACACACATTCACTCACACTGACATACACACACACACACACACATTAATTCTCACACACACATTCACTCACAGTGACATACACACATACATTCACTCACACTGACATACACACACACATTCACTCACACTGACATACACACACTCTCACTCACACTGACATACACACACTCTCACTCACACTGACATACACACACTGTCACTCACACTGACACACACACTGACACACACACACTCACTCACACTGACATACTCTCTCACTCACACTGACACACACATTCATTCACACCGACACACACATTCACTCACACTGACACACACACATGCTCTCACTTACACTGACATCCACATTCACTCACACTGACATACACACACACACATTAATTCTCACACACACATTCACTCACACTGACATACACACACACACATTAATTCTCACACACACATTCACTCACACTGACATACACACACACTCTCACTCACACCGACATACACACACACTCTCACTCACACTGACATACACACACACACTCTCACTCACACTGACATACACACACACACTCTCACTCACACTGACATACACACACACACTCTCACTAACATACACTCACACTGACATACACACACACACTCACACTGACATACACACACTCACTCACACTGACATACACACACATGCTCACTCACACTGACATACACACACACACACGTTCACTCACACTGACACACACATGCTCTCACTTACACTGACATACACAAACACATTCACTCACACTGACATACACATTCACTCACACTGACATACACATACACTCACACTGATATACACACACTCTCACTCACACTGACATACACACACACTCTCACTCACACTGACATACACACACACTCTCACTCACACTGACATACACACACACTCTCACTCACACTGACATACACACACACACTCTCACTCACTGACATACACACACTGTCACTCACACTGACACACACACATAACATATGTAGGCAGTGTCAGAGGAGTTAACCCCTGGATGGCTAGACATATATAGGCAGTGTCAGAGGAGTTAACCCCTTGGTGGCTAGACAGATATAGGCAGTATCAGTAACCCCTTTATCCACATACATACACAGACTGTCACGCACTCTCTCTCAGTGACACACACACACATGCTCACACTGACACACACATTCACTCACACTGACATACACACACACATTCACTCACACTGACATACACACACACACATTCACTCTCACACACATTCACTCACACACACACACATTCACTCACACTGACATACATACACACACTCACACACTGACACACACACTCACACACACACTCACTCACACTGACATACTCTCTCACTTACACTGACACACACATTCATTCACACCGACACACACATTCACTCACACTGACACACACACACACGCTCACTCAAACTGACACACACACATGCTCTCACTTACACTGAAATCCACATTCACTCACACTGACATACACACACACACATTAATTCTCACACACACATTCACTCACACTGACATACACACACACACATTAATTCTCACACACACATTCACTCACACTGACATACAAACACACATTCACTCACAATGACATACACACACACACACACATTCACTCTCACACTGACATACACATTCACTCACACTGACATACACACACACACATTCACTCACTCACACACATTCACACACACATTCACACACATTCACTCTCACACACACATTTACTCACACTCTCACACTGACATCCACACACTCACTCACACTGACATCCACACACTCACCCACACTGACATCCACACACTCACCCACACTGACATACACACACTCTCACTCACACTGACACACACATTCACACTGACACACACACTCACACACACACTCACTCACACTGACACACACATTCATTCACACTGACACACACACTCACTCACACTGACACACACATTCATTCACACTGACACACTCTCTCACTCACACTGACATCCACATTCACTCACACTGACATACACACACACACATTAATTCTCACACACACATTCACTCACACTGACATACACACACACACATTAATTCCCACACACACTGATATACACACACACTCTCACTCCCACTGACATACACACACACTCTCACTCACACTGACATACAAACACAGTCACTCACACTGACATACACACACAGTCACTCACACTGACATACACACACAGTCACTCACACTGACATACACACACAGTCACTCACACTGACATACACACACAGTCACTCACACTGACATACACACACACACACACACTCACTCACTGACATACACACACTGTCACTCACACTGACACACACACTGACACACACACTGACACACACACACTCACTCACACTGACATACTCTCTCACTCACACTGACACACACATTCATTCACACCGACACACACATTCACTCACACTGACACACACACGCTCACTCACACTGACACACACACATGCTCTCACTTACACTGACATCCACATTCACTCACACTGACATACACACAGACACATTAATTCTCACACACACATTCACTCACACTGACATACACACACACACATTAATTCTCACACACACATTCACTCACACTGACATACACACACACACATTAATTCTCACACACACATTCACTCACACTGACATACACACACACTCTCACTCACACTGACATACACACACACTCTCACTCACACTGACATACACACACACTCTCACTCACACTGACATACACACACACTCTCACTCACACCGACATACACACACACTCTCACTCACACTGACATACACACACAGTCACTCACACTGACATACACACACACACTCTCACTCACACTGACATACACACACACACTCTCACTAACATACACTCACACTGACATACACACACACACTCACACTGACATACACACACTCACTCACACTGACATACACACACATGCTCACTCACACTGACATACACACACACACATGTTCACTCACACTAACACACACATGCTCTCACTTACACTGACATACACAAACACATTCACTCACACTGACATACACATTCACCCACACTGACATACACATACACTCACACTGACATACACATACACTCACACTGATATACACATACTCTCACTCACACTGACATACACACACACTCTCACTCACACTGACATACACACACACTGACATACACACACACACACACTCTCACTCACTGACATACACACACTGTCACTCACACTGACACACACACTGACACACACACACTCACTCACACTGACATACTCTCTCACTCACACTGACATACTCTCTCACTCACACTGACACACACATTCATTCACACCGACACACACATTCACTCACACTTACACTGACATCCACATTCACTCACACTGACATACACACACTCTCACTCACACTGATATACACACACTCTCACTCACACTGATATACACACACTCTCTCACACTGATATACACACACTCTCTCACACTGACACACACACACTCTCACTCACACTGACACACACATTCACTCCCACTGACACACACATTCACTCACACTGACATACACACATGCTCCCACTTACACTGACATACACACATGCTCTCACTTACACTGACATACATACATGCTCTCACTTACACTGACATACACACATGCTCTCACTTACACTGACATACACAAACACAATTACTCACACTGACACACACATTCACTCACACTGACATACACATTCACTCACACTGACATACACATTCACTCACACCGACATACACATTCACTCACACCAACATACACATTCACTCACACCGACATACACATTCACTCACACTGACATACACACACACATACACTCACAATGACATACACACACTCACTCACTCACTCTGACACACACACACACTCACTCACACTGACATACACACACATGCTCACTCAAACTGACATACACACACATGCTCTCACTTACACTGACATACACACACTCTCACTCACACTGACATACACACACTCTCACTCACACTGACATACACACACTCTCACTCACACTGACATACACACACTCTCACTCACACTGACATACACACACTCTCACTGACATGCACACACTCTCACTGAAAAGGGAGGATCCGCCCCCAAGGCTCAGGCACACCCCCAGGGGCAGTAGCCACACCCACCGACTGGCCAGCAGCTCACAGGACAGAATGGAGGAGGGAACAAAGATAATGCATTATATAGCGCAAATAAAGAGGATTAAAGAAATGCATAGACTTGGAGCTTAGAAATCGAAATAGCAACAATAAAAAATAATAAATAAAAGGTGCCTACAAATATTAAAAGGTATCAAAAGGTATATATATATGTAAAAGGATAACACAGATCACAAGTATAATTACCATAGTTAACTCAAATATTCTTAGGGTCACGGAAAAATAAGATAAAATAAAAAGTGAACCTTAACCTATAAGACAAACGTCATATTTTGCATTTAGCCCTTGGGGGGTACGGGTTTTTAGATGAAAAATCCAGAAAACCTCCCGTTGATTCAGAATGGTGTTATGTTACCCCCCTAAAGTGAAACACCATTCTGAATCAACGGGAGGTTTTCTGGATTCCAGAAGAGTGTCCTTTAGCGGAGCCAATACTTCGGGCAACGAAAGTTACTCTTCAGTATCGCCAACTTCTTCTCAAACCGGGAGTGGAGGGTCTCGGGCGAGCAGATTGGAGAGACTCTCCCTGAGGCAGTCGGATGCCTCAGATGAATCTAACCAGGTTTTAAAATGGCGCCGTACCTTTTACAAAAGGAAAAAAAGCGGAGGAACAGAAGAAGGAGTCGGAACCAGCACAAGGCCAATCAAGAGCACACTACCCTGGAACAAGAGGGACTAGATAAGAACATTAATGTTATTAACTTATCTGACTTTCCCATCAGTATAATCCATGAGAGAGTTTTGGGTCTAGGCCTTTCTTTTTCACCAAGTAACCATTTTAATCTCTTCTCCACCATTGTGGATGTAAACAAGTTTATAAGAAAGATCAAATTGAAAAAGCATTTCCAGAACTCTGCCGACCGCTCACTTGAACAGGTTAGTCCAGTATCTGGGGTTTGAGACCAAATACAATTATCTGACTGTACTTTAACAGGTTTATGTTTTGAAAATTTATGTTCATTATCTGTTTTGGAAGATTTACAATTTGTCCCAAAAGATACTGTTACCATACGCACTGGCTTAAAACCCCGGTCCACCTTTTATCCTGTGAATAGCAGGAACTGTGCTATCAATTCCTACCAGAGATTGGTGGAGGAGGATTTAATAAAATTAGCCAATACAGAACAATCACAGAGATGTAATACAGGACATAACCTCAGTAGACGTGAGCGTGAAGCAGTAAGAGATCTGGCTACCAATACTGATATAGTTATAAAAAATGCTGATAAGGGTGGAGCGGTGGTGGTTATGAATAAGTATTATTATGTTGGGGAAGCATATAGACAACTTCTTGATGTTAATACTAGATGTATTTCCTCTAATCCTACAGAGGCTTGCAAAAGGGAACTCTCTAAACTTTTGGATTATGGTATATATAGAGGGATCTTGAATATTCGATGAAGTTAAATATATCTATAAATATATCTATAAAAAAAACACCCTAATGCCTACTTTCTACTTTTTACCTAAAGTACACAAAACACTGGTAGCCCCTCCAGGGTGACCCATCATCTCAGGAATTGGTATCCTGGGAGAGGGTCTCTACATTGACGATTTATTACTAGTCTGGAGAGGGGACCATGGTGAGGTGGAGCGTTTTGTTGATTATACCAACCAAAACTTGCTTAATTTACATTTTACATTTGAACATAAGCTACGTTCTATAACTTTCCTTGACTTAGAACTTAGTGACAATGACATTAATGGAGAGATTAGTACCATATTTGCTCGAATATAAGACAAGGTTTTTTTCAGAGCAAATGCTCTGAAAAAGTCCCCTCGTCTTATATTCGAGGTCGTCTTATAATCTGACCTCAAATCGAGGTCAGATTATAAGACTGGGATCCAGGTTCCCTGCAGTGCTGCAGGGGACCTGGATCCCCCTCGCTAACAGCAGGGATGCGCGCAGACATCCTCCCCTGCCGCCCAGCATGACCGCCGGGACCTATATGATGAAGCCGGGTCCTTCCGGCTTCATCTTAAAAGTCCCGGCGGAAGTGCCGGGCAGTAGCGGAGGATACCAACTCTTATGCAATCAACGCTGAAGTCGGCTCTACCTGCTGTGAATTTGGAGATAGGTGCTCCACCACGTTGATCAGACGAGGACAGCACAGGAAATAAAATTCGGTGTGCACATCATACTCCAAAACAAACCGATGTTTGAAAAAAGTGTTGTGCTTTATTGCAAATAAAAATCAGTCCAACATAATGGACGGAAGTGTCGGGCAGCATGGAGGATGTCTGCACGTATCGTGCAGACATCCCCCAGCTGCCCCCACTAGCCACCAACGAGAGACCAGGTGAGAGGGAGGGAGGGAGGGAGGGGGGGACAGACAGTTGGGGGCAGAGAGAGACAAGGGGAGGGGGGCAGAGAGAGGCAAGACGGGGACAGACAGTTGGGGGGCAGAGAAAGGGCAGAGAAAGACAAGGTGGAAGGGGGCAGAGAGAGACAAGGGGAGGGAGGGGGGTACAGACAGACCGGGGCAGAGATAGGCAAGAGGGGGCAGAGAGAGACAAGAGGAGGGAGGGGGCAGAGAGAGAGACAAGGGGAGGGAGGGGGGCAGAGAGAGACAAGAGGAGGGAGGGGGGCAGAGAGAGACAAGATGAGGGAGGGGGCAGAGAGAGACAAGGGGAGGGAGGGGGGGCAGAGAGAGACAAGGGGAGGGAGGGGGGGCAGAGAGAGACAAGGGGAAGGAGGGGGGGGCAGAGAAAGACAATGTGGGAGGAGGGGCAGAGAGAGAAAACGAGGGAGGGGGCATAGAGAGACAAGGTGAGAGGAGGGGGAGAGAGAGAGAGAAAAGGAGGGAGGTGAAGAGAGAAAGAAAAGTTTGGGGGGAGGGAGAGAGAGAGGCAGCATAGGCACATAAAAGGAAATAAAGACAAGAAATGCATTTTTTAATATCATAATTTTTATTAAATATTAAAAAGCAATTTACATGTGAATATATACAAGTAAAACTTTTTTACTATAGGTTAGTCTTATATTCAGGCTTTTAGTTTTTTTCCTAAAGAAATATCCAAAGGTTGGGGGGTCGTCTTATATTCGAGCAAATACGGTACTACAGTTTTTCGCAAAAAAGTGTCCGGTAATACGGTACTACATGCGAATAGTTGCCACCACCTCATGTCATTAAAGCTGTCCCCACCGGCCAATTTATACGACTTAACAGCAATTGCTCATCATCAGACAACTTTGAGACACAAGCAAGAGATCTTAAGAGGAGATTTAAGGAAAGAGGTTACCCTGAGAGGGATATTCAACGCTCATATACCGTATTTGCTCGATTATAAGACAAGGTTTTTTTCATCTTATAATCGAGGTCGTCTTATAAGCTGACCTCAAATTGAGGTCAGAGTATAAGACTGGGATCCAGGTACCCCGCAGAGCTTCAGGGGACCTGGATCCCCCTCTCTAACAGCAGGGGATGTCTGCGAGATGAGCGCAGACTCCCCCTGCTGCCGCCCGGCACGACCGCCGGGACTTCTATGATGAAGCCGGGTACTTCCGGCTTCGTCATTAAAGTCCCGGCGGTCGTGCCGGGCAGCAGCAGGGGATGTCTGCGCTCATCGCGCAGACATCCTTCACTGCCCCGCTAGCCACCAGGGAGAATCGGGCAAATGGGGGATGTCTGCACGATATGTGCAGACATCCTCCATGCTGCCCGACACTTCCGTCTATTATGACGGACCAGAGAGAGGCAGCATTGGCACATAAAAGGAAATAAAAACAAGAAATGCATTTTTTGATATCATAATTTTTTATTAAAAAAGAAATTTACATGTGAATATATACAAGTTGAACTTTTTTCCTATAGGGTAGCCTTATATTCAGGCTTTTAGTTTTTTTTCTAATGGAATATCCAAAGTTTTGGGGGTCGTCTTATAATCGAGCAAATACAGCAGATTTGCAGCAGGGTTGATATTCATGGAGGGATAAGCCAAATGGCAAATTATTTAGCTAAACTAGAAAAATGGTCAGAGCAGTGGCAACTGACATTTAATGTGGACAAGTGCAAGATTATGCACCTTGGGCGTAAAAACCCAAAAGCAGAATATAGACTATTTGGTACAGTCCTAACCTCAACATCTGAGGAAAGGGATTTAGGAGTAATAATTTCAGAGGACTTGAAGGTAGGTAGGCAATGCAATAGAGCAGCAGAAAATGCTAGCAGAATGCTTGGTTGCATAGGGAGAGGTATTAGCAGTAGGAAGAGGGAAGTGCTCATGCCATTGTACAGAGCACTGGTGAGACCTCACTTGTAGTATTGTACGCAGTACTGGAGACCGTATCTCCAGAAGGATATTGATACTTTGGAGAGAGTTCAGAGAAGGGCTACTAAACTGGTTCATGGGTTGAAGGATAAAACTTACCAGGAAAGGTTAAAGCATCTTAACATGTATAGCTTGGAGGAAAGACGTAACAGGGGGGGATATGATAGAAACATTTAAACGGATTTACATAAAGGGAATCAACACAGTAAAGGAAGAGAGTATATTTAAAAGAAGAAAAACTACCACAACTAGAGGACATAGTCTTAAATTAGAGGGGCAACGATTTAAAAAGTAATATCAGAAAGTATTACTTTACTGAGAGGGTAGTGGATGTATGGAATAGCCTTCCAGCAGAAGTGGTAGAGGTAAACACAGTCAAGGATTTTAAGCATGCGTGGGATAGACACAAGGCTATCCTAGCTATAAGACCGGGAATGGGGGACTAAAAAAATTACTCAAAAAAAATTTGGGCAGACTAGATGGACCGAATGGTTCTTATCTGCCGACACATTCTATGTTTCTATGTTTCTAATACGGTACTATAGCTAAAGAAAGGAACCGTGTAGATTTACTTAGGGATCAGCCCCCTAGAAATACTGGGAATCAGAAGGGGGATAATATTAATTTTACCACTCAATTTAGTCTTGAATTCAATCAGATTAGATCGATTCTTAAGAAGCATTTACCAGTACTAAAAACAGATGAGACGCTATCACAAATTGTTGATAAGGGAATAAATGTTGTGCCTAAAAAAGCCTGCACTTTGGGAAACCAGTTAGCACCTAGCACTTTTTCTAATTCTACTGCTGCTACAAAAACCTGGCTTTCTGTAACAGGTATGTGGCCATCGCGTTTAATGCAAAATATGATGTTACTTGTTTTATAGGTTAAGGTTCACTTTTTTTTTTATCTTATTTTTCTGTGACCCTAAGAATATTTGAGTTAACTATGGTAATTATACTTGTGATCTGTGTCATCCTTTATATATACCTTTTGATATTTGTAGGCACATTTTATTTATTATTTTTTATTGTTGCTATTTCGATTTCTAAGCTTCAAGTCTATGTATCTATTTAGTCCTCTTTATTTGCGCTATATAATGCATTATCTTTGTTCCCTCCTCCATTCTGTCCTATGTGCTGCTGGCCGGGCGGTGGGTGTGGCTTCTGCCCCTGGGGGTGTGCCTGAGCCTTGGGGGGCGGATCCTCCCTTTTGTATCGGAGATCAGGCTCTGGGGGTGTGGAAGTATTCCCTGCCTCCGAGAGTGTATTTACACTACGAGAGGCGGTTCCATCTATCGATGTTAGGGGTTGGATCCTCCCGATGGTTCGGATGTACGTCCCTTGGGGTGGATCCTGATTAGCGCTACCTCTCAGCCACCGGTAACAGGTAAGACAAGTCTGTTTTTAATCACGTTTATATTGTTCATTAGTTTGTGTATTTAGGTATGTGTCATGCTAAACTTATTCAGACTGCTTTTGAGAAAGCACCAGTTGGTGCGAAACGCGTAAAGCGTTTGTCTTTTTTTTTGTGTCTTTCTCCATTACTCCACTATTGGTTTTATTTGGGATTCTAATAAATATTTTTTCTATTGAACTATCACTATACCAACGAGTTTTCCGGATGATTTATTGCTGGCACAATTTTCCTGTTTGTATTGCGGTTTGCTTGAGCCCTGAGTAGGCTCTTTTCGTGCTGCAGCTCCTGGGAATACTCTTTACTCACGAGTTTTAACTATTTCAAGGCTGGAGCCGGTTGCAAAATTTTTCTTGGTTATCTGAGTTGAGAAGTCCCACCTGATTGGCTGAGACCTCCTTCAATCAAGGAACACAGAAAAAAAAAAGGAAAAAAGACAGCTGCCCAGAGGAGCAAAGTGCCGCCTCTGCCAGGATGCCGCCTGAGGTAGCTGGCCCACTCTGCCCCATTATAGGGCCGGCCCTGGTTCAAGTGATGCCATGCAGTCTAAAGATCTCCCGGATAAAAAGAGTTACTGTTTCGGCAGCTGAGGGAAGACCCTTGGCTGGTACAAAGTGGGCCATCTTTGTGAGTCTATCTAAAGTGCTTTAATGCTTTCAAAAAATCCAAACAAACAGGGTAAGATACAATCCACGGATGATAAAGTGAAAAGGGAAGGCCATCTAACGCGTTTTGCGTGTCACCACGCTAAGTCATAGGTGTAATACAAGTGAACACAGGTATCCTATATACAAATGGTCAGCCAATGCAGCATCAGTATTAATTAGTGCAAAGTGCACTCACTAGTGTGCATTTTAACTGTGAGAGTGCCACAGTGAAAAAAAATTCATCATGTGAATGATGTAAGAGGAAGGTGAAAGGTGAAAGCAGTGAAAAAAGCAAAAGTATGTGAAATAAGACAAATGTATATGAGAAGTGGTGTGTAACAAGGGGAAAGAGAAAAAAAGTATGTGGAAAAAAAGCAAAAGTATGTGAACTAAGACAAATGTATATGAAAAAGTGGTGTGTAACAAGGGGAAAGAGAAAAAAAAAGGCAAAAGTATGTGAAATAAGACAAATGTATATGAAAAGTGGTATGTGACAAAGGGAAAGAGAAAAAAAAAAAGAGAAAGGGGGCGTGAACATGGCGGACATAATACCACAATAGAAACTAATGATGTATAAATGTGTAAAGCAAGTGTAAAAAACGGATAAACATAATAAAATACAAAAAATAATGCGATGTGCAATGAAATACGAACAAGTATATAGGAACATGTTAGAGTGACAAAATAAAATATATAAAACATATAAAATATTCCAAAAACTAATTGTTGTCTGTGCAAGATAATAAATATGTGAGGTCACTCAGGAGCGAATTCATGTGCTCCAATGGAGAACCTTTAAAAGACAAAACTTGATATGAGATATAATGTGTAACGTAAAGAAGCAAATACATAAGTTGGTAAATTCAATAATAACAAAAGAGGAAGAAAAGGAACATCCTCATAATATGATGTAAATAACAATCAACTTTAAGTCACATTAATAATGAACACTAGTTCAAAATGTAATATGTACGTCCGCGTAAATAAGCATAGTAGTAAATGGCTTAAATAGGGTACTTGATGTCATGGGACCGTGTTTAAAGCGGAGAACACTGAGATAGTAAATAAAAGAAACAGACCCAGTGGTGAGCATTAGGTCTACCCCTAGTGACAGCAAGAATAATAGAACAGAGCGACTGCATAGAGGCTCTGAGATAAATACACGTAAGTCGTATGGGATAAAAAGGGGGTTAGGTACATCATTTTAAAAGAGTTAACATACATGTAAATAGACATTGCTAAGAGAAGGTATATTTGACAAGCAGGAATGAACTGGGGGAGAAAAGAGAATGTAGGCTTATCGCATGAATAACAGAAAACCACGGTAAGTGATACATGATAAACAATGGAGTACTACACCTAATAAAAACATGTAACATCATACTCTGCGATCATGGCTTTGGGATATCTAGTCCCCTGTTTAAAAATCCAAAAGGTTTATTGTTGGCATAGTTTTCTGTGCAACCTCCCACCTCCAGGGCCACCCCTTATTTTCTCTAGAATGGTGACTGCAAAGTATTTGGTATCAGCATTGCCACAACTGAAGAAATGTTTCGCCACTGATGTGTTGGTTTTATTTTCAATATCATTCAAGTGCTCTCTGATCCTGCACTTTAGTTTTCTGCCTGTGCGACCCACATATTGTTTTCTGCACTTGTTGCAAGTTATAACATACACAACATTAGAAGTGTTGCAGTTAGTATATTCCTCAATTGTAGCAATGCTGTCCCCACCATATGAAGACATAGATTTTTGCTTGGTGGTATGTTTACACGTTTTACAAATTTTATGACCACAGGGAAAGGTACTTGCAACATTGAGCCAATTCCCCCTCGTATTTTGTTGGCTATCATGTGTGTATATGCTGGGAGAAAGAATACTGCCAAGGGTCATTGTTCTTTTTGCTGAGAATCTGACTCCCGGCTTTAGAACTTCGTTATATACATTATCGGCTGTAAGGATGGGTAAATGTTTTTTAATTATGTCAGTGATCTGAGTGAATTGTAACCTGTATGGGGTAACAAAGGATGTCTGTAAATGTGTGTCAGATTTAGGTTTATGTGTATCAGTTTTGTTTACATTATGTTTAGATGTACTATCTCTATCTACAGGTTTACCAGAGGGATGCAATTTACTGGATTTAGTTTTCATATTATTGCTAATTAAAGCTGTAGGTCTTTGGACATGGCAATATTAAATGCCCTGTCCAGCATCCATGTCTTGTAACCCCGTGCTAGAAGTCGGCTCTTTAATTCAAGGCTTTGATGTTTAAACACTGACAAATTACAACAATTCCTTCTCAAGGTTATAAAAAGACCCACTGATATATTTTTGATTACAGATTTAGAGTGGCAGCTTGAGGCATGTAGCCATACTGCCATACTATCTACTACGACCAAGATGGTATCGTATTCCTGCACCATAGGAAGGTTAACTATAAAATCCATGGATATATCCCTCCAAGGTTGAGTAGGAATATTGAGTAAGCCTGCCAGCTTAATGTGTTGTCCCTTGTTGGTGGCACATATATCACATGACTGAGCATATGACTGAAAGTCTTTGTACATGCCAGGCCACCAGAAGAAGCATTTCGGCCAAAGTCTTTTTGTAGCTCCCATGCCCATCAAGTAGGGAGTGGTGAATATTCTGCAAGATCTCAATACGGACACCAGTGGGAACAAATACTTGTGTTATAAAAAAGGCCATGTTGGTAATTTCGTACTATTCCTGGAGGGACTTGGAGATATGTAGGACTGGCTTGACGGAGGAAAGTAAGTGAAGTCTGGGTAAGTAAAAAATGACAAGGCTGTAGTATAGTGTCAGGTGGACCACTGATTTCTCTCATACAACCTGGACAGAGTAAAACAAGACAATACAAAAAGTGTGCTATAAGGTATACTGTAGTTAAAATATTAATTTTAAACACCTTTTAGTGAGTATAATGTAGTGATAAAAATAAAGCAGGGGAGAATTATATACTCCCCCTGAGGAGATGCACTCACAAACTGTCCTGATATTGATAGTATTTCACACAGAAATCTGTGTCCAACTGCAGGTATCCTGTAGTTTCCAGCTATTTTCACACACAGCTCAAATATAGGGGAAAGAATGCCTACACAATCAATTAGTATGGAAAATGTACAGCATATAATGAAACAATAGTAAATGCTTACATCAAGGTTCTCAAGTATCCAAGTCCCAGTGGGCGCCACACAGCCAGTGAAGAAAAGAGTCCTTCTTTGCAGCAATAAGTGGTGAATAATTTATCAGCTAAAATAATATGTAGACAGATCCTTTCTTTGTGGGGAAGGTTTTTTCATGTCCAGCTTGGGCTCACACAAAGTATAGAGGACACAAGAGACAAGTGTTTCACCATAAACTGCATCCTTATCAATATAACATACAGTGAAAGAATGAACAGGGATATTTCCCATACCCTTACTTCTAAGGAAAAAATGGGTAAATGCAATAAATAAATGAGTAAATGCTGATTAAAGCAATATGTGGCACACTTGGTGGGAGACAATATAAATGTATCCACTAGATTAATTGTCATGAGTATGGGATATTTAAAGGGATTAAATAAGAACAATATTAAAACAATAAGTAGTATCGATAAAAGGTAATACAAATTTAAGATAGGAAAATTGGGACAGATATTAAAAACGGGAATATATTCAGTATCTCACTGTCTATCACAATCATCACATAAAATTAAAAAGATCAAAATCAGCGTTAAGACCTTGAGGTTTAAGAGTGCCCGTTTTAAAAACCCATTCCATCTCTTTCTTGCCTATACTTTTTATATTGTCTCCACCTCTCCAATATTTATTTACTTTTTCCACAGCACCTAACTTTAATCCTTTAGGGGATTTTTGGTGGCAATCAAAAACTGTGTGTTGTTAACCCATTTCTAATATTTCTTCCATGTTCCTCAGTTCTTTTTTTTTTTTCAATTTCCTGGTGGTCCTTCCAATATATTGGAGTCCACATGGGCATTCTATTAAGTATACTACATTAACTTTTGAACATGTTAAAAAAACTTTTTAAAACTTTGAACATTACTAAAAGAAGTAAAATTGGTGATGGGGTATTTTTGTTGTGTGGTTGATCTGCATCCTATACAGTTCAGACACCCATAAAATCCTGGTTTACTGCTCAAAAAATGTTTGGAGTTTTATCATTCGTCTTGACTTGACTAGTATGATTAGTGGTCAGTTTTTGTGGGGATATCTGGTAAGATAATTTTTTAAAAACCTCATCTTTGTGCAGAATGTTCCAATGTTTCCTAATAATCTTCTTCATTTGATGGGATTTGTTGTTATAATTAAAAATTATTGGCACCTTTGTTTGGTAAATATCGTCTTTTCTTGCCTTGTACGTAAGTAATTTATTGCGATCGGCCTCTGCCACTTCTAAAAAAGTGCGATCTATATTTATACTGTCATAACCCTTTTCTATAAATGTATCCCGTAATAGGCCAACCTGTTCATTATAACAGCTTAGGTCAGTACAGTTACGCCTAATTCGTGTACATTGACTCTTGGGAATTCCTTTTAGCCATGGTGGGTAATGACAGCTTGCCTTTTCTATGAAATTGTTGGCATCTACCTTTTTAAAATGATTTTTAGTTTCTATTGTTCCATTATCTATAAAAATATCCAA
Source organism: Pelodytes ibericus (assembly GCA_036172795.1). Classification (NCBI taxonomy): domain Eukaryota; kingdom Metazoa; phylum Chordata; class Amphibia; order Anura; family Pelodytidae; genus Pelodytes; species Pelodytes ibericus. The sequence continues at coordinate 24,916,171 of CM069867.1, read as the reverse complement.
ATCAAGAAAGGTGATGCATTGCTTACTATATACAGTATTCAAGGCCACATTCATGACGTTGTTATTCATATGATTTAAAAATAGATTTAATTCAGCTTCACTACCTCTCCATATGAATATAAGGTCATCAATGTACCTATAAAAAAGGACCAAGTTCGCTGCCCAGTCATGCTCCCCCCATACTTATGTGTCTTCTCATTGGGACATAAATAGGTTGGCATAACTGGGGGAAAACTTCTATCCCATAACCATGCCAGTGAGTTGAAGGTAAAAATCATCTAGAAACCAGAAGAAATTATGGTTCAAGACAATGTCAGTGCCCTCCACTATATAGTCCACTTGATCCCTGTTAAGTACATTTTTGTCTATAAGGGTTTTCTTTATAGCTACGCAGACTATGTTCATTAGAAGAGAGAAGCACTGGGTAGAAAATGCAGGCACCGACAAATTATATGCTGTGGTCAGATTATCTGTATAAAGCATATTGTCTAATGTACATCCTTTGGAAGAGTCTCCCCCTCCAAAACAACAATCTATAACATATAATTGTGGTTTGGTCTCTGAGGTCATCTCCCGGCTCCCATAACTGTAAGGGGCTCCCATCCATCTCTATCCCCAACTTTATCGTTTTCACTTCCCTTTCCTTTTACATTTTATTCTATATCCCAGTCTTCTATTTGTTTTTTCCACTCCTCCCACTTTTGTGAATTCTTATTTGTGCCCCTGAATATATTAATCCCACTTTCCATTTGTAGTTGGTATAACATTTCATGTTTTGAAAGTAGAGCACTAAATGGTTGGGAGCCCTTCCAGTTTCTTGCTATCATTAACTTAGCTGCAATGATACAATGGGTTATAAAATCTATATGATCTTTCCTTACATTAGGCCTGTCAAGGTGTAATAACATAACTTCTGGCCAGAGGGAAAGTCTAATATTGCATCTCCCATTGTCATGCTACGTCTTTACACTTCCACCATATATGGAGGTATGTGCCTTTCTCCTTACCTCTCCAACATTAATCATTATTACTAGAGGATATTTTTGTCATTCTAGTGGGGACCATATACTACATTGTAGTGTGATCCCACCAAAGATAGGCCACGTATGATTTTATTCACTTTAGAGAGAGCTCTGACTTTTCTATAAGAATGTTCAAGTCTCTTTCCCAGCTTTTTAATGGCTGGGATGATAGATATTCCTTTCCCCCGCTTTGCTAGTATCAGACATTTTGTATATATTTTCTTGATGTTATCATCCCTAAAGATATCTCTTAGCGTCCTATAAAGCTCCCCCTCTTGGAGTATTATTTATTCTGAAGGTAATTTTTTTACCCTTAAGTAGGGGAAAGTTTCTCGACTTGGCAGTTGATATATTATCCTTTATCAGATGGTCTATCTTATAAATACTTTTGATCTTCCAGTTGCTTAATGATACGTTTTCTACTCCTTTTTCAATTATATTTATTCCCTAATTCTATTTTTTTCCCCCCACACTGAGATATTTTGATTTAATTTGTATGATGGAGCCAAATATACTCCCTTGGAATTCCACACTAGTTTGACAACCTCATTAATTCCTATGTTATGTCCTTCTAATCTATACCACCCCTCTATTTTATACTGTTTCTTATTAATCATCGCTATATATGATATTATTCCTGCCTAATACAATTTTTCTATCGTAGGGAAACCTAGACCTCCCTTATGGGTGCTACTAAACAATATCTATGTTTTAATCCTAGGTTTTTTCCTCTCTAAACAAAATTGCCCATGGCGGATTGAGTCATTGTTAGCCATGTTTTGGGAATGGTCAGAGGCAATACCCTAAACATGTATATCCATTTTGGAGTTATATATGATTTTAATACATTTATTCTTCCCCACCAAGACACATTCTGTGATCACCAGTCTCTTAGGTCTTTGTTCATGGACTTTAACAGATGGAGGAAATTGATCTCTATTAACCTCTCTACTTTTTACAGAATCTTATCCCGAAATATGTGAACTCTCTCAGGTGGTTAAATTTTGACTCATTTTGAATCATAGCCACATCTTGTTTCTTCACATTATTGTACATTACAAATGATTTGGAAACAGTTAGTTTATAGTTAGATGCTGCGCTTTATTGTTCTATTTCCCTCATTAAGTGCTGTAACGTGTCTATAGGGTTATTTACATGAATCAATATATCATCTGCGTACATTGAGATTTTTACATCCCTTGGTCGTGGGCGGAGCGATGACATAGTGACGCACGCTACGTCTCGTGGGGTTTTGCTAGGTTCTGATGTGAGGGGACAGCCGAGTAGAGACTGAGGAGCTGTATCAAACGTGGTGGAGAGCACAAAAAGGCGTGCGGAGAAAGGCCACAAAAGCTCCTACAGTCCTAACGGGATATCCACAGAAAGCGTGAAGAAATTCGGAACAGATGACAGAGAGGTCCGGATGGGTGTGAGAAGACACTGCGGAGGGGGTGAGAGCTTTCCTTTCCCTGATATATTTTTGAATGCTAATGGGGAATTGACAATGCTTAAATGGTCAGAACTAACTGAGCAGTAAGCGGACTTGGAACCCCATATTAATCGTAAAGCAAAGCAGGGAAGAAAGAGGAGAAAGGGGGAGAGGTAAAAGGATATAAAGAAGGAGAAAAAAATTGAAGCAGTCACTTACAAAGAAAGTGTCAGTTAAAGGGGCAGTATGACACCAAGGCTACCCCTAAAGTAGTATTCTTTAATGAGTTGCCCCAGACTATAAGAACACTTTTCCGTTATTGCCCAGCTGTGAATGAGAGGCAGCATGGCTGCCAGAAGTAATAATCAAAACTTTTTCTCCCCCCAGAAGCTGAATAAGACAAATCACACCCAAACCACCTCTGAACTGTCAATCACTGATAATGACAATGGAGCAAATAGAGAACAATCAGATAACTCATGGGTTGAGAACCAAGGTTTCTCGATGGACCAACTAAACCTCTGCATGGAAGCTCAATGGGTAAAAATGAAAGAGGCGCTGAGAAGGAATGCAGCAGAGGATCTCTTTACCTTTTTTGATCTCAATCCGAATAAGGAAGCAAACTCACTAGAAAGGTGCCACAGAACAGCTAAGCCGGCAAAGGTGGCAGAACAGTTACCTAGGGATGTGGTGATTTGATGCCATGCATTTCAATTCAAACTGCAGATCATGAAGGCAATAGCAGAAAAGCACATGAAGGGCTCACCATATGAAGAGGTAAAGATCTTCATTGACCTGTCCTTTCACACCAGGAAACAGCGACTGACCTTCGCACCATACACAGCAGAATTGAGGAAGGCAGGAATCAAATACGTTTGGGGATTCCCGACTAAAGTCAATATTATTCATGAGGGTCTGAGAAAATCATTTGACTCGCCCAAGAAGCTCCAATAGTGGATACAGAATAATATTACGGAATAAGAACCAAGGTCCCCCAGCCCTGGAAAGATACTAATGGACACCTTTTTCCCCCTCTTTCTCTCCCTGCCTCAATAAAATTGAAAGCATTAGGAGGGTAGTGAGGGGAGGGGGAGAGAAGGAGGGGGCACTATTAAGGATGAATATAAGACACTCACTTAAATCCTTTTAAGTACACAAAATGAGAAAGGCTACTTTGAAAAAGTGTGCACAGAGACTCACAGACATACATTGATATATTAACTTGTTTTTTTTGTTTTTCTCTCAGAGAAATGTTGGTGGTATGAAGGTGAAGGGTTATGCTAATATAACAGTTAATATAAAGACGCACAGTGGGATTATACACCGTCTAGGAGAGTAAGGTGGATTTATAAATGAATTCAGAGGACATGTGGTATAAAGATTTGAGCCGTTAAGGCCAAAGTAATAAGACGGAAGGGTATTAAGGCTAAAACTCGCCCCTATAAAAACTAAACAAACATTGATACTGCACTGGGGGGGAGAGAGGGGACAGGGAGATAGGGAGGGGCGTGTACTTAAAACCTGTTAGGTTAAAAAACAATAAAAGGGTATTATGAAGATTTTGCATGTAGATTTTTAGATAGGTATTTATAGATTCATTTGTTTTCTTCTATAGATTGATATAAGATGCACACTTAAAACATGTAAGGTTCTATAAAGATAAAGGGTAGTTTGAAGATTTTGCACGAAGCCTTTGGGATAGCTATCTGTACTTGTTTTCCTCTGAGTGAAATGGTGGCAGTATAAGGGGGAAGGGCTATGTATAATACAAGATAAAGATGTACAGTGGGATTACATGCCACTGAGGGGGATTAGGTTGAGTTACAAATGATTTGAATAGGTATGTGAATAAAGTTGTTTGTCACCGTAAGCTTAAGGGAGATTCTTTATAAAGTCTTGGATGGAAGGGAACTAAGGTTAAAACATAATAAGACAATCAGTAGGGGGGAGGAAAATAACAAAGATGTGAAATGTTGGATTTAACATATAAGAAATGATATGTGCTCAGATACAAATTAAGTGTTTGGCAATAATAAGTAGTAAAGTAGAGGATATAGGTATGGAATACAGAATCCCCCCCTCCCCCCCCCTTTTGTTTTGTTATTTTTATTTTGTAGGTGTCCTTTATATATATAATGGCTAAAATAAAATTTAGATCCCGACATCAGACTAGCGATACTGCCAGGTGGACGGCAGAAAATAGGTCAGGACTCCCATTGTAATTGGAGTAAGTGCCTAACCTAAGAATTGACCTATTCTTATGAATGGGGACTCTATTTCGGTTTATGGAATAGCAATAGCATTACATGTATTCCATAAGCAGAAAGTCTATAAAACGAACGACATTCGTAATGCTATTGCTATTCTATAAACCGAAGTCTATAAACCGAATGTCGTTCGGTTTATAGACTTTCGGCTTATGGAATACATGTAATGCTATTGGATTTCTATAATCCGAAATATAGTCCCCATTCATAAGAAATTCTTATGAATAGGGACTCTATTTCAGTTTATAGAAAGCCAATAGCATTACATACAATGTAATCGCTGAACCCCGAACTCCAACACGAACAGTGGAATGTCCGTGTTCGGGTCTGGGGTCCAAAAACCATAATGTTTGGTACGAACCCGAACAGTGCGGTTCGGGTTCGCTCAACACTACTCATAACACAAAAAGAGGAGAGCAAAAAGGAAACATGGTACAGGATAGAAAAACAGGGGATAGAATCTGTGAATCTAGGATCCTTTTTTTGTCAGACATCCATGAAAGGGTGGCAAAAGCAGAATAAGGGAAAAGGGAGTAAGATCCTAATAGATCTGATATATGAATGGGAAAAATTAAAACGAAATATGAACCTGAATAGAAAAATCCTGGTATGCCTCCCATGTAATATCTTAAGTTCCCTGATGGAAGACCTGAATATTGACTCCTGGATAAGAGGGGGAATGGAGACAATAGGAGGATCTATATGAGGGAAAAGAGGTGAAAACATTCGGTCAGATCAACAAAGAATTTAATATACTACCCTCCGAAATATTCCAATATCTAAGAGTGAAGGGATTTCTGATGAAGTTTGGGCATAGAAAAGAGACAAAAGCAGAAAAACCTTGGCTACCCTAATAGTAAATAAAAATAAATAAAAAAAGATGGCATCAAAGTGTGTGGAAATAATAAGACAGAGTAACCCAGAGGTAAAATTCCGGGCTTTAGAGACATGGAGAAATAATGGGATAGAATCAATTACAAAAGAAAACTGGCTTAACTCCCTAAGGGAGGTATACAAATGAATCCACTGTCTGAATTTAGCAGAGGTCCAATATAAAATCCTTAATTGTTGATACCTAGTCCCAACCAGGGTGGCAAGGATATTTCCGGGGAGCCCAGATACATGTTGGAGATGTGGGGTACAGAAAGGAGATCTCTTACACATTTGTAGGGGGATGTGAACCGATAAAAATATATTGGGAAATGGTTAGGAAAAGGATTAATGGGTTGTGTGGAAGTAAGTTGCATTTGAGACCTGAACGTAACTACTACAAATATATGTTCATACCTGGCCGGCTAGAGAAAGAGTCCTGATTATACACATCTTAGTAGGGGCAAAACTACTAATAGCTAGGAACTGGAAAAAAGAAAGAATACCAACATGGCAAGAGATAAAACATTTAGTTGTCCAAAGCCTGCAGATGGAGAGTGGTTAAAATATTCCAATTTAAAATGGGGGGAAAGAGGAGAGAGAATTGGAATATATGGATACAAAAAATGCAATAAGGGTTAAGAGGGATGGGAAGGGAGGAAGAGGAGAGAGAATGGGATGGGAGAGAGGAAAGGGGGGGAAAGGAAAGGAAAAAACGAGATACAGAAAATAAAATGGAATATAGCAGCCAGGTACCCCATTAATTTATGTTTGTGTTTGTATTGTTCTTTTTTATATATGATATGAAAAATAAAAGAATATATTTTCTAAAAAAAAAAAAAAAAAGATTTTTTCATTCCCTTGCGGAGTTGGATAGCCTTTTAATTATTTTGGAGGTTATAATATTCATTGTCATGATGTATAGGATTGGTGAGAGGTGGCAACCTTGTCTCACTCGTTTGTTACCTCAAACCACTCAGAACTCAGATTTGGTCCTACTATTCTGGCAGACAGGAATTAATTTAATGACATTATTGTCCTATGTAGCCATCCTTTAATTCCAAAGGCCCTTATCACTTCACCAGTAAAATCCCAATTGACGTCTGTCGAAGGCCTTCTACGCGTCCAATGACAGGGTCAATAGGGGACTACCATCTTTTGTTGAAGAATCGATCACATCTATCAATCTTCTAATGTTGTTACTTAGCAACCTCCCAGATACAAACCCGATCTGATCAGGCTGTTTAATGCCCCAGGGGATGGCTTTCACTCTTTCAGAAATAATGGAGGGGAATAATTTGACATCCCCATTAATAAGGGATATGGGTCTATAGTTTTTTTTTTTTTTAACTTCTGTTGGTTCCTTTCCTGGCTTCAATATATATATTTTCCTGAGGGAATTGACCCTTTTCTACTACTTTGTTAAATGTGTCAGTGAGATTGTTTATGATTTTGGGCTTCATTAATTTAAAAACGTTATTACTAAAACCATTGGGCCACTTGTTACACTCTATATATTTGTCATATGTATAAATATATACATATATATGTATAAATCATTCTGTTATAGAATTATAAATGCTAAAAAAGAGTAAAATACTAATCTAAACCCGAATAGCACACCTTTATGAGAAGGGGGGGGGGGATTTTTTTTTACTTTCTTTTTTTTTCTTTATTTTTTGTTTGATATACTGAGGGAGGAGGGAGGGGAGGGAGAGCGGAAGGGAGTAAAATGTAATAAAGACAGATATTAGGAAGAAATGGAGAGAGATAGTAGTAAAAGGGGGAAACCATGGGACAAAGGAAACACTTACGTTTTCCCCCATGGTAACCCTAGACATAGTACAAGACAGATGGACCTTATAAATAAAATAATATAAATAGCATCAGAGAGAATACCGCTCATTCTCCGGAGCTCTGGTACCCGCAATGCTGGCAGTACTAGAATTGTAGGCAAAGTAAAATTTGCCTAGCTTTTCATTTGCAGGTATGAATGTTTGTTATGAGTGTGGAGAGAATGGTGTTGTAGGCGGGCCTGGAGCAGGCTGGGGACCGGGGCGGGGAGGGGGATACATCTTGAGGTCTGATGACCTTTAGATTCGGGACCCTGAATGCCAAAGGGTTGAACTCCCCCCAAAAGAGAGGCTACCTATATGATATCATGAAAAGTAATCTAGTAGATGTTATGCTGCTGCAGCAAACACACTAGATACTTCCTCCAGATAAATTATGGAAATACCGTATTTGCTCGATTATAAGAAGAGGTTTTTTTCAGAAAACAATTTCTGAAAAATACCCCTCGTCTTATAATCGAGGTCGTCTTATAATCTGACCTCAAATTGACCTGGATCTGCACCTGGATCCCCCTCTCTAACAGCAGGGGATGTCTGCGCGATGAGCGCAGACTCCCCCTGCTGCCGCCCGGCACGACCGCCGGGACTTCTATGAAGAAGCCGGGTACTTCCGGCTTCATCATAAAAGTCCCGGCGGTCGTGCCGGGCGGCAGCAGGGGAGGTCTGCGCTCATCGCCAGAGGCGTCGCTAGGGGTGGGCTACTGGGGCTATAGCCCCGAGTCCCCCCTTCATAGCCCCGAATGGAGACTCTGGGGCTAAAGTATTCTTTAGCCCCGAGACTCCAGGGCTATAAATATTAAAAAAAAAAAAATCCCCCAGTGAGCTTTCCTCCGTCTGGGACATAGTCCCAGAATCGGAGGATTAACCTCACGCGGGGGTGAGGGCCGATCGGGAGCTCGCTCCCTAGCCTCTCCTCCTGGCCATAGAGATCACAGCGCGACGGGTGCAAGCTCCGCCCCCGTCGCGCTGTGTCAGCTGCTTGCCGGATGTCAGGTGGACGGACATCCGGCAGAAGGTCCTGGATCACGGACCAAGTGTAAGGTAAGTAAAAAAAAAAAAAGTGTGACTGTGTATGGGTGTCTAGGTGTGTGTGTGTATGTCAGGGTGTCTAGGTGTGTGTGTGTGTGTGTGTCAGGGTGTCTAGGTGTGTGTGGGTATTACTGGGTTATGAGTGGCACAATATTCTTGGGCTATGATTGGCACAATATTACTGGGTTATGAGTGGCACAATATTCTTGGGCTATGATTGGCACAATATTACTGGGTTCTGAGTGGCACAATATTCTTGGGCTATGATTGCCACAATATTACTGGGTTCTGAGTGGCACAATATACCTGGGCTCTGAGTGGCACAATATTACTGGGTTCTGAGTGGCACAATATTACTGGGTTCTGAGTGGCACAATATTACTGGGTTCTGAGTGGCACAATATTACTGGGTTCTGAGTGGCACAATATTACTGGGTTCTGAGTGGCACAATATTACTGGGCTATGATTGGCACAATATTCCTGGGCTCTGAGTGGCACAATATTCCACGGCTCTGAGTGGCACAATATTACTGGGTTCTGAGTGGCACAATATTACTGGGCTATGATTGGCACAATATTACTGGGCATCTGATTGGCACAATATTACTGGGCATCTGATTGGCACAATATTCCTGGGCTCTGAGTGGCACAATATTCCTGGGCTCTGAGTGGCACAATATTCCTGGGCTCTGAGTGGCACAATATTACTGGGTTCTGAGTGGCACAATATTCCTGGGCTCTGAGTGGCACACTATTACTGGGCTCTGACTGGCAAAATATTACAGGCATCTGACTGGCACACTATTACTGGGCTCTGACTGGCAAAATATTACAGGCATCTGACTGGCACACTATTACTGGGCTCTGAATGACACAATATTCCTGGTATCTGACTGGCACAATATTACTGGGCTCTGAGTGGCACAATATTACTGGTATCTTACTGGCACAATATTACTGGGCTCTGAATGGCACACTATTCCTGGTATCTGACTGGCACACTATTACTGGGCTCTGAATGACACAATATTCCTGGTATCTGACTGGCACAATATTACTGGGCTCTGAGTGGCACTATATTACTGGTATCTTACTGGCACAATATTACTGGGCTCTGAATGGCACACTATTCCTGGTATCTGACTGGCACAATATTACTGGTATCTGAAAGGCACAATATTACTGGTATCTGACTGGCACAATATTACTGGGTTCTGAGTGGCACAATATTCCTGGTATCTATAATTGTACAATTTTCAAACACTGAAAAATTTGTGGGTGTTTTCTTACATTTTTATTATGGGGGGGGGGGGTGCAACACTCAGGGTCCGCCCCGGGTGCCAAATGCTCTAGGTACGCCCCTGTGTGTGACCGAGCTCATCTGGGCTCTAGCCCCAGATCATCCGAAGACCTAGCAACGCCCCTGCTCATCGCGCAGACATCCTCCGCTGCCCCGCTAGCCACCAGGGAGAATCGTGCAGCTGGGGGATGTCTGCACGATACGTGCAGACATCCTCCATGCTGCCCGACACGGCAGTCTATTATGATGGACCAGCTGTCCGTCATAATAGACAGCCGTGTCGGGCAGCATGGAGGATGTCTGCACGATCCCCCGGCTGCCCCCACTAGCCACCAGGGATCGAGTCACAGGTGAGGGGGAGGGAGGGGGAAGAGACAGGGGGAGGGAGGGGGAAGAGAGACAGGGGGAGGGGGTGGACACAGAGCAACAAGAGGAGGGAGGGGGGAAGAGACAGACAAGGGGAGGGAGGGGGTAAGAGACAGAGACAAGGGGAGGGAGGGAGGGAGGGAGGGAGGGAGGGAGGGAGGAAGAGACAGGGGGAGGGAGGGGGTAAAAGACAGAGACAAGGGGAGGGAGGGAGGAAGAGACAGAGCAACAAGGGGAGGGAGGGGGGAAGAGCAGGGGGAGGGAGGGTGACAGAAGCAACAAGGGGAGGGAGGGGGGAAGAGACAGAGACGGGAGGGGGGCACAGAGTAACAAGGGGAGGGGGCAGAGAGAAACAAGGGGGGGGAAGAGACAGAGGCGAGGGGGGAGTCAAAGGGAGGGGGAGAGAGAGACAACACTAAGGGGGGAGAGAGACAAAGCTGGGGGCAAGGGAAAGAGAGAGGCAGCATTGGCACAGAAAAGGAAATAAAAACAAGAAATTCATTTTTTGATATAATTTTTTATTAAAAAAGCAATTTACATGTGAATATATACAAGTTGAACCTTTTTCCTATAGGGTAGTCTTATATTCAGGCTTTTAGTTTTTTTCCTAAAGGAATATCCAAAGTTTGGGGGGTCGTCTTATAATCAGGGTCGTCTTATAATCGAGCAAATACGGTACAATAAATACCCACAGATTTTTTCGGCCAACAATCAAGGATAAAAAAAAAAGGGGGTGTAGCAATAATTATCGCAGCCCACATAAAAACAGAATTGATACATCTAATTACAGACCAAAAGGGGAGATACCTAATATTAATTGCTAAGCTGAATGACCAAACTTACACAATAGCAAATATCTTTGCACCAAATCAATCCCCATTGAAATTCTTGAGAACAGTCTTGGATAAACTGGAGAGATTTAGTTCTGGCCAACTAATATTGGGTATGGAATATGGAAACACACAAGGATGATTGATAACACACGTGTGTGTGACAATCTCTTTATGTAACTATATTACGTGGCACAGAATCTGAGTGTGTAAAAAGAAAAAAAGAAAGAAAAAAAAAACATTGGGGCCTGGTGTATTAAATTTGTCTAATCTGTCTACTTACTTCTTCTCTAGTAAATTCTCTGTTTATGGGGTTTAATAGATCTAATGATAATTTAGGGAGCTTGACTCCTGAAAAATAATTATTGATGTCAGGCTTCATTTTGCTCCCTGGCAGATAATATAATTTTTTGTAAAAATTCCCAAAAGCTTTTCTGATTTTGTTCTGGGGACCTATTTATTTTATTTCCCTCTATTATTTTTTTGTACTAGGTTACCAGATCTCTGTTTTTTCAATTTGTTTGTTAGTATTTTATATTATTTTATTCTGCTCTATTTTGTCAGTGGTAGTATTTCACTTTGAGCATGATCATATTTTTATTAATTCTATCTGTAATTTCTTCTTTCATTTTTTTTTTTTTTTTATCTTTACTACCTTTTTTTGAATTTCTATTGAAGAATTATTTTTTCGTTTCTTTGGATAGTCTATATAGTTAAATATACAATTCTGACAGCCGAGGATCAAATTTTTGTAACATCATCTTATTTAGTTTGATACAGTGGCCTCTCAAGACTGCTTTATAGGTGCACTAAAAGATCACCTCCCTAACTTCCCTTGATTTATTTTCCTTAAAAATGCAGTCAGTCATTGATTCTAAGTAGTCTCTATATTCTTTATTCCATAATATGTCATCATTTAATTTTCACGTTGTTAATGGGTATCTTTTTCTATCTCCTGCCAATTCCATAATGATTATGTCATGGTCTGACCATACGAAGGGTTTTATGTCTATTTTTTTTATATTCTGACTTATTTTTTAACAAATTACAGGTCTCCCAAGAACATAATGATTCATGACCATGACTCATGAGGCCATAAAATATTTTCTCTCTCTGTTGGATTATTTACTCTCCATATATCGAACAGATTGTTCTTTTTTAGACAGTTATTAAGGGAGGTATATGCAGAATACAATAAGTCCCAATGTCCTCAGATAATCCCAGCAAGTCTCCTCCTCTCCACAACGTGTTTCGCCCAGTAGAAATGGGCTTTTTCAAGTGAGCACTTGAAAAATATGTACATGGGGGGGGGGGGGGGGGGGCTATTTATGAACTCAGGAAAAATATTAGAAAATATTTAGCAGTGTTTGTTGTCTCTTGTAGATGATTATATGATTTTTCAAATACAAGTCAGAAATGTTTGTTTTAGCATTTTTATATCAAATTATATGTTATTATCAAAATAATGGTATCAAAAGAAAGCCCTTCTTATGACGATGAAAACAATATCTACCACTTGGAGTGTTTTGTGGAAAAAAATTGCCACTCCACACCTTTTTTCTGCAATTTTAGATGATCTTATTATCAAGGGGAACGGTACATTATTCCATCTTCTCTTGTCCATTTGTCTCTAGTGGGCCACCTGAATCTTTTCTTCTAGCAAATATTTATTACGTTACCATCTTTTTTGTGGTGTATTCAACCCTTGGATATTTATGGATCGAGCCTAACCATTGTCAGATTCATTGTAAACTATTAATTGAACTAGGGAGAACCCAAAGACTGCCACACACAATATACAAAATAAGACATAAAACATATACATTGAATAAAAAAAAAACACATAGTGAGTATCTGGTTGTGTACTCTCTTCACGCATTCTTAAGGCCAATTTTTGCCTCTACTAAGCTCCATACAGAACTTACAGTGGAGTGACCTAGAACCTGAGTCTGTGGATTTATCTATCTCATTGTCTTTAATAATGGGTGACCAAAGGAAGGGAAAGAGGACAGGAGAGAGAAGTAATAAGGGAAGCGGGGGAGGGGGGGAGGAAAACTTTCACATTCTTTGCTTCAACATCTTACTGACTGTTGGGATACATAATTAATCTTATTCCCTATTTTATACCACCTTTGTGCATTATAAAAACTTTACTTTATTCTTGTCATGTGATTAAACCAATTTTACTTTCTTAATTTTGGTGCTTCTGTGCTCCTATAATTATCTATTTTCTAATCTGTTTATGTGAATAGTGAAAAAAAAAAAGGAAAGAAAAAATTACAAAAACTTTTTGTCCTGATACTATGTGATCCATTTTCATCCACTAATACTCAATTACCCCTTCTAGTGTGTTACTTAGCTTTACACAACTTCTATCTATATATAGTCAGGGGTGGCCAACATGTGGCTCTCCAGCTGAACCAAGACTGCATCTCCCATGTTCCTTTGCCAGTCCCTTATGTGAACGAGCATTACAGGAGAAGTTTCTGAACACATATTGGGGTGTTGTGTGCCAGTAACACATGTCTGAAGTACAATGTATGTGGGGGGAAAAAAAGACACAAAAAAGGTAGTACCCAAAAAAAGCCTGGTGGTAGAATTAGTGCATGAAAAGAAAAAATGAGAGGAGCGCAGGATAACAAATAAGTGAATTTAGTGGGTAATATACAGGTTAAAGGTATTTAAAAAACAAGAATATATATAAAAGTGATTTTAAATTGTATATTTTTATTTCGATGGTGAAAAGTGATAAAAGTAAAAATACTTATATCTTGAAATAGAATCTGAACTGTTGATTGTAGAATTCTCACAATGGAAGATATTCAGTGCATAAAAAACAAGAAAAATAGAGAAAATAGTGCTCTCTGTGTGTGAACAGTAATAAAACTGGTAAGGATAGTGGGTGTTGTACTCACACTTTTAAGAGCAGAAATTACTGCTCTATGTTTAAGCCTTAGAGTGGATTTATCTCCAAGGATCGTGAAAGGCTTCAGCTGTTCACAATATATGTGTGGGACCAGAATCTTTGCTTTAGTTGTTGCTCGTTGTATCAATTAATATATGGGAAAGAAAGAGATGATCTCGTAGTGAAGCACAGTATTAGAATCAAATTTTAATTAAGATGAGGTAACAAAGAGGCTTACATTAAAAAGTGGTGAGTTAGAATCTCTTCAACTCACAAACAACGCATAGAGATATCAAGCTTTTAGATGAACATCACCTGGACCTGAAGTATAGAGACGTGGGTATATTCACGCCCCTCCTCTCTGCACACTTCCGTACTCCCGTCTGAGTTTGCAATTTTCTCTGGAAAAACGGACTTAAATAATATATAATAATAATGCCACCTGTGACAATACTGAAGGTAAACATTGTTGAGAGCTGAGTCAAGTCAGTGACTATATCCCCCAGGATGCTGGTCTCACTAGTGGGACTTTGCAAAGGGAGGCTGAAGGGGCAATAGCTGGTAGCCATGGCAATCACAGAGTCCTCTACCCACTGGAGAGGAAGGCAGGTATCTCTGCCTCCAAGTGCAGCTAGTCAAAATGTTGACAGATCCAAAGTAAAAGACACACAGCAAACTCTTGGGAAACAGTGGAAGGAGGGAAACTACACAAAGTTAACATAAGTAAATGAACTTTAAGTACATCCTGCAGGAAGATAATCAGGCAACATCCTGAAATAGCATAGTTCGCACCACAACAAAGAAGTAACACATCACACCAACATAATGGCATTATAAACAGGAAGACATACAATAGCAATTGTTAACACTTCCAAATGAACATTGTACACAACCCCTTAAGCATAATCCTTTTCCTGTGTAAGGATGTCAACTGCAGCTAAGTTTTGGGGGCAGGAAAGGCAGGTCTGGGCTGATCACCTTACACCTCAATGAAGCACAGGAACCCCAAATCTGTATCCAAACTCAACAGTCTTCAGGGTCTCTGGTACTTGGGGTAATGTGGCATAATGGTACCGGGAAGAAAGCAGTCAAAACAGATCCCCTGTACCAATCTCCACAAAATAGAACCCCTTTCAAAGACAGGGCCCATAATCTGTAGGAAGGAGACTAGCCTTTAGTTCTCTCCAGGACCCCCAGAGGGTTCAGTCACAGACAGCCTTACTAATGGAGATTTGCCCAGTATACCTCTCGATGGATGAGTATTTAATGCGTTGATTTAAGAAGTTTAAATCAGGTGTATTCGGACACAAGCGGGCTAACCTGGATCAACAGTGACCATGGTGTTCAGCCTGTTTAGCCCTGATTACAGCTGTACTCCACCATGATTTTTTTTTCACTTCCTTGGTTGATCACCATGTTTTACACTATCCTCTATCTTTTGTTCCCACTTTGCCCACCAAATATATACCCTGGACTCTACCAGCACTGACACTGCTGTATACAAGACAGCAGGGGCGTCACAAGGGTTGGTGTCACCCGGTGCGAAAACTCATGGTGTCACCTCCCTGGATTTCCTCCATACAATGCCAAACAGATTCCTTAGTAATGCCAGTTAGATGGCCTATTAACTATGCCACACACAGGAGCCCCATAACTTATGCAACACCAGAGCCCCACTATTTATGCCTCACCTCTGCCCAATTAATTATGCCACACACACATGTGCCCCATAATTATGCCACACAGGTGCCCCGTAATTATATATATATATATATATATATATATATATATATATATTATGATTAAGTGCCACAATGGCATGAAACGCGTAAGGCAAGCTGTCTGCCTCTCCCTGCCCGTCGTTTCCTTATTCCCCTATTGTTTATACCGAATAAATTACACTTTTTTATCACCATCAATCAATTCTCCGTTTTCTGTATCCGGACTGGTGAGTGCCAAAGTCGACTTCTTTACATTTTTTTCTAATTTGCTGCGTTCTCAGCACTGACGGAGCACCACACAGCCTGAGTCATTAACGGATATTAATGCCTGTGTATCTTCGGGTGGAGCCGGCTATTCCCCAAAGGGAGCTCTTTTCTATTGCCCCATAATTATGCCAAACAAAACAGTTCCTTAATTACGCCACACACAAGTGCCCCATAATTATGCACACATGGGACCGCCATTAATTATGCAACACACAGGAGCCCCACGAGGTGACAATCTTACAATTATAGATACCAGTAATATTGTGCCATTCAGATCCCAGTAGTATTGTCCCACTCAGAGCCCAGTAATATTGTGCCATTCAGAGCCCAGTAATAGTGTGCCAGTCAGATACCAGGAATATTGTGCCATTCAGAGCCCAGTAGTATTGTCCCACTCAGAGCCCAGTAATATTGTGCCAGTCAGATACCAGGAATATTGTGCCATTCAGAGCCCAGTAATATTGTGCCAGTCAGATGCCAGTTATATTGTGCCAGTCAGAGCCCAAAAATATTGTGCCACTCAGAGCCCAGT
Source organism: Pelodytes ibericus (assembly GCA_036172795.1). Lineage (NCBI taxonomy): Eukaryota > Metazoa > Chordata > Amphibia > Anura > Pelodytidae > Pelodytes > Pelodytes ibericus. The sequence continues at coordinate 24,899,779 of CM069867.1, read as the reverse complement.
AATTTTGTGCCAGTCAGATACCAGGAATATAGTGCCAGTCAGAGCCCAGTAATAGTGTGCCAGTCAAAACCCAGTAATATTGTGCCAGTCTGAGCCCTGTAATAGTGTGCCAGTAAGAGCCCAGGAATATTGTGCCAGTCAGAGCCCAGGAATATAGTGCCAGTCAGATGCCGAGTAATATAGTGCCACTCAGAGCGCAGGAATATTATGCCAGTCAGAGCCCAGTAATATTGTGCCAGCCAGATGCCCAGTAATATAGTGCCAGCCAGAGCCCAGTAATATAGTGCCAGCCAGATGCCCAGTAATATAGTGCCAGCCAGAGCCCAGTAATATAGTGCCAACCAGATGCCCAGTAATATAGTGCCAGCCAGAGCCCAGTAATATAGTGCCAGCCAGATGCCCAGTAATATAGTGCCAGTCAGAGCCCAGTAATATAGTGCCAGCCAGAGCCCAGTAATATAGTGCCAGCCAGAGCCCAGTAATATATGCCAGCCAGAGCCCAGTAATATAGTGCCAGCCAGAGCCCAGTAATAAACTGCTCGTTTCAAACCACCCTCTCCCCCCCCCGTCCCTATTACTTACCGAATGGCTGCTCCATTGTCCCCGGACAGACGCCTCCTCCGTGCAGTCTTCCCTCCTGTGTAAGGATGTCAACATCCGGTTGCTGTGATTTATTTTTATTTTTAGTTTTCCGGCGGCCGCGTCCAGTGTATGCGGCTGCCAAAAAAAAGAAAACAAAGTTAAGCAGCGCGATACAGGGGGGTGCCGGCAGCACGGGTGTCACCCCCGCTGGAGGTGTCACCCGGTGCGGTCCGCCCCCCCCGCGGGACGCCACTGCAAGCTGATGGATGTTGTCAAAGATAAGACTTTTGCTCCACACTCAAGTAGTTATTGTTTCATTTCTCATTTTTACCTTGGCATATGGCGGAGACTTAGATCATCAACAGAAACCTATCTAGAAGTTACTGAGGGAGTCTGCGATCTCTTAGTTCGGTTCTCCCTGGTACTCAGATATGACCCAGATTTCTTCTGTTCCCAATGATTTTATTTATTTATTTTACAGTTTTTTAATGGACACTAATATAGGATAACGTTTTGCTGCTCTCAGTAGTCCGACAGTTCTCGGTTGGTTTCTTAGACACTCATACTAGTCTGGACTGGGGATTATTATGTAAATTGATTCCCTTTGCCTACTGCTTATCCCTACTTTTCAGGGTTAACCTTTAAGATTTCTGTTTGATACTACAATAATTAGCAATTCTTATTTCCACCACGACCTAGAAGTGGCTTGAGTTTAGGTGTTAACCTGCTTGTAAATCACTTATATTAATTTCTTCACTGTATGTATAAAACTAAATAAAAAGGGGTGTGGTAACAGAAATAAAGTAGGGGGCGGGGAGTGGGTTACATGATTGCAGGATACACCGGATGCAGCAGGGTTGAACAGTGCATATGCTTTCACAACCATGTAAATTGGCATTTAAGAGCATCACATCATACGGTTATTCATGTGAAATTGAACGTGTGTACATCCCGGCAGGGGAGGGGGGAAATTGGAAGGGAAGAGGAAGAAGAAAAGGGATAAAGAATAGAATTGGGGTAATTGCACACAAGAGGTTATGGCCTTAATCATGGACACATCTACGATACATCAGTGTGCAGACAATAGGGTTTAGTCTAACTGTCCTCCAGGAATTGTAGCCAGTAGAACCAGGTTGTAGTGTATTTGTCAATTTGGCTGTCAGTTTTAAACATCAGCTCCTCCATGACCCGGGTCCGCTCAACTCGCACTATTCACTCCTGATAGGTTGGAGGGGATGCATCACCCCAGTGTAAGGGAATCAGAGCTTTGGCATCGAGGGAGAACATGACGTATAATATTAATATAAATAAAAAAGCACCAGTATCTACATTTAATAATTAAATTCCCATCACAATATAATTCCTATCATACTCACACAGGCTCTGAACTTACCATCATAATCATTTTGTTATTAAATAAACTGTAACTCCCATAATACTAATAAGTAGAGTTGAGCGGACACCTGGATGTTCGGGTTCGGCAGGTTCTGCCGAGCTTCGAAAAAATGTGGGGGTCCATGCTCGAACTTGACCCCGAACCCCATTGAAGTCAATGGGGACACGAACTTTTGGCCACTAAAATGCCTCTAAAAAAATCCTGGAAAGGGCTAGAGGGCTGCAAAATGAAGTAAAATGTGAGTAAGAGTAGGACAGGTGCCCTGCAAGCAAATGTGGATAGGGAAATAACTTAACATAAAATACATACAAATTACAAATACAGCTGAGCCATAAAATAGCACTAGATGGAATCTTTGATTTTAGCTTTGGAAAAACATAAATCTAAATCTAAAGCATGGCTGCCAGGAGGATCAACAGAATTATCCATTTGAGAGAGGGTTGGAGTGCAGGGTATTCTCTTTTAGTTTATACTAAGTGACCCATAGGTTGAGGAGGCGGTGACCGTGGCGGTGTAGGTGGAAGCGGCGCTGGAGGAGGAGGAGGAGGTAGCCAACACTGTTTTTTTATTTGTTTTTGGGTTTTTAAATTGGGGTAGCCCCCAAAATATTGGGACATATAACAACAGAAAACAAAGAATAAGTGCACTTTATTATAACAATGACTGGGTGAGGCCGGTATAAATGTCTATTCTGCACAAGGTACAGAGAGTCTGGTGGGATCCATGCCTGGTTCATCTTAATATATGTGAGCTTGTCCACGTTGGCTGTGGACAGGCGGCTGCGCTTGTCTGTGATAATGCCCCCTGCCGTGCTAAACACACGTTCAGACAATACACTGGCTGCAAGGCAGGCCAGTACCTCCAAGGCATAAAGGGCAATTTTTTTTGTTTTTTTGTTTATTGGATTGCAAGAAATGCACCGCAAGACATAAATGTACTATTTAGCACCCAAAACAATTAGAATGTTTCAAAGTGCGCTGTAAGCACAGTATTGGACTGTTCTATTTGGCTCTCAGATATGAAGTGCACCGAAGACGCAAATGTACTATTTAGCACCCAAAACAATTAGAATTTTTCAAAGTGCGCTTTAAGCACAGTATTGGACTGTTCTATTTGACTCTCAGATATGAAGTGCAGGACGTAAATGTACTATTTAGCACAACAATTAGAATTTTTCAAAGTGCGCTGTAAGCACAGTATTTGACGGTTCTATTTGACTCTCAGTTATGAAGTGCAGGATGCAAATGTAATATTTAACACCAACAAATTGCAGTATTTAAAAATGCCTAGATGTTGCCCACTGAGCTAACAGAACAGGATTAAAGTCATGTGCCTGGCACAGATGCAGTTGCAAGTGCACTGCACTCTCTGTGGCATTGGGCTCAGGGCAGGGTACAAATATATATTTTATATAGTGCTCAACTGTCTAAAACAATAAGTATGATGAGAGTTGCTGTTTATTTAATACCAATATAAGTATGATGGGAATAGCAGAGCCTGTGCGAGTATGATGCGAATTACAGTGACTCTTGAAAGAAAGCACCACTTAGGAGCTGAGAGAGAGAGAGAGAGACACAGAGAGAGAGAGAGACAGAGAGAGAGGGAGAGAGAGAGAGGGAGACAGAGAGGGAGACAGAGAGGGAGAGAGACACACACTCAGAGAGAGAGACAGAGAGACAGAGATGGAGAGAGAGAGAGAGGGAGACAGAGAGGGATACAGAGAGGGATACAGAGAGGGATACAGAGACAGACAGAGAGAGAGAGAGGAAGAAGAGAGACAGACAGAGAGAGAGAGAGAGAGACAGACCGAGAGAGACAGACAGACAGACAGAGAGAGACAGATAGAGACAGAGAGATGGAGACAGACAGAGAGAAAGATAGAGACAGAGAGAGAGGAGGAAGAGAGAGAGAGATAGAGACAGACAGACAGAGAGATAGAGACAGACAGACAGAGAGAGACAGACAGAGAAAGAAGAAGAGGAGAGTGGATGTGAATAGCACTTAATACATACAGATAACTATAAGCTTGTCAGCACAAGAAGGAACAGAAGAGCTGTCCTAGGCTGAATCTTCCTTGCTGCTTGTCAGTCAAAATCCCTTATTGGGGGGGGGGGGGGAGGGGGGCGTGTCCTGGAGCTCGAGCATAAAAAATCATGTTGATTTCCACTTGGATAAACTCTACAAAGACAAGGCGGGGAGATATCTAATGGTGCAGGGAACACTGCGGGGTTCACCGATCGTTATAGCCAATGTCTACACTCCAAGTACCGTAGACTCCAAATTTTATGATAAACTCACACATACACTTGAACAACTGGGACACTATAAAATGATAATGGGGGGTGATTTCAATACTACTTTAGACTCTTACCTGGATAAGTCTGTATCTCACACCACTCCTATGCCCCATCCTAATACTGATAATATGAAATCCTTTTTATCTAATTTGGGCCTCCTAGACACATGGAGGATTCACCATCCCACAGTCCGTGATTTTACTTTTCACTCCCACCCTCATGATAGTTACGTTCGCATTGACTATATATTTGTCAGTCCTTCTCTCGTATCACAGTCAATATCGTCCAAAATCCATGAGATTACTTGGTCTTATCATGCGCCTATTGATGTAGTATTGCAGAATTTTTCCCCCAGATCAAACTGCCCCACCTGGAGACTGAATGAAACATTACTGATGCACCCTGAGATAGTTGCCCATTTACAAACAGAGATAGAAAACTACTTCACCACAAACTCTACTCCAGACATGCCGATCGCCACGACCTGGCTAGCACATAAAGATGTCATACGGGGGACACTTATCAGCAAAGCCACTCATTTGAAAAAGCAAAGGGAGAAAAGAGTGGGGGAACTCACCAAACAACTTTCACAACTTGAAGCCCAACATAAGACAGATAACTGCCCCCAAGTTCTCCAGACTATCATTAAAATACGTGGAGAAATCAATACACTCTTGACAGAAGAAGCTCTCAGAGCGCTTCATAGAACAGGGCAGACATTTTTTGAGAAGGGTAACAGACCTGATACTTTACTAGCACAGAGACTGAGGGTATAAGGAGTAAGTATAGAATAAAGGTGATACGCAGCCCAAAGGGCCACCTATCTCATGACCCGTCCGACATTATAGACTCTTTTGCTTCTTACTACTCGGAACTATATGGAGGACACACATCCCACAAACCTCAGGAAACCTCACCCTTCATGACCCCAAAGTTTTTATCCTCTCTCAGTCTCCCCACTTTAACTGATGATCAATTGGCCCAGTTAAACGGACCAATTTCAACCAAGGAAGTGTCACAGGTTATCAAACATCTAAAATCCGCTAAGGCCCCTGGCCCAGATGGGATATCAGCAGCATAAAATTTCAAGGATCCTTTCCCCCAACTTCGCGTCACTTTTCTCCACCTTCATGGAAGGTGTTGCACCACCCAAAGAGATGCTTCAGGTAAGAACAGTTGTCATCCATAAAGAAGGAAGAGACCCCACCCAGGTACAAAATTATAGACCCATTTCCCTATTAAATTCCGATCTCAAGATCTATTCCAAAATCCTAGCGAACCGGCTCTCAAATTTTCTTCCACTCCTGATCCACCCTGATCAAGTGGGATTCATTCCGCGTCGGGGAGCCCCAGATAATATGAGAAGAATTTTGAACTTAATGGAAGTCTCTCGGAAATCGGCAACACCATCAATGCTGCTGGCCCTCGACACGGAAAAAGCCTTTGACAGGGTGGATTGGGACTATATGTGGCACACTCTGAACAGATTTGGGATAGGTGGCTCATTCCTCACAGTGATCAAAGCCGTATACGCTAACCCTGGAGCCACGGTATACACCCAGGGCATGGAGTCCTCTAGTTTTCCTATTCTAAACGGGACCAGACAGGGCTGCCTTCTGTCCCTGCTCTTATTCGCCCTATGCATTGAGCCACTAGCTCAAGCGATCAGAGAAGACAACAATGTATCAGGCATCTTAGTTGACCGGGAACCCTTTAAAGTAAGCCTCTTTGCCGATGACATTCTCCTGACCCTATCTAAGCCTCTGATATCCCTTCCCAATCTATATCAGATTCTCTCTAAATTTTCAACCCTCTCAGGATATAAAATCAACTCTTCCAAATGCGAGGCATTGAACCTCTCACTACCTCAGGCAACAGTGAAACTCATAGAGATAAATTTCGAGTTTAAATGTAACAAGGCCTATATTAGCTATTTAGGAGTTAAAATCCCCAGACATCTCCATCAGGTATCCAATGTAAACTATCCCCCACTTATTGCCCAGCTGAAGAAAGATCTTAGGAGTTGGCAAAGATATCATATCTCCTGGATAGGCAGAGTATACGCCACCAAAATGAATACGCTTCTTAAAATCCGATATCTATTCCGGTCGCTCCCTATCCTAACAATAACCAAAGATATTAGTACCCTTCAGTCCGACATAATGAATTTCATATGGAATTGTAAAAGACATAGACTTTCGAAAACACTTCTTTCAGACAAAGATGGGAGGGTGGTCTAGCGGCCCATAACTTAGCAGCTAGATATGACCAGATAATACAGTGGCAATCTACAATGGAGAAGATCTCACTGGGATCTATACCATGGTTGTCGATTACCTCTGCATCCCTACAGACTTTACCACTATTAGTGCAATATTCATACAGAATGTGTAAAAAAATCGGGAACCAGGAAAGGTTTCCTCTCACAGAACTCCCTATTTACTCCAGTATTTTATAACCCAGGTTTCTGCACTCAAACAGTTAGTACCCTCCAACAATACCATTAGTGGTTCTCCAAAAGTCTATTGAGAGTGGAGGATTTCTTAACGAGAGGGAAGCCTTGCACTTTCAACTTTTTGAAAGATAGGTATGAGATTCCGGATACAGAGCTGTTCCGTTACCTGCAGATTCGCAGTTTTCTTACTGTGTTTCTCAAACAACACCCAGATCCTCAGATCATATTTTATGAGAACATGTGTAAGATCGGTACAGTAAGACCCGGCACCATATATAGAATCTATAAATTAACCAAAAACCCTTCCGATGACTGTCTCCAAAAAATCAGGTCCAGGTGGGAAATGGATTTAGGGAAATTTCAGATGAGCAATGGGGGACAATTTACAATAACTCTCATAGCATCACCAGCTGCATTCTTATTAAAGAAAACGCTTTCAAAATGGTCAGCAGATGGTACCAAGACCCAGTGACCCTCTCTAAAATATTTCCCCAGGTTTTACACCTATGTTTCTGCGGTTGTGGAACGGTGGGTGGCAGTGCCCACAGATCAAAGCGACCTGGAAATACACAGAACAATTGATCTCACGGACCCTGCAGTGTGACCTTACACTGACTCCTATGATGGCTCTCCTTAATCACCCCCAACTTGAACCTTTTATACCAAAAAACGATTTTAAATTAGTAGTGAGAATTTGTACTGCTTGTAGAATGTGTATAGCCAAACAATGGAAACAGGCCACTCCCCCCCCCCCCCCCCCCCGCCCAAACCCAAATCCTGAATAAGATATGGTACATAATGGCCATGGAACGTCTTACTGCATTACTGCATGATATACTGAAATCGTTTGAGAAAATATGGAACAGATGGCTGGACACCCAGAGTCCAGGGAGGTCGGCACGACCGGGCTTATATGTACATACTTCATATCCGGAGGTGTCGCAATAGTCAGCTTTCCCTTTCGAGAGATACCCCTTAATTCAAGGAATATCCATGATACTGCTCGTATAACCAAGTATATCAACACTCCCCAGTCCCCCCCCCCCTTTTTTTTCTTCCCCTCTGTCTTCTTCCTTCTTCTTTCCATATTAAAGCTAAATTGTATATCAATATTCCATATGTATTTGTGAAAAACTAGCTAATATCTCAGACGCCAAGACACAGCGACAGAGATATCTTCGAATTTTCATGCAATTCTGTATATGATATACCAGACCTATATGTCTTCGTTTATTTTCTTATGATAACAATACGGTAACAACTGTTAATACATTACCATCTTCTATATGTGAAATGGATATTGAACTGTACTATCTTAAATGTGTGTGTTATTGAACTATAACTGAAAATAAAATATTAATATAAAAAAAAAAATCCCTTATTGGCTGTGTTGAATGGGTGGGCGGAGCTTGGTGATGTCATTGATGATGTCTCACACATCGGGAGCGTGCATGGCCTTCACTGAGAGCAAGGGGGTGCTTGGGAGATCTCAGTGACAGGGAGCATGCTCAGTATTCATCCCCATTCACTTCAATGGGAATGGATCTGATTGGCTGAAGCAGAGAAAGAGAGAAAGCCTCATTGCAGACTTTTGGAATGAGGAGGTGGGAGTGTCTGACTGCTTCAAAAGCCTCTAGAAATGCTAACTACTTTTAAATGTAAGTTTTTCAGTTTTTAAGTTATGGAAATTACAAGATATGCATATTAAAGCACTATTTCAGTCCTTTAATATGCATTAACATTTGGAAAATGCTTTTTGGGCACTAGACAGTCCCTTTAAATATACTGTAATATTGGAGGGGGAGACTGCCGGGTCCCGGGCACTTACCCGTTTTTGAGACCTTAACCCCTTGGCGACACAGGACGGACTAGGTCCGTCCTGTGTGCCGAGGCGTTAGTGACACAGGACGGACCTAGTCCGTCCTGTGTCAAAACGAGCACTGAAAGCGGAGTTTTTCCGCTTTCAGTGCTCTAAGGGCATTGTAACGATGCTTCCGTGTGGAAGCATCGTACAATGCTAAAAAAAATGCCCGTCGGCATTTCGATCGCTCCGGAGAGCGATCGAAATGCCGGTTTTAAAGGCACAGTGCCTTTAAAACGCGGGCATTTAAAAAATGAGCATAGGAAGCGAATCTTTCGCTTCCTATGCTCAGAAAGTGTTTCTGATTGCCTCGCAAGTCGAGGCAATCAGGAACACAAAAAAAAAATGCACGATCTTGGTCACTAAGTGACCAAGATGGCGCTGCCCTTCTAAGGGCAAGAGCACAGGAGGCAGGAAGTACCTGCTTCCTGTGCTCTCTGGCTGTCACACGATTGCCTCTTTACAGAGGCAATCAGTGACTGCCAGGCACACTGACAGGCAGTGGGGATGCTCTCCTGAACATCCCCACTGACTGGTCAGATCAATATTAACTCTATATTGATCTGACCAGTTATGATCTGTCTCCCTCTCCTCACATTTTTTTTAGTGAGGGAGAGAGACAGATCAAAGTTCTAAAAGTAAGTAAAAGTTAAAAAAAACAATAAATACACAACACACAAATAATAAAACAATAAAAATTTTTTTATTAAAGCAATTCCCTGCGTTTAACCCCTTCCCTGCCACTGATCTTGCATAAGCAGTGATCGTGCACATCAGCGCATTTATTTTTGCTGTTTGTGCATTTTTTAGGGGTTATTTTTTTTGTACTGTAATTTATTACAGTACTAAAAAGGCTATTCTAAGAGTTATTAACCCCTTATTTGCCGTCGATCACTGCTTACGCAATGATATTGACGCCAAAGCAATTTTTATCTGTCTGCATATTTTTTTTTTTTTTTACACATACCCGCTAGGGGATTACATGTAAAGTAAAAATATTTGAGTTTTTTTTTTTAAGCTGCCTGAGCGCATAGCGATCAGTAACAGCGAATTAGTGGCAAAGGCGGTTTGGTGATTTCTCAATTAAGCTCACCATTCGCCCTGGTCAGATCAAAATTAATCGGATCAATATTCACAAATATTGATCTGCCTCCCTCTCCTCACTTACATTTTTGTGACGGAAAGAGACAGATCAGTATTAGTGATATAAAATAACATTTTATAAAATTAGCAGGTTTTATGAAAGTCTTTCACTGTGTATTAACCCCTTCCCTGCCATTCATCACTGTGTAAGCAGTAATCCTGCACAGCAACAGTATGTTTTGCTGTCTGCACTGTTTTATGGATTAATTTATTTGTACTGTAATGTATTACAGTACTAGATAGGCTCTTCTAAGAGCTATTAACCCCTTCTTTGCTCGAGATCACTGCTTACGCACTGATTCTGAGGCCGCGGACTCAGGGTTCGATTTTGACCCTATTCAGCTTTCTGATACATCATCTAGCGATGTATCGGTGGCTGCTGAGCCCTTCCCACAAGTAGTGATGGGGGTCTACCGATAAAAAAATATATGGTTTGGTGGGGGTAAATTACATTGGCTGGCTTCAAAGATATATCCCATAAAGGACACGGACGCAGGTTGACTACATGTCAAAATTCCAAGTTGGAATTTTGAGATGCGCATCTCACAAATGTTGCCTTCTAGCCAAAAACAAACCAACAAACCTATGCATGGGTGCTATCCCTGTACTCGGGAGATGTTGCTGAACACATATTGGGTTGTTGTTTGGCAGTGACAAATACCAGAATCTGTGAATTCATGCCTGAAGTACAATGCATGTGGGAAAAAAAACTCCCAAAAAAGTACTACCACAAACTTTTACAAAGGCTGGTGGTAGAATTAGTACCTATACAGTATTAAAATACCACCATTTGAAATACCTTAGGATGTCTATTTTCCAAAAATATATGGTTTGATGGGGTAAAATTCATTGGACGGCTTCAAAAATGTTCCAAATGGAACATGGGCGCAGGCTGACTACATGTCAAAATTCCAGGTTGGAATTGCGCACCCCCTAAATGTGGAATTTTAGACCCAATACAAACCAACAAACCTATGCATGGGGGGTATCCCTGTACTCAGGAGATGTTGCTGAACACATATTGAGGTGTTGGTTGGCAGTGGCAAATACCAGAATCTGAAAATTCCTGCCTGAACTACAATGTGTGTGGGGAAAAAATGACATCCCATCCCTTTGACATAGGTTGGTGGTAGAATTAGCACTTGGAAAGTGTTAAAATACCACAATTTGAAATACCCTAGGATGTCTAGTTTTCCAAAATATATGGTTTTATGGGGTAAAATACTTTGACAGGCTTCAAAAGTGTCCCAAATGGAACATGGGCGCAGGCTGACTACATGTCAAAATTCCAAGTTGGAAATGCACCCCCCCCTAAACGTGGCCTTTTAGCCCCCAAATAATCTAACTAACCTACACATGGGTGGTATCCCTGTACTCAGGAGATGTTGCTAAACACATATTAAGGTGTTGTTTGGCACTGACACATAATAGGATCTGTGAATTCATGCCCGATGTACAATGAATGTGAAAAACAAATTACTATCCATAACATTGACATAGGCTGGTGGTAGAATTAGTGCATGAAAAGTGTTAAAATACTACCATTTGAAATACCCTAGGGTGTCTAGTTTTCAAAAATATATGGTTTTGTGGGGTAGAATACACTTTTTGGCTTCAAAAATGTCCCAAATGGGACATGGGCGCAGGTTTTCTGCACGTCAGAATTCCAAGTTGGAAAACCAAAAAGCGCACCTCTCAAATGTGGCCTTTTAACCCCCAAATAACCTAACCAACCTATACATGTGTGGTATCCCTGTACTCAGGAGATGTTGCTGAACACATATTGAGGTGTTGTTTGGCACTGACATATAACAGGATCTGTGAATTCATGCCCAAAGTACTATGTATGTGAAAAAAAATTACTATCCATAACATTGACATAGGCTGGTAGTATAATTAGTGCATGGAAAGTGTTAAAATACTACCATTTGAAATACCCTAGGGTGTCTAGTTTTCAAAAATATATGGTTTTGTGGGATAGAATACACTTTTTGGCTTCAAAAATGTCCCAAATGGGACATGGGCGCAGGTTTTCTGCACGTCAGAATTCCAAGTTGGAAAACCAAAAAGCGCACCTCTCAAATGTGGCCTTTTAACCCCCAAATAACCTAACCAACCTATACATGGGTGGTATCCCTGTACTCAGGAGATGTTGCTGAACACATATTGAGGTGTTGTTTGGCACTGACATATAACAGGATCTGTGAATTCATGCCCAAAGTTCAATGTATGTGAAAAAAAATTACTACCCAAAACATTGACATAGGCTGGTAGTATAATTAGTGCATGGAAAGTGTTAAAATACTACCATTTGAAATACCCTAGGGTGTCTAGTTTAAAAAAATATATGGTTTTGTGGGGTAGAATACACTTTCTGGCTTCAAAAATGTCCCAAATGGGACATGGGCACAAGTTTTCTGCATGTCAGAATTCCAAGTTGGAAAACCAAAATGCGCACCCCCTAAATGTGGCCTTTTATCCCCAAAACAAACCAACAAACCTATGCATGGGTGGTATCCCTGTACTCAGGAGATGTTGCTGAACACATATTGAGGTGTTATTTGGAAATACCCCTTCACATTTTAAGGTAATGTTTACCTAAATTGCAATATATGTGAAAAATTAAAAAAAAAGATTTTTTGCTGCAAACTTTGGCATAGATTGGTGGTAAAATGGCTACATGAAATGTGTCAAAATACCCCAAGTTAAATGCCCTGAGTTGTCTAGTTTTCAAAAATATGTACATGTTGGGGGTCATTCATGGATTTAGTACAGAAATCAGTGTTACAATGTCACTATCGCTAATTTTGAAAGAAGGGATTTTAAAATAGCTTTGCACCACTTATAGTTCTGGCCCTGTAACATGAATAAAAAAGCACAAAAACATAAAAACATGGGCTATTTCTGAACTCAGGACATATATTAGAAACTTTTTAGCAGTGTTTTTTTGTTGTCTCTTGTACATGAGTATACGATTTTTCAAATAAAAGTCATAAAAAAATTATTTTTTCATTTTTTTTGCCATATTTTATTATTTTTTTTACATCAAATTATATGCTATTATCAAAATAATGGTATCAAAAGAAAGCCCTTCTTTTGACGATAAAAACGATATATAGTTTGTGCGGGTACACTAAATGAGACAGAAATAAATTACAGCAAAACACAAACTTCTCAGAAATGTTAAAACAGCCCATGTCACCAAGCGTCGGACAAGCCAAAAAAGTCATGTCACTAAGGGGTTAATAGCATAAGATATTTCTCCCGGGGAGATTGGACCCCCTATCTATTCTGCATCTGTGGCTGATAGTTGCCGTTTCAGATGTCTGTATTCTGAAATCTTAATCTTAAGGTGTGAGGCCAGAGCAGGGTCGGATGGGTGAGGGATTAGGTTATATAGGTTTGTGAAATAATTTACAAAAGAAGAGGATATGTCGTTGGAAGAAGTCTCGGCCTCCCTTTGCTGTCTCATATCTTGGGGATGTAATTCAGTTGCCTCCTTTTTTGTAGGGCCTAGCTAGATATTTCCCAGGTTTATTCCCAGGTTCATAGTAAAGCGCCCTAAGTCTCGTGATGGACCAGTGGGCCTGCTGGTTAAGGAGCGTGGACAGGTCTCAAAAGCCTCTGGAAATCATCAGGATTCATCTTTTGCATATGTGCTAGTTCAAGGGTAGCTAGTTATTCATATAGCGTTTTGAGTTTGATAGAACTGGCCTTTTTACGTTCAGAGTACAATTTAATAAAGTGTCCTCGGGTGACACATTTATGGACCTCCCAAACCATGAGGGGAGAATTCTCAGGGATATCGTTGTCGGGAGTCATCTGCCATGTGGGTCAGATATGGGGGACCTCATCCTAAGGGGAATCTGTGACCTACGGGCAATGGGGTAAAAAGCGAGGTAGGTACATGGCAAAGGGAGATGGCCACACTGTCAAACACCAAGTTGTTGCTTTGCCTAGCTTTCCTCATGATTGCTTCTTTCACTTGAAAGTCGACCAAGTGGCAGATAACATCCCGAGGGGGTCCTTCAGATGGCCCTGTGGGGCGCGATGTGCCCTCTCAATCATGATATATGTGCCCTCAGGCTGGTCAAACATGGTATTGAAGAGGTGCGTCAGAACCTATGCAATGTCGCAGTCCACCTGGGGAGGCTGTTCAGGTAGTCCCCTGACCCTAATATTGTGCCTCCTACCACAATTGTCGAGGTACTCAAGTCTTCTCCTGTAGCCAGCCAGGTGCAGATTTTGCGGTTTCCTCTCATGTTGTTCCGCCACCAGCTCCTGTTTGGTCATTATGGTTTCTAGCGAGGTAAGGCCGTCGCATAACGTGGAGATCTCTGCTCTGCTTTAGTTCCGCAATAAGCTTGCAAAAGTTCTCCTTCCAAGGAGCAGAAGTGAAGATAGGGTGACCGAAGTTGTGGGAGAGGTATTCGGCAGGCCTTGGTGGAGGGGTTGCTCATCTTCCATAGTTAGCTGGAGAGTAGGCCTCATGACTAGCATGCGGTTAAGACGAAAGGACCGCCGGGGTCCCACAGAAATCCCTCATAATGGCCTTCGGAGGTTTCCCTCTACTCCTGGGGTTGTGGGACCAGTTGGGTGCTTTTTGTTACTTCTCATGTGGCAAATGTAGCACAGATTCCAGCTTTATATTCATGAAGGTGCTGGAGCTAAAGTTTTATTCGACCATCTTATCTGGTGGATAGCCACGCCCTCTGGTGTCAACTTTTTTTCCTTTTTCTTTTTCTACCTACATTATAAAATCACTCTCTAATGGGCTGGTTACTTTATCTGTTTGTATTCTCTCTCCGTATAGCCCATTCGACTCCTCAACTTCAGCGAATAGCTGGATTGAACCCTATACAGGGACAACCCCGGCGCACCACCTCTTAACAACTGACACACTTAAGGCGCACACAAACATTTTTTGGCCAGGGTAATAAGCCCTTCGTAGCCCAACAACTAAGAACACAACAGTACAATTAAACATCTACGCACTCCCCAAAAGCTACTGACTTACGACCCAGATGACATAGAATCACAATTCACTTACTATTATGAAACCTTATATGATGGGAAGAAAACTTTCTCTGCTTGCAACATTCAGACTCTCACATCAGATTTCGCAGGCAAAAAATGGAGTTGCTCTCCCGAGTAGGTATTATCCTACAGGACAGACTATTGCAGTACTGTTTGTTCACGGGCATTGTAGCACCCACCCCCCTTTTTTGTCGCCATAAGTATCAGGGTATGCCTACGGCCGTGGGTCCCTGGCCTGCTTGAACCTAGAGGATCATCAGCCATACCATATTGACGAGGCCATTGTAGGCCGAAACGTACGTCTGTGGTTTGCTGTGTTCCTCGTGTAGAGGGTACTAGCCATGCATTTCGGGTCTGGACTGCCCTTATGGGTGGGATCAGTCTGATATGCTAATGGAGTGGTTCCTCTGCATGGTGTAAGCAGGCAAAAAATTGAGTTGCTCTCCCGAGTAGGTATTATCCTAAAGGACAGACTATTGCAGTACTGTTTGTTCTCGGGCATTGTAGCACCCACCCCCCTTTTTTGTCGCCATGAGTAACGGGGTATGCCTACGGCCGTGGGTCCCTTGAGTGCTTGCACCTAGAGGATAATCAGCCATACCATACTGACAAGGCCATTGTAGGCCGAAACGTACGTCTGTGGTTTGCTGTGTTCCTCGTGTAGAGGAAGCCATGCATTTCGGGTCTGGACTGCCCTTATGGGTGGGATCAGTCTGATATGCTAATGGAGTGGTTCCTCTGCAATGGTGTAAGCAGGCAAAAAATGGAGTTGCTCTCCCGAGTAGGTATTATCCTACAGGACAGACTATTGCAGTACTGTTTGTTCTCGGGCATTGTAGCACCCACCTCCCTTTTTTGTCACCATAAGTATCAGGGTATGCTTACGGCCGTGGGTCCCTGGCCTGCTTGCACCTAGAGGATCATCAGCCATACCATACCATTGTAGGCCGAAACGTACGTCTGTGGTTTGCTGTGTTCCTCGTGTAGAGGGTACTAGCCATGCATTTCGGGTCTGGACTGCCCTTATGGGTGGGATCAGTCTGATATGCTAATGGAGTGGTTCCTCTGCAATGGTGTAAGCAAGCAAAAAATGGAGTTGCTATCCCGAGTAGGTATTATCCTACAGGACAGACTATTGCAGTACTGTTTGTTCTCGGGCATTGTAGCACCCACCCCCCCCTTTTTTGTCTCACATCAGATTTCCCCGCCGAAAGCCAGCTGCCCCAATTTGACCAAAGCAATTTAGAATCCTAATCGGAATTCACAAATGACAAAATTGATAATGCCATTAAATCTTTGAAAAACTCAAAAGCACCGGGACCTGACAGGTATACCCCTACATACTACAAGACCTTTGGGGAAATTTCGACCCCTAGACAGAGAAACTTGTACAGCTCTTTTACGGAAGAGGCCCACGCAAACCCAGATATGCCATCTACCAGAATAGTTGTATTAACAAAAGAGGGAAAAGACCCTTTGGCCCCTACAGGCCAATCTTCATAAAAAATGACCTGGGATTATTGCTTTCTAAACGGATTAATAATGACCAGGTAGGGTTTATCCCTGGATGGTAGTTCCCTGACAGCATCAGATGCTCAATCAACTTTATCCATAAATTTTATTCATAAAAAATGACCTGGGATTATTGCTTTCTAAACCAATTAATAATGACCAGGTAGGGTTTATCCCTGGGAGGTAGTTCCCTGACAGCATCAGATGCTCAATCAACTTTATCCAGGTGGCACACACTCGCAAAATACCAACTATGCTCCTTTCGCTTGATGTAGAAAAAGCATTTGATAGAGTTGATTGGAATTATGTGGGCCACTCTGAAAGCATTTGGAATCTCCGGAGCCTTCCTCTCGGGGGTCAGAGTATTATACGGCAGCCCTACAGTGAGGGTGGACACCAGGACTACATTTTCAGATAGCTTTGATATTGAAAAAGGGGACTAGACATGAGTGTCCGCTGTCGCTATTGTTGTTCGCACTCTGTATTGAGCCCCTGTCCCAGACTCTAATACTTAATGCAAATATCAAGCGGCTGCTGGTGTGGAACAGGGAATAAAAACTTAAGTCTGTTCGCAGACAATGTTCTCCTGACAGTGACCTTACCACCCTCCCTAACCTGTACAGCGAAACAAATAGATTGTCTAAAATTTCTGGCTTTAAAATCAACAAAAAATGCGAGGCTCTGAATATTACTTCACCCCATCACACTGAAAAGCTTTTGGATTTTTATATGGTGCACAAGTCAAATTAGATCATTGGGTGTGTACCTGACTAAGCATGCGACTGGCATTTATAAGGCCAACTACGTTCCTATGATCTGAGGCATGGTCTTCAGCAATGGTCCCGTTACCACACTTCCCTCCTGGGACAAGTTTATTCCTGAAAATATTATACCTATGCCGTTCATTATCTCTGACAGTAGTCTGACAAGACATTGACCACCTCCAAAGACTGACCAACAGATTTGTTTTGCAAAACAAGAGGCAGGATTGGCTCTGACCCACCGCATGTTGCTACAATTACACCATTTTGCACAATCCCACTTGAGAATTTCCTGAATGGACACCCATGGTGTTCAAGTCTCTAGGAGACAGGGACTACAGGTATGATCTTTCACCTTTACCTACACATTATGGGGGTCAAGTAGGTTACAGAGCTAAATGGGAAACTGAACTAGGCCCACTACAGAACCATACGGACTGGGGCAACATGTTTACCAATCTATTCGAACTAACATGTTCACTTCCAAAAGAAAATGGGTTTAAAATACTTGCTCAATGGTACTTGTACCCCACGAGACTTACCTATATGAATCCATCAATTTCGTACCAATCCTTTAGGGGATGTGGGGCAAGAGGTACATATATCCACATGTGGTGGGAATGAGGTAACATCAGGATGGGATTATGTGTTCACTTTACTTAGTATTGTACTGGGCACACCCTTGCAGACTGACCCATGGACAGCTCTACTAAACCGCAAACTCCAACATGTGCAATTGCAGAACTCAGCACACAAACTGATATTTGCGCTGCAATGAGACTTTGCATTGCAAATTCTGGAAAACTTCTGGCCCATCCCGGAATGATATTGCTCAGCTCAATTACCTAGATGGCAGGATCAATTTATATTGGTCTAAGACAACAGGATCGATCTCTCTGAGGCCATATACGTTTGACACAGAGGTGAACAGTGGAAAATTATCAAATGACAGAGAGCTCTTGGTGTGGTGCCAGACCCAGCGTCCTTCTGAGGACTCCAGATACCTGGTACTACTACCTCTGCAATATTCAGTCCTCAAGTGAGATTTGTAAGTTTTCCTTGCAGTTAATCAGCATTGGTTTTTTTTGTGAGCCTTCAATCTGCTGCTTTTTATTGATTGTATATCATGATGGGTGATTAAAGATACCTTTTCTATTTTAATTGGGCTTTCTCTACGTGGAGACCTAATGGTCTTATATTTACACACACATATTGAGCATTAACGTATGCTAAGAGCTACCGTATCAGCGGGGGTTTGACTGAACCAGGAAGTCCAGACGAAGCACCGAGGCGGACGGAGCTAAAGTCTAAACAGGACTCTTTTTATTCTCTTAGTGTTTTTTTGCTTGTTCCACTTCCTTACCTCATTCGGATTAAAAGGTCTTTTACTACAAAATACTGATCATCTGTGTTATCACTGGAATCTGAAAGCGGCCATCCGTGGAGGGGGCAAGTATATGTATATATATACACTCACCTGTACCAAGCTCCTATGTAGTTAGGAGCTAATCTTGTGAGTGGATTTCTTCAAAAATAGAAGTGTTTATCCACAGTACTATACATACTGCACCATTTTGTATTTCATTTATATTTTTACAGGTTTGCCTTAAGGACTACAACTATTATTATAAGTATTTACACGTTTATATTGCACCATTGTGTTTCACTGTATTTATACAAGTGCATTGTTTTGTTGGTCCACGTTTCCTCACGAAACATTTATTATCATTTTTTCACGAATTTGTCACATATCACTGATTGGTTTGTTCAAGTGTCCAGACACTGTGCGCTGAGACTACACTTTTTTGTCTATTTCCATTAACGTATGCTCCTGTTATAATAATTTCTTATTTGGCATAAGTTTTAAAACATTTGCATCTGAGAGCACTATTTTGTCTACATTTTCTATTTTACACATACGTGACGAACAAGTGCAAGATTTTCTCTGAAGATTGGATGAAGAGTTATTGTTCCCTATTGAGAATATTTTGTTTCATTTGTTTCACTTGCACTAAATCACTTAATTTAGCGCTCCAAACATTTTTGTATTTTGTTTGATTTAAGGGTGTGGTTTTGGTCTGCCCATGTCTGTTTTTAGAGCAGCTTTAAAAATAAGGTTTATTTGTATTTTATTTTTAATTTTGAGCAGCACCTACACTGTTTTTTGTTAGAAATAGTAAACGGCTGTTGTTGAATCAGTCAACAATAAAGATAAAAGATACATATAGAAAAGGAAACGAGAAGTTTAAAAAGAAGTTTAAATAAAAATAATTACAAGTACTTTTTTTTTTTTTTTATATATTTTTAAATTTAGTATTACATTTTTAGAGTAGGAACAACACATACCTAGGTCCATTGTGTCGGGTAATCAGATTTTTACAAGCAGGGACAGAGGCAAAAAACAATCACTGTACAAGGCAGAACAGATTTTATCGCTTTATATACTTTATGGTCACCCTATTTTGCAGTCATATTATATTTACTAAACAATGGTTCAGAAAACGTTTATTTTCTTCAGAAAT
This sequence comes from Pelodytes ibericus, assembly GCA_036172795.1. Lineage (NCBI taxonomy): Eukaryota > Metazoa > Chordata > Amphibia > Anura > Pelodytidae > Pelodytes > Pelodytes ibericus. The sequence continues at coordinate 24,880,213 of CM069867.1, read as the reverse complement.
AAAAGGGTAAAAGTGGAGTTTGTGTTTGGGTATGTGCACAACGTATAAACACCACGCAATGGGGCTGCACAAATTTTCTTAGGAACCAATAGTATTTCTTATTATCCATTTCAAATATTAAACAGAAAAATCCCCCAAAGGTGTCAGGAGCATACATGGTAAGAAAAGGGCACTTCTTTAATGTGCATTACTTACGGACTAATTACAAAGAGGTGAAAAATGGCATGCAGTAACACATATCAAAGAGAAATAAGGGTTCTAAAATAGATTCTTATTAACAAGAGGTAAAGGAAAAAAAGAGATGAAAGGTTCTATGCTCTGTACTTTAAGATAAAAAAAAAAAGGTTGACACATTGGGCTAATTCACATTTGCCTTCACAAACATATCAGAGCTGGCTCTGCAATTATGGGGAGGGGGGGGGGGGGGGGCGGCGGCACTGAGCTTCCCCAGCTGGTATAGGGCTCCAAATGACCTCTGAATCATATTTTTTTTTATTTTTATTTTTTTACAGTAAGGTTAACCCTTTTAATGCTCTACAGGCGCATGGTTTGCCTTCCCTACAGCATTGAAAAGGTTAATGTTGAAAAATTTCTGCAGCAAGTAGCCATTGCACAGTTAACATGTAAATGAAAAACGACTAAATGGGCAAAAATGTATCTTTTTTGGCAGTTAAGTTTTAACACACTTTATTAAAATAACTTTCTGCATTACTTCAAATGCATTTGCATGTATGCATGTATTACGGGTGTAAATACATATACATATATACAAATCCAAAAGAGAAAGAAATACACGCACTCACGGGATTTTACAAAAGTAGAAAGAAAAAAAAACTGTATTCTTAGTTGTCCATCAGAGACAGCAACGTTTCGGCTCCCCCTGGAGCCGTTTTCAAGATCTTGATAACAGCTTCAGGGGAAGCCGAAACGTTGCTGTCTCTGATGGACAACTAAGAATACAGTTTTTTTTCTACTTTTGTAAAATCCCGTGAGTGTGTGTATGTATGTATGTATGTATGTATGTATGTACTTCTTTCTCTTTTGGATTTGTATGTCATATTAACGACACTGCACCCGGGTCTATATTATTTTATTTTGCTACACAGAGCTGAGTGCATGACAGGTTGGATATATATATATATATATATATTTATATACATATACACACACACACATATATACATACATATAAAACATACACATATATATATATATATATATACACATACATACATTCATACATACACACATATAAACATCGTATTTGCTTGCATATAAGAGTGATGGAAATAAAATCAAAAATCAAGAAATGCATTTTTTTTCTTTTTATTTGCCAGTCTGCCCCCCAGACCTAGCCAATGTATTCTCCAACACAGTCATCTGCCCCCCCACACACACAGCCATCTGCCCCCCCACACACACAGCCCTCTGCCCCCAGATTTAGCCAATACTACCCCCCCTTAATTAATGCTGCCCCTCCCCAGTAACCCTGGTGCATGCGCGATGCATTCAGACATCTTCCGATGCTGTCCGACACTTCCATCTTCTATGACGGACCGCCGGAAGATCATGCAACCTCCTGGCTTTTGGCATGAAGTCCTGGCGGAAGTGCCGGGCAGCACCGGAGGATGTCCGTGCGAATCGCACAGACACCCACCAGCTGCCTGCAAGGAGGATCCAGGTCCCCAGCAGCTCTGTGGGGGACCTGGATCCCAGTCTTTTAATCAGACCTCTATTTGTCTTATATTCAAGCAAATACGAGATATATAGATATATATATATACATATATACATACATACATACATATACACACCATGATTAGCGATTTTCCCACTAATGGTCATCATTGAATCTACCGCAATGACATCCTATAGTAAGATTTTTTTGTTTTAATCTACTATTAATCATACAATAGATCTATTAATTTTACACCCCCCATATGTCACAGGCCCCAAGCCAATGTTTCCACTTAATTTATGCAATTACTAGGAAAGTATATTGACACATCCCTTTTAAGTTTTGGCTTGCAGTTTGGATATACTGAAATGCATAATGACACTTTATGAAAGCACTGGGACACTTAACATTACAAGGACACGAACAGCTTTTGCCACCATGAACAAAAGAATAATACACAACTAGAATTGTAAACATTTAACAAATGCAGCTTTAACAAGCTGTACATTCTTTAAAAAAAGGTTATACTAATTTATAAAAGCACCAAGAAACACTACTATTTTAATACAAAATATAAAACTTTTTTTTTTTTTTATAATTTACAGTAACATCTTAGTTGAAGGGAAATTGAGAACCTGCAATAACTAGATTAACCAAAATGAGTCACCACTGTGATTAATGATTAATGTTATGGAACACACACAATATTCTATAAAACAGCATGTAAAAGTACATGAAAATACATTTTTTGCTTAACTAGGGCAGATATTTCTGGAATTGAACATTTAAACACTCAAGCGCCTCTAAAGCACACGCTTGCAGAACATTATGATTATTTGCAGTTTTTACCAATGGTTGTGTGTGTGCAAGGATTTTTGATGTCCTAAAACACAATCTAATTGTGGTGCTTCACACCCCATCTAGTTCATAAAAACATCTTGAAATTACCACATAACTTGACACACACCTTATTCAGGGGCTTGAGAGATTCATCTTGGCATCCTTGGGTCCCTTTAGAGGAACCAGCCCTTTATTTAAAATGTTGTATCTTAAGGGACAACTAAATTTGATGTGACGTTTGCTCTTTAGAGGAAGAAAGGGTTCAAAATTGTGTACCCTGCTCATAAGTAAACCCGACGTGTATCTAATTATCCATCTATACAGATATACACAGGGTTATTCTAGGCTCTGTCTCAGAGCTGAAACCAGAGAGGTAGGCTGGTGCCTGCTGACAAGATCCGCTCACTCGTCTGCTGGGGTCTGTATTGAGCAGAGGGACACTCATTTTCAAAGGAGGATCAGCAATGAGGACTTAGTTATGGTCCCCCTGTTGATCCCCTTTGAATACAAGTATCTTTCTTTGCACTAGCTGAGGGAGACAATCACCAACCAGACCAGGCTGCATGCTCCTCAGGAAAGCATGATCGCTGCCAGTCACAGGACAATCGCTGCCAGTCACAGGACAATCTAGCATGTACTATAAAAAGTACATGACAGCTAATTCTCATCCTAGGGACACCAAATGTTTCACTTGTGGGGAAAAAAAGGTTTTGGTTGTCCTTTTAACTCACTTACCGATAAAACACCCAGTGTGCTATATGTGTTACTAAATGTGCAAATGTCCCCTGTTTATGTACCATAGGTGGAAATAGTGAGCATACATCATTTTATGAGATGGAATGAGACGCGAGTTCTACAAAAAGTTTAAAAAAAAAAAAAAATTATTGGCCACCAATGTTATGGTCATGGCACAGCCCTTAAAATGGTCCCGGTAAACAGAAATGTAAATCACGACAAATTCAAAATGGAGTGCTCAATAAAAAATTGTAAGCCACTCCTCCATTGCATAAAAGTGGTTTTCCGCCTGACTTCCATATTTCAAAAGCATAAAATAAAAGGTTAGAGAAACATTGTACAGTCACAGTGTGTTTTCATGTGCTTGCATTGGTACTTGGTGCTGTTGTGTTCCAGATCATAGACTGCAGTTTACCAATAGGGAATGTGAAGAGCTCAGAATTTCCCAGTGGGGAACAATAGCGGAAAAAAAATATGAAGACATACAAAATGGTCCTCTCCAAAGACTTCAAGTCGAAAGAAGATTCCCTTAGAAACGATAGCCACTTTTTACTGCCTCTATGTCTGACATCAGTGTCCGAGCAAGGTAAATGCCAAAAATCTGTTAGAGGGTGAAAAAAACACATATTAGTAAGATACTTTAAAGGCTTTATGTGGACTGCAGTTAGGGTTGCCATGTAGCTAGCATTTTTCTGGGAAGCCAATAAAATATAGGATTGAGGCAAATGTTATGTCTATGGAGGCAGTAGGGTGGACAATTATTTTTTTGAATAAAAGGTGGCAACGCTGAGCACATTGGTGATTTATTCTGTGGTTTTCACAGACTGTAGGCAGGTTTTGGATGTAGTAAAAGAAAACTCATATTTGACAGGGCTTTTCCAACATTATCAAAAAAGCTAAGTTCACTAATTCCTTTACTGCTCGCTAAAGAAATGCCTCAATTAGAAGAATTTGAAATATTTCAGACAAAAATAAGAGCATCCATGGTAACTCGACAAAACAATTAAAAACTTTTTTAAAAATTTGTGTTGAGAAGTCTAAGATGATAAAAACCTTAAGTGTTCATGATGAACACTTAAAAATAAATAAAATAAACATAAATGCTGCTATTTATAGGTGGATTAAGGACTTTCATGTTAATTTAATATAATTTACTCCAATTTGAAAAACAGTACAAATACAATAACATATTGCATATTGTAAAAGGGAAACGTGGGTCACAATAGATAGCATCCTACCTGTAATATTGAAATGACCAGGAACACTCCTGCCACAATGTATATGTTCCTAGGTAACCATGCCTCTAGTGCAGAAATGCAACCCTTCAGATAAGTCACATTGGATTTTTCAGAAGTGGACTACAACGAACAAAAATAAAAAATGGTTGTAACAAAATTGATTTTTAAAAATGATTAGGTAAAACTTTAGACTAACCACTCAAAAATAAAAAACTGGTATGAAGAACCAAAATAAAAATAAAAACTACTGTACGAATAGTGAATAGTTAGGAAGGATGACCGTAAAATAGGAGGAAACAGGCAAACAACCATTTGGCCCAATTTTATGAATACTTTCATTATTCCATTTCATATCTTATTTTTAGGATAGCCTTATGCCTATCCCTTGCATGCATAAACACCTTATCTGTATTATACTCTACGACATGCATCCAGCACCCTATCAGTAAAGTAATACTTCCTGATATTACTTTTAAACCTGTTACTCTCATATTAAGACTATTTCCTCTTGTTGTTGTAGTTTTTCTTCTTTTAAATACCGTATTTGCTCGATTATAAGACGACCCTGATTATAAGACGACCCCCCAAACTTTGGATATTCCATTAGGAAAAAAACTAAAAGCCTGAATATAAGACTACCCTATAGGAAAAAAGTTCAACTTGTATATATTCATATGTAAATTGCTTTTTTAATAAAAAATTATGATATCAAAAAATGTATTTCTAGTTTTTATTTCTTTTTATGTGCCAATGCTGCCTTTCTCTTTCCCTTGCCCCCATTTTTCTCTCTCTCCCCCCTCCCCATGTCTGTCTCTTAACCCCCTCACTCCCCTTGTCTCTGTCTCTTAACCCCTTCCCTCCCCTTGTCTCTGTCTCTTAACCCCTTCCCTCCCCTTGTCTCTGTCTCTTAACCCCTTCCCTCCCCTTGTCTCTGTCTCTTAACCCCCTCACTCCCCTTGTCTCTGTCTCTTAACCCCTTCCCTCCCCTTGTCTCTGTCTCTTAACCCCTTCCCTCCCCTTTTCTCTGTCTCTTAACCCCCTCACTCCCCTTGTCTCTGTCTCTTAACCCCTTCCCTCCCCTTGTCTCTGTCTCTTAACCCCCTCCCTCCCCCCTGTATCTGTCTCTTAACCCCCTCCCTCCCCCCTGTCTCTCTGTCCCCCCTGTCTCTCCGTCCCCCTCCCTCCCCCCCCTGTCTCTCTGCCCCCCCTCCCTCCCTCCCCCTGTCTCTCTGCCCCCCCTCCCTCCCTTCCCCTTACCTTGATCCCTGGTGGCTAGTGGGGGCAGCCGGGGGATGTCTGCACTATACGTGCAGATATCCTCCATGCTGCCCGACACGGCAGTCTATTATGACGGACAGCTGTCCGTCATAATAGTGTGCCGTGTCGGGCAGCATGGAGGATATCTGCACGTATAGTGCAGACATCCCCCAGCTGCCCGATTGTCCCTGGTGCCTAGTGGGGCAGCAGAGGAAGTCTGCGCGATGAGTGCAGACCTCCCCTGCTGCCGCCCGGCACGCTCGCCGGGACTTCTGTGACGAAAGCGGAAGTACCCGGCTTCTTCACAGAAGCCCCGGCGGTCGTGCCGGGCGGAAGCAGGGGAGTCTGCGCTCGTTGCGCAGACATCCCCTGCTGTTAGAGAGGGGGGATCCAGGTCCCCTGCAGCTCTGCTGGGGACCTGGATCCATGTCTTATAATCTGACCTCAATTTGAGGTCAGATTATAAGAAGACCTCGATTATAAGACGAGGGGTAGCTTTCAGATTTTTTTTTCTGAAAAAAACCTCGTCTTATAATCGAGCAAATACGGTATAGAAGAAAAATATAGAGTGTAGCCTTCCACAAGATGTTCTGAAGAGTGGAAAGTTGTTCGTTCCAGCACATGAGACCAGGACACAAAGTTAAGAAGCAGGTTAAGTCTTTAATATAGCAAATGTTTATTTTTAGGGTTTAATCCTAATTGAAAGGATCCGTAATGCTAAAAAAAAAATCAAATGGCCTTTTTATAAAAATATCTTAAATTACTTAAGTATAAATATGCATGGAAATGTTTTTTCGTTGCATTTCTGCCAGAAGACCTACATTTTAGAGATAATATGTAACAATTATCCAAAAGGCTGGCACAAAGCTATCCTAGATGTAAGATCGGATCATGGACTAATAAATGTATTTAGAAAATGGGGCAGATTAGATGGGCCAAATGCTTCTTACCTGCGGACCATTCTATGTTTCTATTCAAGCGATAAATTGGAATTTTTTACACTTTCTGGATCAACAAACATATATGTGCCATTTGAAAATATGTAGTAGAATAAACCAGATTGTGGTATCTTCAGTACAAACAGGTAAGCCTGATTTCCCTATTTTTGGCATAAAAACTTCATATGTTTGTGCATCATCGATGTATGTTCAAGTAGGAGATAAATATATAAACATAGATAGACACATTTATATAAAATATTTATTATGATTTCTATAAAGTACTAAATTGCTAATTTTTATACATTCCTTTTAGGAGCTATTTAACTATTAACAATATGTTGTAATTCATTATATTATTTTATGCTGGCTTACACTTTGGTCATGCTTGCAATTTTTCAAATAACGAGTGTATTTATTACGTATATGCCTGCTGTGTGTAAGATGTTAAGCTTAGATCGCAAACAACTCACCTTTGTCCGTACATCATAGCCACATTGTGTATTTACCACAGTTTGCTGCAAAAATAAATAAAGAAGACTTAGGCACCCCAAAACCCATTCCAATAATAAGGGTTTGGAATTGCATATAGTTTAAAAATATATGTACATAAAAAAAGTATTTTTTGATTTCAAAAGGTCATTCATAGGTTCTTTAATACATTTAGATTAAAGGAGACTCCAGTAGTTGTAGTTATATCTTGTTATTAAAAGGAACTGAAAACATGTTTACATTTTCATAGGAATGCACATAAGAACCATTCATTTAAACTGGAACCCAACGTGAAGGAATGCATATTTTTACAAATCAGTGCCTGCTTTGTAGCATCTGGGACCTCAGACCTTTTTTTACAATTTGAACGTCCCGCCCACATTCACAGTGAGCATGTATGCGTGAATGGAAGCCCAACTGCACATGTGAGCACCAGCGCTGTATTTAGCGCAAGGCAGACAAAGCTGAGTGCAACAGGTCAGAAGCGCCAGGACATATAGCCTGTCGGCACTCACAAGTCAAACCGCGCAAGGAGCTCAACAGGCAGCATGGTAGGTAGTCTGTGCATCAATGTGGGTGATGGGGCATGTAATGGGTGTGAAATGTCAGTTGGGGGAAGGGGTGATTTTAGTTTGCCTAGGGCAGCAAAAAACCAAGATACACCACTGATGAGCACCGCTCCCACCTCTTCTGTGGAGAGACCCATACATACATGTAATGCAAGTGGGTGGAGATTTGTAACGGAAAAAGTTTCAATGTTCCAGGAGGCTGCAAAATGGACACTAGTGTACTCTAAAGAGAAGATTTTCCCCATCTTCTCTTTAGAGTACACTGGTGTCCATTTAACCCCTTAGTGACAAGCCATTTTGACCTTGACTTTCCCTTGGTGACAATGACTGTTTTTACATTTATGGGGTGTTTATGTTTAGCTGTAATTTTCTTCTCTCCCACATACTGTACCCACACAAATTATTTGTTGTTTTTATCCTTATCAGAAGGGCTTTCATTAGATACCATTATGTTCATCATATCTTAGAATTTACTACAAAATAAATCATAACATATGATGCAAAAATTTAGAAAAAAAACCAAAAACTTTTCTAACTTTGACCTAAAATATAATTTACACAAATAGAATCATTAATAAGGACCCCATCAAATAGTTTCTAAATGTTGTCCGAGTTCATGTTTCCATATTTTTCAGCATTTTTTGCGAGTTATGGGGCATAAATTGAGTTGTTTGTTTTTTTTCCCCGTCGCGCTGTGCTTGCTGTGACAAGGAGATGCGGGCCGCAGGTGAGCGCCTGCTGTAACCGCACCTCCTTGTCACACCAAGCACAGCGCAACGGGTGCAAGCAGAGCACCAGCATTCTAGTTTATTCTGCATGATGTCACCTGACATTGACATCCGGCAGAAGAAGCTAGATGCCAGTATCAGCCTCTGCAGACAGCATCGAGAACATCCTCCTCCCTGAACATAAAGGTAATTAAGCAGGGAGGGTAACAGCAACAGTGTGTGTGTGTGTGGTGGGGAGGGGGTAAAAATAAATGTGTGTAAGTGTTTGTTTTTGTGTGTGTAAGTATGTGTCAATATGTGGAAGTGTATGTCAGTGTGTACACTACAGGGTGTGTGTGTATAAGTGTGTGTCAATGTGTGTTACTGTCTGTGTAAGTGTATCCTGTGTCTAAGTGTGTAAAGGTGGCTGTGTGTGTATTTGTGTGTGTGTAAGGGTGGCTGTGTGTGTATTTGTGTGTGTGTAAGGGTGGCTGTGTGTGTATTTATGTGTGTGTGTGAGTGTGACAGTGTGTGTAAGGGTGGCTGTCTGACAGTGTGTGTGTAAAGGTGGCGGTGTGTGACTGTGTATAAGGGTGTCTGTAAATGTCATGGGAACGGTAGTAAAAACTCGTTGCATTTTTCCTATGAAATGTAGTGATGTAAGTGATCATCTAAAAATGTGGGGGGCGTGGCTTGCTGCCGAAGAGAATGGCCGCTTGAGGACGGAGCTCCGCCACAACCCAGCCACATCAAGCAAAATTAAGCCTGTATACCGACGGAATGGGCAGAAATAAACGTACAATTCCTGACCCTAAACCACCTGGGGAGAGAATGCCGGTGGCGTCCCCATCTCTACGAGAATATTTCCGCACCCCGGCAGACCTGTGCTCACAACCGCCTGAAACCGAAATGGGGCCATCGCCATCAAGCTCCCTGGAACTGGGAGACCAGCAACTAGAGTCCCCAGACCGGGAAAAAGATACCCACCAAACCGAAATGCAGCAGATCTTCTCGTCTGCCCCATGGAGAGCTGATTTCAGCACTCTACTCACGGAACTCACAGACGCCATACAGGGCCTCAAAACGGATTTGGCGCGAATAGACAAAAGAGTGCAAATCCAAGAAGAAGAGGCGATAGCTCACTCTAAGAAGCTAACAAACGTAGCAACTGTTACCTCTAAACACACGCTATATCTCGCGGAATACCGCAGACGGCTGGAGGACCTCGATAACAGGGGCCGAAGGCACAATATTAGGATTAGAGGCCTACCCGAAGCGCCTCCACAATCTACGGAGAATGCAACAAGTCTGGTCACGGACATATTCAACAAGCTACTAGGGCGCCCAGAAACATCACTGATCAATATAGACCGGGCCCACCGAGCGCTGAGACCACCCGGCCCTCCTTCAGCGCCACCCCGAGATGTAATATGCTGCGTAGCTGACTACAACACAAAAGAGCTTATTATGCAAGCGGCGCGGAGAAGGGGACCGATAATCTACGCTAATAGCACTGTCACCCTCTTTCAGGATTTGTCAGACCTCACACTCCAAACTCGGAGGGCACTGAGACCGCTCACTCTAGAGCTGCAGGCCAAAAAGCTCCAATACTTCTGGGGCCATCCATTTAGCCTCAATGTCCGCACAGAAAATGTAACTATCACCCTTCGCTACCATACGGAACTACCTGGCTTCCTAGCGGCGTTGCAATTACCTGAGATACAGATTGAAGACTGGAGCCTCCCAGACATCAGACGACCCCGGCAGCTGGTGCAAAGGCACGTTCGCCCGCAACATCAAAGACAGCAGCAGCTGAGAGTCAACAGGGAGGAAGAGAGCCGCGAAGCGGAGACGAACTCCCCATTGGCTTTGAGAGCAGCAGAGGAATAACACCCCGGTGGACACTATAGTTGCGGCGAGACAGGAGGAGATCTGGACTAGCCCCCTGGAAAGACCCACACGAGCCTACCTTACCTTCTTCCACGGACACACAGGCCCTTACCCACCCAGGAAACAACAATATTGCAGGAACCAAGCTACCCCAAGAACTGTCATTTCAAATCACAAAAGAAACTTGGACTTTATGGAGAAAGCAATCTCAGACTGTGAATATAGCGGGGGAAACACAACGGCAGTGTGGTATCGTATAACTAGCAGATACTTTCTATATGTCTAAATCAGTATGTCCCCCCCCCCCCCCATACCCCAAGGTTATGAAACAGTATTATGATGTGCACTGAACACAGTAACCCTATATGTGACCCAGAGGCAATCGGTGACACCCTGCTGATTAATGTCTCCCACAAACCTCCTACACTGAATCACCATGCCTACCTTGAAAAACCCATCACAAAATTACAAAGTCACCGAGGCACGGGAATCACTATATGGACGGTTATATACGCCCAGCCATTACTCCCAGTCCCAGAAGAACCAGGGGAACTGGGGATACTAACAAAAGAATACTCCCAAGCTCACCCTATTCCTACCCCCATCCCCCCCCCCCTCGATACAATTGAAGCAATAACAAATATAGCCCCCCTAAACGATGTGTATAGTAGCTATTAGAATAATACTATACCCCCCCCCCCACTACAAATATAAATAACTAATTGGTAAATCTCAAAATGTGACGAAATACCCGCCCCCCCCACTGAAACCCTCTGTCTCAGGTACCGCAAAAAGAAAACGTTGTCTTTGAACAAATAGAATGTTCTTACAAAATGTTTGTTAATATGTACGATTTTGATAATGTTGGTATACATAGTACTGGCTGGAAGGCCTAACCTCCGTTTTTCTATTGTATTCATTGTTTATTGTTTACGGACTGTATAGTCCTATGTTGGGGACGTATCTGCCAGGGTGGAAATAATTCCCCCCCCTGGTACGTACGCCCTCTTGGCTGACCTCTTCCGGCAGCGACCATCTACCCTACCCTACCACAGGCGTCCTTGTAATAGTTGGGGAGAGACCTGAGTTTAGTCCATAATATTTCGGACTGACCCGGGCACCTTTCCCCTGCTGTCGCCTCCGGTAGTTACCTAACCACTACTCCCCTCCCCTCCCCCCATTTTTTCTTCTTTTTTTGCCTCTCACTTCCCCCCCCCCTCCCCTCGCTACCTCTCCACCCGCCACCTCCCCCCCCCACCCCAACACCCATCTCTCCCCACCCTCCCCCCCCCCCCACACTATCTTATCAGCCCACCGGGGACCCGTCTCCTGTCCTCGGAAATCATGGCATACCGCCCTGCTGACCTGATAATCACCTCACATAACGTGAAAGGACTCACCGTCCCTGAGAAAAGATCCAGACTTTTCAGAGACTTACACACGACACGAACCACAGTTGCATTTTTGCAGGAAACACATTTCAGGGCCCCAAACCCCTCGACACTGACCAATCGGGCATTCCCTCTTGGGTTTTATAGTAACAATCAATACTCCAAATCCAAAGGAGTAGCAATTTTATTTTCAAAATATTTTCCTCTGACGGACACGACCCAGTTCACCGATGAAGGAGGTAGATTTGTGTTTGTCAAAGGGAAAGCACTAGGACATACATACACTTTCGCCAACCTTTATTTTCCCAATGTAAAACAACACAAATGGCTAGCAAAAACCCTCTCCAAACTGCAAACATTCCAGGAGGGCACTTTAATACTAGGAGGCGACATGAACATCGCACTAAATCCCAGACTAGACACTTCGACTGGCCACTCTCATGTACCGCCCCATATAACTCGAAATATACATAAATTACTGACCGACGCGCAACTAATAGACTGTTGGAGAGCAATGCACCCTACTGATAGAGATTACAGTTTCTACTCAGCCCCTCACAACCGCTATTCCAGGATTGATCATTTGTATATTACACACTACCACCTACCCCTTCTAAAACAATCGGAATATGGACATATTACATGGTCAGACCATGCCCCGCTAACAGTGACCCTGACATCAGGCCTAACCAGACCCACTCAGCGTACATGGAGGCTGAATGAGTCATTCCTGGGGGAACAAAGTGCAGTCTCAGAAATTGAAACCACACTGACACATTATTTCTCAGAAAATATGAGCCCAGACATTCCAATGCCCACTATTTGGGAAGCACATAAGTGTACTATCCGAGGGCAACTCACCAAAATGGGGACAGAGCGGAAGAAAGCACAGTCGGCCCATATAACGGCTCTATATGAGCAAATCAAAATCCTGGAGAGCTCCCATAAGGAGACGCTAGACAATGAGGAATATGGTAAACTCCTCTCCCTGAAAGGGGAACTGGCAATAATACTCAACAGACAAGCCCACAAACATTATACTAAACTAAAATCAATTTATCATGAACATGGAAATAAGCCAGGAAAATACCTGGCCAGAGCACTAAAGAAAAAACAGGCCCTATCGTATATCCCGAAGATACGGGGACCACGAGACAGATTGTGCCAAATGCCCTCAGATATCTCCCGGGAATTTGTCACATTCTACTCCCACCTATATAATCAGTCCCCGACACACGACCTGCCCCAAGGAGATACAACCCACCAACAAAAAATACACCAATTCCTAACACAACATTTGACTGTTAAATTATCAACAGAGAGCGCCACATTGTTGGAACGCAGGATCACAGACACAGAAATATTTCTAGCATTACGCAATTCCAAAGCCAACAAGGCGCCAGGCCCTGACGGACTACCTCTTTCATATTACAAAAATTCGCAGCCATCCTATCCCCTCACCTCTTGACCACATTTAATTCCATATTAGACGGGACGATGTTTCACCCACATACACTTAACGCAACCATAGCAGTGATCCCCAAGGAAGGAAAGGACACAGAGCATTGCAACAACTACAGACCAATCTCCCTCCTTAACGCGGATCTGAAACTATTCGCGAAAATTATAGCGACACGCATAAATACAGTTCTCCCGTCATTGATCCATCCAGACCAAACTGGGTTCGTCCCGGGGCGGGAGGCCAGGGACAGCACAATCAGGGCTATAAACCTTATCCATACAGCGCGTGAAAAGAAACTGAAAACCATATTGATCTCGACAGATGCAGAAAAAGCGTTTGATCGACTAGACTGGACATTTATGCTTGAAACTCTTAAGCATATGGGTTTTGGACCCAATATGCTAGCCCTGATAGCCTCCCTGTACTCCCGCCCCTCGGCAAGAATTCGGATAAATGGGGCACTATCAGAACCATTTTCAATAACAAACGGGACGCGACAGGGATGCCCTCTTTCACCCCTTCTATTTATAATCTCACTAGAACCGTTTCTTGAAATGATCAGAAATAACCCTGACATCACTGGAATACAAGTAGGCAAGACCCACCATAAGATAATGGGGTTCGCAGATGACATGCTGTTCATACTGACAAACCCAGCAATCTCCCTCCCGACACTGATGCAGGAATTTGCACAATATGGACAGGTATCCAACTTAAAAATAAATTATACAAAGTCCGAAATACTTAATGTCACCCTCCCAGCGGCAGAAGAGAGGAGACTATCGAGTTCCTTCCCGTTTAAATGGTGCCAAAATAAATTAAAATACCTAGGGATATGGCTGACTGCTGACCCAGTAACATTGTACCAACATAATTTCCCCCCTCTTCTCACGGCTCTCCAAAAAGACCTCTCCAGGTGGACGTCCTTAATGATATCATGGACGGGCAGAGTAAATATTATTAAAATGAACACGCTACCCAAGGTACTATACCTTTTCCAAACTATCCCCATATCAATACCTAAGGCGTTTTTCACCTCTATCCGTACACTACTCATAAAGTTTATCTGGGCGACTAAACCCCCTAGATTGGCCACAACCCTGTTGCAAAAACACAAATCGGCAGGTGGGTTGGGATTGCCTTGTATGCTTACGTATTATTGGGCATCTCACCTGGAGAGGACACTGGAGTGGACCCACCACCCCTCACATAAGCAGTGGATCGACATAGAAGCACAGTTTACCCAGCTACCTCTTAATAATTATCTCTGGACTACCCCACAAACTGCCAAAAAAGAGATAAAAAATCATCCACTGATATCAGCTACACTGGCAGTGTTACACCGCATACACAGATCACACGAATTGACCACCTACCCATCACCCTTAACACCACTCCGTTATAACCCTGACTTCCCACCTGGACAAACGACTGGTAAATTTCTCTGTGAAATAGAAGGGGACACCCCACTACTCAAGGCCTACGTAACGGATAGCAAGATCAAACCTTTGACTGACCTGATATCTGATAACACAACTACCGCCGCCATCACACTACAATATTTACAATTGAAAGCATTCCTGGGCAAATTACCACAAAAATACAATCTCACAAGACAGGAAACTTTATATGAAGAACTTCACACCCGAGATGCAATGCCCTCTCATAGTGTATCTTTATTATATAACATGCTCATTAACCCCGAACATGCACCATTACCTAGTTATGTGGGAAGGTGGGAACAAGAGCTCCAGGTGTCCTTATCGGCGCCACAATGGTCCAAAATGATCACGCTCTCACACAAAACTTCACTTAGCACCAAAACGCAAGAAATGAACTACAAATTACTAACAAGGTGGTACCGAACACCTGTGAGACTACATGCTATGTTCGAAGATGTCCCTGATGTGTGTTGGAGATGTGGGAAACATCCTGGCACTTTTCTTCATATCTGGTGGCAGTGCCCTGAGATCACTCAATACTGGGAATCTATACACGACACGCTGCACAGATTTACAGATCACCCCCCCCCCCCCCCACTCCAACCAGCACAATGTCTACTACACCATACTACACAACCGATATCGACATATAAGAAGTCAATTATCCCGCTTCTTCTGAATGAAGCCAAAGCGCTTATTCCACTACACTGGGGTACAACTCCCCCCACATTCCGCGAATGGGTGGAAAGGGTAGAAGCAGTCCGTTTATTAGAAGATCTGATCAGCAGGTCTGAGCCCCAAAATGAAAAAAGGAGAATGTCATGGTATTACTGGTTGGAATTTCTGGAGAAGATGCGGAAGAACACCGGGACAGGAGACGGCCCTCAGCCACCCTCCCTCCCTCCCTCCCGACCCCCCCCCCCCCCCTTACCCACCGGTAATGTCTGACGGTAATGGTCTTCCATTATATTGTTAATTGTATGAGTCTGTAATTATGATTATATTTCAGTGTACTGCTGTTATGTATATTGAAACCGGCTGCGCCCGGAACCCACACTGTAACCATGTACTCCCCCACACCCCCTTTTTTCTCTTTTTTTTTTTTCTCTTCCTCCCCTGTTCCCCCTCCCCCCAATTTAATTTGTACACACACCCTACCCCCACCCCCACCCCAATTCTATTTCATTGAAAATTAATAAAATCTGATTTACAAAAAAAAAAAAAAAAAAAATGTAACAATTACTGAGATTAAAGTGCTGAATATTGATATGTTTCCCTCCTTATTGTCATTGTTGCTAATTATTGTGAGAAATCATTTACGTGATTAGTGTCTTCACATAGATGAGTATTATTAATAATGTATAACTAAAGGCAAACTGAGCAAATTTGTTATTTCAGAAGAAAGTACCCATGAAGTAGCTCTCAGTTTCAAAAAGGTTGGTGACCCCTGTGCTAAAAAATATTTAATTTTAAACCTAACAGCTAATCTAAGCCTAATCCTAGTTTTAAACTAATTAAATCTTTTTTGTTCCATTGCAATGTTGCTGACTGCCTCTCGGGGCCGTCAAGCAACGTATTCAGAGCGACAGAAGTGAATTTTTTCCCCCTTTTGAAGCTCTGACTACAATAGGGCATTGCCATATTGCCGGAGCATGCTGCTCCGTCAATATGGCGCCCACGATCACTCCGTGGGGTGATCGTGGGTGCCCCAGAGAGCAAATTTGGGTGCTGGCTATTGCCTCATACCAGCACCGTTACAGCGGTTTCCCCGATCGTTGATTGCAAAAACCACTAGTTTCACCGCAGGACGTGTCAGGCACGTCCATTTTTGGGAACGCAGTTGCAAAGTGGTTAAGTACAATGCTACCAGCTTGGAATACTCACC
This sequence comes from Pelodytes ibericus, assembly GCA_036172795.1. Classification (NCBI taxonomy): domain Eukaryota; kingdom Metazoa; phylum Chordata; class Amphibia; order Anura; family Pelodytidae; genus Pelodytes; species Pelodytes ibericus. The sequence goes on along the minus strand of CM069867.1, from coordinate 24,863,689 downwards.
ATTTTCACATGCCTACCAAAAATTCCATTGATCCACACTGATAAAGTGAGACTGAATAAGAAGTATATAGAAAAGTAAACCAATGGATTTCAATAAAGAGAAAACAATATTTCATTTGATTTAAAGCATATTTTTGAAAAGTAGCTTTCCCCTTTAGAAGACATCCATACAAGTCCAGCACAGGTTTATGCCATTCTTTTCCATAGGAGCATTGTTCTGAAGCCTTTATAATCAGGAAAAATTAATTTCAGGAATTACTGGTGCCTCCTGGTGGCAGCATAGATGGCATTGTGTACCCATTAGCTAATAGATGGGGTTATGACTTAACCAATTAAGTGTATGCCTTGGCAAGGCAGATGACTACAATTAAGATTTCGCCAAACCTACTAATTTCTATATGCAATTGTTGCCACACAGTTGTAGAAACTATCCGTTTTGTTTTTTTTCTCTCCTTGAAATAATTGGATGTCTACATTTTACTGAAAAACCTGCGGGACAGCATGGAGCATCCTGACTAATACAGCTCATTGCAGCAGGATCCCCAGCGTCAGATGAGGTCATGTGGCGTTTCCTCAGTCCCATAGAAAATGTAGCTGATGCTCAAAGTGAGCGTCAGCTACATTTTCGGAAACTCAACAGTTCACTGCTTGTATATACCTGGCTCCCAATCACAAAGCTGTTAAGGACCAAAGCACCATTTAGTCACGATATGGTTTAAGTCAATAACAAGATGGCTCCCATAATAGGCAAGTAGCCCGGACACCCTATAATAAATGGGACTGGGCAAATCACTGAATACCCCCCTCCACCCTGCATAAAATATGCATTACCTTTGTAATTGTCCCATGCCATCCATAATCCTCATTTATGGCCAGGGAAAGGGGCCACCCCAAATAAAAAAGAATCAGCCTACTATAATAAAATCGCAGCCGTGCAAAAAAAAAAAACCAAAAACCTGCGAGCAACCAATCTATTACCATCCGTCCTCCGTAGAATCAAATCCCAGCCTGGTAGAGTGGGGATTTAATTTTAAGTGAAGAGGTCATCTGACTGGGTGCTGGTAACCATTTGGGTGGCTCCCGGTCCTGAATATATTGGTCCTGGCTCTTTTTGGGGGCTGGCGGCCATTTGAATGGCTCCTAGCTCCGGTCACTATAGGGGGCTACTAGGGCTACTTCCCCTGGACCCCTATGTAGTACATTACGAGGCTGGGAGTCATTTGGCCAGCTCCCAACCCCATTTATTATTAGGGGTATATTATAGGAGCCCCAGGGGAGCTTATTCCTTATATGTTAACTATTATTTTCGTGGAGGACTTTGGCTATTTTCACAGATAAGTTGAAGTCATCCCGACATGAGTCTCTAAACCTGCCTATGGAACCCTATTTCAGTGATCCGTACTCAAGAGGACAATGGATGATTTTCGTGACAATTCAGAAGCACTATTGGTGCTGAGTAGCCCAATTTCAAGAGCTATTCACATCACTGAAGTGATCAGAAACTTGGAGCTCTGATTTTCTCATTGTATTAACCCTCTAGTGAAAATCAGTTTAATACCATAAAAATACAAAGCCTACACAAATCATGCTAATCATACATAAATAATACAGGATCCTTGGATACCTCCATATCAGCTATTAATAATAAACAGAGCTGCTCATCATCATGGAGATGCACTAAAAGTGAATATAATAATGTCCAGAAATATCATCTCAAGTAAATCTCAGCTGATAAAACCCAATAGACACCGGCGTACTTCCTCAGAGACTCTCTAGACTATCCCTCTGAACATTATTATATTTGATCAATGAACTTTGTAGCAGCTCTGTTTATTCACCTGTTGGATCTGAGGTTCCTGTATTACTTATGCATGATCAGCCCTTTTGTGAGTAGGCATTCTGTTTTACTTGTTTTCTTATTGTATTTTTATGGTATTAAATTGATTTGCACTAAAAGTTTCACCCTCTTTTTCTTTTGTTTTAGATACTATACAAACACTATACTGTTGTGAAAAAGTTAATATTCAGCTATAAAGGTAACAAAATTCAAGTTAAACAAAAATGAATTATTATACTTACAGCTGGATCAGCAATACAGCAGGAAAAGGGTACTCCACATCGTTCTCTGCTAGGATTGTCCTTCGTGCAGTTGAAATATTGGTTGAGGTTCCAATCATCTGGTCCTTGAGCTCCACAGCATTGATTCTGTTAGATACAACATAGCAATAATTTACAATATAAGGTTGTGCTGCCAATACAGTTACCGTATTTGCTCGATTATAAGACGACCCTGATTATAAGACGACCCCCAAACTTTGGATATTCCTTTAGGAAAAAAAACTAAAAGCCTGAATATAAGACTACCCTATAGGAAAAAAAGTTCAACTTGTATATATTCACATGTAAATTGCTTTTTTAATAAAAAAAATTATATCAAAAAATGCATTTCTTGTTTTTATTTCCTTTTATGTGCCAATGCTGCCTCTCTCTTTCCCTTGCCCCCAGCTTTGTCTCTCTCCCCCCTTAGTGTTGTCTCTTCCCCCCCCTTGTTTCTCTCTGCCCTCCTCCCTCCCCTTGTTGCTGTCCCCCCTCCCTCCCCTTGTTGCTCTGTCTCTTCCCCCCCACCCTCCCCTTGTTGCTCTGTCTCTTCCCCCCCACCCTCCCCTTGTTGCTCTGTCTCTTCCCCCCCACCCTCCCCTTGTTGCTCTGTCTCTTCCCCCCCACCCTCCCCTTGTTGCTCTGTCTCTTCCCCCCCACCCTCCCCTTGTTGCTCTGTCTCTTCCCCCCCACCCTCCCCTTGTTGCTCTGTCTCTTCCCCCCCACCCTCCCCTTGTTGCTCTGTCTCTTCCCCCCCACCCTCCCCTTGTTGCTCTGTCTCTTCCCCCCCACCCTCCCCTTGTTGCTCTGTCTCTTCCCCCCCACCCTCCCCTTGTTGCTCTGTCTCTTCCCCCCCACCCTCCCCTTGTTGCTCTGTCTCTTCCCCCCCACCCTCCCCTTGTTGCTCTGTCTCTTCCCCCCTACCCTCCCCTTGTTGCTCTGTCTCTTCCCCCCTCCCTCCCCTTGTTGCTCTGTCTCTTCCCCCCTCCCTCCCCTTGTTGCTCTGTCTCTTCCCCCCTCCCTCCCCTTGATGCTCTGTCTCTTCCCCCCTCCCTCCCCTTGTTGCTCTGTCTCTTCCCCCCTCCCTCCCCTTGTTGCTCTGTCCCCCCCCTCCCTCCCCCTGTCTCTCTGCCCCCTCCCTCCCCCTCACCTGTAACTTGATCCCTGGTGGCTAGTGGGGGCAGCCGGGGGGTGTCTGCACGATATGTGCAGACATCCTCCATGCTGCCCGACACCTCCGTCTATTATGACGGCAGCATGGAGGATGTCTGCATGTATCGTGCAGACATCCCCCAGCTGCCCGATTCTCCCTGGTGGCTAGTTGGGCAGCAGAGGATGTCTGCGCGATGAGCCTAGACCTCACCTGCTGCCGCCCGGCACGACCTCCGGTACTTTTATGACGAAGCCGGAAGTACCCGGCTTCATCATAGGAGTCCCGGTGGTCGTGCCGGGCGGCAGCAGGGGGAGTCTGACGGACAGCTGGTGTCCGGGGCAGACGAGGTGCGCGACGAGCGCAGACCTCCCCTGCTGCCGCCCGGCACGACCGCCGGGACTTCTGTGACGAAGCCGGAAGTACCCGGCTTCTTCACAGAAGTCCCGGCGGTCGTGCCGGGCGGCAGCAGGTGAGTCTGCGCTCATCGCGCAGACATCCCCTGCTGTTAGAGAGGGGGATCCATGTCCCCTGCAGCTCTGCTGGGGACCTGGATCCCTCTATTATAATCTGACCTCAATTTGAGGTCAGATTAAAAGACGACCTCGATTATAAGACTTCTGGAAAAAACCTTGTCTTATAATCGAGCAAATACGGTATTTTCAATGGAATGTAGACAAAAATATTTTACCGCTTTCTGCAATGAGTCTATGAGGTTCTGCAAGTCAATATCATCTCGATAGGATCTGATGTTATTCTCAAAAAATTCCTTGGCTCGGTCCCTCACCCAGTCTTGAAATAAGAAGGCCAAGACTGCAACGGCTAGCTCCATGAAAAAGATCAGAACAATGGCTCCACAGAACTGTGTTATGGTACAAAGATAAACATTATTGTTTAACAGTTTTACACTATTGTTTGTTTTTATTTTATTTTTTTCAGTACGTCTTTCATACATTGTCTAAAGGGGAATTGAAGATACCCTCCAGTCAGTCTTTGTATACTTTTTCTTTATACCAAAAACAGAAGACTGATTATAGTTAATTAGGCTGAAAACACACGGCAGCAAAAACTCATTGAGACACTTCTATTTCTGGATCAACTTACCTAAGCTACTGTTAATTGTTATAGCCCTGAATTAATATTCTGTCTGGAAAAGCATCCAATCATTTGTGAACATATTGGTTACATCTGCCAAAACAACTCCATATGGAAGATTTATCACAATCTAACAGCTTTTTTTTTTTTTTTAAATGTCCTTCATCTAGTAAATTCTAAATTATCAAAATAATGTTATCTAAAGAAAGCCATTCATATCTTTAAAAAGAAAAGAAAAATATGATGTGTGGTTAAAGTAAATTAGAAATGAGTAAGTGTAAAATCTGAACTGTACAATATCCCAAAAATGGCTTTTGCTTAATATGGAATTAACAGATTTTCTGCTTATGCTCTTCATGCATTGGATGCTTGCAGTCAGCACTTTAAATTTAACAGTGACTTTGCTGTTTGTTTCCCAACAAAGAACTTGAGAAAGTTTATCGGTATTAAAAAAAAAACCCATTTATAATAATAATTAAAGCAGATGCCACATTGATTCCTCAAAGCTCCCTTTCATGCCTCGGATTTGCTGCACCCTGGTATACTATGTCCCCCCACAAGCCCCTTTCTCTCATACTAATTTGAAATGCATAAAAAAAATATTTAATTTAAAATAAAAAAATATGTTAAGTGTTCTTGCTTACAGCCCCACTACACATTCCTGTTGAGGATTACATTTTCCATGAACAAAAGTCAGTCAGAGGTTGTCTGAGCATCATAGGGATGTAGTTCAAAGCAGATGCACTGGGAAAGGTAAGTAATAATTTTCCTATAAGTTGTAAGCAAATGGTGAGTAGCAACTCACAGCCATGTTCTTCTCAAGATGCCCGTCTAATTGACAGGAATGTGTGGTACAGTCAAAATGAGCAGGAGAAAAAAACCTGTTTGGCAGCCAACAATTGGAAAAGGCTTAAAACACAGTCAAAAAAGATGTGTTGCACACAGTTAAGCAGCCTCTGTATGGTGTTAGAATACTGTAATTTCTAGTGTCCATGGCTACCTGGCATCTGTAAAATTCTGATATTTCTAAATCAAATTAATAGTAAAATATGAAAGAGTGCGCAACTCACAAACTTCAGGAGGCAGATGTTCTCCCTTAGTGCACCAACGCATCCAGCAAAGCCTAGTGTAAACATAATGACACCAACCACCAGAACAAGCCATACGGGGTCAAACCCATGAAGTCGTGTCACTTTAGTGATATCTGACAGTGTCCCCTAGAAAACAAGCACATTTCAATTATTAATGGTACACGTTTCTCATAGATAAGATTATTTTCACCAAAATACACAATGTTTAATTTATTTACATTTTTCATAGTGATATATTTTACTATTTACACCAGGCGGCACAGGGGAAGCCAGCGCTCATTTTCAGGCATAGCAGTAAGGGATCAGAGCGTCTTAAAACAGTCCATCAATAACAGAAGTCAATAAGCACATCACAAGGTCTTTACAGATTGGCCTTTGCACTATGGCATTGCACCTCAGGAATGTGTTTTTGCACACTTGGGAAGCTTTTAAGCAAACCACTGAAGGTGGCGTATTGTACTCCTTCCCTAGCCAGGGTGCATAGTGTGTGCGGAGGAGGCCGCTCCTCAGCCCCTACCCCTGCCACCTCTAGGAGCTCCAGTGAAGTGAATCCCATGTATCCATCTGATTAAGATCAGTATGTTTATTCACATAAGGCAATCACACCTCCCATCAGTCATATCATTTTTAATACCGTATTTGCTCGATAAGACGACCCTGATTATAAGACGACCCCCCCCCCCCAAATTTGTACATTCCTTTAGGAAAAAAACTAAAAGCCTGATTATAAGACTACCATATGGGAAAAAAGTTTAACTTGTATATATGTAAATTGCTTTTTAATATTTAATAAAAAATGTATATTATACAAATGCATTTCATTTTTTTATTTCCTTTTATGTGCCAATGCGGCCTCTCTCCCCCTCCCCCGTCTCTTTCCCCCCAGCGTTGTCTCTCTCTCCCCCCAAAACTTCTCTCTCTTCCCCCATCCCCTTGTCTCTATCTATCCCCCCTCCCCCTTTCTCTCTGTCCTCCTCCCTCCCCTTGTCTGTCTGTGTCTCCCCCCCCTTGTCTGTCTGTGTCCTCCCCCCTCCCCTTGTCTCTCTCTATCCCCCCCTCCCCTTTTCTCTCTCCCCCTCCCCTTGTCTCTCTCCCCCTCCCCCTCACCTTGTTTCGTTCCCTGGTGGCTAGTGGGGGCAGCCGGGTGATGTCTGCACGATACATGCAGACATCCTCCATGCTGCCCGACACGGCAGTCTATTATGACGGACAGCTGGTGTCTGGGGCAGACGAGGTGCGCGACGAGCGCAGACCTCCCCTGCTGCCGCCCGGCACGACCGCCGGGACTTCTGTGACGAAGCCGGAAGTACCCGGCTTCTTCACAGAAGTCCCGGCGGTCGTGCCGGGCGGCAGCAGGGGAGTCTGCGCTCATCGCGCAGACATCCCCTGCTGTTAGAGAGGGGGATCCAGGTCCCCTGCAGCTCTGCTGGGGACCTAGATCCCTGTCTTATAGTCTGACCTCAATTTGAGGTCAGATTATAAGACGACCTCGAATGTAAGACGAGGGGTATTTTTCTGAAAAAAACCTTGTCTTATATTCGAGCAAATACGGTGATTGTTTTCATTATTAGCTTTCTTACAGTTTAGATCAATAACCGAGTGTTAATAAGAAAGGTGCAAAGCTCTACCTCTTTTTATGAGGTCATCCCTCGTACACGTAAGAAATAATTTTTTATCATGCACACGCTACAGATTCAGTGTTAGGTTTGCTTCGCAATTGCATTTAAGCTGTGAGTCACAGTAAGTATTTCTTCAAAAAACAGTGTTGTGCAAAATTGTAAAAGGCTGAGAAGAAAAAAATATACGCAGACAGGCATTTATTGGTATATGATGATTTACTGTCCAACAGGATACATTTCTGAATACCTGTGAGTGAACACAAAGCCATACCACATGCAACACAAAGTACAAAGTTGGTTATGGCTTATAGAATCAGACAGTAATGGTTAGAAATGTAGTGACTAAATTAAGTGTAAAATAGCCGTCTCTACCACTAGTGGGATACCTCAGGGATCTGTACTTGGACCCATTTTCTTTAATATTTTTATTAGTGATATTGCAGAAGGTCTTGTTGCCCTTTGTTTACCCCAGTGCAATGCCACATATAGCAACATAGATTACCCCAGTGCACCACCACATATAGCTACATAGATTAGCCCAATGCATCGCCACCTATAGCAATACAGATTCAAAATACATCTATAAATAATTCAATAATTCTAACAGCATATTAATCTACAAGAGAATAAAAACGGTTAAAGTGACATTTATTTTACAAAACAGATGCACTATTCGTTTTTTTATCAGTTATAGGAATGACTTAAATTGTTTACATCAAGATATTTCGCTTTCTTGTTTCAAAACTAATTTTTGTTCTGCTTGTGTGATTAGAAATAAAGAGCCTTTAACAGTTATCATGCTGTGAATTATGCATGTCAAAAGCCAACAAAGCTGAATGGGAGATTAGAATCCACATTATATCAGGGTTTACGTATAAAAGTCAATTCTATTCTGATTGCTAAATTCAAGGGATAAGCATAAGGCTATACATAAGATAAGACCAGTGACAAAAGATAAAGAGAATTTAACAGAAGGTAGAGATATGGCCAGACTAGACAGGCTATAAAAACAAGATATGAGATATAATGCTCCTTGTCAGCCCTTGACAAATATTTGAAGACATTAGGAGCCAAACAGACTAAGGGAAGACAAGATAACAGGGAAATGACAGAAGCATTTAAATATACAAAGACAATCTACACGGCAATGATGGAGAGAACGCTTCAAGAACAAGCACTTAAATTACAGGGTTTAAAAACAACATTATAAGAGGGTGGTGGGGTTGTGGAACAGCCTTCCAGCAAATGTGGTAGAGGTAAATTGATTGAAGGTGTTTAAACATTCAAGGGATAAGTATAAGGCTATTTATCATTTTATTCAAATAAAAAGGAAGGATCTGTTGTATTAGTTGTTGTTAGAAATCAACATCAGTATTATGCATAATTGATTTTAAAACAGAAAAACTTCATTAGTCTCTTATATTAAAAAAATCTAGTTAAAAACAAGATATAGTTTAATACACACGTAAAAGAAATTGTGAGGTGACAAATAAAAATCAGTGTTAGGTCAGCCTAGCTCAACCTGGTGTTAAACAGGCACAATAGTTATATGCGGTTATACACACCCCAGACATGGGTGATTAATATAACACAACAACATGTTTCAATATCAAAGAGGATTATATATAAGTTGTTAAGCAATTCAGTTCTTCCTTATATTAATGGAGCTGCCTTGTGGAATTTAAATTAAAGTAATTGTAGTAAAGTCCAATGACAAATTCAATTAAAGGGAAAAATGGGGTACATATGCTAACTGGTATATCCTTATTTGCAAGAAAATCTAGACAGCACATGGTGTAAAAATAAAATCATAATCAAAATAAACTCAAAGGTTCATTTAAAATCCTTAATTTTTCAAATAGGTGAAGACAAGTTGTAGGCAATAAACATTTCACAGAGAATATTGTTACTGTTTTAACTGACTTTAGAATACAAATATTAAGAAAAACACAGCAGGACAAATGTTTTGTATTAATACAAAACACATGTACTTACTAGTACTTACTTTTTCACTCCATGCCCAAAGCCCAATTCCAAGAAGAACCATACCAGATAGCTGTTAAAAAAAAATAAAAAAAACAACTTAGGATAAGACTTGCACACAAGCTTGTCTGCTATTAATCTAGTCTTTTTCTTCTATGTAAGCAAAATTTCATAGAGCAGGTATCTGCTTAAACCACTTCAGGAAAGTGTTTTGTTTTTTTGGATTTGTGTTCATTTGGGTCAAGAGCCATTTTACAACTTTAGCTAAGTGTGCAGTTAAACAAAAGTTCATGCCTGCTTCTTAAATAATTATATTTTATATTATATATTATTTGAATAAATAATGGTTGATCCTGGTTGGCCTAACTCCTAAGATAACTTCAATCATCCCCCAAATTTGGAGGTGAATGGCTGTGGATTGTGTCAAGCCCCTACAGCAGTGGTTCTCAAACCATGGACGTCCACAGGATTTCTTGTGAGAGAGCGGGAGGGTTGCTCGGGGGTGCAAAATATCAAAGCAGGAATGGACTCATGGAATGTGGAAACCAGCAATTTCAGCAATTAATTTTTATTTAGTGCTTGTTGATCGAAGTTGAAATCTGATTGCCATTTGGAGTCAAGAAAAAAAGTTAGTGTGCAGTGAAACAATCCCAGTCTGAACTATAAATTGCATAAAGTTAAGGTAGCAAAATAATTGGGTTAATATTATTGTAGATGCAGTCAACAAAAATTAGTGTTTGTACTGTAGACTTACTGTAACCCCATCCACAGTAAGCAACTACTAATGTTACTGTCACACTCGCTGTCGGGTCCCACAATGTCCCCATCACTCGGCACCATCCTGCTGCCCTTCCACGATATTTCTGTCACGTGTGAGATCCAAGATGGCGGGTGCAACTACAAAACATTGTAGTAACGAATCCAAGATGGCGGACACGATCTCTTATGTAGGCAATGACAGATCCAATATGGTGGGCGCAAGTCCTCACCTCCTAGAAGCACCTCCTAATTATCAGCCAATGATTCCATATGAAGGGGCATGGCCATAGCAATATCCCAAGTTCCCCTTCTGACACCTCCCTTGTAATTACAGGCTCATCACCTACAGCCTATTTAAACAACGCCTTACCTAAGTATCATTGCTTCTGGTATTTGGAGTGGTCAGTTAAGTTTACTTGCTACTGTTTGTGCCGTGCTTATTTACTTGATTCCTGTTGCCGACCTTTGACTACAATGCTGTGCCACCTGTCCTGATCATTGCCTGTTCCCAACTTTGATCCTAGGCTGCTAGCCCACAACCCCGGATTGCTTGACCTTGATTTCTGCTTTCCCCTACTGTTCCTCGTCCTTGGATTTTTACCACCTTTGTGCACCAACTCACCAACCAAGTTGATGTTTCCATCTTCAATAACTCTGGTTGCTCTCTTTATTTGTACATACGTTCCCATTGTGTTCTGCATCTGGACTCCACTTCAGACTGGTAAGAGAACCCAACGTTACATATACCAGAAGCCATTACTATGGAGTTTGCAGGATTGACAGAGGCTATTTCATCATCTCAAACATCATCTCAAACAGGGTAAACGTCCAGTTGAAGAGTGTGTGTATCAGGTTGTCAACAGTGAAGAACCTATGCAGATTGGGATAGCCAGAGGGCCATTGACTTCAAATGAACAACTTCCCAATCTGTGTTTATACTGTGAAAAGCCCGGCTATGTGCTAAAGGATTGCAAGGCCATCCTCGAAATCTGTGGGTAAGCACGCCTTCCCCTTATCTTCCATACTTGCATCCACATATCATAAACAATCCAATATTACAGTGTCTCTTTTTTTTTACACCACCATTCCCGCCATGTTAGAATCAGGAGACAAATCCATTGTACATTTCTACAAGATATCCACAGTCAAGAAGACTCACCCCCTTCATATCCAACTGATTGATGGAAGCCCACTAAAAATGGGTCCAATTACATATGAAACGATACAACTGTCTGTCTCTTAAAATGGAAATCAAAAAATTTCTGCTTATTTTGGGATTACCCTGGCTCAGGACCCATAATCCACATATTAATTGGGAAACTGGAACCCTTACCTCACCCTACTGCACGGAATCAGTAGGTATTTTTTCTACTTCAGCACCCTGTCCTTCTGTCCTTCTGTTCCTGCCTACAAATATACCAATCTCCAAAAACCCATGTTACCTCGAGAGTATATTTGTCATATGGACGTTTGAGAAAAAAGGAGCGGACTCCGTACCTCTGCATCATTCGTATGATTGCCTCATTGACTTACTACCAGGAGCTCCGATGCCTTTTGGGCGCATATACCCTCTCCTACAGGTGCCGGAATATTTTTTGTTGAAAAGCCCCTGTGTAGACTATCAAAAACTCAACCTGATTACTGTAAAAAAACATTATCCCTTGTACCTCATACCGGTACTCCTGAAAGAATGAGTACAGCCAATCTCTATACCAAAAGAGACCTAAGGGGGGCTTAAAATCTTGTGAAGATCAGAAAAGGGGACGAGTGGATGACGGTGTTCAGGTTACATTATGGACATTATGAATATACCGTAACGCCTTTCGACTTATGTAATGCACCTGCAACTTTTCAAGGCTTTTTAAATGTTGTATTTCGTGACTACTTGGATCTGTACATGGTTGTCTATCTGGATGACATCCTCATTTTTTCTACCACCCTCGAGGAACATATCCAACACGTCTCTTCTGTCCTGTTACATTTAAAACAACATTGTCTCTACGCCAAATTAGAAAAATGTGTGTTTCATGTCCAATCGATTGAATTTTTAGGCTACATCCTGTCTCCTCATAATCTACAGATGGACCCTTGTAAAGTGTCAGCAATCCTCAACTGGCCAACCCCATGAATAAAAAAAGATATCCAGAGATATATTGGATTTGCTAACTGTTATAGAAAGTTCATACAAATTTTTTCTTCGATAACCCTGCCTCTGACTACCCTGACCAAACCTTTCCGATGGACCCCTCAAGCACAACAGGCATTCGAAAATTGAAAGATCTGTTCACCTCTGCTCCTGTTCTTGCTCTACCCAACTTCTAACTACCCTATGTGGTTGAGGTTGATGCTTCAGATACTGCTAGCGGCGCTGTCATTTCACAGAGGACAGAGGATAAACAACAACTACACCCCATCGCCTTCTACTCCAAGAGACTATCCCCACCAGAAAAGAATTACAGCATAGGCGAAAATGAATTGTTGGCTTTAACCCCTTAAGGACAGAGCCTTTGAAACATTTTTGGCCTTTCTGGACAATGGCTATTTTAACATTTCTGTGCTGTTTGTGTTTAGCAGTAATTTTCTTCTTCGTCATTTGCTGTACCCACACATATTATATATTGTTTTTATCGGGACAAAAAGGGCTTTCTATGGATGCCATATTTTTGATCATATCTTATCATATTATTAAAAAAAAATAATAAAATATGGTAAAAAAAAAAAAAACACACAAATTTCTTTGTTTTTATTTGAAACAACTTCTCCTCATCGACAAGAGCGAACGAAAAAACATGCTAAATAGATTCTACTATTTCTCCTGAGTACAGGGATACCACCCATGCATAGGTTTGTTGGGTTGTTTGGGGGCTAAAATGCCAAATTTGTGAGGTGCAGTTTTTTGTTTTCCAACTTGAAATTTTTACATGCAGACAGCCTGCACCCATGTCCCATTTGGGACATATTTGAAACCAGACAGTGTATTTTACCCCATCAACCCATATATTTTTTAAAAGTAGACACCCTAGGCTATCTCAAATGGTGGTATTTTTACACTTTCCATGCACTAATTCTACCACCAGCCTTTGTCAAAGTTTGTGGTAGTAATTTTTTTGTGTTTTTTTTTCACAAACCTTGTACTTCAGACATGAATTTACAGATTTTGGTATGTGTCACTGCCAAATAACACCCCAATAAGTGTTCAGCAACATCTCTTGAGTACAGGGATACCACCCATGCATAGGTTTGTTGGGTTGTTTGGGGGGTAAAAGGCCAAATTTGGTAGGTGCAGTTTTTGGTTTTCCAAATTGAAATTTTGACATGCAGACCGCCTGCACCCATGTCCCATTTGGGACATATTTGAAACCAGCCAGTGTATTTTACCCCATCAACCCATATATTTTTTAAAAGTAGACACCCTACGCTATTTCAAATGGTGGTATTTTAACACTTTCCATGCACTAATTCTACCACCAGCCTTTGTCAAAGTTTGTGGTAGTAATTTTTGTGTGTTTTTTTTTCACAAATATTGTATTTTAGACATAAATTCACAGATTTTGGTATGTGTCACTGCCAAACAATAACCCAATATGTGTTCAACAACATCTCCTGAGTACAGGGATACCACCCATGCATAGGTTTGTTGGGTTGTTTGGGGGCTAAAAGTGCCACATTGTGAAGGTGCGCATTTTCAACTTGGAATATTGACGTGTAGCCAGCCTGAGCCCATCTTTCATTTGGGACTTTTTTTTAAAGTAGGACAGTGTATTTTACCCCAAAAAGTATATATTTTGTAAAAGTAGACACCCTAGGCTATTTTAAATGGTGTTATTTTAACACTTTCCATGCACCAATTCTACCACCAGCCTTTGTCAAAGTTTGTGGTAGTCATTTTATTGTGTATTTTTTCCCACATACATTGTACTTTAGACACAAATTCACATATTTCGGTATGTGTCACTGACAAACAATACCACAATATATGTTCAGCAACATCTCCCGAGCACAGGGATACCACCCATGCATAGCTTTGTTGGGTGTTGAAAGGCTACATTTGAGAGGTGCGCTTTTTGATTTTCAAACTTGCAATTTGAACATGTAGTGCAAGGAAGGGGTTAATAGCTCTTATAAGAGCCTTTGTAGTACTGTACAAAAAAATTAACCCCTAAAAATGCACAGACAAGAAAAAATGTTCTGCTGTGCAGTGATCAGTGGCAGGGAAGGGGTTAATACACTACACTATACAAAGGGTATGGCTTTTATAAAAGCCCTTGGGACTCACAATTTTTTAACATTTAATTTAATTTATTACAATTAAAAAATTATGTTATACAGATCTGTCTCTTTCCCTCACTAAAACTCAAGTGAGGAGAGGGAGGCAGATCCATATGGGTCAGAACAATATTTACCAATATTGATCGAACCAGACGAATGGTGATGCTCATCTGAGAAATCACCAAACCACCTTTGCCACTGATCGGCTGTTACTGATCGCTATACACGTGTTCAGACAGCTTCAAAAGGAATACACGTAATCCCCTAGTGGGTATAATTAACCCCTAGCGAGTCTGACAAAAAAAATGCTGATAGCAAAAAAAAAAATCCTTCTGCGACTAGATTGCTCCATATGCGCTGCTTAGGCAGTGACCATATGCACTGCTTAGGCAGTGACCATATGTGCTGCTTAGGAAGTGATATATGGCAAGGAAGAGGTTAATAGCTCTTATTTTAAAAAATTTTACGTTAAACGTAGTCCCCTAGCGGGTATAATTAACACGTGACGGGTGTAATAAAAAAGTTTTTAAAAAATTAAAAATGCTTCTGCAGCAAGATTGCTGCATTTGCGTCAGATCTCTGCTTAGGCAGTGATCTACAGCAAGAAAGGGGTTAATCTCTCTTAAAAGAGCTTTTTTTTATACTGTAATGAATTACAGTAAAAAAAAATTAACCCCTAAAAAATGCACAGACAGCAAAAAATGTGCTGCTGTGTATGATCACTGCGTACACAGCGATCAATGGCAGGGAAGGGGTTAAATGGCTTTTATAAAAGCCCTTGGTGTTTAAAATTTTATTAAATATTTGTTTTATTATTTTATTTTTATTTTTTACTTTATCTGATCTGTCTCTCTCCCTTACTAAAACTAGTAAGGTGAGGGAGGCAGATCAATACTTGTCAAAGGCAATATTTGCTAATATTGCCTTTGACAGTATGATAAGTGCTCATCAGAGCACTTACCATACATGCCTGCACACAGATCACATAGATCTGTTGTGCCGGCATCGATTGGCTCCCCCTAGAGCATCGGAAGTGAAATACTTTCACTTCCGATGCTCTTGCCATTAGAAGGGAAGCGCTGCCTGTATAGGCAGCGTTCCCTTCTACTGAACCGATGGGGTCGCTCAGGAGAGCGACCACCATCGGTTCTGGGGAGCATCAAGGTGTTGTTAAGTGCCTCGCTGGCGAGGCA
This sequence comes from Pelodytes ibericus, assembly GCA_036172795.1. Classification (NCBI taxonomy): domain Eukaryota; kingdom Metazoa; phylum Chordata; class Amphibia; order Anura; family Pelodytidae; genus Pelodytes; species Pelodytes ibericus. The sequence goes on along the minus strand of CM069867.1, from coordinate 24,848,434 downwards.
ATTTAACAACACCGGAGATGCTTAGAAAGCGAACAATCGTTCGCTTTCTAAGCACATGTGTGCAGCGGGCGCAGCCATTTTTAAATGGCTGCTACGATCACTCCGTGGAGTGATCGTAGCACGCCCCTGCACATTTGGGGGGTGTTGCACAATGCCTCTACCTAGAGGTATTGTAGCAACACCGTTAGAGTAAAGAAAGCGACCGCTGGTCGCTTTCTTTACTCAGTTTAGTGCATGACGTGCCAGGCACGTCACCTGTCGGCAAGTCCTCGATTTGCCGTGACGTGCCTGGCACGTCATCTGTCGTTAAGGGGTTAAAAAGAGCCCTCGAAGAATGGAAACATCACCTAGAGGGAGCAAGACACGCCGTACTGATATACACAGACTACAGAAACCTTGAATATCTTCGTTCTGCGAAACATTTATGTACCCGTCTCGCAAGGTGGTCCCTTTTCTTTTTCTCGGTTTTAACTTCTAATTACCTATTGTCTGGGATCAAAGAATGGTACGGCTGATGCACTCTCCAGAAAATATTCAGATGCTTCACAAGAACCCTTTTCTCCGACTCCTGTTCTGCCTCCAGGATCTTTTGTTGCCATCACGTTTTCTCTCTGGGACAAAATCAAACTAGAAAGGAACCTCTCTCAAACATTTCTGGTGCCTAAATCTAAGCTCAAGGGATATGGGTTTGTTTATGATATGTGGATGCAATGGATTCTTGTTGTATCATGACAAAATACATTTACCCCCATTTCTTCGTCAAAGGATCCTGCAACTCTGTCACGACTCTCCCTTATCAGGACATGGTGGAAATTAAAACACCTTAGACCTCGTCAAGAGGTTGGTGGCCTTCTTTACACACCGATGTCAAGCAATACATCATGTCCTGTGCCACTTGTGCACAATATAGAACTCCTCGAACAAAACCCCCTGCTCTACTCTATCCACCCAACATACCCACGCGTCCATGGTCAGATATAGCGATGGACTTTATAGCAGAACTTCCTCCTTACAAATCTCACACAACCATAATGGTTGTTGTTGACCGTTTTTCCAAAATGGTTCACTTTATACCAACGACCAGGCTTCCTACAGCTGCTATCACTACTCTATTCATCCAAAACATATCTCAGCTCCATGGATTACCAGAAACTATAGTATCCGATAGGGGAACTCAATTCACCTCCAAGTTCTGGTCCGGATTCTTCACATCAAAAGAAACTTTTCATCCCCAGTCCAATGGGTAAACTGAAAGAACAAATCAAACATTGGAAGACCTCCTACACTCAAGACAACTGGAGTTCTTTACTTCCAATTGCTGAATTTGTCTACAATAACCAAACACCAGTACATCAATTGGAGCCCTTTTTATGCCAACTACGGTATGCATCCCACGATGTTCTTTTGTGCGAGAAGACAGCTTCCATGTGCTTCTCTCTTGTTCCCTCCATGAATAAATAGTTTTGGAAGAAATGCTTAATTCTTAAATACGTACATTTATCTTGGTCACCCAGACCTAAACTTATGGCAAGCTGTTGGAAAGGAAGTATCTTATCATTTACTTATCAGCAATAGTAATCCTATCACTTCCCTGCCAATTTTTTAGAGAGAGGTTCTCCACATGACCTTCTATTGTTCTTATGTAGTTAAATTGTGTGTTTTTAACCACTTTACTCATCTGGACAAATATATATATATATATATATATATATACAAAATCCAAAGATCAGCGCACTCACCTCAAAGCAGGTAGGAGAAAAACACTTAAAGCTATAGGTTTCATTAAAGCTACTTAAAAACACCTGTCTTACTAAGATAACAAAATTGGAGATTTAGTCACATATATGGCCATATTATGCTAAGCCCACCACTACGTCAAAGTACTCCAATATTGGTGGGTCCTAACACTAAATAATGTTGCTTATGGGGCTTAATCTCTTTATATGTATTACTTACCAGGGACCAAAAGGCCTTCCTATTGTATAATACAGAGACACTCCTGAAAGTACACATTCTATGTTTCTATATTGATGAGTACTTTATATGATATAGATTTTTAATAATGCAGTCGCTCTCTGTAATATTTATGATGTTAGTGGTAACAACGCTGGTATGTATGTATGTAGTCGGTGTATTTTATATGGTAAGTCATTGTATGTATTGTCTTTTTTATACTTGAAAACTAATAAAGAGGATTTATATAAAAAAAAACACACAATTGAAAATCCCTAAATCCTGGACTGTTAGGGGATGGATTGGTCATGACTGGTTCAGTAACCACTGCCCTAGAGGATTGTCAAATCCACCCTGCTACTGATAAAAACGCTCGTCTCAGCAGTTACAGCCTCAGGTGATGTCATACCCAGGAGGTGCCACAGACACATTTAAAACTAAATTTTCTCCTAATTTAGGCATTTGCTTGCAATTTTGCTAACATAAGGTATAGATAATTTTCAATTTTTTTTATTCTCTAATTGCACAGTAAACACAATGTTTAGGTGACACAGTCCCTTTAAAGAAATTGTTTTAAAAATTAAAATAAACCCATGCTTTACTATAAAAACATTTGTGGTGCCATTGGAAGGGATTGGAAAGTACTTGGACATGCAGCAGTGAATGCACACAACCTTGCTTTTCTGCTCAGTCACATTCACTGTACTTGTGACGTAGAGTAAATTAGTATGAAAGTGATTTTGATACATAACTCACCCAGAATATGATGTTGTAGCTAAACAGCAGGTATTTGTAACAGCAGCTCACCTCGGCCGTGCTGTACCGATAGTAGTGCATCTTATCTGCAGATGGCGTGACTAGGGAAAAAGAAACAAATTTAAGCTACAAAGTCTCACAAAATGCATGTGGGATTACATAGAGTATAGTCAATACAACAAAATTAGAAGATGCACCAACCTTTTTATAGCGAAAATAATAGTTTGGACAATAAGAAGCATTTCTTTCCTGCTGTACAAAAAGAGGGAATTTTATATTCCAGAGACACAGTTTACAAATATATTAGAGGGTTTTGTTTCACATCTTGGAGATCTAAATAAAATATCTAGCATTTGCTGTTCTATTTCTAGGAGACATCTATTTTCCCTGTTTCAATACTTCAAATGGTTGTAAATCTCCTTTTCTCTGCGGTAATTTGAGTCATTTAAAATACATTATAATAGTAATAATGAAAAATAGACAATTTAAAGTGGAATATAATTCTTTATTGTGTACTTACAGTACAGGAAAAATATAATCTTTTGAAAAAGTATCTATTTTGATATTAAAAGAAATCTCTTCCATGCCATCCTACTTTTTAGTGCCTAGAGGCTAGTAAGACAGCATGGAACGTCCTATATTAAACAGCTCATCGCGGACCCCTGTGTGCGGACCCTGTGTGCTGTACTTGCAGCAGGGAAACCACTGTCAGGTGAGGCCACTTTAAGTGGCCTCAGTGTGACACAGAAAATAGAGCTGACGCTCAAAGTGAGTGTCGGCTTCATTTTACTGTAAAAACCTTGAGGACGGCATAGACCGTCCTGCAGGTAACAGCTCATCGCGGCTCCCTGCAATGAGCTGTACTGAGTACCCTGTTGCAGGGACTTGCAATTTGAGTGGCCTCAGTCTGACTTAGGAAATGCTTGACCGTTCGCTACATCTCCGGCATCCCTGACGTCACAAAGTATCGCGAGATGCCGGCAGGGACCGACAGGGTCTGTAGAGACCCTGATAGGTTCCCTGCTTTCGTGTTCCTGGCTCTGATCACTTCATGATCGGCAGCCAGGAACACACAGACGTCGGATGGTGCTTTGGTCGTTAAGGACCAAAGCACCATCCGACATGAAGGGGTTAAACACCTGGTGGCAAGAACTTTTTTCTTCTCTTTCTACGTTCTACACTTCTCCTATATCACGATAACCTTCCAGTTTGGAAAACCGCCTAGGTCTCAACACATTGAATCAAGTCCTCAATTTCCAAAATAATCAATGCGCTTTCCTTACAGTACTTCTCATAGAGCAAGCAACAGCACATTTTTGTGGAGGGGGGGGGGTCATAAATTGGGACTAAGTAAAATATATATTTGTACTGATCCATTTTATAAGCCACATTATTTTCCCCAAATGTCATATCCAACATCAGGACTATTTTGTTTTGGGTTTTTTTTATATTCATGAAGGCCTGAGCAAACTCTGTACTTTGATACACACTCCCTTTATTCCTAACTTTCCCCTAAACAATTAGAGCACAAAACCAGACCTATGTTCTAACAGAGAAGTGAGGAGAGAGAACAGAGATTCTATGGCGCCAGAGGAATCCTTATATCTCCTCCTCTTTAATAATGACTTACCACTCACAGCCCAGCTGTGGTAGATTATGCCAAGAGTTAGGCACCAACATTGTATGTGGTACATATTTACTGGGGTCTGTAGCGAACAGTTTAATGATGTTCTATGGACCTTCATGAACCTTACTACAAAATGTAATTTGTCAAGCCCTGTCTTAATAAAAAGTTTGCCATGTATGTGCATGGCAAGCTCTATATGACACTAATTACCAAGCTGACATTTACTGCAAACATTTATGTGCTGTGGGAGAAAAGTAAATGTGCATTATACAGTAGTTTAAGAAAACTACTGTATAATGCACATTTACTTTTCTCCCACCCACAGCACATAAAATGTTTGCAGTAAATCTTAGCTTGGTAATTAGGGTCATATAGAAGGTACTTGGCCGGTCATACTAAACTGCATTGGACTAGGTGTCAGCACTTACCAGTCTCCTGATGTCTCTGCATCACCTCTGAGACAGAGCAGAGAGTAAACCTGTGTGCATCTACAAAAATACACATCAGATTTACTTCAGAATAAGGGAAATTTTATTTTAAGCCTTGCTTCCTCTAAGGAAAGACAACACTTATTACAATTTATGAATTGTGACAGTTTGTAACGTTCTTGCGTTACAGGTTTGATGAACATAACTGCATGACAAACATCCACCGCCACATTTGTAGATTCCTAAACACCTCAAACAGTTCCCTGCATGTTTGTTGAGGTTTCTATTTTTATTAGTGTTGAGGGAACCCGAACCGCACTGTTTGGGTTCGTACCGAACTTTACGGTTTTGGAACCCCGGACATTTCACTGTATGTCCGTGTTGGAGTTCGGGGTTCTGCGATTTAATGGCGCATTTTGAAAGTCTGCAGGGCAGCCAATCAGCAAGCATTTGACTCGTTTGCCCTTAGAAGCAATCACAGCCATGCCTACTAATGGCATGGCTCTGATTGGCCAGTGCAGCGTGTGACCCAGCCTCTATATATAAGCTGGAGTCACCGCACATCACATGAGCTATTCTTAGTGTAGGGAGAGGATGCTGCAGCTGTGAGGGACAGATTAGTAAAGAATTCTGGTGTTGAATCTGCAAACTACAGCGATTATTTTAGTGGGTGCTATACTACATTGTTGTACTCTGCCCTGAGCCCAGTGCCACAGAGAGTGCAGTGCACTTGCAACTGCATGTGTGCCAGGCACATGACTTTAATCCTGTTCTGTTAGCTCAGTGGGCAACATCTAGGCATTTTTAAATACTGCAATTTGTTGGTGTTAAATATTACATTTGCGTCCTGCACTTCATATCTGAGAGTCAAATAGAACCGTCAAATACTGTGCTTACAGCGCACTTTGAAAAATTCTAAAAGTTTTGGGTGGTAAATAGTACATTTGCATCTTGCGGTGCATTTCTTGCAGTCCAATAAACAAAAAAACAAATAAATACAAATAAAAATTGTTGACTATTGGCGGCTACATTGTCGCCTGACATAAACCATCTGTTACTTTGGTGGGTGACCTCAAAGAATGAGGAGAGCGTCAAATAAGGGACGTGGCCCTGGTCGTGGTGCTGATGGTGTTGGTGGAGCCCCTGTTGCAAGTAGGGGATGTGGTCGATCTGTGCCAGCTACACGCACAAGTGAAACACCTTCCTCAGGTGCTAGTACGCGACAGAACCTTTAGCGTTATTTGGTAGGCCCGAATGCCGCTCTTAGAATGGTGAGGCCAAAATAAGTACAGGTGATAGTAGATTGGGTGGCTGACAGTGCCTCCAGTTCCTTCACATTGTCTCCCACCAGGTCCCCTGCTGAAAGCTCAGAGTTGACACCTGCAGCCCATGGCCATCTGTCTTTCACCTCACCCCCTTGCAAATCAGCCAAGCAGTCTGAGCCACAAGTCATGCAGCAGTCTCTTTTGCTTTTTGATGACTCTGCTGGCGGGGTCATCTAACCTAACCTTGCCCCAGAAGTGGAAGAGATTGAATGCACTGATGCACAACCCCCTATGTGTCAGGATGTGGACATGCGAGGACCACCGCAGCACGTCTCTGATGATGACGAAACACAGGTGCCAACTGCTGTGGCTTTCGGCAATGTGCAGACAGGCAAGGAGGGCAGGGTTGAGGAGTGGGTGGAAGATGATGTGGAGGATGATGTGGAGGATGATGAGGTCCTAGACCCCACATGAAATCAAGGTCATGCAAGTGACGTGTCCAGTTTGGAGGAAGAGGCGGTGGTCGCAAAGAGGCACCAGCGCAGCATAAGAGGGAGCATGGTGCAAAACCGTAGCAGCCGTCCCCTAGACAGTAGGCCTGCTACTGCCCACCGCACCCAGGGGCCGAGCACACCAAAGCCAGCTACAAGAAGTTCCCTGGTGTGGCAGTTCTTTAGACAATGTGCTGACGACAAGGCACGAGTGGTTTGCAAGCTGTGCAATCAGAACCTGAAGCGAGGCATAAACTTGCTAAACCAGAGCACAACCTGCATGACCAGGCATCTACATGCTAAGCACGACCTGCAGTGGAGTAAGCATCTCAAAACCCAAGAAAGGTCTCAGGCTCCTCCGGCTTCCTCTTCTGCTGCTGTCTTGTCCTCTTCCTCCAGCTCTGGAGTCACAGTGGCACCTGCCACCTAGCAAATAGAGGAAGTGGAAGCAATGCCACAACGTCCGCCACCGTCCCCAAGCATCTCCAGACTGTCCCATGGAAGCGTTCAGCTGTCCATCTCCCAAACACTGGAGAGAAAGAGGAAGTATGGCCCTACCCACCCGTGAACACTGGCCCTGAATGCCAGCATTTCCAAATTCCTGGCCTTTGAAATGCTGTCATTCCGTCTGTTGGAGACGGACAGTTTTAAAAACCTGATGGCGGTGGCTGTCCCACGGTACGTGGTTCCCAGCCGCCACTACATTTCCCGGCGAGCCATCCCTTCCCTGCACAAGCAATTGGAGGACAAAATCAGGTGTGCACTGGGCAACGCCATCTGTGGCAAGGTCCACATAACCACAGATACGTGGACCATTAAGCACAGGCAGGGACTGCACACTGGGCAAATGTAGTGTCGGCTGGGCCTGAGGCAGATAGCAGTTTGGCGCATGTCCTTCCACCACAGAGGATTGCAGGGCATTTCTCTTTGCCTCCTGTTGCTTCCTCCTCCTACTCCATGCGAGACCTGTGTGCCATTTTGCACTGGATCGAGTACTCCACCAACATGGCCAGTGCCAATGACGCCGTTCTCAGCCTTACTATCCCGCTTGTATGTCTCCTTCAAAAAACACTTAGGGCGATGATGGAAGAGGATGTGGCACAGGAGGAAGAATGAGGAGGAAGAACAGGGGTCATTTCCACGGTTATCAGGCAAGTCATTCACAAGTGGCTTGGAGGGTGGGTTCCTGCACCAGCATAGGCCAGGTACACAACTGTCAAGGCAGGGCACAGTTTTGAAGGAGGATGAGGATGATGATGATGAGGAGGAACCGTGTTCACAGCAGGGTGGCACCCAACGAAGCTCATGGGCATCACTGGAGCGTGGCTGGGGGGATACGGAGGACACAGATGATACACCTCCCACAGAGAACAGCTTGTCCTTGCCTCTGGGCAGCTTGGCACACATGAGCGACTACATGCTGCAGTGCCTGCGCAACGACTGCCGAGTTGCCCACATTCTAACTTGTGCTGATTTCTGGAAGGCCACCCTGCAGGATCCCTGTTACAAGGACAACGTGCCGTCCTTAATTCCATCACTGGAGCGTGATCGTAAGATGCGCGACTACTAGCGAACGCTGGTAGACGCGATGCTGAGGGCATTCCAAAATGACACCGGGGGCTCAATGGAAGCACAAGGCGAAGGCAGAGGTCGCCAACACAGCTGGGGCACCGCCAGCACCTCAGAAGGCAGGGTTAGCATGGCCGAAATGTGGAAAAGCTTTGTCAGCACGCCACAACAAGCAGCACCAACATCTGATATGCAACGTCTTAGCAGGAGGCAGCATTTCAGCAACATGGTGGAACAGTACGTATGCACAGGCCTACACGTACTGACTGATGGGTCTGCCCCATTCAACTTTTCTCCAAATTGGGCACATGGGCTCAGGGCCGTCTTTAATAGTGATTGGACCCTGGGCAAGCATTTGCTTGGGCCCCCTGGACCCTGCCCCCTCCCCTGCATGCAATCCCGCCATCCATCGCAATGTTACCCCCCCCCCCCACACCCCCCCACACACACACACACACATATGCCATAATTGTTGTGCCATTCAGATGCCAGTAATATTGTAACTTTCGGATGCCAGTAATATTGTGCCAGTCAGATGCCTGCAATATTGTGCCAGTCAGATGCCTGCAATATTGTGCCAGTCAGATACCAGTAATATTGTGCCAGTCAGATACCAATAATATTGTGCCAGTCAGATACCAATAATATTGTGCCAGTCAGATACCAATAATATTGTGCCAGTCAGATACCAGGAATATTGTGCCTGTCAGAGCCCAGGAATATGGTGCCTGTCAGAGCCCAGGAATATGGTGCCTGTCAGAGCCCAGGAATATGGTGCCTGTCAGAGCCCAGGAATATGGTGCCTGTCAGAGCCCAGGAATATGGTGCCTGTCAGATGCCTGTAATATTATGCCAGTCAGATGCCTGTAATAGTGTGCAGTCAGAGGCCAGTAATATTGTGCCAGTCAGATACCAGGAATATTGTGCCTGTCAGAGCCCAGGAATATTGTGCCTGTCAGAGCCCAGGAATATGGTGCCTGTCAGAGCCCAGGAATATGGTGCCTGTCAGAGCCCAGGAATATGGTGCCTGTCAGAGCCCAGGAATATGGTGCCTGTCAGATGCCTGTAATATTATGCCAGTCAGATGCCTGTAATAGTGTGCAGTCAGAGGCCAGTAATATTGTGCCAGTCAGATGCCTGCAATATTGTGCCAGTCAGATGCCTGCAATATTGTGCCAGTCAGAGCCCAGTAATAATGTGCCAGTCAGATACCAGTAATATTGTGCCAGTCAGATACCAATAATATTGTGCCAGTCAGATACCAATAATATTATGCCAGTCAGATGCCTGTAATAGTGTGCAGTCAGAGGCCAGTAATATTGTGCCAGCCAGATGCCCAGTAATATTGTACCAGCCAGATGCACAGTAATATTGTACCAGCCAGATGCCCAGTAATATTGTGCCAGCCAGATGCCCAGTAATATAGTGCCAGCCAGATGCCTATAATATAATGCCAGTCAGATGCCTGTAATATTATGCCAGTCAGATGCCTGTAATATTATGCCAGTCAGATGCCTGTAATATTATGCCAGTCAGATGCCTGTAATATTATGCCAGTCAGATGCCTGTAATAGTGTGCAGTCAGAGGCCAGTAATATTGTGCCAGCCAGATGCCCAGTAATATTGTACCAGCCAGATGCACAGTAATATTGTACCAGCCAGATGCCCAGTAATATTGTGCCAGCCAGATGCCCAGTAATATAGTGCCAGCCAGATGCCTGTAATATAATGCCAGTCAGATGCCTGTAATATTATGCCAGTCAGATGCCTGTAATAGTGTGCAGTCAGAGGCCAGGAATATTGTGCCAGTCAGATGCCTGTAATATTGTGCCAGTCAGATGCCTGTAATATTATGCCAGTCAGATGCCTGTAATATTGTGCCAGCCAGAGCCCAGTATTATTGTGCCAGTCAGAGCCCAGTAATATTGTGCCAGCCAGAGCCCAGTAATATTGTGCCAGTCAGATGTCCAGTAATATAGTGCCAATCAGATGCCAAGTAATATAGTGCCAATCAGATACCCAGTAATATAGTGCCAATCAGATGCCCAGTAATATAGTGCCAATCAGATGCCAAGTAATATAGTGCCAATCAGATACCCAGTAATATAGTGCCAATCAGATGCCCAGTAATATAGTGCCAATCAGATGCCCAGTAATATAGTGCCAGTCAGATGCCAATATAGTGCCAGTCAGATACCCAGTAATATAGTGCCAGATACCCAGTAATATAGTGCCAATCAGATGCCCAGTAATATAGTGCCAATCAGATGCCAAGTAATATAGTGCCAGTCAGATACCCAGTAATATAGTGCCAATCAGATGCCCAGTAATATTGTGCCAATCAGATGCCAAGTAATATAGTGCCAGTCAGATACCCAGTAATATAGTGCCAATCAGATACCCAGTAATATAGTGCCAATCAGATGCCAAGTAATATAGTGCCAATCAGATACCCAGTAATATAGTGCCAGTCAGATACCCAGTAATATAGTGCCAATCAGATGCCCAGTAATATAGTGCCAGTCAGATGCCCAGTAATATAGTGCCAATCAGATACCCAGTAATATAGTGCCAATCAGATACCCAGTAATATAGTGCCAATCAGATGTCAAGTAATATAGTGCCAATCAGATGCCTAGTAATATAGTGCCAATCAGATGCCAAGTAATATAGTGCCAATCAGATACCCATTAATATAGTGCCAATCAGATGCCCAGTAATATAGTGCCAATCAGATGCCAAGTAATATAGTGCCAGTCAGATACCCAGTAATATAGTGCCAGTCAGATACCCAGTAATATAGTGCCAATCAGATAACCAGTAATATAGTGCCAGATACCCAGTAATATAGTGCCAATCAGATGCCCAGTAATATTGTGCCAGTCAGATACCCAGTAATATAGTGCCAGTCAGATGCCCAGTAATATAGTGCCAATCAGATGCCCAGTAATATTGTGCCAGTCAGATACCCAGTAATATAGTGCCAATCAGATGCCCAGTAATATTGTGCCAATCAGATACCAGGAATATTGTGCCAGCCAGCCCCCCCCGCCCCCCCCCCCCGCCCCCCCCCCCCCGTACTTACATGAAGCTGCTCCGTGTCCCCCGCCGGATGTCTCCTCCGTGCAGTCTTCCCTCTTGCACGGAGGAGGGAAACAGAAACCGGATGTGTCCGGCGTCAGTTTTTTTTTTTTTTTTCGTCTGTCGCATCCATCGGATGCGGCTTGCCGGAAAAAAGCGTTCACAAGCGCAATGCGCTGTGAACGCGGCAGCAGGGGCTGGGGGCCCACGGGACAGCTGCCTTGGGGCCCCCCAGGAGTAAATGGGCCCAGGGCAGCTGCCCCGTTTGCCCCGCGTTAAAGACGGCCCTGCATGGGCTGAGCTTGCCCTTTATGCTTTGGAGGTGCTGGCCTGCCCTGCAGCCAGTGTATTGTCTGAACGTGTGTTTAGCACGGCAGGGGGCGTCATCACAGACAAGCGCAGCCGCCTGTCCACAGCCAACGTGAACAAGCTCACGTTTATTAAGATGAACCAGGCATGGATCCCACCAGACTTGTCCGTACCTTGTGCAGAATAGACATTTATACCGGCCTCACCCAGTCATTGTTATACTCAAGTGCACTTATTCTTTGTTTTCTGTTGTTATATGTCCCAATATTTTGGGGGCTACCCCAATTTAACCCCTTAACGACAGATGACGTGCCAGGCACGTCACGGCAAATCGTGGACTTGCCGACAGGTGACGTGCCTGGCACGTCATGCACTAAATTGAGTAAAGAAAGCGACCAGCTTTCTTTACTCTATCGGTGTTGCTACAATGCCTCTATGTAGAGGCATTGTGCAACACCCCCCAAATGTGCAGGGGCGCGGTACGATCACTCCACGGAGTGATCGTAGCAGCCATTTAAAAATGGCTGCTCCCCTGCACACATGTGCTTAGAAAGCGAACGATTGTTCGCTTTCTAAGCATCTCCGGTGTTGTTAAATTGCCTCGCCAGCGAGGCACTTAACAACACCTTGATGCTCCCCAGAACCGATGGTGGTCGCTCTCCTGAGCGACCCCATCGGCTCAGTAGAAGGGAACGCTGCCTATACAGGCAGCGCTTCCCTTCTAATGGCAAGAGCATTGGAAGTGAAAGTATTTCACTTCCGATGCTCTAGGGGGAGCCAATCGATGCCGGCACAACAGATCTATGTGATCTGTGTGCAGGCATGTATGGTAAGTGCTCTGATGAGCACTTACCATACAGTCAAAGGCAATATAAGCAAATATTGCCTTTGACAAGTATTGATCTGCCTCCCTCACCTTACTAGTTTTAGTAAGGGAGAGAGACAGATCAGATAAAGTAAAAAAATAAAATAAAATAATAAAAAAAAATGTAATAAAATTTTAAATACCAAGGGCTTTTATAAAAGCCATTTAACCCCTTCCCTGCCATTGATCGCTGTGTACGCAGTGATCATACACAGCAGCACATTTTTTGCTGTCTGTGCATTTTTTAGGGGTTAATTTTTTTTACTGTAATTCATTACAGTATAAAAAAAGCTCTTTTAAGAGAGATTAACCCCTTTCTTGCTGTAGATCACTGCCTAAGCAGCGATCTGACGCAAATGCAGCAATCTTGCTGCAGAAGCATTTTTAATTTTTTAAAAACTTTTTTATTACACCCGTCACGTGTTAATTATACCCGCCAGGGGACTACGTTTAACGTAAATTTTTTTAAAATAGGAGCTATTAACCCCTTCCTTGCCATATATCACTTCCTAAGCAGCACATATGGTCACTGCCTAAGCAGTGCATATGGTCACTGCCTAAGCAGCGCATATGGAGCAATCTAGTCGCAGAAGGATTTTTTTTTGCTATCAGCATTTTTTTTGTCAGACTCGCTAGGGGTTAATTATACCCACTAGGGGATTACGTGTATTCCTTTTGAAGCTGTCTAAACGCGTGTATAGCGATCAGTAACAGCCGATCAGTGGCAAAGGTGGTTTGGTGATTTCTCAGATGAGCATCACCATTCGTCTGGTTCGATCAATATTGGTAAATATTGTTCTGACCCATATGGATCTGCCTCCCTCTCCTCACTTGGGTTTTAGTGAGGGAAAGAGACAGATCTGTATAACATAATTTTTTAATTGTAATAAATTAAATTAAATGTTAAAAAATTGTGAATCCCAAGGGCTTTTATAAAAGCCATACCCTTTGTATAGTGTAGTGTATTAACCCCTTCCCTGCCACTGATCACTGCACAGCAGAACATTTTTTCTTGTCTGTGCATTTTTAGGGGTTAATTTTTTTGTACAGTACTACAAAGGCTCTTATAAGAGCTATTAACCCCTTCCTTGCTCTACATGTTCAAATTCCAAGTTTGAAAATCAAAAAGCGCACCTCTCAAATGTAGCCTTTCAACACCCAACAAAGCTGACAAAGCTATGCATGGGTGGTATCCCTGTGCTCGGGAGATGTTGCTGAACATATATTGTGGTATTGTTTGTCAGTGACACATACCGAAATATGTGAATTTGTGTCTAAAATACAATATTTGTGAAAAAAAACCACACAAAAATTACTACCACAAACTTTGACAAAGGCTGGTGGTAGAATTAGTGCATAGAAAGTGTTAAAATACCACCATTTGAAATAGCGTAGGGTGTCTACTTTAAAAAAATATATGGGTTGATGGGGTAAAATACACTGGCTGGTTTCAAATATGTCCCAAATGGGACATGGGTGCAGGCGGTCTGCATGTCAAAACTTCAATATGGAAAACCAAAAACTGAATCTACCAAATTTGGCCTTTTACCCACCAAACAACCCAACAAACCTATGCATGGGTGGTATCCCTGTACTCAAGAGATGTTGCTGAACACTTATTGGGGTGTTATTTGGCAGTGACACATACCAAAATCTGTGAATTCATGTCTGAAGTACAAGGTTTGTGAAAAAAAAACACAAAGAAATTACTACCACAAACTTTGACAAAGGCTGGTGGTAGAATTAGTGCATGGAAAGTGTTAAAATACCACCATTTGAGATAGCCTAGGGTGTCTACTTTTAAAAAATATGTGGGTTGATGGGGTAAAATACACTGGCTGGTTTCAAATATGTCCCAAATGGGACATGGGTGCAGGCTATCTTCATGTAAAAATTTCAAGTTGGAAAACAAAAAACTGCACCTCACAAATTTGGCATTTTAGCCCCCAAACAACCCAACAAACCTATGCATGGGTGGTATCCCTGTACTCAGGAGAAATAGTAGAATCCATTTAGCATGTTTTTTCGTTCGCTATTGTCGATGAGGAGAAGTTGTTTCAAATAAAAGTCAGGAAATTTGTGTATTTTTTTTTTTTTTACCATATTTTATTATGTTTTTTAATAATATGATAAGATATGATCAAAAATATGGCATCCATAGAAAGCCCTTCTTGTCCCGATAAAAACAATATATAATATGTGTGGGTACGGCAAATGATGAAGAAGAAAATTACTGCTAAACACAAACAGCACAGAAATGTTAAAATAGCCATTGTCCAGAAAGGACAAAAATGTTTCAAAGGCTCTGTCCTTAAGGGGTTAAAAAACCAAAAACAAATAACAAACAGTGTTGGCTACCTCCTCCTCCTCCAGCGCCGCTTCCACCTACACCGCCACGGTCACCGCCTCCTCATCCTATGGGTCACTTAGTATAAACTGAAAGAGAATACCCTCCACTCCAACCCTCTCTCAAATGGATAATTCTGTTGATCCTCCTGGCAGTCATGCTTTAGATTTAGATTTATGTTCTTCCAAAGCTAAAATCAAAGATTCCATCTAGTGCTATTTTATGGCTCAGCTGTATTTTTAATTTGTATGTATTTTATGTTATTTTAAGTTATTTCCCTATCCACATTTGCTTGCAGGGCACTTGTCCTACTCTTACCCACGTTTTACTTCCCTTTGCAGCCCTCTAGCCCTTTCCATGACTTTTTTAGAGGCATTTTAGTGGCCAAATGTTTGTGTCCCCATTGACTTCAATGGGGTTCGTGTTCGGGGTGAAGTTTGAGCACGGACCTGTACATTTTTTTCGAAGTTCGGCCGAACCCGAACATCCAGGTGTCCGCTCAACTCTAATTTATCACTATAAAGACTTTAGGACAGATGAGTTCTCAGTGTTTTGTTTTTTACGTGATACAAACTGTACCCCTCCTGACAAAATTGACTTGTTGAGGGGATACAGCTTAAAGACAGGACTATGCTTTCTAATGATCTTAGTTATCTGTCTAAACTGTTGGCTGTACTTGGTGCAAAATCTGTGAGTGGCTGACTGTTCTTCTTAGTATATTTAGACTTCTGTAATTTTTTTTATTGCTGTCAGTCAGAAATTCATCCCTTTCTCTGCTCTTTGCTACTGCATTTCCTCTCTCTATATACTGGGATCGGTACTGTCGTGCTTCTAATCTATCCCTAAGGGCCACAGTTTGCTGCTCAAAGTTTTCATTGGTAGAGCAGTTTCTTCTCAAACGGGTGAATTCGCCAGTGGGTACACCATGAAATATATGCTCTGGATGACAACTTTCCCCATAGAGCATATTACCTGCTGTGGGTAAAAATCTGTGATCATACTCCCATTGGCTATATCACCCTTGAGTTTCACATCCAGAAAACAAAATTTCCTCCACCTGATGTTCTGTCGTGAATTTAGATTTAAACCAACCCTATTCACATAGTGCTGTCTATGTACTCTCCGTACCAATAAATGCAACTTCTAAAAGGCTTGCTGTCTCCAAAGTTGTGGCACCACTCCTATTTTGCCATAAACGGGTGCAAAGTTTCCAGTGCCACGCCTATGGAGATAGTATTGCCCATAAAACAAAAAATAATTGTGACACAAAAGGTATTCATTTGCTTCCAACAGAAACTGCTGAAGATCAATAGAAAAATCCGGAAAATTGGATTAAAAAAAACTTGCTGTATCCCTTTAAATTTGTCACTAGCGGTTGAAGGTGTTCATCCGACCCACTGCCCTTCCTGTAGTGGAATCCCTGATATTATGGGGTGGCCAGGTTGTGTACAGATTTATTTACCTTTTGTAACATGGTAGAAAGTGTCAATTACTGGATGTGTATATAAATAATCAAATTCTTGAGTGCTGAGAACACCCACATTTCTACCATGTTCCAAGAATTAGGCAGGCATATATCTTCTCATCTTCTAGCTGTCTAAGAGCTTCTGCTACATAACATTTGGTATCCATCAGTCTCTGCTTCCTAGGGACCCTCAGCCTTCAAAAGTGCCGATAACAGTGATTTTAGCCCCTGGATCTCTGATCTCTCCAGCCATCCAAGTCACTAGCCGAAGCACTTGTGTAGGATGAAGAATAACTAACTATTTGAACAGAAACCAAATCTTATATACAGACATAATCAAGTTAACATAACAACCCACATATTAACATGCAACACAACAAGAACGAAACAGCAATAAATCAGACCTGCTACAAATATACAATAACACATCATAAGTAGGTTAACAGTAAATTAAAACAGAACAATATATGAGGGGGTTAACTATCTCCCCTGACACATTGTAATTAGAGTGCTCTCCTCTTAGAATTATGCTTTGGACATAAACCAATATACAAAACAGAATCTGACAAAATAACCACATTAAACATACAGTTATAGCACATAAGCCAGGATGGGTCAGGATGACAGAGAGCACAATCTGGGGACATGAGAAAAGAGTACAGTGGAAAACCAGGGGTAACAAGAGCATTGTAAAGTTAATGCAAAATGCAAATGGACCCCCTGTACCCACCTCCCCAAAAACAAAACCCCTTTTCAAAGTCAGGGCCCACAATCTATATGGAGGAGGCGGGCCATTAGTCCTCTCCAAGAGACCCAGTGATGGAGGGTTCCATCACAATTACAACTACATTTCCCCCTTATCAGACTGTCTGATGGCGAGACTGGCATCAATAGCCAGGGTTTTAAATGTCTCATTTCTCCCCTATGCTTAGGTTTTTGGTGTAGCTGTATTTGGTTTTCTTGGTTACAATATTCAGATCCCTCTCCACTAAATATTGAAAGGTTTACTCCAACTTTTTTCTTATCATAACCGGATTGAAGTTTAATGGATTTTGGAGTGTAGTGTTCTTATTCCTATTATTCCAATAAGCTAAGGGTCATACATAATACATTTTCCAAATCAGCAGTACTGCACAACTCTGAGAATATTGGAGTACCTATCCTGTCACTAGGAGAACTAAGTGCACTGGTCTGCAACTCCAAAATCCAGGAGGAGCCAAAACGTCGATGTATATGATCAATACCGTATAATATATATGTTTTGCACTTTACTAGTGTGTTTCATCTCTGTTGAAAAGAAAGCACGCACTCATAGGACTATATTTTACTTACTCACAAAAACATGGTATTCACATGAACATATAATCAACGTTTCGGTCCACACCGTGGACCTTTATCAAGACAATGTGACATGGAACACAAACAAACATATATAGGGGAGAGGTTAAATTACTTACCCCACCAGCGTGTTACCCCCCCGTGATGGCGGAAAACCACTGTCCGAAAAGCACTGCACAGACATGTTGGCGTGTGTAGCAGGGCAGTGAGAAGGACGCGTTGTCAAGGCAACGCGTATAGTAAACAAACCTGCTCTCATTCAAGCCTGCTAATCCGACATCTGGTAATGAGGAGGCTGTATAAACCAAAACAAGCTGAAAGCCGAACGTCGTGTAAGCCGACACAAGGACTCAGTTATGAATGGATAAACCGAACAGGCGATTCGGTATATAGAAATACGAATGAGTAAAACGGAATGACGGTCGGATAAGGAGAAGCATACGCATGAATGAGCCAGATGTGAATAAAAGCATATTGAGACACCAAACAAAGATAGATGGAACGACTACAGAGAAATAGAAAGGTACAGTGTCCCACTACATGCTACCCACATGATACACAAAATATAGAACAACACAAAGACATACAGAAAGAAAAAAGTAGATTAAAGAAACCTAAAAAAGGGAGTTATATGTGACAAAGCTGGTAGACACAAAAAGATGGTATGGCAGAGAAGGTAAAAATCAAGCACTACGATGCAATGTTAGCGTCTGGGTAGAAATGGCCAAAGTGCCACCTGTTAATTCAGTCCCCTCGGTGAGATAGTGTCCAAAGTACGAATCCAGTATGCTTCCCTTTTCAACAATATTCTGGCGTGGTCTCCGCCGTGACGAGGTACCGGGATGTGGTCAAATGCAATGAACCTAAGCTGCGATAGTCTATGTCCCAATTGAAGAAAGTGCTTGGCAACTGGTTTATCTGATTTAAGCTCACAATAAGCTACCGTGATTGAGGATCGGTGCCCTCTGATTCTGTCCCGTAGGGTAAGGGTGGTTTTTCCGATGTATGATAAGCCACAAGGGCATGTTATGTATATCACGTGTTCTGTGGTGCACGTAATGCGATGTCTGATGAGGCATCTCTTACCGGTATGGGGGTGTACGAATTGGGTACCTGATGCCATATGCGAGCAGGTAACAAAGTTGAGGCACCTAAAACAGCCTGGTCTCTGGTGGGCTTCAAGACGCTGTTCTGTTTCGTAGCAGTGCAGTGGATCGGATAGTACCAGACGATCTCTCAGGTTCACTCCTCGTTTATAGCAAATAAGGGGCTGTTGTTTAAGTGTGTTAGAGAGAGTGCTGTCACTTTGGAGTATGTGCCAATTTCTTCGAATAATCCGTGCCACTTGTGGGGATGCTGTATGAAACTTGGTAGGGAAAACTACCCTATTTAGATCCGTCTGTAGGGTGGGGATGCTGGTCCCGCTGGTCATCTTGTTGATTGCATTTCACATGTTTTCTTGTCAGAGTAATTCCGTAGCACACGTAGGAATTGAGAGTACGGTAGTGACCTTTTCATGGGTTCTGGGTGAAAACTTGAGGCATGAAGTAGGGTGTTTCTGTCTGTGGGGTTCCTATACAAAGAATACCCCAGAGATGCCCCCTGTACTGATAATTCCACATCCAGGAACTGGAAGCGTTTTGGATCAGCGTGCATAGTGAGTCGAACAGGGGAATCCAGGCTGTTCAGATTGTTGACAAACTGGGTCAGTTTTTCATAGTCTGTGACATAGAATCTGACGTAATATACAATCTGTATCTTGTAGATGGGTAGGATGTTGTGGTTCTCATACATAAACATGTAAATATTGGCGTAGGTGAGTGCCATGGCTACTCCCATGGATGTGTTTCGTGCAGAAATTCGTGCGTGGTCAGATCTATGTGTCCCGCTTGGAGGGCTCGATCTAAGGTTTGTAAGATCTTCCTATCCACTTCATTGGTGGGGTTATGTGTAAGTTCCTGGTACGTGCCCGGTACAGACAATTGTTGTAGAATATCATCCTTATACATGGAGTAATTCATGATGACAACTCCTCCGCCTTTGTCAGCATGTTTAATCACTATCCGTGGGTCCCTGGAGAGTGAGGCGAGTGCTTTTAATTCATCTTGAGATAGGTTTCCCGTGAAGTGTTGTTTCTGCAGGGCCTTTTTGGTTTCTGCACTCACAACTGGCGTGAAGGACTTGAGTGCTATATTTGAAGACTGTGGGTCAAATGTGCTTTTGAGTTTGAAAGGTGTTGAAATTTGATTGGTGTCCGGTTTGAAAAACTCTTTAAGTCGAAGGTTTCTAAAGAAACGATACAAGTCCACCTCTTGCTCGAAATTGGATGGCTTCTTGGTAGGAACAAACGATAACCCCATAGCCAGCAGATGTTTTTCTGGCTTGGTTAGGGTGTGTTCTGAGAGATTGAAGATGGGGATTATGTCTTCCTTGGGGTTCTCCCCCCTGGGGCCAAAAAAACGACCCTTCTGTCCTAATGTGCGACCGCCTTTGCGTTCTACTTGGCCTTTTGTTGTTACCCCTTGAGGAGCTGGGCCTGTCTGCTTGTGGGGAACCTCTAAAAAAGAGGTCTGAAGTTGAGAAGACGTATGGTCTGGGATGCGTTATAAAAAATTATAAAATATAGGTGAAAAATTAAAAAAGGGTTTTCTGACTTATTTGAAAAATCGTACACGCTCCAAAAGCTAATTAAAAAACTGCTAAATAGTATCTAATATTTGTCCCGAGTTTAGAAATAGCTCATGTTTATGTTGGGGTTTTTTTGCTTTTTTGTTCAAGTTACAGGGCAAAAAGTACAAGTAGTGCAATGATATTTAAAAAAAAAAAAAAATCTAAATTAGTGATACTGACATTGTAACACTGATATCTGTCATGAATCCATGAATCACCTCCCACATGTACATATTTTTAAAAACTAAACAATTTAGGGCATTTAACTTGGTGTATTTTGACACTTTTCATGTAGCCATTTTACCACTAAACTGTGCCAACGTTTGCAGAGATAAAAAAAATAAATGTGATGATTTCTTTCACACTGATGGTATAAACGTACTGAAAATATAAAGAGTTACACTGCCAAACAACACCTCAATATGTGTTCAGGAACATCTGAGTACAGGGTTACCAACCATGCATAGGTTTTTTGGATTGTTTGTGGGTTAAAAAGCCATATTTGTGAGGTGCGCTTTTAAGATTTTGTAATTACAAAGAACTTGTAATTTTGACATGCAGTCAGCCTGCTACCATGTTCCATTTGGAATATTTTTGAAGCAGGCCAGTGTATTTTAACCCCATAAAACTATAGATTTCTGAAAACTAGACACCATAGAGTATTTAAAATGGTGGTAATTTAACATTTTCCAAGCAATAATTCTCCCACCAACCTTTGTCAAAATTTGGGTTAGTAGGACTTCCAGGAGAGTGGTCGCATTTTAGCAAGCTCCTTGTTCTCGGATTATATCCAAAATCACCACCAAGTCTGCTGGGGACTCGATGCAGGATGAGCTGGCAGTGCAAGCGACGTCCGCCAACCATTGCAGCTTCACCGCCACTGTGTCCTGGAGTCGCGCTCATTGGAGCGGATTTGAGGCCTAGTCCTCGGGGAGTGGATCGGCCGGCCCCCCTCAACACCTTTTACTCACCTTGTATTTGGATACTTGATTTTGGAGCCTCATGCCCGGAGGTCCCAAGTTGTATGAGCCCTAGGTTGACTGAAGGCGCGTCTCTGACGGGCCGCGAGGCTCGGCGATGTGGGCCTGAAGACGCGCTGCATCAAACTCGAGCCAGGATTCAAACGGGGCTCCATAAAGTTTTAACATCCAACGGAGAGTTTTACACCAGAATGGAGCAGAGTATCTACTACATCTGACCTGCAAGTCTGGTAATTTATCCATGTTGTGCGCTCCCGATTTAAAAGTATTGGAGATGGAAAGGTGGAAAATCACCTAACCCTAAGTGTCCACCATTACACTCCATATTCTCTAATTCTATCACGTGAGGATTTCATTTGTGTGCTCCTATTCCTGAGTGGGATATAAACCAAAACCCCTCTTTATCAACTGTACATTATTGATTTTAACTGTCCATTTTTATCCTATATTTTCATTTTATACCTGAAAACGTTCATGTTATAAGGAATTGTGTTCCTTCAGAGTGCATCTAACAAGAATGCTGCAATACTTTTTTTGTCCACGAGGTGGCAGTGGAGCACTGCTCATTTAATTTTAAGGCTGTCTTCAAGACTTAGAATCCTCCTGCTACATGAAGATTTGTACATATTTGTGCTGGGATTATACGTTTCTGAACATTTATTTTTGTGATTTTTTTTCCCCCTTTGACTTGAGACAAATTACATCTATTTTCCTGAAACCTGGTTGTACGTATCTACTCTCCTGAATGGGTGTATAAGTTTATTTCACTGTTCTCTCCAGGGACAATTGGATTTTACTGTGTCTTTCACTTAACGCTTTTGTTTATTATGGATACATTTTTTGATGTGTCGCAGCCACCGAGAAAAAAAGACCTTAAAGGCAAGGACAAGGATAAAGACAATATTAAAGAGAAAGATAGGGATAGACCCCTTCAACGTTCCTCAGTATGTCAAGCCAAACCGAAATTGTCACCGGACGAGTCAGAGTCTGGACAGGCATTGTCCCCACCTGTTTCTCCATCCACATCGTTGGGCTTAGAAGACAGTCCGGTTTTACCATCTACATCTCCTTCACAGGCTATGGAAGTGGCGCAAGAAGTAACAAAGGCCACGTGGCCACTTTTTGAAGCCAAATTAACAGAGCTCAAATCCTTTGTAGTTATGGCTATGGAACGTATTGCCACTAACGCCACTGACATCACAGACCTGGAAAACAGACAAAGTGACCTGGAAGACGAATTGGTAATAGTTAAGGAGACAACTTCATCCCATGATACTGTTATTCAAGGCTTATTGGAGAAAATTTGCGCCTGATTAACATGATTAACATGCCAGAATAAGTCAAGCCATATCAGCTACTGGCTACTCTTCAACGCTGTCTCTACCCTTTTCTGACACCTCACCTTTATTGATTGAAAGGGCCCATTGAATAGGTCCGGAACGAAACGACCCAAACTCAAGACCCCGCCCAGTCATTTTTTGACTCCTGAACTTTGCTGATAAAACAGCTATCTTGGCAGCTTACAGGAAGAAGAGTGAGATGTTTTATGACCAAAGTCAAATCCTCATGTTCCAGGACTATTCTGCAATTGTGACAGCTAAACGGAAGGAATTTAGTCCAGTCTGTAAATTTTTGTTCGGAAAAGGCATCAGATTCTTGTTTTTGTACCCAGCTAAGCTAAAAGTGATACATGAAGGTCAGACTTTCCTTTTTAAATCAGTTCAGGACGCTGGAAGCAAACTACAACAGGTCCAATCTTTATCCATACAAGCTGATGATGCGGATGTGTAACAGTTTTGTTTTTTCTGATTGGAATACACGAACACTTTTCTTTCATTTTTTTTGTTTTACAGACCACAGCGCTGCCGAGGTCAACGGTTTATGTTTTTAGTTATTCTCTTTTTTTGGCTGGGGTTTTTTTTTTTCTTTAACAAAATGTGTGTTTTCCTCAAGTTATGCTTTAACATTGAAATTTTTGACTATGTTGGTCACAGGTTTGCAGGATTCCCCTGGGCACTGGGACTGGGCGGACCCTTTTCTTACTTTTATTGTGCCTAATTTGTTTTGCTCCTTAACAGGGAATTGGTTATTGTCTCAGCCTAATGCTACTGGTGTTGATTTGGTCCGGAGCCCTAATATGAAAATCGTGTCTTGGAATGTCAATGGCCTCAATACTACTTTGAAACGTAAACTGATATAAAATAAATTAAAATCATTCTGCCCCATATATTGTTTATACAAGAAACCCATTGGAAAACTGGAAATGATAATACTCTTAAAGGGACCTGGATAAAGGAGTGTATATCTGCTCCTTCCAAATCTAAGGCTAAAAGGGGAGGAATTATTTTCAGTATGGCGATTGACTATTCTATTCACTTTAAAATCGATTGATCTGGAGGGAAGATATATTATCTTGGATGTAACAGTGGGGTCTGAACGTATATGGCTTATTAATGTTATGCGCCTAACGTCCCAAACAACCCCTTTTTTAGTTCCTTATTGGAATTAATTGCATCATATAATTTGCCTAAATTTGAGCTTGGCGGTGATTTTAACGCTATTCAAGATGTCTGCTGGGACAGACAGGGTGGAACAGTGCTATCCCCTTTAAGGAAACATGAGGGTATTGCACTGTTGAAAGACGGCCTATATTTGGTGGATCCCTGGAGGGCTTTACATCCTACTGATCGAGCTTTTACCTTTTTGCCAGGGGTTCATAAAACCTTGTCCCGTATTGATTATTTTTTGATGTCCCCTCAATTATTATATAAAGTCGCTGATGTATCGATTTATACAATCCAGATAACTGATCATGCACCTATATCGTTGACCCTTTCCCTCCTACTGGAGGTGCCCATCTCTAAATATTGGTATTTTCCTTCCTACTTATCCCAAAATTGTTTTAAACAATTTTTGGAAAATACAATTTTGTTGATGATAATTTAGCTCATACTGATACTCCTGTTCTATTTTCTGAAACAGCTAAGGTGGTGTTAAGAGGTCACTAGATTTCTTATGTAGCCAAATCTTGTAAGGAAGGGCAGGCTAAATATAATGCACTGTATACTGATATGACTACAGCACTCGTCGCAAATCAGACTGATCTTTTGGAAACTAGTAGGGCCACATATGTTCATTTAAAATAAATCCATGATACATTTCAACAAGACAAAGCAAATAAACAGCTTAAATTTACTAAAAATAAATTTTATAGTTCAGGCAACAGATCAGGGAAATTGCTTGCTACTTCCAAGTGTCATAGAACATCCATTTCCCATATTAAACTGGGGTCAAACAAAATTATCACTCACCCAACAGAGCTTTGCCAGGCTTTTTACTCGCACTTCACTGATCTGTGCACCGCTGAACCTGATGATTTAGACATTGGTATAGAGGTATCGAGGGCGGCTAATGTAACAAGACTGACAGTAACTCAGAGGGAAACACTCAACGCCCCCATAGTAGCCCAAGAAGTACTTTTAGCAATTAGAAATCTAAAGAATCAAATCCCCGGGCCCCGATGGGTATACCGACAAAAAAATTTCAAATCCTTGTACCCTATATTACTCAATATCTTACGGCTCTATACAATAAAATCCTGACTGAGAGTACTCCTGTGGGCTCTCTTACCCATGCTAAAACCATTCTGATACTCAAACCAAATAAAGACCCCACTTCTATATCTTCTTACAGGTCAATTCCTCTCTTGAATCAATATATCAAAATCCTTACCAACATCATGGCAAACAGGCTACAGGACTTTATTCATACTTTACTTTAGAGGTAGACACTCGGTACTAAACATTTAGTTCCGTAATAGCTGCGGTATGTGCCCCTAGAAGTGCAGATGGCTCGGCCTTGATTAGTCTGGATGCAGAGAGTGAATCTGACATGGTGGCCTGGCTTCATATGATTCGAATAAGTCGATATTTTGACCAAATTTTTTTGAATCTGGTACGTAAATTATATGAGACAGCTAGTACCAAAATTTGTGTTAATGGCCTGGACTCGGACACAGTCTTCATGGGTAGAGGAGTCAGACAGGGTTGCCCATTATAATTAGGGCCTTTTTCAATTTCCTGGTATAAAAATTGGTTCTTACAAGTTAAAAATGTCAGCCTTTGCCGATGACCTGTTAATGTTTGTACATAATCCCTCTACCGTCTTGCCTGTGCTTATCTCTCTGTTGACACGCTGGGGTGCCAAAACAGGATTTAAAATAAATTTGGCTAAAACTAAAAGGTATATATCTACACCCTTTCGGTCCAACCTCCTGGGATCCACCATCTGGGTATTTATTGGGAAAAGATTTCCCTTGATTACTTAACCATAAAAATCCCTAAACAAATTGCATGTTTGTATTCTTGGAGGTTTTCCTACCAGAGACAGATTTTTAAATGCTCCTACGAAGTCGATACTATTATTCCATGAGTGCCAGACTGCTATGCCCAATTTATCTCTTTTTATTTTTCACTATATACAGGCTTATAGTTACATATGTAAACTAACTTTTTTTTTAACGAACTTAGATTGGACAAATGGGCTTGAAAACATAATTAGGCAGGCCCCAAATAAATAACATTCTACTGTCAGAGGTATTGAACAGTAATCTCGAGACTGGTACATATGAATAAAGCAGAAGCAAAGGATAACAAGATGGATACCAGCAGCCTACATTTTGTGTCAGTTTTTAGACATCCTTCTGTGTGTTCAAATCTTATTCTGTGTCCCTGAGGATAAAATAAACTCTTCCACATCCCTAACTCTGTTATCCGAAACCAAATATTTTACTGATAAGTTCATAGTATCACCGGAACAGATAAGGTGGCCATTGTTAATGGAAGGTTTATGACTCTAAGCCACATCTCGTATTTAGGCAGACACAGCGGTGTCTATATATATATACAAGAGGAGAAGGGGGGCTTCTCTTCAACTTGCTAGCCCACCCAAACTGGCAGAAACTGACAGACACAGATACTCTTAGGTTATTTGGATTTTAGATTTTAAGAATCTAATAAGGGTTATTATAAACACACCTAGTTGATTCAAATCGCTCATTAAAATATATAATTATATCACACCTTCACTCATAAATATGTAAAGTATAATTAATCCTACATATTAATTAGAATATTGTTTTATTAGTGTGGTAGAAATGTTAATTTTAGTTTATCTAGTGTGGAATGATATTGATAAGAATGTTTACTCTTCTTTGAAATTGTATTAACACTTCTATACATTTCAACATATATATATATATTTCAAATTATACTCACAATCCAGGTATAGTTATAAATCATGATAGCATCTCATTTAAATTAAACAGACCCTTTTACACTAGTAATTGACTAGAAGTTACAGAGAACAGGGTGTGAATCTGAGATAAGGTTTGGTTGATAAGTTGAGACCTGAAGTGACCGGAGAGCTGAGAGACCTGAAAAGACCTGGGGGGACTGATTTTGGGAGAGCTGCCACTAGTGGGGTGAGAGATGGGAATGTTTTAGAAAAGGGCTGAGTCTCTCTCATTCTGGGGAGAACTCAGGAATATGAGGCTTTTAATAGCACATGTTCACTAACAATAGACATCTCCATAGACATAGTCTTGAACTAAGTCCCAGGAGTAACTCCCATCACTCAGTTCTTCAATGGAAGGAGTCTCAACTGCAAACCAACCTCTGCCAGTAATGTATAAATGGGGTAATTTGTTTCTAGCATAATCTCAATTTTTATTGATGTAATTAGCATATATATTTGGGTAAATTAAACTTAAATCCCACAATTTCTGGGATCTATATGTTTTAGCCTGGTGATTATCTGTCATCCTTTCTGCAGAAGGCAGCCAGAGGAATATCCTAGAGATATTAACAAAAGAACCATAAATTCTTAGTCTAGCTATTTACCCAAATATGCAATATCTAATCTCCAGAGATTATCTAAGATTCTCATTCTTAAAGTCTAAACTAGAATAGATACATTAAGAAATAGCAACCTTGAGTAGTTATATGATTTAGTATATTACCTTACCTAAGCAGAGTATATGCTGGTAATTTGTAGGTAATTACGGTGTACTATCATTCACTATTTTAAATACTAATCATTATCAATGTAGGTTGTATCTAAATAAAATGCATGGCCATCTCATGGTCAGAAATGTAATTGCATAGTAAATAATACTACTACATGCATGTTGATCCAGGTACAGAGCTGCATAATTCATGTTTTGGTCCTATTTACATATGTTATACAACTTTAATACAGTTGAATTATGATTAACATCTATTGATATTGTATTTTGTTGCTACGCTATTTTGCTTATCGTTTGATCTTTATTTTATTTTCAATAAATTATTTAATTAATAATTGTTGCATTGAATTTACTTTTGAAAAAACGCCATCCAAACTCTCTATATACACATAACAAATTCTTTACATGGGTATTTTTAGTCGGAGCCATATATATGAATCATACATTTTTCATATTTGTAATGATTCATAATTAATAACCCATATTCATAGTTTTATGGTTATTAATATCCGACACTACCTAACAAATGCATGCTATACTACAATCTGATAAGGATATTAGTTTAACATATTCACCTACATCAACTTGGAACAGGCGTATGCCCATGATAGATTTCGAGGATATACCGAACGCCTATCAATACCTGGTTAAATCTATGCCTAGTGCTACATATAAAGATATGCATCTAAAATTGGGCCACTATGTGTATTTTTCTCCATTACGTCAATTAAAAATGGGTATTTGGATACAGCAAATTGCCCCAAATGTGATGTCAGTGAGGCTGATCTATACCATTGTATGTGGGACTGGTGCAGTTATCCATGCTTTTTGGAAGGTGATTTTTAGTTTTGGGATGTCTCTGGGATATCTATTGGAAAACCTACCGCCAGAAACAGCTATACTGGCCATTGATTAAGGTAAATTTACCAGACATAAGAAATTGTCTCATATTCTCTTGGCGGCTGCCCGCAAGTCCATCCTACATCAGAGGATCCATCCTACATCAGTGGATCTATCCACCCCCTCCTTACCTGCCACTTTTTAAAACTAAAATGGATTTTTTGTTTAAAATGGACTGGATGGAGGCATCCACAGATAGGGGGGAGACAAAATCATTATTCCAAGGCGTATTGGAGGCCTTATATACTGACATTGAGTCAGGAGTTTCAGTCTCAAATTAAAAAAGCGTTTGAGTGGACTTCCTGGTACTCGGCCCACGTGTTGCTAAACAGGTTTCCTATTCCCAATATTGAGTAAAAATGAGTTTGACTGCTTTATTTCTGTTTGCACACATGAGGACACACAAATTTGTATATGGTATATGTACTCTGTGGGTTGGGGGCATAAGGGGAGTTTGAAGTTTTAGGATTAGTATATGGTTCGTTTTAAAATCATTTTTTTTGTCTATATTTGTTTATATTTTTACGTTTTCATGCTTTTGCCCTATAGTGATGTCGGGTAGAAAGTGTGAAAAGGTGGAGATTATGTTTTATTTGCTACATTTATAGTGACTGGGAATTATTTGCTATTTTGATGGGAAACACTAGACATTTATTTTTGTCAAGTCTAATGTACAGGAAATTGTTGTGTCATTTACGAGTTGCCTCATTACTTATGTTATACTGTACATTTTTATGTGGTAATTGTGGATGTTTTCCGTTTTTATCTTCTTTGTCACACATGTATACTGTGTACTGCAAAATAAAAAAATGTCTAAAAAAAAATTTGGGTTAGTATTTGTTTGTGGTTTTTTTCACGCACTGCCAAATAATACCTGTGTGTGTTCAGCATCATCTCCTTTGTACAGGGATACCACCTATGCATAGGTTTGCTGGGATGTATGGGAGATAAAAGGCCACATTTTGAAGGTGCACGTTTTCAACTTGGAATTTTGACATGTAGTCAACCTGCGCCCATGTCCTATCTGGAATATCTTTGAAAAAATGTATGGTTTCATGGGGTTAAATTACATTGGCCGACTTCAAAGTAGACACCCATGACTCCTTGTGGCAAGGGCTCAGCAGCCACTGATACATCACTAGACGATGTATCAGAAAGATGACCAGGGTCAAAATCAGACCCCGAGTCAGCAGTCTCAGAATCAGTGCCTAAGCAGTGATCTACAGCAAAGGGGGGTTAATAGCTCTTAGAAGAATCTTTAAAGTACAAAGAAATGAATCCCTAAAAAATGCAGACCACAAAAAATGTGCTGCTGTCCAAGATCACCAATGCTTATACAGTGGTCAATGGCAGGGAATGGCTTTTATTAAAGTCCTTTGGTCTCACAATTTTATAAAATTTTATTTTAACACCAATACTGATCTGTCTCTTTCCCAAATATTGATCTGACCAGGCGAATGGTGATGCTCATCGGAGCACTCACTAAGCTGCCTTTGGCACTAATTTGCTGTTACTGATCACTATACATGCTCTCAGATAGCTTTAAAAAAAAAATCAAAAACATTTCAAATTTACACATAGCCCCCATGTGGGTATACTTAAACGTTAGCGGGTGTAAAAGATTACCAAAAATATGCAGAAAACAAAAAATGGCTGTGCTTACAAGATCACTACATAAGGGAGGGGATAATAGCTCTTCTTAGAAAAACTTTTGTAGTACTGTAATAAAATTACAGTACACAAAAAAAAATAACACCTAAAAAATGCACAAACCGCAAGAAAATATGCTGGTGTGCAAGATCACTGTGTATGCAGTAATCAATGGCAGGGAAGGGGTTAAACACAGGGACTGGTGTTTATAAAAGTCCTTGGGTCTCAAAATGTTATTTTATTTGTATTTTTTTTACTTATTTTAATACACTGGTCTGTCCCTCTCACTCATTAAAACACAAGTGAGGCAGGTCCAAAGTGGTCAGATCAATATTTTAAACATTTTGATCTGACCAGGCAGTTACAGATTGCCTCTATGATGAGGCAAACTTGTAACTGCCTCATCTACTTCCTGTGCTCTTGCCCTTAAAAGGGCAGCGCCATCTTGGTCACACGGATCTGGCTCTTTTTTTATTTCACTGTTGTCGACTTGCGAAGCAGGTTGGCAACACACACAAAACAATAGCTTTAATGGTGCTGGTCTATTGCTTTGATGTCGAGGCAATAGCCAGCACCGAAATTTCCTCCCTGGGGCACCCATGATCACCCCACGGAGTGATCGTGGGCGCCATATTGACAGAGCAGCATGCTCCATCAATATGGCTATACCCTCTTATGGTCAGAGCTTCGGAAGTGAAAGAAAATTCACTTCCGTCGCTCTGAATATGTTGCTTGACTGCCCCTAGCTTAAAACTGGTATTATGGTTAGATTAGCCTATGGGGTTAAAATTAAATAATTTTTAGCATAAGGGATAGGGTTAAAATTAAATATATTAAGGGATAGCATAAGGGTTAGAGTTGGGGTTAAATTTAGTGTTAGGGTTAAATATAGGGTTCGGGTTGGAGTCAAAAGGTCAATATAGAAGAAGAAGAAAAAAAACCACTTTTGTTTTTGCCCCATAACTCGCAAAAAAACGCCGAAAAATATGGAAACATGCATATTTCTGAACTCGGGACAACATTTAGAAACTATTTAGACTGGGTCTTTTTTAATGATTGTATGTGTAAATTATATTTTAGGTCAAAGTTAGAAAAATTGTTTTTTTTTTTTTTAATTGTTCATCATAGTTTATGATTTTTTTGTAGTAAATTATAAGATATGATGAACATAATGGTATCTAAAGAAAGCCATACTTATGACAATAAAAACATATAATTTGTGTGGGTACAGTATGTGAGAAAGACATAACTTACAGTTAAACACAAACACCCCAGAAATGTCAAAATAGCCATTGTCACCAAGGGAAAGTCAAGGTAGAAAATTCTTGTCACTAAGGTCTTAAAATAGCTCTCCAGAGTGATCGAAAAGTCACTGCCATTTTTTTCCGGTATTGCATGATGACTCTGTGGAAGCATCGTAGCAATACCGGCTGAGCACTGAAAAAAAAAAATCACTTTCAATGCTCATCTCACAAATGAAAACGTTTACTGGTTCTTCAAGGTTTTTTTTATTTATTTTTTTAATCTCATGTGAGTCAGACTAGAGTGCCTACTGTATGCTTGCATTTACAAGAAATGTTGCCACACACATTCTAAAAAGGAAGTTGGTCATATGTAATGGTTAAAGTGGAACAAACTTGAATATAAGACGACCCTGAATATAAGGCAACCACCAAAATTTGGATATTAATTTAGGAAAAAAAGAAAAAGAATCTACCCTAAAAAAAAGTTTTCTTGTTTTTATTTCCTTTGATTTGCCCATCTGCCTCCTAGCCAATGCATTACCCCACAGCCATCTGCCCCCACACTTAGCTAATGCATCCCCCACAGAACAGTCTGCCCTCCACACTTACCCAATACTGTCCCTAGACTTAGCCAATGCACCCCCCCCACAGCCATTTACCCCAATAACTTGTCTATGCATCCCCCCACAGCCATCTGCCCCCCAGACTTTGCCAATACTGCCCCCCACTCCTACCCCACACTTAACCAATGCTGCTGCCCCCTCCCTCCACAATCTCTGGTGGCTAGTGGGGGCAATAGGTGTATGTCTGCGCAATGCGTGCATCCTCTGATGCTGCCCGACACTTCAGTCTTCTATGACGGGCGTGCCGGGCAGCACCAGAGGATATCTACGCGTATCATGCAGACATCCAGGTCCTCTGCAGCTCTGCGGGGGACCTGAATCCAAGTCTTATAGTCGGACCTCTATTTGAGGTCCGATTATAAGACTGAGCATTTGCTCTGACAAAAACCTCGTCTTATATTCGAGCAAATATGGTACATAAAATGCCTAAAATTAAACAAACCTACATTTTTAGGAATCATGCTGTAATAAAAGACATAATGATGTATGTTAATCCACAGTCTTCTTATCCTTCCAACAAGCCACTTAATTTTGTTTATATTTCAGTGTATTTTACCCTATCAAACCATATATATTTTTAAAGTAGACAGCCTAGGTTATTTAAGATAGTGTTTTTTTTTTATTTATTTTTTTAAAGATTTTATAAATCTTTATTTTCACATATATAAAAAGACAGAAACATACAGACCTATTTATACAAATTAGTGTTAACAAGATCGCAAAATAACTTGGTTAGTGGTATTTATATTATATCAATATTTTTTAAGAAACATATAATTAGTGCTCTATATGTTTATCTTATTTTTAATAAAAGGACTTTCTTTTACATTTTCTTTACCCTTTTTATCCTGCCTTCCCTTTACCATTCTCGCAGATCTGTTTTTCGATTTTCTTTTTAAATTATAATCAGTTCTTCATCCAAGCTATATAATATGAGAGTCAATATAGTAAATATAAATAATTATAAGAGTGAGTCAAACGATTGCCCAGATATTAACCATACTACAATTCTCAAAAAACACAAATCAATGTTTCAAATGGTTTCTACAAAACCTACCTTCATAATATCACTCATACTTGCATGCATATATCATTCAGTCCTCCTTTTTAGTGTGGGCCATAGGATGGGGGGGGGGATGAGGTCCAGGAGAAAAGGGGGGAGGGGTCTCAAATCTGTTTGTTCGTTTAGCCAAGGGGTGGGATATATATCTAAGTTTAATAAGATTATTTTTTATATATATATATCTTACAAGTTCATCCATGGTAGCCATATTTGTCAAGCCCTGTTGTAAATACATATTTGTTTCTCTTAACCTATGAATTTGCGTGCAAGTGTGCCAACTCAATGTTTAGCTTTAGGTCTCTATATTCACACCATCAGGAAGGAAGCACACTACATAAACAGCAATGAAACTAAGCTGTGGACTCAGGAAATGTGTCAGTCGTTATTTCATTGACATCTTACCAAATGTTTTGTGCCAGATAACCTAAAAAAAAACAAAAAAAAAACCTACACACTCATGTTTGGTGGAGTTAAGACAATTGACAGAGTAATAAAGAAGTGTGGTGCCCTTAAAAATCACCTTTTACTGTACGTTGTGGTTTTACTAGTGCCAATTCTCCAGCAACTTGAAAACTGAGCAGATATTTATAAACCTTTTAAAAGTAGATCAATCACTATGGAAAGTTTCTCCACTTTTACAACGTTGCCTCAGAGTTGCTTTTTATAAATAACCCCCATTTTTTCTCATGATCTCTTATCTCTTCCCTTTGTGCGCAACAGTGGGACTTATTTATCAGAACATGTCCCAGCGTTTCCGCAGTGTGCACGAGCCTCTCACTTTTCGCTACCGAGCAGGAGCAGGCAGCCTATGCACACACTAGGAGGCACGGTTTGAACAATAAAAATGGATGTCCGAGAAAGCTGTAAAGGCACTTCAGATTAAGGTAAGGGGGGTTTCTGATTTTTCTATCTACATTTAACTCTGAGCACGTTATTAGAGACTGTACCTTTGGAACACAGATAAGTAATTTTATATTTGCACACCCTCACTATCATTGTTAAGGTTTTAATTTCAATTATACAAATCAAATCTGGAGACTTGAAACGCAGCTATCATCCCTGAATCCGAATTGTTTTCAGGGGGGGGTCATCGCATATGGAGTAGCAGAAATTGTATGCTTTGTAAGGTGAAAAACTCCTAATCCTTTGGTTTCCAAACGGCTCAAACAGCCAATTTGGAGCCGAATAAATCAATATTGAGTAGCCGCATTTTGGGGTTTCC
The DNA here is from genome assembly GCA_036172795.1 of Pelodytes ibericus. Taxonomy (NCBI): domain Eukaryota; kingdom Metazoa; phylum Chordata; class Amphibia; order Anura; family Pelodytidae; genus Pelodytes; species Pelodytes ibericus. The sequence continues at coordinate 24,814,563 of CM069867.1, read as the reverse complement.
TTTGATTCAGCTATTATGCCCAATTTGAATCCACTTTCGAGACAGACTTGCACATATTTAGTAGATCTTTATCACTTTGGTTTCTTCATATTGAGAGTTCATTCCAACTGGAAACTGGGAGCAGGAAACACAAGGCTGTCCATTTCCCTCAATGTTGGTGTACTTGTCAGCTGGTACACATGCCCCCCCTCCATGTGAAGCTTTTTCATGTTCACATGCCAACCTTGCATCTTATTCACATCGTTTGTGTCATGTGGCATAGAAAAGGTTAAACCATTCCACATCTGTCCCTTCACCTTCATTATTATAAAACTTGTAATCAATCCTCTATAATAAAGTAGAAGTGTCTCTGCGTCCAGTCCCTGTCAGTGGGATTGCGCTACTGCGCATGTGCCCCACGGACAGCCGTTGGGACTTGGAGCGCAGACGGTCAGAACAGGTGTTCTGATAGATTTCGCGAGCATATTCTCCTGCGCAATCGCAGGAGAATTTACTCATTGCGCATGCGTACAAAGTTACAGCTGATCACTCAGCTGTAACTTTGTAAAGACTGCGCATGCGCGAGCGTTGTGACGCTACCCACCTCCCGCCCCCTTCACACCACGCTACGGTGGTAAGTAACACGGGGGGGGGCCATAAGTGGGCAACATAGGGGCAAGCACCCTGGTGAGGGGGGAGCCTTGAGGGCTGCCTCATCTTGATGGGAGTTGTGATCCTCCTGCTGTATTATTGCCCCCCCCCCCCCCCCTTCCACATATGTTCTAGCTCCCGTTCATTTAACGGGTTTAAGGTCTAGTTAATAAATAAGATGTTAACTCAATACATTGAAATTAAAATGAGACACTGTATTCATTAAGGATGGGGACCAATTTCTGTATGTTGGAAAAGGCTATGCTTCATGAAGAGAGTAGAATTACAGAGCTTGATAATCTAAGCAGGAGAAATGTGGATCTCAAAGTAAGATTTTTTTATTTATTGTTTTAAAACAGATGTTTATTGCTATACTATGTGGCTTTTTTAACTATTGTACATATCCCATTTGTACCACAACAGTGTTGCAGTTACCAGAATAAATTAGCGTTGGCACAACGTGTTATGGGTATTTTGTTTGCCTAACAAGCATCTAGGGCTTTACTGTACTCACCGTGCAACTTTTAAATCTCTCCGCTGGAGTTGAGGATAACAAAACAATTGCCATAAAATAGTAGAAATACAGTATATGATTTCACGCACGTTTTCCCCTCCCGAACGTAACATTAACATAAAAATTGTCTCCCACAGACTTCTTAGATAGCAGTTTTATTCAGGTCATGCAATGCGTTTCAGGTTCCCACCCATAACTCGTACTTTCATAATGTATATTATAAACATCATAGACTTACCGCACACTTTCACAGATGAAAATAAATAGGACGCTGCAGAGTTATTTCCGAATGTTAAACAATTCCCCTCACCCTTCCAAAGTTGTGTATGTTTCACAGGCACAGTAAACTTGACTCCGCCTCTAGCTACACAGGAAGTACACGCTTGTTTCCTATGTCACTGGGTGGAGTAAACGGTGCTGGGTAGCAGATATGAGTGTTCGAACTTAGCTTTGAAAAAATTAGGTTATTTCGCATACATATTGACATTAAAATTGTTGCCATTGCAATAGTCCTGACATTTGCAATTATTAAAAAAAAATTATGGTGATTTTTTTTTTTTTGTAAAACCAACATTTTTAATGATTTTATTAGGAGCAGTAGAGATTTACAGTGTATGCTATCAAACACGCTTACAACATAAATATTTGCCTCCGTTAGGAACATTAATGAAATGTATGCTGTAAAACAAAGGGGAGATTTATTAAGTAAAGAGGGCAGTAGTGACGCAATCTATGTCTAATACAATTTACATACCAACACCTGCCAAAACTCAGGAGTTTGCGCTATCTGCGTCTGTCATGAAGTTCAGGCACAAAAAGAGTCAGAATGTATAAAAAGGTGCAAAAGACTGTTATACATATAATCACTTCTATTGCAGCTTTCTACACTCCTGACATTTGCTTGGGTACAGGTAGGGTTGCCACCTCAGCCATTTTTTGCCTTGCAGTATGTAGAAGTCATGTGTGACCATGACCAGAGGGAAATCAAGGTCGTACTGTGGGATCCACTGCTTGTTTAGGTAACTGATTTTCTTCTGGTCACATATGATTTCTGCATCCTGAAAAAGTTATATGTGGCCAGTAAAAAAATGGCTGAGGTGGCACCCCTAGAAACAGATAAATAAAAAAAAAAAAAAAAGAAACAGATATTTTATTTCACAGACACCCTTTATGTGCCACCCTCATGGCACTCAAAAAAAGTGGGTTTTATTTACAGGTATTGAGGGCCAATTTAAAGGGAAATTCCAACTTGTTTAACCCTTGCTTCCTTCAAGGAAGCAAGGGTTAAACAAAACATGTCCCATACTTTGAAAGTAAACCCGTGTACCTTAGTAGAAATATGTGGGTTTACTACACAGCAGTTCCTAGTTGTTGTGCGCTGGCAACCTCCGCATGCGCACACCGAATGTGACGGTCTCTCACTGCTAGCACACAGAGAGACCCTCGTTTTTTGCATGGGATCAGCAGGGGGGACCTAGTTAAAAAAACGAGGGGCTGAGCCGGTCGACGACCAGACTGCTGCCTGCTTCCTATGGAAGCATGGCAGCTGTTGGTCAAAGGATAAACTGGCGTGTACTATCAAAAATACACGCCAGTTCATCCTCACAACAGGAAGTGTTCCTTTAAGATTTGTATATTATATACATAGTAGTTTAGGTTGAAAAAAGACTTATGTCCATCAAGTTCAATCCTTTTCCTATTCCTCGTTTACCACTGTTGCTCTAAAAGAAGGCAAATAAACCCTTATTACAGCAATTTATTATACCGCTATGCTCTGTCTCATTAAAAATGTATCACCTGTATTTGTTAGAACCACCTCTTCAGGCAGTGAATTAACCCCTTGACGACAAAGGACGTGCCAGGCACGTCTTGGGAGAAACTCCCTTAACGACAAAGGACGTGCCTGGCACGTCCTGCAGTGAATGAAGCGGTTTTCGCGATCAACAATCGCAAAAACCGCTTTAACAGTGCTGGTCTATTGCCTCGACATCGAGGCAATAGCCAGCACCGAAATTTCTATTTTGGGACCCCCACGGAGCGATCGCGGGGAGCCATATTGACGGAGCATGCTGCTCCGTCAATATGGCTAAGCCCTCTGCAGGTCTGAGCTTCGGAAGTGAAAGTAACTTCACTTCCGTCGCTCTGAATATGCTACTTGACTGCCCCTAGTGGTAGTTAAGTAGCATTGCAATGGAAAATATTTAAAATACATATTTAATTAATTAAAAACAAGTTATTTAGCTATATTAGCCTATAGGGTTAAAATTAAATATTTTTTAGCATAAGGAATAGGGTTAAAATTAAATTAAAGTTAAAAAATATTAAGGGATATAATAAGGATTAGAGTTGGGGTTAAATTTAGTGTTAGGGTTAAATTTTGGGTTCGGGTTGGGGTCAAAAGATCAATATAGGAAAAAAACAAAAAACACTATTTTTGGTTTTTGCCCCATAACTCGCAAAAAAATACCGAAAAATATGGAAACATGCATATTTTTGAACTCGGGAGAACATTTAGAAACTATTTAGACGGGGTCTTTTTTAATGATTTTATTTGTGTAAATTATATTTTAGGTCAAAGTTTTTTAACATTTTTCATCATATTTTATGATTTTTTTTTGTAGTAAATTATAAGATATGATGAACATAATGGTATCTAATGAAAGCCCTTCTTATGACGATAAAAACAACATATAATTTGTGTGGGTACTGTATGTGAGAAAGAAAAAAATTACAGCTAAACACAAACACCCTAGAAATGTCAAAACAGCCATTGTCACCAAGGGAAAGTCAAGGTGAAAATGTCTTGTCACTAAGGGGTTAAATACCTTTATTGTCCTTACTGTTAAAAAAAAACTCCCTTCTACTGTCCTAGACTAAAACTCCTGTCTTCAAGTCTTAGCGGGTGACCTTTTGTCCTTTGTACTGTTCTGTTAAACTGGAACTAAACTTTTTTGTAGACATAGTGTTTTTTTGGGGGGGGAGGGGACTTATTTGTTTGTAAATTTTAAATTAAATTACAGAGTTCCGAAACCCCTTCTTCTGTCTTTCCTGACCCCCTAGCTCTGATTTCGATGATAGCCGAGTGTGAAGAGGGAGCATATGCATTACCTCATGGTGTAACTTCAGTTTGGCATTGCACAAAGTATTGACGGAGCACACTCAAAGTCCTCAGCGCGCCTGTTGAAGAAGAAGAAGAAGAAGCAGATGAAATCCAAGATGGCGGCCATGCTTGCTGTGAAAGCAAGTGCAATACTGAAAAAAAAGAATTTTAAATTCCAGTTTTAATCCCTTCGTGACCGATTATGGGTAAAAACTCCCTTGGTGACTGATGACCGTCGTGCAGATGCGATTGCGGTATGTGCACTGGCACATGGCTAAGTGTCTCGATACCGATGTCATCTGAGGCCCCCCGCCCCCCAAACATCCGGGCATAGTGACAGCGCCCAAGTGCCTGCTTTGACAGCTATAGTCTCTCCGTGTTCCACAGCGATCATGGGGCAGGGAGAGAGTTGGAAATCTTCCCCTGGTCCCCCAAAGCACATCCAGTACCCCCCCCCCCCCTCCCACCCAGATTTTTGTTAATAAAAATAAATTCTATTAGGTTAGGGAGTTAAGTTAGAGATCACCAAAACCCTAACCCTTGGTTAAAGTTAGAGTTAAATTATAAAAGTAAATAAATAATAAAAAATGCTAATAAATAATATAAAAATTATTCTGTAGAGGACCAGATATTTTATTAAAAAATGCCCCAAGCAGTAGATAGGAACCCGCAGCACCTGGATACATCATCCATGCAGCCGCAGGATGGCAAGGGTAGCAACAATCAGTGTTTCCTACTATAGACTACATTCCGTATGATGTTAAGGTAGCTTTTGTCTGGCTTAGCATGATAGGAAATGTAGTCACAAGCATTACATAGTAAATACATTATTTGCTCGAATATAAGACGACCCTGATTATAAGACGACCCCCCAAACTTTGGATATTCCTTTAGGAAAAAAACCAAAAGCCTGAATATAAGACTACTACCCTATAGTAAAATGTTTAACTTGTATATGTTCACATGTAAATTGCTTTTTAATATTTAATAAAAATTATGATAATAAATGCATTTCTTGTTTTTATTTCCTTTTATGTACCAATGCTGCCTCTCTCTCCCCGCCCCCACATTGTCGCTCTCTCTCCCCCAGTGTTATCTCTCTCCCCCTCCCTCCCCTTGTTTCTCTCCCCCCATCTTTATCTCCCCCCTCCCTTCCCTTGTCTTTCTCTCACCTTGTTTCTACCCCTCCCCTTGTTTCTCTCCCCCCTTCCTCCCCTTGTTTTTCTCCCCTTCTCTTTCTCTCCCCCCCTCCTCCCCTTGTTTCTCTCCCCCCTCCCTCCCCTTGTTTCTCTCCCTCCCCGGCTTTATCATAGAAGTCCTGGCGGTCGTGCCGGGCGGCCTGCTGTTAGCGAGGGGGATCCAGGTCCAAGATTGGTGGTAAAATGACTGCATGAAAAGTGTAAAAATACCCCAAGTTGAATACCCTGGGATGTCTATTTTATAAAATTGTGTAAACGCAGGGGTGATTCAGCGATTCATGACAGATATTGGTGTTACAATGTCAGTTACGCTAATTCTGAAAAATAAATAATTTTGAAACAGCTATGTGCTACTTGTATTTATTACCCTATAACATTAACCACTTAAGGACAGATGACGTGCCAGGCACGTCACGGCAAATCGAGGACTTGCCGACAGGTGACGTGCCTGGCACGTCATCTATCGGTGTTGCTACAATGCCTCTAGGTAGAGGCATTGTGCAACACCCCCAAAAAGTGCAGGGGCGCGCTACGATCACTCCCCGCTGCACACGTGTTTGGAAGCGAACAATCGTTCGCTTCCTAAGCACCTCCGGTGTTGCACCTTCAGCTGCCCCAGAACCGATGGTGGTTGCTCTCCTGAGCGACCCCACCGGCTCAGTAGAAGTGTACAGGCAGCGCTTCCCTTCTAATGGCAAGAGCATCGGAAGAGAATGTATTTCACTTCCGATGCTCTAGGGCAGGGGTGGCAAACACAAGGCCCGCGGGCCGAATCCTTGTAATGTGGCCCACACAGCAGTGACTAGGGGGGTGCCACCGGTGCAGCCGGACCCCCACCCCCCCGCGCTGCTTACCTTTTTTTTTTTCAGGCGGCCGTATCCTCTGGATGCGACCGTCGGGTGAAAAAAAAAATCACAGCGACTGTGTTTCCCTCCTCCTTGCTGGAGGGAAGAGAAGACTGCACGGAGGAGGCGTCCGGGAGCAGAGACCAGCCTCGGTAAGTCATGGGGAAGGGGGGGGAGGAGGGAGCACAATATTACTGGGCATCTGGCTAGCACAATATTACTGGGTTCTGGCTGGCACTATATTACTGGGCTCTGGCTGGCACTATATTACTAGGCATCTGGCTGGCACTATATTACTGGGCTCTGACTGGCACTATTTTACTGGGCATCTGGCTGGCACTATATTACTGGGCATCTGGCTGGCACAATATTACTGGGCATCTGGCTGGCACTATATTACTGGGCATCTGGCTGGCACTATATTACTGGGCATCTGGCTGGCACTATATTACTGGGCTCTGGCTGGCACAATATTACTGGGCTCTGACTGGCACAATATTACTGGGCTCTGACTGGCACACTATTACTGGGCACTGACTGGCACACTATTACTGGGCTCTGACTGGCACACTATTACTGACCCATGCACTGTGTAATTAGCGCAATCCTGACCGCTGCACTGTATACGTAGCGCAATCCTGACCCATGCACTGTGTACTTAGCGCAGTCCTGACCCATGCACTGTGTACTTAGTGCAGTCCTGACCCATGCTTGCTATTATTCTTCCTAGGCTTCTGTTTTCAAGGCTAGTTATTACTTAAATTATTATTAAAACCAGTAGCAACTGAATGCAGAGGCAATTATTCATGATAATAAAGAGTAGATGCATAATCCTATACAACCGGCCCTTTGAGGGTAACCATACTGCTGATGCGGCCCCCGATGAATTTGAGTTTGCCCCCCTGCTCTAGGGGGAGCAAATCAATGCCGGCACAGCAGATCTGTGTGATCTGTGTTTAGGCATGTATGATAAGTGCTCTGATGAGCACTTATCATACAGTCAAAGGCAATATTAGTAAATATTGCCTTTGACAAGTATTGATCTGCCTCCCTCACCTTACTAGTTTTAGTAAGTGAGAGAGACAGATCAAATAAAGTAAAAAATAAAATAATAAAATTACAAATATTTAATAAAATTTTAGTGACCAAGGGCTTTTATAAAAGCCATTTAACCCTTTCCCTGCCATTGATCGCTGTGTACGCAGTGATCATACACAGCAGCACATTTTTTGCTGTCTGTGCATTTTTTAGTAGTTAATTTTTTTTACTGTAATTCATTACAGTATAAAAAAGGCTCTTTTAAGAGCGATTAACCCCTTGCTTGCTGTAGATCACTGCCTAAACAGCGATCTGACGCAAATGCAGCAATCTTGCTTCAGAAGCATTTTTACTTTTTTTAAAACTTTTTTATTACACCCGTCACGGTGTCAATTATACCCGCTAGGGGATTACGTTTAACGTTAAAATTTTTTTTTTAGCTGTCTGAGCGCATGTATAGCGATCAGTAACAGCTGATCATTGTCAAAGGCGGGTTGGCGTTTTCTCAGATGAGCATCACCATTCGCCTGGTTAGATCAATATTTGTAAATATTTGATCTGACCCGTGTAGATCTGCCTCCCTCTCACTTGAGTTTTAGTGAGGGAGACAGACAGAGCTGTATAATGTAAGTTTTTAATAATATATTTAATAAAATTGAGACCCAAAGGCTTTTATAAAAGCCGTTTCCAGTATTTAACCCCTTCCCTGCAATTGATCGCTGTGTACGCAGTGATTTTATACAGCAGCACATTTTTTGCTGTCTGTGCATTTTTTTAGGGGTTAATTTTTTTTACTGTGATTTATTACAGTATATCAAAGGCTCTTTTAAGAGCTATTAACCCCTTCCTTGCCGTATATTACTTCCTAAGCAGCACATATGGTCACTGCCTAAGCAGTGCATATGGTCACTGCCTAAGCAGCGCATATGGAGCAATCTGGTCGTAGAAGGATTTTTTTTTGCTATCAGCATTTTTTTTTGTCACACTCGCTAGGGCTTAATTATACCCACAAGGGGATTACGTGTATTCCTTTTGAAGCTATCTGAACGAGTGTATAGCGATCAGTAACAGCTGATCAGTGGCAAAGGTGGTTTGGTGATTTCTCAGATGAGCATCACCATTCGTCTGGTTAGATCAATATTGGTAAATATTGTTCTGACCCATATGGATCTGCCTCCCTCTCCTCACTTGAGTTTTAGTGAGGGAAAGAGACAGATCTGTATAATATAATTTTTTAATTGTAATAAATTAAATAAAATGTTAAAAAATTGTGAGTCCCAAGGGCTTTTATAAAAGCCATACCCTTTGTATAGTGTAGCCTGTGTATTAACCCCTTCCCTGCCACTGATCACTCCACAGCAGAACATTTTTTCTTGTCTGTGCATTTTTAGGGGTTAATTTTTTTGTACAGTACTACAAAGGCTCTTATAAGAGCTATTAACCCCTTCCTTGCTATACATGTCAAAATTCTAAGTTGGAAAATCAAAAAGTGCACCTCTCAAATGTAGCCTTTCAACCCCCAACAAAGCTGACAAAGCTATGCATGGGTGGTATTCCTGTGCTCGGGAGATGTTGCTGAACACATATTGTGGTATTGTTTGTCAGTGACACATACTGAAATATGTGAATTTGTGTCTGAAGTACAAGGTTTGTGGAAAAAAAAAACACAAAAATGACTACCACAAACTTTGACAAAGGCTGGTGATAGAATTAGTGCATGGAAAGTGTTAAAATACCACCATTTAAAATAGCCTAGGGTGTCTAATTTTACAAAATATATACTTTTTTGGGTAAAATACACTGTCCTACTTTTAAAAAAGTTCCAAATGCAGATGGGCTCAGGCTGACTACACGTCTAAATTCCAAGTTGAAAATGCGCACCTTCAAAATGTGGCCCTTTAGCCCCCAAACAACCCAACAAACCTATGCATGGGTGGAGTCCCTATACTCAGGAGATGTTGTTGAACACATATTGGGTTATTGTTTGGCAGTGACAAATACCGAAATCTGTGAATTTATGTCTGAAATACAATATTTGTGAAAAAAAAAAACACACAAAAATTACTACCACAAACTTTGACAAAGGCTGGTTGTAGAATTAGTGCATGGAAAGTGTTAAAATACCACCATTTGAAATAGCGTAGGGTGTCTATTTTAAAAAAATATATGGTTTTATGGAAGTAAAACACAGGAGAATTATTAAAACAGCCCATGTCACCAAGGGTAAGACAAGGCCAAAAAGTGATTAAGGGGTTAAATATGAAAATGTATATCTTAAAGATGAAGTTTAGTTACACTTTAATTAACAGGTCTTTACAAAACTTTAGGATGGGTCCTGTAAATATTATATTATAATGTAATTTACAGTATTTTCCGGCGTATAAGACGACCCCCCCAACTAAGTCGTCTTATAAGCCGGAAAAATCACATCTATATTTTAACTTTTTAGGTTAAAATATAGAGTTTGCCACCCTCCTCCTCCCTTCCCCAATCACCAGTACTTACCTATTTTCTGCTCTGTCTCCCGCTGTTAAGCCGGTCCGTGGCTGTGAGGGAAGCGTTGTGAGCTCCCCTCAGGCCACGCGGTCAATAAAGTTTGTTTAAAAAAAAGTTTAAAACGCTTCCCTCACAGCCGCGGACCGGCTTAACAGCGAGAGAGGAGACAGAGCAGAAGATAGGTAAGTAAATCCCAGTACCCGGCGTATAAGATGACCCCCCAACTTTTGAGAAGATTTTCAGGGGTTAAAAAGTCATCAATACACTACTCCACACAGCAAGGGCTATTGATCTATCTCTTTTAAATCATCATCCAAGCCGGCCAGGGGTCTCAGGTACCAACCAGGCCCGAAACTGAGGGAAATAAGGCCCCAAAACGGCCTCACTGCGATCCTCTCCCTTCACCTCTCCATCAGCCAAAGGCTCCAAGGGACACAAGCAAGCAAGGCCCTCAGGTATCTGATCACTTGGTTGAAAACCCTGACTACCGCGCACACACTACCCCGATCGCGGGGTGCGCGATCTAGGAAAGTCCCCTGCTTTTGCGGCCTACTCGCTAAAAAGTACCCGATTTTATTCAAACTGCCTGTTTCTGTTCCCATACGGGCAGCCTTAGCCCTGAGAGACACTGCATCACACTGACCCCCCTTCCACACTGGAACACAGGCAGGCCAACAAACACCTCCATGTAGTATGTCTGTTTGGCCCTGGAGAGCACACACATCAGGAGCTTTCAACTCCAAGCCTTGAGAGTGTACACTCTCTACCTTGGACAGACTAATTACCTAGGAGGGTTTCAAACCACTAACTGTCTAGAAAAAGCGGCCTTGCTGAGAGGGTCTTATCTGTCTAGAGACCATACTTACCATGGGGAAGAAGTCCAGAAAGCCTAAACCTGGCCCAGAGTCTCACGACATAGGGGTACTGCTAACCAGACCCCCCAGGTCTCTGAATCAACATATGCTCCCACCCAGCTACACGCTGGACGTTTCAGAAGACTCCGACTATGAGGACTCTCCTTTACTGGAGACGGGACCACGCCATTACTCACCTCCAGCACCAGTTGCGGCTAAGGCAGTTTCCCCAATCACAAGAGAGGACTTTCAACTGCTTATCACTGAAGTAAAGCAAATAATTGATCGCGGAGTGGCGGACATTCAATGTAACATTAAAGCTTTGGAGACCAAAGTGACACACCTGGAAACTGAGAAAAAGATCTATGACTCTAAGGTGGAAAAACTGGGGAAACGCTATAGAGCCCTTGACAAGCAACAGGATGCGCTTCACCTTAAACTTGAAGAACTAGAAAATAGATAATGTCGCAAAAATATAAGGCTGCGTGGTTTTGGCGAAGGAATAGACCTACAAGAAGTACCGGACCTCATAAGACGGCTATTAGCACAACTCTCCCCTACTACTCAAGGCAGGCCACTGCGTTTCGATGACATGTTCAGAGTGGCGAAAGCCACAGCTGCGCCGCCAGACTCCCCTAGGGACATTATAATCCAATTCCGAAGTTTTACAGACAAGTCCTTTTTCCTGGCAAGGTTCCAGGGCCCTAACCCAATCAAGTTTGAATCCCACAACTTGCAAGCATTCCCGGACCTGACCCATCCGACGGTTGCCTGGCGACGTTCACTACGTCCCCTAACCACTCATCTTCGTACCCTGCAGGTACAATACCAATGGGGGCCGGCTCGCTCTCTTTTGGTCCGCAAAGATGGATTGACGCACCGCCTAACCGATGTTCGAGAGACTCAGTCCTTCCTCTCGGATCTCTCCTTGCCTCCTATGCCTACCCTCCCGGCAAGACCTTTAAATCAACATGCTCCACCTTTTACGCCCCCTTCTTCATGGAACCCAGGTGCAAGCAGTGCAGATGAATCCACTGAAGCCCCCCAGAAGACAAAAATAGTACCCCCGGGCAGCAGAATTCTATCTCAGTGACTGATCAAGGAGAGAGGACTTTGAAATTCCCATTTTTTCTTGCCCAAATTCACCATGAACATAATGCATGCCCCTCATTTTCGCCCCTTTTATCTGCCTTTTCTCTTGCATCCTGAATAATTGCAGCTCCTTTTCTGCTCTAGCTTCTTCTTCTTTTTTATTTTTTTTATTTTTTTTTACTCACATTGCTCTCCTCCTAAACCTGCTACCTTCCGGTCTCCCCCTAACCACTGTTTTTAACAATAGCCGTTCATATTATGTATGTTGCTCATGTTCTTGTGGATTCAGAGTGGGGACACTATGCTTACTGTGAGATCTTACTGAAAGAAGGTCACTTTCTGAACCCACAACAGTTATGTTTTGATGTTATGAACCTGTTGGTACACATTCCAACTCTCGCTACAAGGGCTAGCCCAGGCGAGAGTAGATGTAGTCAATGTTTTTTATTTATTTTTTTTTTTTTTGACACTCAGTACTAGCATTGGATACATCTTAAGAGTGGATGAGGCGGCTTGAAACATCATTGTGTCTCTTTTATCTCTGGTTCTGGTGTTTTATAATACAATGTTTTCTTATAAGGAGCTTAAGTGCATCTTATTAGGTGGGGTCTTGAGAGAGAGTCTGACCTTATGCTCTCTCGCTATGTTCTCCCCCCTCCGTTGTTGTAGCTAGACTGACGAACGAGACGAACAAGACTCACAGGACTTACAGGACGAACAAAACATAATTTGTCAAAGATGAATCCACAAAGCCTGGTAACCTGGTTGGTACCTTTTGGAGGAGAACGCCAGAGGATCAGGACTTATTTATTTCGTGGCTGCTTTCCTTCTATGCGCCGCGACCTATTTATTTGAGTCATTGACCTTTCTTCTCTAGGTTTTCCAGCCACTTGATCCACATTTGGTTTTTTATAATATTATAACCCGACCAGGCGGTTAGGCCTTTCTCCATTTTCATTTGGAAGCGTACTTGTGTCAGGATCATCTGCCAGGTGATATCCTTTGAGGATTTCCAGTTCCTGGCTATGGAAAGTTTCGTGGCTGCCAAGATATGGTGTAATACTATCTTTTCTTCTTTTCTCATTTATGGGAATTTTATGTGTAGGAGGGCGAGAGCGGGGTTTACTGGTATTTCCATTTCAAGTATTGTATTAAGTTTTGAAAAAACTGTTATCCAAGTCTTAGTTATTAGTGGACACTCCCACCATATATGTATATAGTCTCCCACATGGGAGCCGCATCTCCAGCATAGATCCGATGCGTCCTTATATATTTTAGCTAATAGTGTTGGAACCCTGTACCACCTATTATGCAGTTTATAGCAGCACTCAGTAATATTAAGGCAGTGAATATTTTTGGTTATTTCTGCCAGTGCTGAATTCCATTCCTCCAGAGTGATGTCTAAGTTTAGATCTTGTTTCCATTTTGGGAGTGCAGATGGTATCTGTTGTTTTCTACATGCATTGTTGTACTTTAGACAGGTACTGATCCTACATTTTTGGCTGTCTTGCTGAAATAGTTTTATCAATTTCTCTGTTCTTGAGTCCTTATCTGAGATATAAAGATGCTTGAGTAGGAAATTATTGACTCTCATATGTGTATATCGTTCACTTACTGGGAGGTTGTATAGCTCTTGGAGATTATTGAAATCTCTGATTTTAGTCCCATTCAGTAGGTCGCTTATTTTTGTTAACCCCTTAGCGGACCAAGTTCGGAGTTGTATGTTGTCTATCAATCCCATCAGTGTGTTCAATGATAAATTTGTGAGTATCTTATTTTCTAGTCCAGCTTTTTTCCGGAGTCTGTCCCAGCAGCTGCTTAAATGTTTCAGGATTTCTCCAGGGTTTGTTGGAGGTTGCTGTTCTTTTATGATTCTTCTCCCGCCCTTAACTCGCCAGAAGAAGGGTAGTATCCCACCATACTCTTTTACCGATTCATCTTCCAGTGGATACCAGGATTCTCGCTGTGATTGGTCACTGAGGGTGTATAAAATATGCTGGAGGCATGAGGCCCGATATTGTTCCTCAACGTCTGGCATCCCTAGTCCACCTTGTTTACCATTTTTGGCTAGGAGATGTAGGCACAGTCTTGGTTTTTTATTAAGCCAAATAAATCTGGAGAGAGATGATTGAATCATCTTCAACCAGCTCTGGGGGACCTTCAACGGAATCATACGGAAGATGTACATAATTTTGGGCCAGATATATGATCTGATGGTATTTATTTTACCACTCCAGGAAATTTCAAGATTTTTCCACTTTTTCAGCTTCTCATTAATTTCTTTGAAGATCGGCATGATGTTCATTTCCATCATATTTGTTGGATTCTGCGTTATGTTTATGCCCAGGTATTTAAATGTCTTCTTTGACCAATTGAAGTCGTATGTTGCTTGGAGCGCCCTTCGAACGTCTTTGTGCGTGTTCACTAGTATGGCAGCTGTTTTATTAGTGTTAAGTTTATAATTAGAGAACTTGCTGTATTCTGTAATACAATGGATCAGTGCCTCTAAGGATGTCTGTGGGTCCCTGAAGATTAACAAAATATCATCCGCATAGAGCATAATTTTCAGATTGTCTTTTTTTGATCGGAGACCCCTGATCTTAGAGTTATCTCTTATCTGCTCTGCTAAAGGTTCCACTGTAAGGGCATACAGAAGGGGTGAGAGAGGACATCCCTGTCTGGTGCCGTTGTTAATTTTAAACCATTGCGACTGGATCCCTTGTCCGATAATTCTGCCCATGGGTGACGTGTATAACGCCATAATTGTGTTATTTATTTTACCGGAGAAACCAAAGGCTTGTAGGGTTGCAGCTATGAAGTTCCACCCGACACGATCAAAGGCCTTTTCGGCGTCCAATGAAAGGGAAAGTGTCGGGATCTTCTCTTGATGGATTTTCTCGTACAGATCTATTATTCTTCGTATGTGACCCGAGGAATGACGGCCTGGTACAAATCCTACTTGGTCTTTATGGATTAGACTAGTGATGACTTTCTTTATTCTCTCCGCTATTATCCCTGCATATAGTTTAGAGTCAGTGTTCAGAAGTGATATTGGCCTGTAGCTGGTAACGTCTTCCGGGTTTTTACCCTGTTTTAGAATGGTCACTATATTCGCTTTTAGTATTTCTTCCGGTATAGCTCCTTTGTCCATGAATTCATTAAATGTATCTTTCAGGTCATCGCAGAGGATTTCCTTGTAGATCTTATAGAAGACGTTATCATAACCATCAGGGCCTGAGGCTTTTTTCTTTTTTAATCTTTCTATAGCTGTCATAATTTCCGTTATAGAGACTGGTTGGTTGAGGATATCCAGCTGGTCTTGTGTTAGTTGTTTCATCCTTTTGTTTCTAAAGTACTGCTGTGCGTTTTCATTGTGGGCTGTTTTTGGGAGATTGTATAGCCTTTTATAATACTGTGAAAAGGCCTGACCAATTTTCTCTGGGGTGAGCCTAGTCTCCCCTTCATAAGTTATCTTCGAGATCTTATCCTTCATTCTTTTATTTTTTAATTTGTTCGATAGCATGTTGTCTGATCTATTGCCTTTGTAGTACCACTTTGAATTTAGAATCTCTTGATTTCTGTTTATTCTATTGAGAAGTTGTTCATTTATCCTGTCTTGTAAAGCCTGGATTTTATTGGTTACTTCTCTGGTTGGGGCAATTTTGTTAGCAGTGGACTGATTAGCTAACTGTATGTATAGTTCTGAAAGCGGAAGATCTTTCTTTTTTTTTCCCTGGGTTCCGAGTTTAATCAGATGGCCTCTGACTACACACTTTAATGTGCACCAAAGAATAGATGGTGCGATTTCTTCACTTCTGTTTTCTTTTTGAAAGTTCTCTATAACTTATTGTATGTATTTTCTGTTGATTTCAGTGGATATTAATCTGTTGTTAAATCTCCAGTCTGCTCTGACTTTTTTAGTCCCTCCTTTTATATTCATGATCACTGCACTATGGTCTGACCAGGTGACGTCTAGGATAAGGGTTTTGTTGATTTTAGAGGTTAGGCCAGGGTTGCAAAATATTAGGTCAATCCTGGAATAGGAACTATGTGTTTTAGAGAAGCAGGTAAAGTCCCTTTCCTTAGGGTGAAAGATGCGCCATACATCATATAAATCTGCTTTCGCCATCAAGTCTCTCATCCTCCTGGCGCTATTTTGATTTCTTCCATCCGGGGCCGTTTCTTGCTTATTTTTCCGGTCAATCTCAGGATCCATTACCATAATTAGGTCTCCCAATAATATGGTTGCTCCTTGTCTAATTCTCTCAATTTTATATAATAGCTTGGTTAAGAATTTTATTTGAGAGGTGTTTGGGGCGTACGCATTGGCGAGAGTGTATGTTTCGCCTTCAATTTCGCCTACCACTATAAGGAATCTCCCCTCCGGGTCTTTTTCGAGAAACCTAATTTTCAAAGTGATATTTTTAGAGAAGAGGATCGCCACCCCTCTTTTTTTCCCCCTTTCCAGTGAAGCTGCAAGGACCGTTGGAAAGTTACTTGTATTTACTCTAACTTCATCCTGGGTATTCCAGTGTGTCTCTTGTAGCGCCATAATATCGATATTTTCTTTTTTAAGAAGATTAAACAGTAATGATCTTTTCTGGGGTGAGTTCAAGCCCCGGATATTTAAAGAAGCAACTTTAACCATGGTATAACAAGTGGGGTGTATGTTTCTGTTTCCTACCCAGCCCAAGCATAAATTGTGGAATCATCTTTGCACACATATACACGTCGACATAAAACAAAAACCCATCCCAAACCGGCTTTAGACCGGATATTCTCTGCTCTAAGGCATAAATATGCCTAGCGTAGAGCTTGTAATTCATATAAAATGAATTTAGGAGCTGGGCAGTTTTAAAAGGCCTATATATCTTACCTTGCCTTTCCTTCTTTTCCCCTTTTCTTCCTTCCCCCCTCGTCCCTCCCTCCCCCCCCCTCCTTCCTCTCTCTCTCCCCTCCCGTCCCCTCCTTCTTTCCCCATGTGGGTTGATATCAAGGGTAAGTTGTCTTCTCGATCTTTTCCTCTCCCTCCCCGTCCCCATTCCCTCTCCTCCCCATCCCTATGGCTTATCTATAGTATAGCTCTTCCTCGGAAATCCGAGGGAGGTATGAGGTCAGTCGCCAAGGAGAGGGAAAAGAGGAGAGAGAAAAAAAGAGAAGAAGAAAGAAAAAAAGATAAAAAGGGAAAAAAAAAAAAAGTGAACAGACTGTTGATTGAGTATATGTGATACTGGTGATTTGATGTATGCTGGTTGTGGTGGGGGGGGGAGAGTGCAGTGGAATGAAGATAAAGTGTGTTCGTGTGAAGAAAAAGAAAAAAAAAAAACAGAAGTGGATGAACTGATTATTGGGAGTATGTGATACATGTGATTTTAATGTGTGATGGTTGTGATGGGGGGGAGAGTGCAGAGGGAAATTAAAGATAGTCTGTGCTCGTTGGGACGAGAAAAAGGAAAAAATTATTATTGGACGGTTGATAAATATATGAGGTTATAGTGGTTGGGAGTGTGATGGTTGGAGTGGGCGGAGCAGTGAGAGATTGCGAATAATGTGTGTTCAGGAGAAAAAGAAAAAGTGATTTAATAGTACATAGAGTGTGTGTGGTACTGGTGATTTGATGTGTAATGGTTGAAGTGGAGAGGGAGAGTGCAGTGGAATGAAGATGATGTGTGTACGTTGGGAAAGAAAGAAAGGAAAGAAAAAAAAAAAAGAGAATAAACTGTTTATTAAGAATTGGATGTGATTGGATGTGTGATGGTTGTGGTGGGGGGGAGAATGCAGTGGGAAAATGAAGATAGACTGTGCTCGTTGTGACGAGAAGAAAATAAATAAAAAAATTAAAATAAAAAAAAATAAAATATATAAATAAAAAAATAAAAATTTTTTTATTTTTATTGGACAGTTGATAGATATATGAGGTGCAGGTGGTTGGGAGTGTGATGGTTGGAGTGGACAGAGCAGTGAAAGATTGCAAATGATGTGAGTTCGGGAGAAAAGAAAAAGTGATTTAATTGTACATTGAGAATGAATGGGAAAAAAAAAAAAAAAAGATTAAAACTTTTGATAAATATGAGGTACTAGTGGTTGGGTGTGTGATGGTGGAAATGAGAGTGGGCGGAGCAGAGATAGATTGCGAATAATGTGTGTTTTTTCCCCTTTTTCTCTCCCCCTCCTCCCTCCTTAACTCGAGTACTCCTCCCTTGTCTGTAGTGGGTATGTGTGGAAATCAGTAAAAAGTAAGATGTCATACCAGATGTGGGTACATTTTAATTTAGTTGCTTTCTTCTTGCAAATGTTATGAATATAGATTACTTTTGGGGTCTGGTGTTAAGTAAAAGCCTTCTGACTTTTATCTCTGGCTGAATAGATGGACCAATAGTAGAGAGAGAAAGGGAGAGAGAGGAACACGGGCAGAGTCAAAAGGAAATGTGTTTTTCCCTTTCTCTTTTTTTCTCTTCCCTCTCCTCCCTTTTTGCTATCCTCTCCCCCCCATCTATCTCCCCAGGATTTCATTCTATTTTCTTATTCTCCAGCCAGACTTTAAGTTTTTCCGGGGTGTCAAAGGGGAGAATTTGACCCTCATAGGACATCAGTAGCTTACAGGGATATCCCCATCTGTATTTTATGCTGTGTGCTCTCAGCACTGCGGCTGGGGCAGTGAAACTCTTTCTTTGTGAGCGGGTGAAAAAGGACAGATCTGGGAAAATAGAAATAGTTTCATAGGGTTCCTCTAGATGACTCTCTCTCTTTTGTTTCAGGATACTTTCTTTTATCTTGTAAGATCCACAGCATACCATTACATCTCTGGGGGTATGGACTGGAAGGCTGTGGGGTCTATGTACTCTGTGACATCTCTCCAAGGGGGATAGGGCACCTTCCGTATTTACCCCTAATTTCTTCAAGTATTCTAATACGAATTTCTCAAGGTTCTCACTATCTATGCTTTCCGGAATGTTTTTGAGCCTTAAATTGTTCCGCCTTGCCCTGTCTTCAAGGTCCGACACTTTATGCTCAAGCAGGCGATTTTTATTAGTTAGCTGTTGAATTAAATCTGAATTAGTCAGGGTTTGTAAAGTGAGGTTTTCTATTTTTTCAGAGTTAACCTTAATGTTTTGAGTACATTCCCTGATATCCTTCCTGATACTAGCTATATTGCTTTCAATTTCCCCCTTTATACGATCAAACTGTGCATCTAGGGATTTAGCTAGTATCTCCTGAGTTAATGGTATCTGTGTTTGTGTAGAAGGCGAACTGGGGGATAATCCGGGTATCTCTGCCAATGCGGTAGCGCCATCTCCTTCGTTCTCCTCTCCCTTCTGGGTTTGAGGAGAAAAGAAGGAGAGGCGTTTGTCCGGTCTATTATCAGTTTTTTCTTGTTTTTTATCCTTTTTCGCATTTAGTTTATGTTCCTGTTGCCTTTTTGTGGCCATTTTATAGATCGATGTGAGGCAATGTGGAGGTTATGGCCCCGTGTTTACACAGTGCGATAGCAGTCAGTAAGCCAATGTTTAAAGCTTCGAAGCCCTCTAAGTTGAGGAGAAAAGAAATATTTTCTGACAATACAGTGAATGAAAATAAAGAAGCTGAAATCAGTGCTTAATAATATCAGTGTTCAATTTTAGAAAGACCGATGAGTTGCGACTGTAATGTTCTACAGCTGCAGGCAGAGGAGTGTATACATTGGTATGACCCTCAGACTAGCCGAGAATTGTGTACCAAATGTATAGAGGGAGGAGGTTAAATCTGAATATTCGGTGCGTATAGCAGAAGGTAGAGACTCGGTGTTTATCAATGATTATGTTCTATTTTATGAGAACTGTACAACAGCGGCTATAGCGTTCTGCTGTTCCAGGCAGAGGAGTGAAGCTGCTATCTGGCCCTGGGTCTGGCCCAGGTTTAAGTGTTCAGTATATATCAGGTTAACTCTGACAATGGAGTAACCATACCAAAGATTAGAAGCTCGGTGGCTATCACTTATTTGTGTTCAATTTTCTATGGGCTGTGTGTCTGCAGCTATATCCCTCTGCTTTTGCAGGCAGAGTGTTTGCAAGCAATAGTCTGCCCTTCAATTAACCAAAGATTTAAACACCACGTTGTCAGCTGGAGAAAATAGGCTCAAACAAACTAAATATATAACAGGAGCTAGAAAATCGGTACTTATCCGTATCTGCTTCGTTTTGAGGAGACTAGGAACCTGCTGCTGTGGTACTCTGCTACTCGGGCGGTGAAAAAAAGGACCCACGTGGAGTTGGTGTTTGTAAATGCCGCCTCCGCTGTTGTCTCCTTAGTGTGGCCGGAGTAGTATGCTCAATTTAGATGTCGCCTTCCGCGTATTAGCTCCCTGTTCAGCGTTGGTGAACAGCCCACCGTTGATGCCTCACGAGACGCCCAGCTCCAAAACCCGCGAGAACGTGTGACGTATCACGTAATCGCGTCAAACCCCCCCCCGAAGTGTATGATATCCAGATGTATGTTAGATACCACTATATTGAATTGTCACCTACCAGATATACTGACCACTCTATAGGATGTTTGGTATCTCAGTAATCTGACCATAAAATAATATTGGGAATATGTCCTCAAGTAATTTACCTTACGAATAGCCCCTAGCTCTTAATGTCAGATTGGGCTCACACGACAGTATTTATAACGGAATATATAGGCCGTACATATATGTTTTTTAGGTTCTCTCTCTACCGTATGTAACATTAATCATTTTTGTTTATTTTGATGTGAGATACCTGCGTTGTTTTTTGTTTGTTTTTAAAAAAACAAAACAAAAAATAGTTCTAAATATTTTGAATATATTTCTAATGTATCCGGAGAGTCGGCTATTTACTTATAATGGAGATATCCTTTGTGGATGGTGCCTCTCTGGACCCATAATAATTGATTGGCTTGAATGTTTGGAATTTGTTGTATTGGTGTCCCTACCTCTGCTAAGAGGGTTAAGTTTGGGGAAGAAGGAAGTTAGACGTGACTTATTACTGTTGGAACCGGCTTAGATGTCAGCATATTCATCATTATACATAAGCTGCACACTTGTTCTCCTAAGTCAGTTCATGTTTTATTTCTGTCATATGAAAAATAATCTTTTATGTCTATTTTTATGAAACGTATTAACACTGTCATAAAAATAAAAAATCAATAAAAATATAATAATTATTTTTTTTTTTTTTAAAGTCATCAATACAGTACATTTTCATATCCTATCTAAGCCACGGTTTCTCTAGTGTGTACAAATTTAACTTTTCCAGCCTTTCTTCACAACCAAAAGCTTCCATTCCCTTTATTCGGTTTTTTTTTTTGCCCTCCTCTGCACTTTCTCTAGTTCCATAATGTCTTTTTTTTAAAAAGGCACCCAGAATTGAACCACGTATTCAAGGTGGGGTCTTGCCATGGACCTGTAAAGACGTTGAATAATATCTTACTCCCATGAGTCAATACTCCTTTTAATATATCCCATTATCTTATTGGCCTTTGCAGCTGCCAGCTGGCACTGCGCACTACTGCTAAGTAGTACTCCCAAATCTTTTTCCATTAGTATATTTCCCAAAGGAAACACTATTTAAACCAGTGGTTCTTAACCTGTTTAACCTCAGGACCCACATGTGGACTTGAAGTCACTGTGACGATACGGAATCCTAGAGCAGCCTCTCCCCTAGGTGTATGGTCCTGAAGGGGAACGTGGCTGACACCGGGTCCAGTCAGTGACTATATCTCCCCCAGGATGCTGGTCTCAGTAGTGGAACTTTACCAAGTGAGGTTGAAGGGGCGGTAGCTGGTAGCATACTGTGACCAAAGCCAGGGCAGTCCTCTACCCACTAGAGAGAAAGCGCAGCCTTTACAAAGGCTGCCAAGTAATAAGCTCAATGCTGACAGATCCAAAGACTCTGCCGCAGGAATGGACATCCACCAGTATATGAGTGGAATAGGAATGCCCATTTATTTGAAAACAACATGGCTTCAATTAAGTTTTTTTTTTTTAAATGCGACCAGAGTTTCCCTCCTCCATGCAGGAGGGAAGACTGCACAGAAGAGACGACCGGAGAGCAACAAGGAGGTAAGTACTGAGGAAGGGGGGTAGGAGGGTGGCATACAACGAGTAAAATCCTGGCATATTGAGTGGATAAATCCTGGCATATTAAATGGCTAAATCCTGGCATACTGAGTGGCTAAATCCTGGGATATTGAGTGGCTAAATCCTGGCATACTGAGTGGCTAAATCCTGGCATATTAAATGGCTAAATCCTGGCATATTGAGTGGCTAAATCCTGGCATACTGAGTAGCTAAATCCTGGCATATAGAGTGGCTAAATCCTGGCATATAGAGTGGCTAAACCCCCCTGACACCCCCCCCCCCCCCCCTACTGTGTGCTAGCTTGCCTTCCTTAGGGCTTGCGTGTTTTTAGCTTATTTATTACCATGTGTTGGTTTAGAGCTTACTATATATAACATTTAAGACATGGACTACATACACACAGAAGACAACAGCGACGTGGCGACGTCCCCTCCTCCCCTCAGGCACCAATGAGCCTCGGCAGAGCGCCAAGCCAAATTGCCATTCAATTCCTGCTTCCATTTTTAACTGATGCTCAATTTGGTTTTTCACTGGGGTCCAAGTTGGAACCGTCCCGGAATTCCAATTTCTCGCACTTTCCAACTTGGACGCCAGCAAAATATGTATAATTAATTTTTCCTTTTCTCTTGGCCACGAGTGTTCTATTATATGGAGCAAATGGCTCTGATGGGCCAGAGTTATTTTTAAATCACAGATTCTATTTATTTTGGAGTTTATCATTTGCCAAAATAGTTGGATTGGAGGGCAATTCGACCAAATGTGGAGGAAATCGCCCCTATGAGCCCCACATCTCCAACAGATATCTGATCTTTGTGGATACATTTTATTTAAACGAGACGGAGTCAAGTACCACCTGTTCATCATCTTGTAATGTGTCTCTCTCAAATTTAGGCATCTGACTGCTTTGTAGGATTTAGACAGCGATTCAAACCCTTCCTTTTCTGTTTTGTCCCCACTTAGGTCTCTATTCCATTTTTTTTATGGGCGGGAGATCTGTTCTGGAGTCAATATTTCTTATGAGTGAGACACATCTAGAAAGGAGTTTATTATTCCCTTCTTCTGTTATCAATTTTCCTTACTCTTTGGACGCTTCGTTTATCTCCGTTTTTACATGTTTTATCTGGAAGTGATACACCCTAACAAAGGCAAAATAAGAACTTTTGTTAATCCCATATTGTGTTTGTAAGTCATTAAAGGATTTGAAATTGGTTTCTGTGTACAAATCGCTAATTATATGGATGCCTCTATGTCTCCAATCCTCCAGATTTAAATCTGTTATATTATCATTTAAAATTTCCAAGGCAAGATCTGTCATTAGGTCATTTTCAATCTTTAGTTTTTTTTCATTTTATTCCAGCACACCAGTAATTCGTCCATTGTTGAAGATTTGTTTCTAATGACTCTTAGTTTTTGTTTGTTTTTCCCAACCCACCAAAAGGGGCTGGCTAAATCTTCAACCATCGGAAGCTCCTTCTCTATATTGTACCACCCCTCCTCTTTTGCACTAGGTTTTTGGGTGTTAATTGCGTGCATGATTTTACAGGCTGTGTAGTATTCTTGTATATCGGGGGCACCTAATCCTCCTTGGTTTGGGCTTCTTTTTATGCACTCATAGGATATTCTTGACCTTTTTCCTTGCCAGATAAAATTATTTATGGATTTTTGAAGTAACTCAAGCCATGCAGTTGGTATTCTGAATATGATCATCCCGAAATATAGATCCATTTGGGTAAGATGTATGCTTTCAGAATGTTTATTCTTCCCCACCAGGACAATCCCAAGGGTTTCCATTTTTTTAACTGTTTATTTGTCTGCGTTAGTAGAGCGAGAAAGTTCATTTCGGCTATTTCTTTAGGTTCTGGACTTTTCTTAACCCCCAGGTAAGTAATTGAGGTTTTTGCCCAGATAAAACCGAATTTTTCCGCTAAAAGGTTCTTGGTTGCCAGTGGAATATAACTTGCCAAGGCGACCGACTTATCAAGATTTAATTTATACCCTGAGTATTTCGAGTATTGTTTTATTTCCACCATTAGAGCTTGCATGGAAGTATTAGGATTTTGAAGAGTTAACAATATGTCATCTGCATACAGATTGATTTTATAATTATTCTTTGATGTTTTTAGTCCTGTAATCAGTTGGTTTTGTCTGATTGCTATGGCAAGTATTTCAACTGTTATTAAATATAAGAGTGGCGACAGAGGACATCCTTGCCGTACCCCATTGTTAATTGAAAACCACTCCGATTTGAACCCTTGTCCCGTCACTCTTGCCATAAGAGTGGCGACAGAGGACATCCTTGCCGTACCCCATTGTTAATTGAAAACCACTCCGATTTGAACCCTTGTCCCGTCACTCTTGCCAAAGAGTAGCATTATTTCTTTCAAAATTCTACCCTTAATGCCACAGGCCAGGAGAGCCTTTTCCATGAATGCCCAGCTGACCCTGTCAAACGCTTTTTCTGCGTCTAATGCAGTGGTGTATCTTGATTTTGTGCTGCCCTAGGCAGACAAAATCCGGGCACCCCCCTACCCAAGCTGCACACCCACGTTACACACCTATGACATGCCCATCACCTCCATTACATGACCCCACATCACACATAACATTCAGACTCACATCAAGCTCATACTCCCATTACACACACACTCCCATCACACTCAGTCACAAACTCCTACTCCCATCACACTCAGTCACACACACTGACTCCCATCACACACACTCTCCCGTCACACACACTCTGACTCCCATCACACACACTCTGACTCCCATCACACTCAGTCACACACTAACTCCCACCACACTGTCACACACGGACTCCCATCACACTCAGTCACACAGCCTCATATCACACACAGACTCCCATCACACTCAGTCACACACTGACTCCCATCACACACACTCTGACTCCCATCACACTCAGTCACACACTAACTCCCACCACACTGTCACACACTGACTCCCATCACACTCAGTCACTCACAGCCTCACATCACACACACTCTCCCATCACACTCAGTCACACACACTGACTCCCATCACACACACTCTGACTCCCATCACACTCAGTCACGCACTATCTCCCACCACACTGTCACACACTGACTCCCATCACACTCAGTCACACACAGCCTCACATCACACTCATACAATCACCGTTTTCATTTTTACATTTGAATCAGCTTACCTTCTGCTGTACTCTGACAGGCAAGGGGGCGGAGACTTTACACTGGCATGCCTGACGGGGAACGAAGGGAGGGGAAGCGAGGGAGCCCGATAATGACAAACGGCAACGGGTGAGGGGAAGACTGAAAAGAGCGGTGGGGGTGGGAAGGGGAGGGGAGGGGGTGGGAAGGGAAGGGAAGAGAGAGGGAGGGGAAAAGTAAAAATGGATGGAGAAGAAAGTAAAAATGTTTGCAGCACCAGAAGGGTTTAAAGCACCAGTGTGCTTTAACAACCTCTGGGAAAGTGCCGCCCTAAACAAGGCGCCGCCCTAGGCGAGCGCCTTGTTTGCCTCGCGGTAGATACACTACTGGTCTAATGACAGGGTCAGCATGGGCACCCCAGTTCTATGTACCAAATCTAACGAATCTACAACTCTCCTGACACTGTTAGTGGAGTATCTCCCGGGCACAAATCCCACTTGGTCTTTATGAATTAGGGTTGGGATAATTGATTTCATCCTGTCAGCCAGAATGGCTGAATACAGCTTGATGTCCACATTCAACAAAGCTATCGGACAATAGTTTGATGTTTTTTCCGGGTCCTTACCCTTTTTGGGTATCGGGATGATATGTGCCTGTGTTAATTCAGTCGGAATCTTATTATCTTCGAAAAAGCTGTTGAATGTGGCCATCAAACCGGATTTTATTTTATGTTTTAAGAACTTATAGAACCAGCCACAGAATCCGTCTGGTCCTGGAGATTTGTTCTTTTTGAGTCTACCTATTGCAGTCAGGACTTCTTTCTCTGTTATTGGTTGGTTCAAGGTTTCCAATTGGGATTCTTTGATCTTGGGAATATTAAGATGATCAAGGTACTCTTGGGTTTCTTTAGCATTATTTGGTATTGATAAGTTGTATAAGCCCTCATAAAATTTCTGGAAGGCAGATCCTATCTTATCAGGTAGTAAATAAGTCTCATTCCCTTCTTTAACCCCTTAGTGACATTACTTTTTTGGCTTGTCCGACGCTTGGGGACATGGGCTGTTTTAACATTTCTGAGGTGTTTGCTGTAATTTATTTCTGTCTCATTTAGTGTACCCGCACAAACTATATATCGTTTTTATCATTATAAGAAGGGCTTTCTTTTGATACCTTTATTTTGATAATAGCATATAATTTGATGTAAAAAAAAATAATAAAATATGCCAAAAAAATTAAAAAAAAATTTTTTTATGACTTTTATACTCATGTACAAGAGACAACAAAAAAACACTGCTAAATAGTTTCTAATATATGTCCTGAGTTCAGAAATAGCCCATGTTTTATGTTTTTGTGCTTTTTTATTCATGTTACAGGGCCAGATCTATAAGTAGTGCAAAGCTATTTTAAAATCCTTTTTTTCAAAATTAGCGATAGTGACATTGTAACACTGATTTCTGTACTAAATCCATAAATGACCCCCAACATGTACATATTTTTAAAAACTAGACCACTCATGGCATTCAACTTGGGGTATTTTGACACATTTCATGTAGCCATTTTACCACCAATCTTTGCCAAAGTTTGCAGCAAAAAATCTTTTTTTTTAATATTTCACATAGATTGCAATTTAGTTAAACAATACCTTAAAATGTGAAGGGGTATTTCCAAATAACACCTCAATATGTGTTCAGCAACATCTCCTGAGTACAGGGATACCACCCATGCATAGGTTTGTTGGTTTGTTTTTGGGCTAAAAGGCCACATTTAGGGGGTGCGCATTTTGGCTTTCCAACTTGGAATTCTGACATGCAGAAACTTGCACCCATGTCCCATTTGGGAAATTTTTGAAGCCAGAAAGTGTATTCTACCCCACAAAGCCATATATTTTTTAAAACTAGACACCCTAGGGTATTTCAAATGGTAGTATTTTAACACTTTCCATGCACTAATTATACTACCAGCCTATGTCAATGTTTTGGGTAGTATTTTTTTTTCACATACATTGTATTTTGGGCATGAATTCACAGATCCTGTTATATGTCTGTGCCAAACAACACCTCAATATGTGTTCAGCAACATCTCCTGAGTACAGGGATACCACCCATGTATAGGTTGGTTAGGTTATTTGGGGGTTAAAAGGCCACATTTGAGAGGTCCGCTTTTTGGTTTTCTAACTTGGAATTCTGACGTGCAGAAAACCTGCGCCCATGTCCCATTTGGGACATTTTTGAAGCCAAAAAGTGTATTCTACCCCACAAAGCCATATATTTTTAAAAACTAGACACCCTAGGGTATTTCAAATGGTATTATTTTAACACTTTCCATGCACTAATTCTACCACCAGCCTATGTCAATGTTATGGATAGTAATTTTTTTTCACATCCATTGTACTTCGGGCATGAATTCACAGATCCTATTATGTGTCAGTGCCAAACAACACCTCAACATGTGTTCAGCAACATCTCCTGAGTACAGGGATGCTACCCATGTGTAGGTTAGTTAGATTATTTGGGGGTTAAAAGGCCACATTTGAGAGGTGCGCTTTTTGGTTTTTCAACTTGGAATTCTGACATACAGAAAACCTGCGCCCATGTTCCATTTGGGACATTTGTGAATCCAGAATGTGTATTTTACCCCACAAAACCATACATTTTAGCAAACTAGACACCCTAGGGTATTTCAAATGGTAGTATTTTAACACTTTCCATGCACTAATTCTACCACCAGTCTTTGTCAAATTTTAGGTTAGAAATTTTTTAATGTTTTGTTTCCACATACATTGTACTTCGAGCATGAATTCACAGATCCTGTTATGTGTCAGTGCAAAACAACACGCCAATATGTGTTCAGCAACATCTCCTGAGTACAGGGATACCACCCATGCATAGGTTTGTTGGGTTGTTTGGGGGCTAAAAGGCCACATTTAGGGGGGGGGTGCATTTCCAACTTGGAATTTTGACATGTAGTCAGCCTGCGCCCATGTTCCATTTGGGACACTTTTGAAGCCTGTCAAAGTATTTTACCCCATCAAACCATATATTTTGGAAAACTAGACATCCTAGGGTATTTAAAATTGTGGTATTTTAACACTTTCCAAGTGCTAATTCTACCACCAACCTATGTCAAAGGGATGGGATGTCATTTTTTCCCCACACACATTGTAGTCCAGGCAGGAATTTTCAGATTCTGGTATTTGCCACTGCCAACCAACACCTCAATATGTGTTTAGCAACATCTCCTGAGTACAGTGATACCCCCCATGCATAGGTTTGTTGGTTTGTTTTGGGGCTAAAAGGCCACATTTAGGGGGTGCGCAATTCCAACCTGGAATTTTGACATGTAGTCAGCCTGCGCCCATGTTCCATTTGGAACATTTTTGAAGCGGTCCAATGAATTTTACCCCATAAAACCATATATTTTTGAAAAATAGACATCCAAAGGTATTTCAAATGGTGGTATTTTAATACTGTATATGTACTAATTCTACCACCAGCCTTTGTAAAAGTTTGTGGTAGTACATGTTTGGGAGTTTTTTTTCCACATGCATTGTACTTCAGGCATGAATTCACAGATTCTGGTATATGTCACCGCCAAACAACAACCCAATATGTGTTCAGCAACATCTCCCGAGTACAGGGATACCACCCATGCATAGGTTTGTTGGTTTGTTTTTTTGGCTAGAAGGTAACATTTGTGAGATGCGCATCTCAAAATTCCAACTTGGAATTTTGACATGTAGTCAACCTGCGTCCGTGTCTGATATGGGATACATCTTTGAAGCCAGCCAATGTAATTTACCCCCACCAAACCATATATTTTTTAACGGTAGACACCCATCACTCCTTGTGGCACGGGCTCAGCAGCCACCGATACATCACTAGATGATGTATCAGAAAGCTGACCAGGGGCAAAATCGAATCCTGAGTCCGCGGCCTCAGAATCAATGCATAAGCAGTGATCTCGAGCAAAGAAGGGGTTAATAGCTCTTAGAAGAGCCTATCTAGTACTGTAATACATTACAGTACAAAGAAATTAATCCATAAAACAGTGCAGACATCAAAACATACTGTTGCTGTGCAAGATTACTGCTTATACAGTGATGAATGGCAGGGAAGTGGTTAATACAGAGTGAAAGACTTTCATAAAACCTGACAATTTTATAAAATGTTATTTTATATCACTATTACTGATCTGTCACTTTCCGTCACAAAAATTTAAGTGAGGAGAGGGAGGCAGATCAATATTTGTGAATATTGATCCGACCAATTTTGATCTAACCAGGGCTAATGGTGAGGTTATTTGAGAAATCACCAAACTTTGCCACTAATTCGCTGTTACTGATCGCTATGTGCTCAGACAGCTTAAAAAAAGAAATCTCAAATATTTTTACTTTACATGTAATCCCTTAGTGGGTATGTGTAAAAAAAAAATAAAAAAAAATATGCAGACAGATAAAAATTGCTTTGGCGTCAATATCACTGCGTAAGCAGTGATTGACGGCAAAGAAGGGGTTAATAACTCTTAGAAGAGCCTTTGTAGTACTGTAATAAATTACAATACAAAAATAAATGCGCAGATGTGCACGATCACTGCGTGTGTTGTGTATTTATTATTTTTTTGTACTTTTACTTACTTTTATAACTTTGATCTGTCTCTCTCCCTCACTAAAAAAAAAATGTGAGGAGAGGGAGGCAGATCATAACTGGTCAGATCAATATAGGGTTAATATTGATCTGACCAGTCATTGATTGCCTCTGTGAAGAGGCAATCGTGTGGCAGCCAGAGAGCACAGGAAGCAGGTACTTCCTGCCTCCTGTGCTCTTGCCCTTAGAAGGGCAGCGCCATCTTGGTCACAAAGTGACCAAGATCGTGCATTTTTTTTTGTGTTCCTGATTGCCTTGACTTGCGAGGCAATCAGAAACACTTTCTGAGCATAGGAAGCGAAAAATTTGCTTCCTATGCTCGTTTTTTAATGCCCGCCGTTTTAAAGGCACTGTGCCTTTAAAACCGTCATTTCAATCGCTCTCCGGAGCGATCGAAATGCCGACGGGCATTTTTTTAGTATTGAATGATGCTTCCATACGGAATCATAGTTTCAATACTGCTTGAGCACTGAAAGCGGAAAAACTCCGCTTTCAGTGCTCGTTTTGACACAGGACGGACCTAGGGCTAAGACCATCTCAAAAATTAACCCCTTGGCAACACAGGACGTGTCGCCAAGGGGTTAATTTTTGAGATGGTCTTAGCTGCTGTTATTTGTTTTAGTTTTTCTGTCATACCTTTATATGCTCTATTTCCCTGGTAGTACCATTTCCTTTTGATCTTAACCAGTGTTGCATTAGCTGTTTTTATTAGTATGTTATTTATTATTATCTCCTGTTGTTTTATTTTTTGTGAAATCTCTATTGTTGGCGCTGTTTTATTTAGTGTGTTTAAGGTGTCCAGTTCTATGTAAGCCTCCGCTAAGGATGTTTGCCTCTTTTTTTTTCCCAACGCTGCTAATTTTCTAAAGTGTCCTCTAATCACGCTCTTGTATGCGCACCAAACTGTGTGTGGTTTATCTTCTCCATTATTATTTTCTTTGAAAAATAGCTCTGTCATGTTCTCTATAATTTCTCGATTCGTTTTGTTGTTTAATAGGTAGTTATTGAGTCTCCAGTCTGCTTTTTGTGATCTAGAATCGCTCTTTAGATCCATAATTACTGCATTGTGGTCGTACCAAGTATATGTATTTATTTGGATCTTCTTAATAAGTCTAGCTGTTTGGGCTTTCCCTAAGATTAAATCTATTCTAGAATAAGATAGGTGAGATGCCAAAAAGCATGAGAAATCTCTCATCTCTGGATTCCAGACCCTCCAAAGATCCAAGTATTGATTTTTTTTCATCAGGTCTCTGAAGCTTCTGGACGTATTTATGGTGGGTCTATTAGGGGGTTTTCCCCTGGCATTCTTAGTGTCAATGGTAGGTTCTGGGGGGCAGTTGAAGTCACCCAGTAGTACTACGCGACCCTGGGCCACTCGTTCAATTCTGTCTAGAATTTGGTTAATAAATCCCTTTGTGGGTTGATTGGGAGCATAGATAGATACCAAGGTAAAGCGTATGTTATCAATATCTGCTATTACTAGCAGATATCTGGCTTCTTCATCTCGGTCTGTAGGAAGTATGAGAGATCATTAGTGAAAAGTATAGCCACCCCCCTTTTTTATCCTGGAGTGAAGATTCTAAGATTATTGGAACATCTTTATTTTTCATTCTACTATAATCATCTTTCTTCCAATGTGTTTCTTGGATGGCACAAACTTGTATATTTTCTTTACTCAGATATTCCATTATTATCTGTCTTTTTTGTGGTGAATTAATGCCCTGTGTATTGATCGATACTAATCTAATGGATTTTGGTTTTATATTCTTTATATCTGGCCCTCTCTCGAGCCCACCGGCCCCGACTAGGGGGAGGGAGTCGCAAATGCCGCTGTCACGGACAAAGACATAACATACAACTAATATACAAGAAACAAAAAAAAAACCCTTCCCAAATTGGCATGGCCTAAAATTGGCATGCCATAGGTGTGTTGGTCGGCTCCTCAGCCGATCATCAACGTCACTAAGCTTTAGTCTCATCTAACAGATGAGACTACTGGGCCTCTGCCGGGCTGGACCGCATATTCCCCTAACTTCTCCTCTCCTCTACTCAAAAGGAAAGAGGGGAGTGAGGAGAGTGAGGAGAGAGGGGAAGAAAAAAAAAAAACTTCATTATGAGATAATGGCCATTTGCTAGCCATTAGTTCTATTTACCTATTAATTCTATCTATTTTACTAATTCTTTTATTGTGACATAAAATACATTTCTCACCGTGATTTTGTTTTTAATTATTTTGAGCTTCCATCATCTTCCCCACCCATCCTCCCTCCCCAGCGCCCCTATATTCTACTAATCTCATTTTCTTTCACTACTATTCTATTTAGTGTTTAATCCATATTCCGCAATTGTGTATTAAGTTGATCTATGCTACTTCGGTTTATAAATTTACACCTTCCGTACCCCCCCTACCCTTACCCCCCTTCTTTCTATCTTTTTAATTTATTATTGTGGTGCTCTTCAGCTTTACCTCCTTCACCCCTTCTTTATCTAACCCCAAAATCTATTCTGAGGTCATATCTCTTGTTTGTGTGTGTACATAATTCCCTCGATGTAACCTTATATTTTCTCTTAGTGTATCTTCCCCATTGCGTTCCCTGTCCCCCTCCTTCTTCCCCACCCTCCTCCCCTCCCTTCCTAAGCTCTCACCCGTGAAATTCTTAATCCCTTACTGAGGTAGAGGAAGAAGAGGACAAACAAAAAAAAAAAAAACCTTAAGCTCCTTTCTTCAGCCCATTGTTTCCTTATCTTCTGTAGATTTGCTATTTTCTTTTTTTCTTGGCTTTTTCATCTCTTATCCTTATAACTATGATTTGAGCGGCTCCTATTCTCCACGTTATTTCTCTCAATCCATTTCTGGAGATCTTCTGTGTATTAAAATGTCTCCCGTTTCCCCTGGTAGTAGACGATAATCCCATTTGGGTATCTCCATGAGTATTTTATCCCTGCCTTTCTCAGGATATTATTTGGGGAGCGGAAAGACCTTCTCATTTCCCTTGTCTGGAACGAAAAATCTTGAATTTTTTTTATATTTTCATATTCGGTCTTTGCCAGCTCTTTCCCATATATTGCGTTCATGATCTGGATTTTAAAACGATACGAATGGCAGCAGGCAATTACATCTCTGGCGAAAGATTCAGCCATTTGAGGTGATTTAAACACCCGATGGAATCTTTCTAGTGGTTTGCACTCTTGAGTTATGTCCAAACCCAGAAATATAAATAACTTTCCCAGGTACTCTTCCATTAATTGTTGAGAGATACTTTCAGGGATACCTCTTATTCTTATGTTACATCTCCGAGACCGGTCTTCTATATCCGTCAATTTTATTTGCAGAGTTGAGATCCTTTTTTCTAGGTCTTTTATTGTGAGTCAGTTTACTTCTATTTAAACCACACCCGTTTCTGTTCAGTCCTTAGTAGTGCAGTCTACATGTATGTCCTCTGTGTCAATTCCATGTATGTCATTTAGATTTTATTTGTTAATGCTTTTGCTAATATTTTTTTTTTCAATTTTATTATTTTATTATCTAATTTCATTACAAAAAGTTATTATAACAAAAAATATATAAATACGACAGGAAATACATAAATACATATGACACATATATATAGGACATACGTTCTACAAAACAATTTATTTCTGTCTAGCGCTTATCTCTAATTTGGAATCACCTTGATATGTGGTTCTGCTGTTTCTCCTTACATCCTTCCCATGAATTCCTCTACCTCAGTATATCCATATCACCGTCTATATTTTCTCTCTCTCGTTCCACCTCCCTCTGCCTATAAAGAAGAAGGAAAGAGGGGGGGGGGGGGGAGACCCACGGGCATACACAACCTAAACAAGTATACATCTCAAAATTTGCCTTTGCAGGGTGATAATTACATAGGGAGGGGAGGAATGATTAATATTTTAAACAGATTCATCCATGATCACAATATATCCTACTGTTTTCTTGTACTAAACAATCTTGTTCTATATCATTATGCTTAACACAAACATTTACATGGAGACAAAATGAATACAATACTTATACGGAGGGGTCCGAGGTACATACAAGATGCTTACCATATAGGGATGGGGTTGTAGCAGTTTACTTGTTCCTTTCAATGTGCTCGGGTCCAATTCTAATTCTAATCTTGCTTTTGCTGGACAAAGGTTTACTCCCAGGTATTCCAAAATCCTGGGGAGCGGTCCTTCTGTTTTATCTGGAAGGCTATTCCTCCTTCCATCCGACACTGATGTGCCGTCTGGTTTCTGATAATTGACTAGTCTGCCACTATTGTGGCTCCCCAATTCCTAGCTATTGATAATTTTATAGCAGACAAGAGGTGTATAAGTATTGCATATTTTCCCTTACTCATACCCGGGAGTTCCAGATGCAGTAATGCTCTAATCGGGGTCAGGGCCCATTCCACCTCTAGAGCTTCTCTTAACCAGCTCTTGGCCCTATCCCAAAGTGGCCTTTTTTGCTGGGCAATTCCACCAGATGTGTAGGTAGTCTCTAGGGTGGCTTCCGCATCTCCAGGATATTTGGTCTACCTCTGGGTATATCTTTCCAAAGGTTGCTGGGACGAAGTACCATCTATTTAGCAATTTATATTGTAATTCATTCAAATTGAAACAATGGATATTTTTGTATAGCATACTTAAGGATTTGTTCCATTTGTTTCTGGGTATCTTGGCTTGTAATTATGTAATTTTCCCATTTGGCCAATGCTGGAGGGGGCAGTTCCACCCTGGAATCCCACAAACATCTTTTAACTAGATTTTTGTCCTGCACTAGAAAGAGAGTATCCTTAATATGGGTGATCATTCTATTTGCTGGTTCACTGTAAAGAAACTTATTTAGGAATCCCTTCACTCTTATGTAGCTAAATATTTCTCTTTCTTTTAATTGGAATTCCTGTTTTAGGTCACCAAAGGGTTTCGTTATTGACCCTATTGTCATATTGTCAAGTCAGTCAAAATTCTCATTCCTCCTGCCTTCCAGGCAACTAAGTTCAGATCAGGGATCAGATTTTCAAGTATAGACAGTGTTAATTCCGAGACCAAATGATTTTTTAAACCTGTCCTTTTCTTGAATCTTTGCCAATTACCCAGAATATTCCTTAATGGGAGACTACTATCAGGATCTTTAATAATGTGGTTGGCCATTCTATTGGACTAGAAATATACCAGCAGATCCATACTAGAGCCCATTGAGCTCTGTTCCAGTTTGTACCAACGTACAACATGATTTGTACGTAGGTCTTTGTGCCTTGAATGCGTGAGCCAGCTATGCTGCTTACGAATAGTCCTGAATTAGCGGGATTCCCAGGCCACCACACTGCTTTCGGCCTGAGAGGAGACGCAGGTTTTTTTCCAGAGAATAGTTTCAGATCTGCACTAATATAGGAGTCGGTGCCAAGGCTCCAAGATGCCGCCCGAATCTTCAGCAATACACAATAAAGATGCAGAGCCCAGCACTCAGTGTGAAGTGAGAGTTTATTCACATGCTTGGTGACGTTTCACAAGTTTTTTTCAAGCCTAGCGTAGGGTGTTTCAAATAACTTTATATAGTGCAAACAATCAACAAACACGTGTCAGTCAGCAATTACAAGTGGAATCAATGTTTCAATATACATTTCAATAAACATTTCCAAAAATATTGAGGAAAAAATGACAATAATATGTGATATTATGACTCATATATACATTTTTTACCCATACCGCCGTATGGTGTGTGGAGTCATGAGTGACCCCATGGAGAAATGATCGTCCAGGTAGGTGAGCCCATTACAGATATAGATATAGAAGGGGGAGAGGCAAAGTACAGACAAAGGGAAAAAGAGGAAAGAAAAAGAAGAAAAATAAAAGAAAAAAAATATTCCCTCTCTCTCCTTCCCTCCAGGTTTGAACTTCTCCCCTCTTCCCCTCTCTTCCCCTCCTCCCATTTCTAAAGTGCTTACGTGGGACTCCAATTATGCGGATCCTTGTCAGTAATAAAGAAGGGGAGAGAGAGAGAGAAAACCAACTATTAGAAAGAAAAAAGAAAGAAAGAGGAGAAATAGGAGAACACACGTTAATTGGCTATTCTAAAATTATATATATATATAAAGTCCAGAAGCAGCCTCGGTCTGGGAGCAGCAGTACCAACAAATTTCACTTCAGTCCTCTACCGGGGCCTTGACCGTGAAGAAGAGGAGGAGCATAAATAAAATAAAAAATAAAAAATCATTGATAGCAAAGTGTCTCAGTTCAATGGATCCTTATACTTCGGTGTGTACAGTTCGGAAGTACCTTGTCCGTGAAGAAAAGGCAGAAAGTAAAAAAAAAAACACAAAACAAACAAACAAAAAAAAATACAATTTAGGGGTAATTGTGTTAAAAATATGTGGATGTGTGTGCATTTGTGCAGCTTTGGTGAGAAAGGGGGAAGAAGAAAAAAGTAATTATTAACAAGTTTGAGTGTCTCAAATTGGTGGGTCCATATACATGAGTGTGTGGAATTCCGTGGTGCCTTCCCTTGGCAGAAAAAAAAATTATTTGATAGCAAAGTGTCTCAGTTCAATGGATCCTTATACTTCGATGTGTACAGTTCGGTAGTACCTTGTCTGTGAAGGAAAGGAAGAAAGTTTAAAAAAAAAAAAAAACAATTTAAGGGTGTAACGGACCGTCTACCGGACGAAGTAGACCCTCTGTCCGTTGTTTGAAATCACCTCCTTAACCCCCAATTAAAGCTCAGCATTCACCCAGCAAGTCTTTCCTGGACCCTTTCTCTTTGTACCCAAATAGACAGAACATCTAGCAGTTAGGTACAGCAAGATTGAACAACTCCTTTATTTGTGTAACAACACAGACTTATAAAAAGACATAAACATGACATCACAGACATTAGTATACAATGGGGGATGGAAATAAACACAGTTCTCCAACTAACTGGGGCTAGGAAAACATTAGACATTCAGACTGCAAACCAAATAGGAATTAACATAGAGTGAGTAGACCTAATTACAATACACACAGTAATGTACACAACATAATCAGTTTAATAGTTAATCCAGTTCATACAGAACAATGGATGTTGGAGTAAACTATTGGAGTCACTGTCAAATTATAAACCTTCAGAGTGGTCTACTCACAGAATTAAACATTACACATAACCAATATACTAACAGAATATAACTAACTAACAATATTAACGTATAGTGTTATGGCACATTCCTTACCTAGGTGGTCCGATCATTCATGAGTTGGTTCTGTAGATACAATCTACCGAACACCCAGGTAGAAAGGCATGAACAAGCCTTTCAGCAGGGGAAAATATAAGCTTTTACTATGGGGCCATAGTCCAGAAGCAGGAGGCGAGCAACCATGCTTCTCCAGAACATAGTGGCGAGGTTGGTTCCGCCACACCCTTGGTTTCTAAAATGTTATTAAATATTTAATTTAATTTATTTTATTTTATTTTTTTACATTATCTGATCTCTCTCCCTTACTAAAACTAGTAAGGAGAGGGAGGCAGATCAATACTTGTCAAAGGCAATATTTAAAAATATTGCCTTTGACTGTATGATAAGTGCTCATCAGAGCAATTATCATACATGCCTGCACACAGATCACACAGATCTACTGTGCAGGCATCGATTGGCTCCCCCTAGAGCAACGGAAGTGAAATACATTCACTTCCGATGCTCCTGCCAGTAGAAGGGAAGCGCTGCCTATGCAGGTAGCGTTCCCTTCTACTGAGCCAATGGAGTCGCTCAGGAGAGCGACCACCATCGGTTCTGGGGGGAACCGAAGGTGTTGCTAAGTGACCGAGGCACTTAAGCAACACCGGAGATGCTTAGGAAATGAACGATCGTTCGCTTCCTAAGCACATGTGTGCAAGCGGCGCCACCATTTTTAAATGGCTGCTACGATCACTCCCGTGCACTTTTTTTTAGTGTTGCACAATGCCTCTACATAGAGGCATTATAGCAACACTGATAGAGTGGTCGCTTGTCGTTTTCTTTACTCTATTTAGTGCATGACGTGCAAGGCACGTCACCTGTCGGCAAGTCCTCGATTTGCCGTGACGTGCCTGGCACGTCATCTGTCACTAAGGGATTAACATATAATGTGTATCAAAAAGTTGATCAAATATAAACATAGGCAAAATTGCAGAAAAAATTCTCAACCCTGATGGACACTGGAGAGTGGCAAAAAAAGGGGCAAAAAAAGGACAAATAAAAGAGGGGGGGGGGGGAGTTTCTCCAGTAAAACAGGAGACATCATATTGTGCATTCAAACCCAGGGGTACATGGGTATTTAAATAGAAAATCCAAAAGACTTCACGTTGATTTAATAAATTGGTCAAATTTCCACCTCTAGTAGGAGTTCGTACTTTTCAATCCCACAAAATTTAAAGTAACGTGTACATCCATTATTACATTGCAATAAATTTAATGTGGACAAGTGCAAGATTATGCACCTTGGGCGTAAAAACCCAAAAGCAGAATATAGACTATTTGGTACAGTCCTAACCTCAACATCTGAGGAAAGGGATTTAGGAGTAATCATTTCAGAGGACTTGAAGGTAGGTAGGCAATGCAATAGAGCAGCAGGAAATGCTAGCAGAATGCTTGGTTGCATAGGGAGAGGTATTAGCAGTAGGAAGAGGGAAGTGCTCATGCCATTGTACAGAGCACTGGTGAGACCTCACTTGGAGTATTGTACGCAGTACTGGAGACCGTATCTCCAGAAGGATATTGATACTTTGGAGAGAGTTCAGAGAAGGGCTACTAAACTGGTTCATGGGTTGAAGGATACAACTTACCAGGAAAGGTCAAAGCATCTTAACATGTATAGCTTGGAGGAAAGACGTAACAGGGGGGATATGAGAGAAACATTTAAATACATAAAGGGAATCAACACAGTAAAGGAAGAGAGTATACCGTATTTGCTCGATTATAAGACGACCCTGATTATAAGACGACCCCCCAACTTTGGATATTCCTTTAGGAAAAAAACTAAAAGCCTGAATATAAGACTACCCTATAGGAAAAAAGTTTAACTTTTATATATTCACATGTAAATTGCTTTTTTAATAAAAAAAATTATATCAAAAAATGCATTTCTTGTTTTTATTTCCTTTTATGTGTCAATGCTGCCTCTCTCTTTCCTTTGCCCCAGCTTTGTCTCTCTCCCCCTCCCTTTGACTCCCCCCTCACCTCTGTCTCTTCCCCCCCTTGTTTCTCTCTGCTCCCCTCCCCTTGTTGCTCTGTCTCTTCCCCCCTCCCTCTGTCTCCCCCCCTTGTTGCTCTGTCTCTTCCCCCCTCCCTCCCCTTGTTGCTGTTGCTCTGCTCCTCTCCCTCCCCCTGTCTCTCTGCCCCCCATCCCTCCCTCTGTCTCCCTGCAGCCTCCCTCCACGTCTCCCTGCCCCCTCCCTCCCCCTTAACTATAACTAGATCCCTGGTGGCTAGTGGGGGCAGCCAGGGGATGTCTGCACGATACGTGCAGACATCCTCCATGCTGTCCGACACGGCAGTCTATTATGACGGACAGCTGGTCCGTCATAATAGACTGCTGTGTCGGGCAGCATGGAGGATATCTGCACGTATCGTGCAGACATCCCCCAGCTGCTTGATTCTCCCTGGTGGCTAGTGGGGCAGCGGAGGATGTCTGCGCGATGAGCGCAGACCTCCCCTGCTGCCGCCCGGCACGACCGCCGGGACTTCTGTGACGAAGCCGGAAGTACCGGGCGGCCGCAGGGGAGTCTGCGCTCATCGCGCAGACATCCCCTGCTGTTAGAGAGGGGGATCCAGGTCCCCTGCAGCTCTGCTGGGGACCTGGATCGCTGTCTTATAATCTGACCTTAATTTGAGGTCAGATTATAAGAAGACCTCGATTATAAGACGAGGGGGAATTTTCTGAAATTTTTTTCTGAAAAAAATCTCGTCTTATAATCGAGCAAATACGGTATTTAAAAGAAGAAAAACTACCACAACTGGAGGACATAGTCTTAAATTAGAGGGGCAACGATTTAAAAGTAATATCAGGAAGTATTACTTTACTGAGAGGGTAGTGGATGTATGGAATAGCCTTCCAGCAGAAGTGGTAGAGGTAAACACAGTCAAGGATTTTAAGCATGCGTGGGATAGACAAAAGGCTATCCTAGCTATAAGACCAGGAACGGGGGACTAATAAAAGTACTCAAAAAAAATTGGGCAGACTAGATGGACCGAATGGTTCTTATCTGCTGACACATTCTATGTTTCTATGTTTCTATAATAAGTGTTTCCCTATCGGGGACCTAATGTCCTTAAGCTCAATACTCAATAGATGTTCCCTTATGCGTGCCTTCAGCTGGCGTATAGTTTGTCCCACATTTAGTACAGCAAATAAGATAAATGACATTCTCAGTGCAACAGTTTATATCATTTTTAATATAGAACATGCGTCCACCTACTGTAGACGTGAAGGGAAACACTTCTTGCAATGTAATAATGGATGTACACGTTACTTTAAATTTTGTGGGATTGAAAAAGTACGAACTCCCATTAGAGGTGGAAATTTTACCAATTTATTAAATCAACGCACAGTCTTTTGGATTTTCTATTTAAATACCCGTGTACCCCTGGGTTTGAATGCACAATATGATGTCTCCTGATTTACTGGATAACCCCCCCCCCCCCTCTTTTATTTGTCCTTTTTTTGCCCCCTTTTTTTTGCCACTCTCCAGTGTCAATCAGGGTTGAGAATTTTTTCTGCAATTTTGCCTATGTTTATATTTGATCAACTTTTTGATACACATTATATATTAATTATGGGAATAATATTATTATTATTGTTGTCTTGGTTGACTCTCACTCTTTTAGAATATTTGTCCGGTCAGTTACATCTACCATGATTTTTCGAACTACATTTTTACAGTTCATTTTCCATGTCAGATATTTTTTATGTCTAGATTTACCGGGATTTTATTTTCATAACATTATACTGCATAGTATTGTTTTTTTGTGTACAGTTTATACGATTTGCGTAACATATATGATATTAGTACATGTTGTTTCTGTCATTTCATTCTCTTTAAGTCTTATTATTATTCCTTTTTCCGTGATATGCTGCTCTCTTCTTAGTGTTATTAGTAACACCTGGTTGGGGTGGGGGGCGTGGCCTCCATCCGGGAGGCGGGCTTCTGGGGTGGAGCAGGCCCACTGCCCTCATTTGAGGATGGGGGCGTGTTCCTAGACCCGTGGCGCGATCGCCTTGGACAGATGCCGTGGCTCGCCTCTCCTGGATAAGGTGTTGGAGATATGTTTACAAATTGATGCTGATTGTGTTTTAATTGATCTTATTCATGTATGTTTAGATGTACCCATTTCACTTAGACTGCTTTTGATAAAGCACCTCTTGCAAAACGCGTCAAGCGTTTAGTCTTTTTCTTGTCTCACCGTCCCTGCTCTTTGTTTTTTATCGCTGCTGTGAAGGATTAATAAAGTATCTACACTTTTTTCCCCTTACGAAGATTAAGCCTCTTTCTTTTTCCGGATGTCAAGCTGGCACTCTCCTTGTTTTTTCTACGTGTGTTTCTACAAGAGCTAGAAGTAGGCTCTATGTGCTATCAGCGCCCGGAGGAGGTAAAAGACATTGGCCTGTGAGGCTGGAGCCGGTCATATTATTTGCTTGATCCATAGTGACCAGTCTGGCTTCGTCAAAACAAGATCTGGAGGTGATAACGTTCGTAAGATTCGAAATATTATACAAACAATAAATAAAAATCAATGTCCAGCAATCCTGAATGCAATAGACGCAGAAAAGTCCTTCGACAGGGTTAGTTGGAACTTCCTGTTGGAGACCCTAGCTGCTTTTGGAATAGAGGGACCTTTTAAAGACCAGGCAATGGCCATATATTTGGAACCAACAGCTAAGATTCAAGGCAATGGATTAGACTCGAGTTGGTTTAAAATTGGAAATGGCACAGGGCTGTCCCTT
This sequence comes from Pelodytes ibericus, assembly GCA_036172795.1. Classification (NCBI taxonomy): domain Eukaryota; kingdom Metazoa; phylum Chordata; class Amphibia; order Anura; family Pelodytidae; genus Pelodytes; species Pelodytes ibericus. Next base: position 24,772,970 of record CM069867.1, on the reverse strand, counting down.
GGTGCCCCTTCTCTACATTTTATCAATCGAACCACTTGCATCATATATCATACAAAGCAAAAACATCTCGGGTATATCACAAGCTACTGAAGAACAAAAGATAACGTTATTTGCCAACGATGTAATTTTGACACTCACTAATCCCGAAACATCTATTATGGCAACCCTAAAATGTATTAAGGAATATAGTATCTACTCCAATTATAAAATCAATATCCGTAAGACACAGGTATTATACAGAAACTTGTCACCAGACCAGAGAGTAGCACTGAAAACCAATTATAGCTTTGATTGGTCTTGTAAATATATCTCCTATCTTGGAACTAAAATTAATTTTGACATTGAATCTTGGATTGAAATCAACTATGTAGAACTATATCACCTCATTGTGAAATCCCTAGAAAAGTGGAATAAAATACACGCCTCATGGCTAGGAAGAATAGAGATAATAAGATCGTATATTCTACCAAAACTGGAATATCTGTTTCACACAATCCCGTTCTGCGTTCAAAAGAAAATTATCAATATGTTTCATAGACTTTTTTGCTCCTACGTATGGGGGCAAAAAAATGAGAATATCCTTGGAAACAATGTCAACAAAATGGTCACATGGAGGACTGTCCTTTCCAAATGTGACATTTTTACACGACACAATTATGTTACAATTATCGCATTTTTTGATTTGGGGTAGTCGTGACTCCAAGGAGAAAAACTGATATAAATTTGAAAAAAAAAAAGCTGTAATAATATTGATCCAGTGGGTTTATTCTGGGTGGACAAGACTACCTTTAAAAAATTGAATATCGATACTATCATAATAAAACAGGCGTTTTACTCTATTGACCCAATTAAAAAAAAAAGAAATTAAACTAACAGATCTATCTCTAAAAAAAGTTCACTGTCATCTTTGAAGTTCATGTCCCAGGACTTGAACTTGAAAAGATGGACAAATGAAGGCCTAACAAAAATCGAAGACCTCTTTGAGGGAAATAGCCTATGTGACTTTTTACAATTGCAACTAAAGTATAACCTCCCTAGCCCTGAAGCATTCACATATCGGAGAATTATAAATATTCTTAGTAATAAAATTATAACAAAATAGGTAATATTTGACAAACTTATAGAAGGATCTTACAATAAACTGCTATCTAAAATTAGAAAATGTATGTGTAGCTTGGATTAAAAAGAGAAAACACAGAGTATCAGAAAATGGGAAGAAGACTTAAATAAGATATTCCCAATACAAACTTGGATGAATTCCATAAATCTTGTGAGAAAACACATCCATTGCATTAACATCCAAGAGATATTTGTTAAAACTTTACATAGGTGGTACATGGTTCCCACAAAATTATGCAAGTTTCAACCAAATACCACAAACCTATGTTGGCGTTGTAATAAAGAGCCGGGCTCCCTGAAACATATCTGGTGGGATTGTAAAAGTTTGGGAAATCTTAAACTAGAAATTATAAATCTCCTAGAAAAGATGGACATTAAGCTAGACAACCTATCACCAGCAGCCTTTCTTTTTCATCTGGATTTACCCAAATTCCCGAAAGAGCAACAAATTATTTTAATACATATATTAATGGCCACCAAAATATGTTTGTCACGTTACTGGAAGAAGACCTCTGTTCCAAATCAAGAATAAATTAAGTCTCAAATAGATTTAAATCAGGCCATAATGGAAAAATCAACATATTGCAAAAACTTTAACATAGACACTAATAACGGAATTTGGGAAAAATGGGTTAGAATAAGTTAATGATAAATAAACAGAAATAATGGGCCCCAGAGCATAGACGCACTTTATACTTATGTACATGTACTTTTTCATGTCCTCCCTAGACATATCTGTTCTTAACCCACTCTACCCCCAGTACCAACTATATCACAAAAATCTCTCCACGTTTCTCTTGATGTTAATGTCCTTTAATGTACCATATTGTATGTAAAATCTCTCTGAATCGATTAATCTATGTTAATTATTTTAACAATGTCATCCTGTTATGTTTTGTCTAGAGGATGGACAAACATGGTATATTTGTCTATTCTTCTTTTTCTACATTTATAATAAAACTTTAAAAAAAAGGCCTGAATAGTCTGCATAAAAGATCTGCTCTCTATAACTTATTAAAAAAATAGAAAATAAATATATGTTTTGTACGAGAATCGCATTGGCTAAAGAATAATCAAAACCCTATAAAAGGGAAATATATAACTATTATAATAGCTGCATCACTAGAAAAAAGAAAACGAGGGGAGTTACAATCATACTTTCTTCGAATCTTGATGTAGAGATTATATTTCAGGAGCAAAACGCGGAAGCTAGATACCAAGTTCTGATTTGTAAAATAAAAGAAACAATATATACCCTAATTAACATTTATGCCCCAAATAAAATGCCAATTATATTCATAGAAAATATTATAAAAAAATATGAAAAACTATTTAAAGGAACAGTTATAATGGCAGGAGATTTTAATATGATACTTGATGCACCAATGGATAAAATGCTTAGTCAAGGGAATCAGATAGACAAGAAAACAGCTAGACCCACAAAACAGTTCACAAATCTGTTGAAAAGACAGCAGTTGTACGATATATGTAGAACCTTCAATCCTGATGAGAGAGAGTACTCTAATATTTTAGCGCCACATTGCAATTACTCGTATATAGATCTGGTCCTGGGCAATATTTTGCTAGCAAAAAAAATCGTTAATTGGAGAAATAATATGGACTCAAAAATATTACAATTCCCAAACTCCATGAAGAACAAATACAAGAACTAAATAAACCAATTGCAGAGGATAAAGTTAGAAGAGCAATCACTAAGTCCAAAAAACAAAAATCTCCGGGCCAGATGGATTTAACGGACTCTTCTATAAAATCATGGCCAATAGTATCATAAAAAATAACATAAGACGCATAATAGACATTCTGGACATAGCCAAAAGAGAAAAAAAGATCACTTGTGGCAATCACATTAGATGTGGAAAAGGCATTTGGCATTCAGGCTCTCAGCGCATATGGACCAGAGGGAAGATTCGTGTCAGCAATAAAAGCTTTATACTCTTGCACAATGGCCAGAAAAATAGGCCAGAATATTTGAGCAAACTGGTTTAAATTGGAAAATGGGACCCCACAGGGCTGTCCCTTATCTCCCCTTCTATACATCTTGATGATGGAAATATTGGCATCAGACATTAGGAATAATGCGAAAATAAAGGGATTGACATTTGAACAAGAAGAGCTTAAACTACAACTATATGCAAATGATGTATTGATCACTCTAACAGAGTCGGAAGATTTGATTAAAGAGTTGATGTTAAGTATACAAAGATTTGCAAAATTTTCAAACTATAAATGAAACATCAAAAAATCAACAATCATGCCAATTAATGTAGGAAAAAAGTGTAAGGATAGAATACAAAGTTCAAGTGTGAACCCCAGGAACTTAATTATCTGGGTTTAAAAATAACAGCAAAAACGGAGAACAGGATGGAAAGAAATTTATTTCTTTATAGCTTACTTAAAGAAACCTATTTCTTATTGAAAAACTGGCGCAGTATTGAATTATCCTGGCTTGGTAGAATAAATACTGTAAAAGCATATATTATACCTAAGTGGACACTGTCCACTCAGAATATCTGATAGATGGTTGAGCATGGTACAGAGCGCAATTAACAAATATATAAGCAGAGGTAAAAAAACAAACATATAAGTATAAAGCAACCTACAAAAAAGATTGATAGCCTGGAAAAAAAAATAAAGAGAAAACTATGGTTTGATAATAAGATACTACCTACCATAGGTTTAGAAATTATTAAATATAATGTACAAGATATAGATTTAGATAAATGGAAAAAATACAGTATATAAATAATATTATGGGTAAAGGGAAAATGTAACCCTTTGATCAAATCATGTTTCAATTTAAGTTATCGAGAGCAGAAATATTTAATTATTTAAGAACTAAGAGCCTGGTGATTGATACCAAACCAAAAGATGATAAAATAATGACACATAACATGTTGATGATCTATTCGGGACATATAGTGGAGAAGATACTATCAAAGACCACTAAAATAATAAGAATGAGTGAAGAGGAGGAATATATTCCAATAATAACAAAATGGTCAGATATGCTGAAAGTTCCAATCCATAGTATTGATTGGCTAAAAGCAATAAAATTGACAACGAAAATCATCCATAATATAGCAATTATAGAAAATCATTTCACGGTAATGAATCAATGGTATCTGGTTCCAGAAAAATGTATGTATTAACAAGCGACATATGCTGCCGATGTAACAAAGAAAAGGGGAATTGTATACATACATGGTGGGAGTGGAGAGTCTAAAAAACCTTTGGCAAATGATAAGTAAAATTGGTAATTTACTAGAAATTACCAATGTCAAATTACAGCCGTAAATAATGTTACTACATCTATTTTCGGAAGGAATAGAAAGAGATTCCAAACTGTTAACGATTTAAGTAGCTACAGCAATAAAAATACTAATTTCCAGAAATTGGAAACTCTCAAAACAAATATCAGGGGTGGAGTTAAAGAATCAATTGATATACCAACTAAAAATGGAGCAGGGCTTAAAATGGATGAGCAAGAAGGCTGATAAATAAGCCACTAAATATGGAGAATGGATTAAGAAGTTAGAGAACATAGAAATATGGGATTGAAAGGCACTTCCAGGGTTGACCGACCTAGATATGTATTAAATGTTTGTTATGTATAGACATGTGCAAAACTAAAATTTTCGTTTCGTTTTCGTCCATTTGGACGAAAATGTTATTTATTTCGTCTAAAACGAATTTCGTTCATTAGTGCATTCGTTTCAGACGAAATTCGTTAATTATTTTCGTTTCGTTAATTTTTTTCGTTCGTTTTATAGAATACAATGTAATACTATTGGCTTTCTATAAACCGAACGAGAGCCCCATTCATAAGAAATTCTTATGAATGGGGCTCTCGTTCGGTTCATAGAAAGGCAATAGTATTAATTGTATTCTATAAGCCGAAAGTCTATAAACCGAACGACTTTCGGTTTATAGACTTTCGGCTTATGGAATACATGTAATCCTATTGCTATTCTATAAACCGAACGACTTTCGGTTTATAGAATAGCCATAGGTTTACATGTATTACATAAGCCGAAAGTCTATAAACCGAAAGTCGTTCGGTTTATAGGCTGTCGGCATTTAACTAATAAGAGACAGAGTCTCCATTCATAAAATTATGAATGGAGACTTTGTCTCCGTGTAGTAAAATGCCGACAGCCTATAAACCGAACGTTCGGTTTATAGGCTGTCGGCTTATGGAATACATGTATTCCTATTGCTATTCTATAAACCGAAAGTCGTTCGGTTTATAGAATAGCAATAGGAATACATGTATTCCATAAGCCGACAGCCTATAAACCGAACGTTCGGTTTATAGGCTGTCGGCATTTTACTACACGGAGACAGAGTCTCCATTCATAAAATTATGAATGGAGACTTTGTCTCCGTGTAGTAAAATGCCGACAGCCTATAAACCGAACGTTCGGTTTATAGGCTGTGGGCATTTTACTACACGGAGACAAAGTCTCCATTCATAATTTTATGAATGGAGACTCTGTCTCCGTGTAGTAAAATGCCGACAGCCTATAAACCGAACGTTCGGTTTATAGGCTGTCGGCTTATGGAATACATGTATTTCTATTGCTATTCTATAAACCGAAAGTCGTTCGGTTTATAGAATAGCAATAGGAATACATGTATTCCATAAGCCGACAGCCTATAAACCGAACGTTCGGTTTATAGGCTGTGGGCATTTTACTACACGGAGACAAAGTCTCCATTCATAATTTTATGAATGGAGACTCTGTCTCCGTATAGTTAAATGCCGGCTTTTAACTATACGGAGACAAAGTCTCCATTTATAATTTTATGAATGGAGACTCTGTCTCCGTATAGTTAAATGCCGGTGTTCTGACAAATTTCTGGAGCAAATTCTCCTGCGCAATCGCAGGAGAATTTGCTCACTGCGCATGCGCATAAAGTTACAGCTGATAACTCAGCTGTAACTTTGTGACCACCGCGCATGCGCCAGCTGCGCAACCCACCTCCCGCCCCCTCACACCCCTTGCACACCCCTTCTTACCAGATCATCGACCACAGCGATACACAGCGCATGCGCACGCCTATCCAGCCGTTTGGGAATGTGCGCGTCCGTTGTTGTGTTCTTAAGGTGGTAAGTAACATGGGGCGTCGGGACATAAGGGGGCAAGCATCCTGGTGAGGGCTGCCTCATCTTGATGGGATTTGTGATCCTCCTGCTGCATCAATAATACAGCAGGAGGATCACAAATCCCATCAAGATGAGGCAGCCCTCACCAGGATGCTTGCCCCCTTATGTCCCGACGCCCCGTGTTACTTACCACCTTAAGAACACAACAACGGACGCGCGCATTCCCAAACGGCTGGATAGGCGTGCGCATGCGCTGTGTATCGCTGTGGTCGATGATCTGGTAAGAAGGGGTGTGCGGCGGGTGTGAGGGGGCGGGAGGTGGGTTGCGCAGCTGTCTCATGCACGGTGGTCACAAAGTTACAGCTGAGTTATCAGCTGTAACTTTATGCGCATGCGCAGTGAGCAAATTCTCCTGCGATTGCGCAGGAGAATTTGCTCCAGAAATTTGTCAGAACACCGGCTTTTAACTATACGGAGACAAAGTCTCCATTTATAATTTTATGAATGGAGACTCTGTCTCCGTATAGTTAAATGCCCACAGCCTATAAACCGAACGTTCGGTTTATAGGCTGTCGGCTTTTAACTATACGTTTGTCTCCATTCATAAATTTATGAATGGAGACTCTGTCTCCGTATAGTGAAATGCTATTGTATTCTATAAACCGACTCTATTTCGGCTTATAGAATGCAATAGTACTACGAATGGACGAATGAACGAATGATTTTCCTTTATTAACCATTCGTTCATTCGGCTTTAGTTAGCTTAGCATTTTCGTTCTTCGTTTTTCGGGCGAATGGACGAAAATGCAATTTTCGGACGAAAATGCATTCGTCCGAAAACGAATGCACATGTCTAGTATATATTCACATGTAAATTGCTTTTTTAATAAAAAATTATGATATAAATAAAATCTTATTTTTATTTCCTTTTATGTGACAAAGCTGCCTCTCTCTTTCCCTTGCCCCCAGATTTGTCGCTCTCCCCCCCTTAGTGTTGTCTCTCTCTCACCCTCCCTTTGGCTCCCCCCTCGCTCCCCTTGTGTCTGTCTCTTCCCCCCTTCCCTCCCCTTGTTTCTCTCTGCCCCCCCCCCCCTTGTTATTCTGTCCCCCCCTCACCTGTTTCTTGCTCCCTGGTGGCTAGTGGGGGCAGCCGGGGGATGTATGCACTATACATAATAGACGGAAGTGTCGGGCAGCATGGAGGTTGTCTGCACGATTCGTGCAGACATCCCCCAGCTGCCTGATTCTCCCTGGTGGCTAGCGAGGAAGCGGAGGATGTCTGCGCGATGAGCGAGACCTCCCCTGCTGCCGCCCGGAACGACAGCCAGGACTTTTATGAGGAAGCCGGAAGTACCCAGCTTCATCATAGAAGTCCCGGCGGTCATGCCGGGCGGCAGCAGGAGAGGTCTCGCTCATCGCGCAGACATCCTCCGCTCCCTCGCTAGCCACCAGGGAGAATCGGGCAGCTGGGGGATGTCTGCACGAATCGTGCAGACAACCTCCATGCTGCCCGACACTTCCGTCTATTATGTATAGTGCATACATCCCCCGGCTGCCCCCACTAGCCACCAGGGAGCAAGAAACAGGTGAGGGGGGGACAGAATAACAAGGGGGGGGGGGGCAGAGAGAAACAAGGGGAGGGAAGGGGGGAAGAGACAGACACAAGGGGAGCGAGGGGGGAGCCAAAGGGAGGGTGAGAGAGAGACAACACTAAGGGGGGGAGAGCGACAAATCTGGGGGCAAGGGAAAGAGAGAGGCAGCATTGTCACATAAAAGGAAATAAAAACAAGATTTTTTTATATCATAATTTTTTATTTAAAAAGCAATTTACATGTGAATATATACTAGACATGTGCATTCGTTTTCGGACGAATGCATTTTCGTCCGAAAATTGCATTTTCGTCCATTCGCCCGAAAAACGAAGAACGAAAATGCTAAGCTAACTAAAGCCGGATGAACGAATGGTTAATAAAGGAAAATCATTCGTTCATTCGTCCATTCGTAGTACTATTGCATTCTATAAGCCGAAATAGAGTCGGTTTATAGAATACAATAGCATTTAACTATACGGAGACAGAGTCTCCATTCATAAAATTATGAATGGAGACTTTGTCTCCGTATAGTTAAATGCCCACAGCCTATAAACCGAACGTTCGGTTTATAGGCTGTCGGCATTTAACTATACGGAGACAGAGTCTCCATTCATAAAATTATAAATGGAGACTTTGTCTCCGTATAGTTAAAAGCCGGCATTTAACTATACAGAGACAGAGTCTCCATTCATAAAATTATGAATGGAGACTTTGTCTCCGTGTAGTAAAATGCCCACAGCCTATAAACCGAACGTTCGGTTTATAGGCTGTCGGCTTATGGAATACATGTATTCCTATTGCTATTCTATAAACCGAACTTTCGGTTTATAGAATAGCCATAGGATTACATGTATTACATAAGCCGAAAGTCTATAAACCGATCGTTCGGTTTATAGACTTTCGGCATTTTACTACACGGAGACAAAGTCTCCATTCATAATTTTATGAATGGAGACTCTGTCTCTGTATAGTTAAATGCCGACAGCCTATAAACCGAACGACTTTCGGTTTATAGACTTTCGGCTTATGTACTACATGTAATCCTATGGCTATTCTATAAACCGAAAGTCGTTCGGTTTATAGTTTAGCAATAGCATTACATGTATTCTATAAACCGAACGTCGTTCGTTTTAAAGACTTTCGGCTTATAGAATACTATTGGCTTTCTATAAACCGAACTAGAGTCGAGTCCCCATTCATAAGAAATTCTTATGAATGAGGAGGGACTCTAGTTAGGTTTATAGAATGCCAATAGTATTCTATAAGCCGAAAGTCTTTAAAACGAACGACGTTCGGTTTATAGAATGCATGTAATGCTATTGCTGTTCTATAAGCCGAATGTCTTTCGGCTTATAGAACAGCAATAGCATTACATGTATTCTATAAACCGAACGTCGTTTGTTTTAAAGACTTTCGGCTTATAGAATACATGCTGCTATTGGTTGTCTATAAACCGAAAGAGTCCCCATTCATACGAATAGGTCAATTGACCTATTCGTATGAATGGGAACTCAATTTCGGTTTATAGGAAGCTAATAGCATTACATGCATTCCATAAACCGAAAGTCATTCATGTCGGTTTATGGAATGTGTAGTACAATGCTATTGGTATTGTAAACCGACTCTATTTCGGTTTAGAATGCCAATAGCACGAATGGACGAATGGACGAATGAACGAATGATTTTCGTTTATTAACCATTCGTTCATTCGGATTTTGTTAGTTAAAATTTTCGTTATTCGTTTTTCGGACGAATGGACGAAAATGCTATTTTCGTCCGAAAATGCATTCGTCCGAAAACGAATGCACATGTCTAGTTATGTACAGCAATATTAATACATGAAGTAGAAACCTTCATTATAGCTGATATCAAAGCACCTGAGGATGCATAAAGGGATGAAGACTTTTAAAACTTCACTTTACAAGTGTGTGTATTTGTGTTACTGAGTGTTTTTATTGTAATGTGATGTATTTTTTGTAAGCTAAATAATGCTAAATAAAAAAATATCGAATTAAAAAAAAACCTCTGATATGTCTCTATCCTGATCTTGACTATTACCAGACTCCTCTGTATTTTGATTTTGGTTATCCCCCACTAATGCGGGAATAGGGGAAAGTATTTTGGTTTCAGTATATGCCTCCTCCTATCATTCTAACTCAGAAAAAGCAAATACAGTATCAGAGTTAATGTTATTCCCTGTAGTTTCCCATAGCTCCGAAAGTGGGGAAAGTCCCTCCCTAATACTACTTCATGGGCTAACATGGTTACAACACCCACTCTATAGCTTATAGTTCCACAAGGGCTTTCAATTTCAACCACAGCTGTTGGATATTCACATTTGTCACCATGAACACAAATGATGCTAACTTTCTGCGCAGGTCAGCCTTTATATCTGGTAAAAGGGACTTTGCTACCAGTGTAATCTTACATCCTGAGTCTAGTAATGTATGAGCCCTTTTCCTGTTGACATTTACATAGCACATGTGTGGATTATCACAAGAACTAGCAATGGAAAAAATAACACATTTTAGCAGACATGAATATAGTCCCATATTGCATTCCACTGACTCATCTGTTAAAGGCAGTCTTTTGCTATATGCCCAAATTTATTGCAACAAAAAGATTTTACACCATAATCAGCAACTGATCTGCTGTTTGGGGGTAGCTCTCACTGACCCATCATCGTAGGGCAGCAGGTAAGCCTTTCATAAAGTGCTCCATCACTAGAAGCTCCACAATATAATTTGCAGAATTAGCTTTGGATTGTAACCACTTCAGAGCAAGGTGTATCAGGTCAAACATCTTTGATACTACACGGTCTTTCTGAGAAATACAAAGCAATCTCCCAAAGCACTGATATGTTTTCCAAATACACTGCTCTGTTTATTTCAGGTTGCAAAGGATCACAACATTCTTCAGAACAAACTCTGTACAGAAACTTGTCAACCTTTGGATCTGTCAGCATTGAGGTTACTACTTGGCAGCCTTTTTAAAGACTGAACTTGGAGGCAGAGGGGTTGATACCAGCCTCCCTCTCCAGTATGTAGAGGACTCTGTGATTGCCCTGGCTACCATCCACTGCCCCTTCAGCCTCACTTTGCAAAGTCCCACTACTGAGACCAGCATCCTGGGGGAGATATAGTCACTGACTTGACCCCGGTCTCAGCAACGTTCCCCTTAAGGACGATACACCTAGGGGATAGGCTGCTCTAGGATTCCATATCATCACAGTCTTGACATCGCACCTCTGTGTCCAGCAAGAACATGGTCATGCACTGCATTAAGGACCTGTCACTTGGCTTCTTTTGGTACATAAGTGAGATGGACCATGACACTCCCCCCACCATGCTTGACTGTAGGCAAGACACACTTGTCTTTGTACTCCTCACCTGGTTACCACCACACATGCTTGACACCATCTGAACCAAATAAGTTTATCTTGGTCTCACAAGATGTCTTGTGCATCATCTTTAGAAGAGGCTTCTTTCTGGGACGACAGCCATGCAGACCAATTTGCAGCAGCGTATGGTCTGAGTACTGACAGGCTGACCCCCAACCCCTTCAACCTCTGCAGCAATGCTGGCAGCACTCATATGTCTATTTCCCAAAGACAACCTCTGGATATTAGGCTGAGCACGTGCACTTTTTTGGTTGACCATGGCAACAGTAACAAACTAACATTCTATAACACCTCCTGAGAGACTGGAGTGTGAAGGACAGGAGGCAATCGCAACCTGGAGAACACAATGGCTTAGCTAACATCTTGAGTGAACTAGTCCTGGGCACCCTGTGTTAAAAGTCCAGCTTATCACGAATGCACCCTACTCCAAGAGTGCATGTGACTGGGTTATGGTGGTGCAAGGGTTAAAATTAACTATCTGTCTGCCCTAGACTAGAAATAATGACAAAACCCCCCTTTAACACCACCCACACTTAATTATACTGATATAACTAATGTCCTAACACTGCCACCACCAAGACAACTTATAAATGGGGTGCCCCCAAGCAAATTAGTCTAAACCCACAAAATATGCTTTAACACAATATCTATGTGATTTAAATTACCAATAAATTGGTCTAATCAGGTAAAGTGAGTCTCTTTACCAGACAAAGGCAGAACTTAATAAAGGAATATTTATTATGAACAAAACAAAAGTCACAGTGCATACATAAAATAAAACAGATGACAAATTATTTACACCAAAACAGATAAAAATAAAAAGGAGAAATTAACAGAATACCTTACTACTCACTTAGATGGAGGAGTACCAGTATTTTCTGTCCGAGGGACTGCAGCAAGGAAATGATGGCAACTTACACAAAATTAGATCTTGGCCCCTAGTAAGCACACTGGACATTGTTCCATCATTACATTTTGGAAACCTTTCAACTCAGGTTTCCAAGCCGCCCCAGAGGTGGAAAGGTGTACCTAGAAGTGTCCTCCCCCACGTGTGGTGTCCCACTCCCCCAGTCAAAATATGGAATCTTGTTTCTAATTTCCCTCCCATGCATGTCACATACAAAATTCTAGCCTCTATTAATTTGTTGCAGTTTGTGAAGTCCATAGATACAGACTCTGATAGACTCATACCCCAAAAGACTGAGTGCTGTAATAAAATCAAAAGGTGCTTCAACAAAGTATTAGTTTAAGGGTGTGCACACTTATGCAACCACATTATTTTATTTTTATATTTTTTCTTCCCTCTAACTAAAAGATTTCAGTTTGTTTTTCAATTGAGTTGTACAGTTTATAGGTCACATTAAAGGTGGAAAAAGTTCTGAAATGATTTATCTTTGTCTCATTTTTTTACAGCACAGAAACTTGACATTTTAACAGGGGTGTGTAGACTTTTTATATCCACTGTATGTCACAATTGCTACCCATGACTCTATACCACAGACTTCACAATAACTTCCAAATGGCTCAAGTTGCACCAGCCATATTTGTACTCAGTTTGTAGGGTGTACTCTTCCATGTCTAAATATTCCCAAACAGAGGCATGATTAATAATCTGTGAGTTATTATTAATGCATGTTTGGGAGATGACTTTTGCAGGACAAGACTTCTAACTGGTAAGAGTCACTTAGCATATCAAAAGAACCTACTATCTATGAGGGGATACAGACCTTTGCTAGATAGACTTGCTGGCAACTAACTCAGTGTAACATTTCACACCTTGTAACATCAGTTCCAGCTTCAAAGGAAACACTCAAGTTGTAAAGCTTTTCAGATAACAAAGGTCATACCATCTCTACCGGATAGTAGATGCAGGTATGCACTTCACCAATTGTTGTGACTACTCCCCCAAATAGGAGACGCAGTGGGAGGAGGCTCACATGCCTCTACCTTGCGTATTAGATGGAATCCTCCCCTTGGCGTGACAAACCATCAGCATTTGTGCTGTATGGTAAACTAATATTGCTGGAGAACTAGACTCCATCTGAGAAGCTCAAGTTGTAAAGCTTTTCAGATCACAAAGGTCATACCATCTCTACCGGATAGTATATGCAGGTATGCACTACACCAGTTGTAGCATGAAATATAGCTAAAAGAGGTTAGCAGGATGTTGCAGGCTAAAGCAGAGAGATGAGCCAAGCAAGTACAATGATAACAGAAACCAGATGAACAAAATACAGGGCTACAGGAGCAAAGGCAGAACTAAAGCATTCAAGGTCAGGGCAAACCATAAGACATAACAGAAGTGAGGAGACATACAGAGATACATATATGACAGAACAATATACAGAGGACAGGGTAATGGCTAAAGGAACACAAGGGATAGGAGAGAGGAGCCAAGATCCTCGAGTGATTCAGGAAAAGAGAGCAAGGGAACATGTTTATACAAACTCACCGTGACCAGACAGCACTATAATAGCCTGTCCTGTAAGATAATACCTACTCGAGAAAAAAAAACTCTTTTTTTTTTTGCTTGCTTTGTTTTTGGACACCATTACAGAGGAACCACTCCATTTAAAAACTCACGGTGAGTTTGTGCACCCACTCACTTTTTTGCTCACCATAAGTACCAGGGTATGCCCAAGGCCATGGGTCCCTGCCTTGCTTGCATCTATAGGATCATCTAGAGCAGCGTGGCGAACCTATGGCACGCGTGCCACTACTGGCACGCCGAGCCCTCAGCTGTGGCACGCGGTCAGGTTCAGCTCTCACCGCTTATCTGCTCCGTTGCCCTGGAGGTGCAGGCATCAGTGTAATAGACGAGCGCTGCCAGTCATCTGCTTCTTCTCCAGATGATTGGCGCATGCGCGTTCTGTGAAGAAGCGTTCAAGTCAGAAAGCAATTAACTGTTTGCTTTCCGACTTGAACGCTTCTTCACATAACGTACATGCGCCAATCATCTGGAGAAGAAGCAGGTGACTGGCAGCGATCATCTATTACACTGATGCCTGCACCTCCAGGACAACGGAGCAGATTACCGGTGAGAGCTGAACCTGTATGTGTGTATGAGTATGAGTGTCTCTATATGAGTATAAGGGTGTGTGGATGAGTATAAGTGTGTGTGAGTATGAGTATAAGTATAAGTGTGTGTGTATGAGTATAAGTATGAGTGTGTGTGAGTATAAATGTGTGTGCATGAGTATAAGTGTGTGTGTGTGTGTGTGTGTGTGTATGAGTATAAGTGTGTATGTGTATGAACGTGTGTCACCCCAGATGCACCCAGCAGGGGATTTGAACTGTGGTTCTTCTGGACCATATCCTGCTATTTTGCCTCTGAGCCATTTCAGAACTTTGAAATACTCCTGTTTATGTTTGTATTGCCTGCAGCACTAGGGGGCTGGACTTCACCAAAGGCTCAGACCTGTCAGTAACTCTCCAGCTGAATCACATACCTAATTAACAAGGTATAAGACACTGCCTCTCCCTAAGGGCAGTGTCAGTTCATTGACTCTGGATTCCTTGTTTGGTTCCTGTGATTTTGACTTCCAGTATTCCTAATCATTTTCGGCTTTTGACCTTGGATTTGTTACCAGTTTCTTCTGAATTCTGGCATCCTCTGACCTCTGGCTTTCCCACGAAGATTATTTTGCTCTTGTCCTTGTCTGTAACTTTACCTGGATATCCTGACCAGCCCCCGTGCACAAACTCACAGGCCACGTGGCTTCTTACCTGGTCACCCTGGTCTGTGTTTGTTTGCAAGGGTGAGCATACATCTCTGCCTAAAAGACTCCCAACAAAGGTAAGCCCTGACAAAACATCTCTTCCTAAAGGACTCCCAACAAAGGTTTCCCTGACAGTGTGTGAGTATGCAGTGTTGGCACTTTGTGGTCTGCAAATTTGTGTCGGTCAAAAATTGGGCACTCGGGACCAAAAACGTTCGCCACCACTGATCTAGAGGATCATCTTGGGAATAAACAAGCATGGAAGTGAGCAGCATTTATATAGGGAGTAAGGACCATAACCCCTCCCACCAAAAGCAAGGACCTCCCCTAATGAGATGCTAAATAGGAAGTGTGTCTGGAAGGCACTGTCTACCTTCCTCTTTCTGCCTTGTATCTCCACTGGGGAAGCTACACCTGAAAAGAAAGTAGCATTCAAACATTATGAAGTGGGAGGGATCAGCAGTGGCATTTGTAAAATATAAAAAAGCCAACAAAGCCTGTAAAAATGGCAATTAAATTAGCTTAATTGGAGAATGAAAAATGAATTGCTAAGGAAAGCAAGCGGAATCCAAAAAAAAATTTAAATATATAAATGGTAAAACATTTAAGGCTGAAAATGTTAGATCCCTGTTATCTGGACTGGGTCCCGAGGACATACTTGAAAACGAGGGAAATCTCAATATATTCTTCCTGGTAAAACCCTTTCTAAATAAATAAATACAATCTGAAATGGGATAGTCGGTGGAGACAGAGAGAATGCAGATATTTTTAATAATTTTTTTTCTTTTTTTTTTACCAATGGAAGGAAGAACCTGCAATCTACTTTTACAGAACTTTCAGGGATCAAAATGCCATCCTGCAAATTACAGACCTGTAAGCTTGACATCTGTGGTGGGGAAAATAAAGTGTTGCAAAGGGAATATATTCAAGATTTCATACTGAACAGGAATTTCATTAGCATGAGCCAACATGGCTTTGTGAAAGACAGATCTTGTCAAACTAACTTAGTTATATTCTATGAAGAAGTGAGTAAACATATAGGTATGGGTGATATAGACTTTGCCAAGGCATTTGATCCGGTTCCACACAAAAGTTTACTGTACAAATTGACTGAAATAGGCTTAGGGCCAAATGTTTGTTTGTGAATTGGCAATTAATTGGTTGAAAGATTGAATTCAAAGGGTGGTGGTAAATGGGAAATTCTCAAATTGGACAGCGAGTGGAGTAAGTGGCGTACTTCAGGGATCTGTCTTGGGCCTTCTTCATTTTTATTTAGTTTATTAATTATCTTCCAGAGGGCATAGGGTAATACAATCTGAACTAGATGTATCTTCGCTGCATGAGGATTTGGACAAATTGGGAAGATAAATGGCAAATGAGATTCAATGAAGCAAGTGTAAAATTCTGCATTTTGGGTATGATCAGGGCCGGCGCTACCGTAAGGCAGCACAGGCGGCTGCCTTAGGGCGCACCAATGGGGGGGCGGGAAAATCGCCCGCTCCCCCAGACCCCAGTACTTACCTCCATGCCGCTGTTCAGGTCCGTGGCTGAGAGGGAAGCGCTGTGCGCTCCCCTCAGGCTGTGCGCATTCAATAAAGTGTGTTGAAACTTTTTTTTTCAACACACTTTATTGAATGCGCACGGCCTGAGGGGAGCTCACAGCGCTTCCCTCTCAGCCACGGACCTGAACAGCGGCATGGAGGTAAGTACTGGGGTCTGGGAAAGGGGGGAGGAGGGAGGTTTAATGAGCAATTCCTGGGCATCTGAATGGCATAATATTCTTGGGCTCTGAATGGCATAATATTCCTGGGCATCTGACTGGCATAATATTCCTGGGAATCTAACTGGCATAATATTCCTGGGCATCTGAATGGCATAATATTCCTGGGAATCTGACTGGCATAATATTCCTTGGCATCTAACTGGCATACTATTCCTGGGCATCTGAATGGCATAATATTCCTGGGCATCTGAATGGCATAATATTCCTGGGAATCTGACTGGCATAATATTCCTGGGCATCTAACTGGCATAATATTCCTGGGAATCTGACTGGCATAATATTCCTGGGCATCTAACTGGCATAATATTCCTGGGCATCTAACTGGCATAATATTCCTGGGCTCTGAATGGCATAATATTCCTGGGCATCTGAATGGCATAATATTCCTGGGCATCTGAATGGCATAATATTCCTGGGAATCTGACTGGCATAATATTCCTGGGCATCTGACTGGCATAATATTCCTGGGCATCTAACTGGCATAATATTCCTGGGCATCTGACTGGCATAATATTACTGGGCTCTGACTGGCATAATGTTCCTGGGCATCTGACTGGCATAATATTACTGGGCTCTGACTGGCATAATATTACTGGGCTCTGACTGGCATAATATTACTGGGCTCTGACTGGCATAATATTCCCATTGACATACTGGTAAGTTTGTTGATTTAACTTTACTTCATTTTAAATATTGTATTTGTTCCCATTTTGTTTCTTCACTTCAAAATAAGATATATTCAGTGTGCATAGGAATTTGTTCATAGTTTTTGTTTTTACTATAGTCCGGCCCTCCAACGGTCTGAGGGACAGTGAACTGGCCCCCTGTTTAAAAAGTTTAAGGACCCCTGGGCTAAATACTGGCATATTGAGTGGCTAAATAGTGTGTCTCCGGTTATGTGTGAATTGGTGTAACTGTGTGTGTGTGTAAGTGGTAGGGGTGTCTGTGTGTGTGACTGCAAGGGTGTCTTTGTGTTTAAGGGTTTCAGTGTGTGACACATTTAGAGCATGCGAGTTGAATATTTAGATGTATTTATTTTCTACACTATACATTATTCATATATATATATATATATATATATATATATATATATATAATGTAAGGAGGCTTAATGGTGTGGGAGGCGTGGCGGATCAGAGCAGGGGGGCACCAAAATGCACCTTCGCCTGTGTAGACGAAAATCCTTGCACCGGCCCTGGGTATGATAATAAAAATGCAACATATAGTTTAAATGGTGTCTCCTTGGGGAAATCTGCTAATTAAATGATTTTGGAGTAGTTGCAGACAATAGACTTAGCAGTAGTGCACAATGCCAGTTGGCAGCTTCAAAGGCCAATAAGATGCTGGGATGTATTAAAAGAGGTATAGACTCACAGGAGGAAGATATTATTCTGCCTCATTACAGGTCCATGGTAAATCCCCACTTTAAATATGTGGTTCAATGCTGGGCACCTTTTTAAAAAAAGACATTATAGAACTAGAGAAAGTGCAGAGGAGGGCAACAAAACTAATAAGGGGAATGGAAAGTTTTAGTTATGTAGAAAGGCTAGAAAAGTTAAATGTGCACATGCTAGAGAAACAGTGGCTTAGAGGTGATATGATAATGTTATAGAAATATATACAGGGCCCATCCAAAAGGCTTTGTAAAGATCTTTTCATTAACAGAACAGTACAAAGGACAAGAAGAGGTCACCTGCTAAGGTGACTTCCTGCTAAGGAGATTTAGACAGTGGAAGGTAGTTTTTACAGTAAGTGACAATAAAGGTATGGAATTTACTGCCTGAAGTGATGGTGGTTCTAGCAAATATGTTGGATGCTTTCAAAAGCAGCCTGGATACTTTTTTTTTTTTAATGATCCAGAGCAAAGAGGGCTATGCATTTTAGTATAGGCATTAATATTTATTTAGTGCTTGTTGATCCAAGGAGAAATCGGATTGCCATTTGGAGTCAGGAAGGAATTGTTTTCCCCACTGAAAGCAGAATTCAAAATTGCTGAAATCAACAGCAGTAAACAATGAATAGGAAAAGGGTTGAACTTGATGAATGCAAGTCTTTTTTCAACAAAAACCACTATGCAAATTTATTTATTTTATACCTCCTAAGCCTTTTGTTCAAAACCCATGAATCAGCAGATGTGGTCAATTTAGGCGAGTAAACCATTTGGTAACGTGGTCCTGGTTCCTTACGACTTCGAATGACGATTCATGTTAATTCCTCAGCATAATTAATCATCCCTAAAAATTTTTACTTATGCTGCACCCACCTTGGGTTATGGAGTCCTATTTCAAGATCAAAGGTTATTCCGGAAATGGCGGTCACAGGTTCAGGAGATACACAAGTTTAAAGAAACCTCCCCATTGTTTGAAGCATACCCCACAGTTTCTGCTGCTCTTACCTGGGGACATAGGTGGTCCAGCCTTTCTGTCACATTTTTCCCCAATAATCTAGCCACTGCTGATATAACTAACAAAGGCAGGACAACCTCTGTCAACATTATGAGGTTTATACATAAATTGAACTGGCTTTCATTAAGCATACATTCTTCTTTGTATGTGAGCATGTTCCAAGGTCTCTGAGTTCAGCTGCTGTTGCGTTATCTTGCTTTACATTACATACATTTTTCCAAGCCTATCCAATAGCAAATGCTTAAATTTTTGAATAATTTGCGAATTCTAATCTAATGCATCACCTAGACACAGACAGTTCAGTCATCAGGAAGGCTTGGTCTAACAGCACCGTTAAGGCTTTGATAGATCATGGTCCATTTTCCACACCTTTTTAAATAACATCCCCCAGTCAGATATAGCCTCTGTAAAAGTACTGTTAGCCTTTGTAGCTTATTGCCACACTTCTTTAAAACTATCCTATTGCACCATCAAACTTTCACTTATCCCTATGCCACTTTAAGATTTATGGTAAGTGATTTAGTCCCTATATATAAATATTTTGCTATCCAAATCCTCTTTTTAGGGAACTTAGATAAATTTGCTGAAGCAGAAAACAATAAAGTTTACTGTGGATTTGTATAAGGTACCGTTTATATGCACTTGTTGGCATTGAATACTCCAAGGGTTGAAAAATCTGTTCTTGTTACTCTACCTACTCTGCATAGCTGATGTCTAATTGCTAATTGTTTTATCAAGCTGCTTTTTTATATGCATTTGGATGTATTATGAGTTTGTGTAAGGCTTCTTAGGAATAAGTACAATCTGTGTGAAACGAGTCAAGCATTAAGCCATTTTTTTGTCCCATATGTCCACTCTTTGTGCTCTCTGAAAATGTTTTTTTTTTTTTTATATTTATATCCTTTATTTTATATTTTATAGACAGAAATACAAATGAGAAAAGACACATATACATATACTATATCAGACTACGACAAAAACAAGGCAAACTATGCATTAAACGCTGCACCAAGTGCTAAGATACAACCTAACAATGCATAAAATATAATCAAAGTGCAAATGCATAACATACTTACTAACATCAGAATAAGAGCAGGACACGCATGGACCCCCTTTGGGTACGTAGAGCGAACTCGTTTATCAAATTAAGATTTGTTGGATCTATATGCCGGATCAGCTAAGATAGGGGGGGGGAGGAGGTGGACCAGGCAAAAAACAAAAACAAGGAGGCAGGAGTGAGATAGGGCTGGAAATTACATCCCTTGCAGTCTCGTGATCCAGCCATTCCAATCCTCCATATTCCAAAGTCCTAAATTGAACTGGTAAGCTATTCCCTCTTCCATCTTAAGTTGATATATTAGCTGGGGTTTTAGTTGGGCCCATGTTGGGGCTATAATAGATTTCCAATTTTTTGCTATGAGCAGCTTTGCCGCTATCAAACAATGTACAATAAGCTTCCTATTTTTTTTTGGCAAACTTGCACCATCTAGATGCAGTAGAATGGTTTCTGGAGTTTGGCGGAGAGTAGTTCCACAAATTAAAGCTATTTTTACCCCAACCATTTTCCAAAATAATTGTATGGGCTCACATTTCCACCATATATGGTACAGATCTCCCTCCTGTACTCCACACCTCCAGCATGTATCACTTGACCCCGGATAGATCTTAGCGATTCTAGAGGGTGTTAAAAACCACCGATTTAGGAGTTTAAATTTCTTTTAGGTTTAGACAATGCACCGTGGATGTAACAGTTTTGAGTGACTTAAGCCAATCTGCCTTATTAATCTGAACATTTAAGTTGAGTTCCCATCTGGTTATGGCAGGGATTATGCAGTCTGATTCTATCTTTTGTAACAAAGATTTACATTTGGTAATTGGTTTTATTAAATTATTTTTTGCGATCAACTCCTCCAGGACTTTGATCTCTACTTCTGAGCCTTTATATAAATGCTCCTCAATATAGCTTTTCACTCTGAGATATGCAAAGATTTCCCTATTTGGTAGGTGACTATGGAGGGTAAGTAGTTCAAAATCAATCACTTTATTATTCTTTATCAAATCTCCAATTTTATTCAATCCGCACTCTTGCCATTTTTTTAGGCTTAGGTCTGGGACATTTAATGCAATTATCTCAATAACATTTATGGGTAAGATTTTATCTTTGAGTCCCACTCTTTTGCGGAAAAGATTCCAGGCGCTTATAAGATCTTTTAATATCAGAGGTAACTCGTTTAATTTATGCTTGTAATTATTCTTAGCCTGTGTTTTCCAAAAGAGTTGGCCCAAATTTACAATCCCCGAAATAGTTTGCTCCACATAATACCAGCCTTCGGTCTTATAGTTGTCCTTTTGTGTAATCAAGGCCTGGGCCAGTAGTCACGCCTGGTGATACTCGCTTATATTGGGCACGCCTAATTCACTTCTATCCGCTTTAGCCATCAAAAGCCTAGCTTGAATGCGGGGGCGTTTTCCCTGCCAGATAAATCTTGTTAAGCCAGTTTGTGCTAAGTCAATCCAAGGTTTCAGAACTTTTAGGGGAATCATATTAAAGATATATGTTAATTTAGGGAGCAGGTATGACCGTACGATATTAATTCTTCCCATCCAGGAGAGTTTTAATGATTTTCATTCCTGGCATTTTTTATTTATCTGAAGTAATAGTGGCAAAAAATATGTCTCCATGATTTTAATAGGATCAGTTACTATTTTTAATGCCAATATGTTTTATAGATTCGTTCGCCCACTTAAATCCCCCCAGCCTTGCTAGCTCTGTCCTATCCCTTACCGTCATGTTGCACGCCAGAGCCTCCGACTTATCCCAATTAACCTTATAGCCAGAGGCAAGGGAGTACAGTTTAATCTACTTAATTAATTCAAGTATTGAGTCTCTGGGCTTTTGTAGAGTCAAGACTGCATCATCTGCGTACATACTCAGCTTTAAATCTCCTTTATTTGTGGACAACCCAAAGATGTTTGCGTTAACTCTTATGCGCTCTGCTAATGGTTCCACAGATAAGATATATAGTAATGGCGATAAGGGACAGCCCTGGCGTACTCCATTAGATATGTTGAGCCAGCTGGATGAAAAACTGCTGCTGAGCACTCTAGTCATTGGTTTGGTATTTAATGCCATTATGCTTTCTAAGATCTTCCTGGAAAGCCCAAATTTCACAAGTGTATGATGCAGGAAAACCCAGTTGACCCTGTCGAAAGCTTTCTCCGCATCTAACGACAGGGTCAACAAGGGCACATTCTCTCTGTGAGCCAGGTCTATTAACCTCCTCCTCACATTGTTAGAGCTAAACCTCCCTGGGACAAACCCAGTTGGGTCAGGATGGACCAGATATAGTATAACCTTTTTGAGCCTCTCGGCCAGCATGGTAGCATACATTTTTATGTTCACATTTAGCAATGTGATAGGTCTATAGTTCGAGGTTAAATCTAAGTCCTTATTTGGCTTAGGGATGGGGACTATATGGGCCTGCAGTAGTTCCTTTGGGATCACTTGTTTTGACCCAAAGTCCTCAAAGATTTTCACTAATTCCGCTTAATGTTCTCCTTCATGATCTTGAAAAAACCATTGTCGAACCCATCCGGGCCGGGTGCTTTGTTATTTTTTAGGGCATAAATCGCTTTTTCTACCTCTAATTCAGTAAACGGAGCATTGAGCTCCTCCAATTGCAAATCTGATATTCTAGGTAGGCTCAGCCCATTGAGGAATTCCTCAACGTCAAGTGAACCTGCTCCTTCAGGGATATTATAAAGAGAGTTATAAAAAGATCTGAATGCCTCTCCTATTTTGTCCGGGTGTAATATTACTTTATCTCCATGCTTTAACCTAGAAATAATTTTCTTAGACCTCTCTTTTTGTAGTCTGTTGGTTAGCTCCCTCCCGGCTTTATTTCCATGATAGTACCAATTTCTTTTTAGGTATTGTAGATTTTTGTTGGCTCTATTGATTAAACAGTCGTTTATATTTTTTTGTATTTCTACAATTTTTTGAGTATCGACTGCTGATGGATTCTTTTTATTTATATGTTCTATTTGATCCAGTGCTATGTACAGTTCCGAGAGGGGTGCTCCCTTCCTCCTCCTTTCTCTCGCTCCCATCTAAATCAGGTGTCCCCTCATCACACATTTGTAAGCACACCATGTAATGGCTGAGAAGACCTCACCCCCTCCATTCTCTATGAAGAAAAGATCAGAATTTTTTTTAAGATAATTTACATTTTCTTTGTTGCGCAGGAGCTGCATATTCAGCCTCCAATCAGACCTAGTTTTATCTTTGTCATCCAGCAGTTCCATCAAGATCATATTATGATCCGACCAGGGTATAGTAATGATGTTTATCTTTTTAACATTTTGTGCCAAGCCTACACCCGATAATATCAGGTCTATCCTTGAGTACGTTAGATGGGAGCGACAGAAACATGAGAAGTCTTTTTCTCCCGGGTGAAACACTCTCCATAGGTCCAGGAGAGCGTGTTTCCTAAGCAAGTCCCTAAGTCTTCTAGCATTGCTTATCATGTTTTTTTATTTTTCGTAATACCCTTTGCTGATGAGTAGTCCAGGCCAGGGTCCATTTAACAGTTAAAGTCACCCAGGAGGATAACATTCCCCTGTCTCAATCTCTCGAGGTTTGTTATCATTTTACTAATAAACCGGATGGTGTATGGTTGGGTGCGTATATATTAGCTAATGTGTAGATTACGTTGTTTACCTCGCAGATCAAGAATACGTATCTGCCCTCTTCTAATGGAAATGCTCGGTTTTTGATCTTTACCTCATCCTGCCTCCTCCAATGTTTCCCCTGTACCCCGCAGATGTCTATTCAGTCCCTTCTTAGCGCATTTAAAAATATAATCCGCTTTTGGGGGGAATTGAGACCCCGCACATTTATGGATGCGATCTTAATGATATCCAATTATATTGAAAGTTTGTGTTGCTCGCCTTCCCCCTCTAGGGGCCCCCCAGTCCCCGTATCCTGCACATAAAACAATACATTTAACAATAGTAGGCCTTCTATTGGCCACTATATACATATAACATAGACCCATCCCCAGAGTGCACCGTATTGTGTGCATTTAGGACCAATCCTTAGGGAACGAAACAGTATCCCGAGGAAATTTGGTTCAGAAAAAAAGAAAAGCTAAAGCCCGCCGCCTAAGGAAAAGAAAAGACCGATTCCCTGCGGCTAAGCTAGCAAGAGAGGCTGGGGCCCCGAGGCCAAGAGAGAAAAAAAAAAAAAAAAGTAAGAAAAAAATCTCCAACATCTGTATCCTAACTCAAGTGGGTTCTTATGCGGGCCTTGTACCCAGCAATTACCCAATGGTTGTACTCGCACCATATTGAACCTATTTTGAAAACTTGCTATTATTCTAACTTGGGATGCAGCCTAATAAGTGCCGTCCAACCCAGCTATATTCCAGAGTTATCTTTATTACTTCTAGTGCACTGTGCTACCATCTCCTTTTCAATTCTTTTAACCATACAGAGAGAGAAGAAAAAAAAAAAACCAAAAAAACACTAATTTATTATTTAAAAACCTGATCCTTAATTTGGGGTTTTAATATCATTATCCACTGATTTTGTCTTATCATAGTTCTCTTATTTAACATGCTAGTAGAACCAATCAAACCAAGTAAGAGTCATTCTAGCCCTTGGGACTAGTACTGTATCTATCTACCACACCACACAGAGAGGAAAGAGAGAAGAGAGAGAAAAAGAAAAGGAATATTTCCCTCTCTTCCTCCACCCCTCCCCAAGCAAAACATCGTACCTCTGACTATAACATAAATGCCTAGAAAAAAAAAAAACCAAGCCAAAATTTTGGGTATATTATTTAACAGGTATGATTAGCCTGTTACTCCAAAAATGTCAATTAGGCTCTCTGAAAATGTTATAGCTCTAAGGACAATTTATACTTTCGGTAACTTTACTACTGGACTACATCAACTATTTTATTCCTGGTGTAAGCTGGTGTTTTGCATACTAAACTATGAAGATGGACTACATACAGGGCTTGATGACATTGCAGCACCCAGGAGATCAGCACAACCGCCATAGTGAGATTTTGAGCTGGTATAGAGACTTTATCTACCTCTATTGGAAACAAGTACTCATCCCTATTTGTAGTGCTAGCCAAGTCTCTGCAGAACCTATATGTGGATTACAGTGCTCAAACACTTATTCTAATACTCACAAACAGCATCTACTCATTACAGCCCAGAGAGTTCTAGATGATCTTAGAATTAATGTCTGAAACATACAAAATGAATGCAAGTATGAAGATTTTTCTGACAATTTAAAGCAATATAAAGAAAAACTGGGGGAAAATAAAAAGTACAGTTTCGTTTCAATGGGACCTAAAAGATGAGGTCTATCTGTGGAGATGCCAAAAAACGATGAGATTTGGGAAGGGACATATGTCAATGAGTGTTAATACTAGAAAGGTGACAACTATATCCACTAATTTAAAGCCAAAGTCAACCTTCTACCCTGTATACAGCAGAGAAACAGCAATGCAAAATGGCTGTTGAAGGAGACCTAATAGATCAGGTGTAGAAAGCAAAAGTCAACTATCATAAAGGGAATTGTGCAGAAAAACAGGCAATTAAGGAATTGTATGAGAATGAGAAAATAGTTATTAAGAGAGCAGATAAGGGGGCTCTATTGTTGTTCAAAATAAGGAAGCATATATAAAAGATGCATAAAGAGAGCTCTCACATGTTAACATCTATAGAATATTAAAATTTAAGCCTACCAGCATTTTTCAAAAAAGTATCTAATTTATTGGACACAGGGATATATGAAGGTCTATTAAACATTGCTGAGATGCAATACATTTATATATCTATAGTGCCAATATTTTATCATTTACCTAAGGTTCACAAGTGTCTGACAGACCCCCCCCTAGAAATACCCATAATATCTCTGATCAGAAGTTTGAGGGAGGATCTCTCAGAACTTGTGTACCAATACCTCTAGCCAATAGTTATGTCCCAAAAGGATCACACAAGAGACACAAAACAAATGCTACAACAACTTAAACATATCACCTGGCAGGAAAATTACAAATGGTTATCACTGGATGTGGCTTCACTATAATTTATGTATACTCATGATAAAGGCATAGCTGCGGTTCGCTGGTGCCTTAATCTGTACAGCAATGATACTGTAGATTTTCTGTGCAATGCAATACAATTCTTGCTTACTCATAATTTCTTTATGTTTGAGGCTACATATTACTTATAGTCTTGCGCAACAACGAAGGGGGCGCGATTTGAGCCCTCTTAAGCCAATATGTATATGATATGGTGGCAAGAAAAAAACATATTTTGTACTAATAATCCATTCTCTGACCAGATTGTTTACTTTGGTTGCTACATAGATGGCCTGCTATTTATATTGTCAGTAGAAAATAAAAGTACCGTATATAGGACTTTCTGAGATATGAAAACTATAATGATATGAATTGACAGTTCACCCACGAGCTTAAATCTGAATCCATTTCTTTTCTTGATCTAAAACTGAAGGTGAACAAAATTAATCTGATAAAAGGCACTCTGACAAAATAGGTAAACAGAATGTAAATATAATTTCTCCCTTTTTATTAAAATAAGTTATATTTACGTTCTTTATACCTGCCATATTTGCTCGAATATAAGATGACCCTGATAATAAGACGACCTTCCGTCATAGAAGTCCCGGCAGATGTGCCAGGCAGCAGCGGAGGTTACCAGATACCTGCGAGGGGGATCCCAGATCCTGGTCTTATAGTCAGACCTCGATTTGAGGTCTGTTTATTAGACAAACCTCGAATATAAGACAAGGGGAGCAAAAAAAACCTTGTCTTCAAGCAAATACGGTATTTTATCAGAGTATCTTTTATCAGATTAACTTTGTTCACCTCCAGTAGAAACCGTAAAATAGAAAATAGCACATACTGAAAATATGTGGCAGAAAACATTTTTCTACATGCTAAAAGCAGTCACCCTAAACATGTTATTAGGATTGTCCCTATGTGGGAATTTGTTAGACTTTTGGAAGATGCTGCACTGGAGCACTCATACACACACACACACAGCCACACACACTTACACTATGCCAACCTCATACACACACACTCACACCACTAAAACACACCAGTCTGAATTAAAAAGCATTTTGTATTTAATAGTTTTGCCATGCTATAGGCCAGGGATATCTAAATTGTTTCTGCAAAGGGCCACTTCACTAGAAATATTTGTGTGCATGGGCCACATTCATTTTTTCATTGAGAGAAAATGATACACACACACACACACACACATACACACACTAATGTGTGTGTGTGTGTGTGTATCATTTTTTTCTTAAGGAGCACCAGCCCTTCCCTCACTACCGTCTTAGGTCTGGTGAGTTGTAGAAAGTGATCGTCACTTCTGGTTGGTCCTAACTCCATTCTGCTTACCTGCATCTCGTGGGCAGCTTCCAGGGTCCCAACGAGTCCTGTTCCTCCGGTTCCGGCTGTCTGACTTGGAAATCAGACAAGGGGTTTTTCGCGGGGCTTTTCGTGGCGGCACGAAAGTCGTACGGCCATCGCAAGTTTCGGCACGGCCGTTTACATCTTCAAATGGTCGACGGGCGCACACATTGTATCACATGTTCGGTACATATTTAGACGAATTCTGGCGTTCGGGTACGGCATATATGCAATATGAGAATGATTAAACAGGGTTTATTCAGTTGGGGCAGTCTTTGCATATCCTGGCTATCTTATGGCCGTTCGGTTGCCGAAACGCTGTTCAATATTAGTTTATAAGATTGGTATATGTATTAGGGCGACCTCTGGTGGCTGGATCATTATTTCTGATCTCTCTCCTGCTTCCCCTTTCTCCTGGTTACACTTTATCACCATATTGTCTGAATTGGGTTAAAAATGTCATAAGGGTTATGGCATGTGGCATAAATTACATTTAATATTTGGGCATGGTCACAGGATATGAAGACATAACAAACGCTACTGGTACTAATTGTCCGGATGGTATTGGCAGCAGTAGTTTGTGGCACGTATATGCTTATTAGGATATATGTCTTGAATATATCCGGTGGTCAGCAGGAGGGTTACAAGAAGTGTGATACCTTGGCTTGTTGGGTCTACTCTCTGTTTCTAGTTCATTTATATTTAAGCACGTACATCATAGCTACCCATTTAGGAGTATTTTTTTAAATTTTTTTTAAATTTTTTTTATTAACACTCAGACTCCACTGGTTTAATTTATCCATTAGTCTAATTCGTGTGGTTTCAGTCATCCTTGTGTCAATTACTTATTTTCCCCCCGCTCTCCCTCTATTTCTTATGTACATCTGTTTTTCGTTTATAAATTTTTCGACAAAGAGAAAAGAGGAGAGAGACGTACCCAGACGACAAGACAATTAAACCACATAAAACACGTGTACCCGAGGGGGGGGGGCTCAACCTCCGATCAGCGAGCGCTGGAATCCCAACTTCACCCTTCTACCCTTCCTCACCGGTCTACTGTTCCCCTTCCTCTTGCTCTCTTATCCGTCCCAACCATCCATTCCACATACTTAAGTTTTTTGCTGAATATTTCCAGAATCTAGATATGTCTCTCTCTCTCCATTGTAATTTGCGCTGCAATCTGGTTTTTAACATGCCCCCATTGACATTCTTTTGTTTGTTTCCAGTTGCGTGCAATCGTGATTTTCCCTGCCATAAGACAGTGCGAGACAAAGCATTCTGTCTTCCAGGACATCTTTGGGTAGTTCAGGTGGAGCAGGAAGGTTTCTGGTGTATTGCTCAGCTCGGTGTTTGTCATTAGGCGAACGTACTCAAATACTTTTTTTACCGTATTTCTAATTTTTTCGCATTCCCACCAAATGTGCTTGTACGTGCCCTCTTTTACTCCGCACCTCCAACACATGGGGGAAGCGCCTTGGTACATTATCGCCATTTTTTTAGGTGTTAAATACCACCTAGTATAAATTGTATAGTGGGTTTCCACTAGGGAGATGCCGTGAATTTGGCTGTTTAATCTTTTAAAATTTTTACACCAATCTTCGTGCTCCACCCGGACTCCCAACTCCCTTTCCCAAGCAAACGTATGTTTTGGGGAAGCGTTTGTTTCCGATAGGCGCAATACTTCTAGGGATTTTTTAAGAACCTTATCCACCTTCCCTGATGTAAATATTTTCCCCAGACCAATTTGGATTTCCTTCTGACCTGTTACAATATATGTTTGAATAATATTTTTCACCCTAAGGTACGTGAAAATTTCAGTACTTGATAGATTAAACTGCTTAGCTAGGTCTGCAAATGATTTGATTCTCCCTTGTTCTATAATTTGTTTGGTTTGCATGATTCCCTTCTCTCTCCATTTATTTAATCTCAAGTTTTTAGTATATCCTTCTAATTCATTTATATGCATGAATGGCATTATTTTGTTGTTTATATCTAGGTTTATTTTTATCCTCCTCCATTCTTTTAGAAGTTGTGATGTAATAAAATTCTGCTCTGCCCTACCTTCTCCTTCCTTACCTATGCTCAGTCCCCAGATACTTTCGCGTAGACAATCAACTCCTAATGCCTCAGATTCTATGATGTTCCATCCCTCCTCTTGAGTTGACAGCAGCTGTGCTCTGTAGATGTGTGTAATTATACTAGCCCAGTACTGTCTCTTTATCACTGGGAATCCCAGCCCACCCTTTTCTGGTTTTTGGGAGACAACTCGTATGTTTATTCTTGATTTTTTTACCTTTCCAAACAAAAGTAGATATACTTGCTTGGAGCATTGTCAGCCAGGAATCTTTAAGGGATTCATTTGAAATAAATAGTTCCATTTGGGGATTATATAGGAGTTAATCATCTGAATCCTACCCCAACTTGCGCTTTCTAAGTGTTTCCACTGCTTTAGTTGGGAATTTGTATCTTTCAATAGTTTCATAAAATTAACTTCCATTAGCCCTGTTAAGTCTTTTGTAATTGTAATCCCTAGATACTTGTATGCTTTTTTTGCCCAGGTAAAGTTATATTTAAAATTGATTTCTGCGATGTCCTCCTTATCCAAATTTATCACCATAAGGGTTGTTTTGCTGATGTTCATTTTATAATTGGATATCTGACTGTATTTATCAATTTTGTTCATTAGGGCATCCATAGATGTTTTAGGGTTTGATAGTGTTATAAGTACGTCATCTGCATATAGTGAAATTTTCATTTTATACTTTGTCTCCCAGCCTAGGATATTAGGATTGTTTCTTATATTTATTGCTACTGGTTCGACAGACAGAATATAGAGCAGTGGCGAGAGGGGACAGCCCTGTCTTGTACCATTTCCCAGTTTGAACCATTCAGAGCAAATGTTCTGCCCAACCGTTCTCGCAGTCGGATTTTTATACATAGACATAATGGCTTCTAACATCCAGTCCCGAATACCAAAGGCTGACAGGGTCTGTTGTAGGAAACTCCAACCGACCCTGTCAAATGCCTTTTCGGCATCGACTGCCATGGTTAAGAGCGGGAGACCCTTTTTCTGAGCCGCGTCCATAATATTTATGATCCTTGTATTTAAACACGATGTTCTACCGGGTACGAAACCTATTTGGTCCGGGTGTATTATCCATTTAAGGATTTTTTTCAGTCGTTTCGCCAGAAGTACTGCAAACAATTTGACGTCCGTGTTAATTAAAGAAATGGGTCTGTAACTTGTCACTTCTGTAGGTGGTTTATCTGGTTTTAGTAGGGGCAGAACATTTGCTCTCATCATCTCTTCTGGGAAAGTCCCTAAGTTGACACAACTATTATAAGTGCTTGCCAGGTGGCCACTTATTAGATCCACAAATATTTTATAGAACAAGTTAGTAAACCTATCTGGGCCTGGGGTTTTTTCTTTTACTAAGTCTTGGATTGCATTCTTTACCTCTAATTTTTTTATGGGTTGATTTAAGCTATTTTGATGTTCTTGTGGGATTTTCGGTATTTTAGTGCTGCTTAAATAGTTTTTATACAAAACAGAAAAAAAGTGCGCTTTACATAAACTGTGGAATCTATATAGTACCTAATATATACAATAGGTGAGTGAAAATGGTGAAATAATAATAACTTCAGGAGAGATAAAATCTCCCTTTGGATTTTGCACTCACAGACTCCAAGTATAAAATATGCTCATCAGACGATTTTTCATAAAAGAGATCCGGTACTTCAATTATCCTTAGAACTCCAAAGACAAGGAAGAAGTGGAACAACAGATGAGTGGCAAAAAACAGGTTTTAATATAAAAAGAACAAATATCTGCTTACATGAAGGGTTTCCTGAGAGCTGCAAGGTGGGCGCCACACTTTGGTCTGTATGAGGAAAAACGCTTTTGCAGTGTTCTTTAAAAATACAATAAAATAGTAGCAAAGTCCTTAAGGTAAAAAGCAGGTGAGTCCAGCCGCTACGCGTTTCGCCTACAATTGTAGGCGAAACGCGTAGCGGCTGGACTCACCTGCTTTTTACCTTAAGGACTTTGCTACTATTTTATTGTATTTTTAAAGAACACTGCAAAAGCGTTTTTCCTCATACAGACCAAAGTGTGGCGCCCACCTTGCAGCTCTCAGGAAACCCTTCATGTAAGCAGATATTTGTTCTTTTTATATTAAAACCTGTTTTTTGCCACTCATCTGTTGTTCCACTTCTTCCTTGTCTTTGGAGTTCTAAGGATAATTGAAGTACCGGATCTCTTTTATGAAAAATCGTCTGATGAGCATATTTTATACTTGGAGTCTGTGAGTGCAAAATCCAAAGGGAGATTTTATCTCTCCTGAAGTTATTATTATTTCACCATTTTCACTCACCTATTGTATATATTAGGTACTATATAGATTCCACAGTTTATGTAAAGCGCACTTTTTTTATGTTTTGTATTTTTGTATGTTTTGTGTGGTTTAGGAACACACTTATTAAGTGCAGCTCACATTAAGATTAAGCGCTGGGTTAATCTCCCTGTTTTGTGTTAAATAGTTTTTAATTTGGTCGATGGGACTAATCACTTGTAGATTATAGAGTTGTTCATAATATGCGTTAAACTTTGACCCAATAGCATTGGGGGATATATAAGAAGTGTCTTGGTCTATTATTTTTCAGATTCTGTTGGTTGCTTTTGTTTTCTAAGTCTATCCGTCATCATTTTATTCGTTCTATTGTTTTTAAGATAATATTTTGCTTTAAGTTTTGCTAAATTTTTTGTTATCTGTTCTGTCTCATAATTATCTATTTTTGTCTGTAGCTCCTTTATCTGTCTAACTTTATCTTCCGTTGGTTCTTTATTTTCCTGGGATATTTTTTGTAATTTTACATAGAGCCCTTGGGGATTATTGTCTTTTTTTTATTTTGAGAGATGTTATTTATTTGTATTAACTGTCCTCTCAGGACTGCTTTGAAAGCACACCAGGTGTTAGCTGGATTGGTGTCTCCAGAATCGTTTTCTTTGAAGTTGCACTCTATACATTTTAATAATTTTTCCTTATTATCCTTATTGTTTAAATGACCATCGTTCAATCTCCAAGTGGTTCTATTTTTCTGGGTCCACCCCTCTTTGACACTCAGGAGCATTATACTATGGTCTGACCATGTATTTTCTTTTATATCAATTTTAACTATTTTGTTGATTAGGTCCACATTTCCCCAAACCATATCTATACGGGAGTAGGAGCAGTGCACCCTTGATAAGTGCGTATAGTCTCTCGTCTCTGGATTCATGGTTCGCCATGAAGCGTAATAGTCGAATCTTTTCATTGCACTAGTCAGTGCTTTAGCTTGTTTTATTACCCTTTTGTCCATTGCCCCTCCTTTTTGTTAGTTTTTTATCCAAGGTGTGGTCGAGAACACAGTTAAAATCCCCTGCCACTATGCATATCCCTAACTTGATTCGGTCTACCTTCTCTAGGATTTTGTTTAAGTTGGTTACAGGTGTTACGTTAGGTAAATATACATTGACAATTGTGTACCTTATTTCGTTAATCTTACATATGATGATTATAAACCTACCCTCTGAATCTGTGTCTTGATACTCTATTTCTACTTTGACTTTACTAGATATAACTATGGCCACTCCTCTTTTTCTTTTGTCCCCAAGGGAGGCATGCAAAATATTTGGGAATCTCCTTCCCCCCCAATTATGCTTTTCTTCCTTACGCCAATGAGTTTCTTGGATCAGGCATATATCCACCTGCTCTTGCACCAAGAGCTTGTAGAGTTTTGATCTTTTATAGGTGGTGTTGAGGCCCTGCGCATTCACTGAGGCATTTAGGAGTATTAAATGTTTTTGTAATTATGTACAAGGCAGATATTCACGGTCGGGCAAGGTTAGCAATTTAGAGATTATGATCCTCTTATGTTTCAGTATCAACAGAATCCACAGTGTGCTGCTACTCTACCAACTTTTCACCTGTCATAGGTCAGTAATCACGTTTTTTACTCTCGTAGGCTACTACAGATCACCTGTATCACCTTATCCTACTACCTTGCAATTTGCTCATCAGGTACGTCTTGTTTCTCTCGATAAATTCTCCCACCCTACCTACCCTTTTCGGGTAATAATCCAGATATACTGGCATACAAAATAAGAGCCTTTATGTATGTTTTTCCTGGCCTTCTACCCCTTACGTTAGTGGTCCCGTGGAAAACCAACACCCATCCTCATTTCGGAGGTATGGCATTCCCTCGGGCCAATTCATAGGTAGCCGCCTCGCTTGGTTGCATAGAGAGGGCCTCACTTGTCACCCCCATTCTGTCTTTTGCTATTAAAAGTCATGGAGAGGCCATCACCCCACCATAATGCCAATGGCCACGTACCCCACACGAGCCAAATCATAGATAGTGCCTCTCAAAGCCGCTTGGCAACTAGCAGGGCCTCACCTGTCATGTTACTAATTAATACTTTCGCCACTTGGCATTAGTTACATCAGCCAGATGGGTAGTGCCCCAGGTAACATGTTATTTTTGTGTTGTAGCATGCCACAAATACCTGAAGGCGGGGAAGAATTGTCCATCCCCAGTACACCGGCTAGATCGGTCACTCCATCCCGGGGTGACGACAACGTGAGCCCTGCATCACTCAGGGCATGGACCATTCCTAGGATCACTGCTGAACTGAGAAAGAGGAACATTCCTTTCCCAGCTACGGCTAGGAAAGCCGAATTATATAGACTGCTGTATACTCAGACTGATAACTCGGGGGCGGGGGAAGGGTCCAGTAGCAGCCAGTCGGCTGATCTACATACTGTTTTATCTTCAGTCCTGACCTCTTTGGGTCATATTACGGCCAGACTGGATACGATGGATGCAGATAGCCAGCAACGGTCACCTTCAACACTGGGGAATCCGATCGCTACGGTTCGCCCAGACCCCCTACCGGGTAATATTCCAACCGGTCTGAAAGACCCACATATTATTAACCCGGCACATACATGTGCCTGCAAACATCAAGAAGGACATCTTGGAAGGGAAGGATATCAATCTGGTATCACTTCTTATTGCCTCGCAAGATGTCCTTGAAAACAAAACGTATGCTTATGGGGATGTGTCGGTTGTGTTGAACTCTAGGGACCCTAGTTTGACCTCGAGAGGAGCATGTGGAGATAGACACCCAGAGGCTTCAAATTTTTTTTTTTAGCTTCTGTATCGTAAAGAAACAATCTTGAATTATTAGGTTTTTTGTTTTAAAGTTTTTTAGAGTTTCTCGATTTAAGCCAAAAAATACATGAAGGCAATAATGGAAATAGATCTGTTATCTCCAATTTATACCAGTTTAGTTCTGTTGATCTGGGGGTGGACCACTCCATTGAGTGTAAGATCATGCAGGTCTCATGTATCATTGAAATGTTAGGGAACGCCACCCCCCCTACTTTAGGGTCGCGTCTTTCTGGGTGAGAAAGTGCCACCTGAAATTGATTTAATATATAAGATTGGATTCTTATAGGGATAGTTCTTAGTATTTATAGCAATTTTGATATTAAGTATGCATTTATGGCACTTATTCTACCTAACCAAGATATTTCAAGACCTCTCCATTTAAGTAATTTGTCCTTAAATAATAGTTCACTGTATGTGTGGCAGATTGAGCCTTCAAGGTCAAAACCCAATTTTATTCCAAGGTATGTCAACCATTTTTTGTTCCAATCAAAATGAAATTGTTGTTGTTTGAAAGTTTCAACCTTTTCTTTGGGAATATTGTTTAATAAAATTTGGGTTTTGTTGAGATTTATTCTGTAATTTGAATATTTTGAGTATATCTCTATTGTCTGCAGAACTGCTGGGATCGATAGGTCCGGAGTCGACAGAGACAAAAGGACGTTGTCTGCGTACAATGTAATTTTATAGTCCGAGTTATTAATGTTAATGCCGTGGATCTTTGGGTTATCTCTAATTAGTATGGCCAGGGGTTCTATGGAAGGAATATATAGTAGGGGGGCACCCCTGCCTGGTTCCGTTGTTAATCATGAGAGGTTCAGATAATAGAAACGGCCCCATTACTCTGGCGCTGGGTTTTGTATATAATAGCATTGTACTGTATTTAAAGTGTCCAGTAATACCAAAAGCATCTAATACTGAATCTAAGGAATTCCAGCTAACCTGATCGAAAGCCTTCTCGGCATCGATAGCTAAAAGGGCAGCTGGAGAGTTGTTTAGATGTATTTTATTCATTATATTGTATACTTTGCGAATATTATCTGAAGGTCTTCTGTTCTGGACAAAACCAGACTGAGTTTGGATAGCATTAACGGGGAGGAGCATGACGTGAGGATGTGCTGGCGTGGGCTCCATGAGTAAGGGGAAGAAGGGCGTGCTGGAGGAAGAACCGAGAGATTTGGGAGAGAGAAAATAGAAAGGCGAGAGCCTGGATAAATAAATTGAAGCGATATAGTTGCAGCCCACAGAAAGAAAGGTGCAGGCAGAGAAAAATCCAACTGAGTCCCGAAAAACTTAACGGTGACCTGAGGGTTAAAGCAACTCCGAGAAGAAAGCCACTCAAACGACAAACGGAAACAGCTGCAGCAAAACCGAAAACGGAGAAGTGAGAGGCCCCCGGGACGGTGAATGCAGGAAGCAAAGCTCCATGAACAAAGAGTTGAAGGCTTCTGCAGGAAAGGTAAGTACTTTGTTGCCCTGGGTTATCTCTGAAGAGAGAGTCTTGTTTAAAACAGCGCAAACTACTTTAGTTAAAACCGAAGACAGAGGAGTGAGAGACCTAATGGACGGCTAATACAGGCAACTGAGCTTCCAAGATAAGAAGAAGAAAAAAAGCTCATGCTTGAAAGGTTGTAACCCAGTGCTGTATTTACCGCGAGGCATCCTAGGTGGATGCCTATGGCGGCAAATTTTGGGGGGTGGCAGCGCCCCCCAGCACTGAAGAAGAAAAAAAAAAAAAATGTAAAAAAAAACAATCGGGCCCTTTAAAAAAAAAAAAAAAATAGACCGCGCTGGCAGGCAGAGACAGAGGTGAGAAGGGATCGGAAGATCCCCCCCTCACCAACGCTCTGCCTGCCAGGCTGCACGGGGAGCCGAACAGGCAGCACAGAGTAACCTCCGTGCTGCCTGTTCGGCTCCCCGTGCAGTGTGCCGACACGGAAGTCCCGACAGTCACGTGCGGACGTCATACGCGCGCCCGGTCACGTGACCTGTCGGCACAATCGCCGGGAAGCCGAACAGGCAGCATGGAGGGACCATGCTGCCTACCACTAGCCACCAATGAAAGGTAAGTGCTGATGGGAGAGAGAGTGTGTGTGTGTGACTGAGTGTGATGGGAGTCAGAGTGTGTGTGATGGGAGACAGTGTGTGTGACTGAGTGTGATGGGAGTAGGAGTGTGTGACTGAGTGTGATGGGAGTGTGAGCTTAATGTGAGTCTGAATAATGGGGCATGTCTTAGGTGTGTAACGTGGGTGTGCAGCTTGGGTAGGGGGGTGCCTGGATTTTGTCTGCCTAGGGCAGCACAAAATCAAGATACACCACTGTTGTAACCAGAACGTCGGAGGCAGAAGACGACAAAGATAAGTACATTGTCTTTTTGTTGTTGTTCCAGTTGTAAATCATATGTGCAAAGGGAATACTTTGGTGTATTAAAGGGCAAGGAAGCATATTACAAGACCAGCACAACAGACTAATAGAAATAAAGAGGGTTAAACTACCGGTGCCTATCTCAAAATAACAGAGGCTTGTGGCAAAAAAAAAGTCCTCTATTAGTATTAATCAAAAAAGCATAAAGTTACCTGGGACATTTCATTAGAGAAGACAAAATAACTTTAATAAGCAAATAAGAAAATACAAAATGACATCTAAAAGAGAGCAAAGGCCTATACAGAAAAAAGAGGGAAAAAAATGAAAGGCCCAGAAGGAAATAAACAGCAAGAGGGGAAAAAAAAAACTACACGATTCAACATGAGTAGATAATAGACGAAACCCAAATAGAGCAGCTGGAAATGTTACAGGAAGATAGCTCCCATCCATCAAAGCCAGAATCTATAAGGGAAACAGATCAAGGTGGGATTACTACAGACTTTTTGAAGAAATGTCTAGAGACACAATTAATTCAAATTAAACAAGAAATGAATGCAGGAATTCAAGACATAAAAGAAGAAATTAAAGACATAAGACTTAAAGTGAAATCCATGGAAGAAAAGATGGAAAGCCTCCAATACGAAATTGATCAAAACAAAGATACCCCAAAAAATATGGAGGAGAAGATAAGGAGACTGGACGAGAAAATAATAGATCTGGAAAATAGATCAAGACGAAAAAATTTGAGAATAAGAGGAATTACAGAAGAGATCACAAACAACTTGCTGGAGGACTTTCTATTAAAAAATGTTGAGAACATAGGAATGGACATCAACAACAGTAATATAATAGATAGACTACACAGGACTTACAAACCCAAAAACATTTCAGACTCTAAACCAAGAGATGTTATGGATTGCTTTTCTTCTTACAGATTTAAAAATGCGGTTATGACAGCAGCTAGGAAAAAACAGGAAAAGGATGAGAAATATAGGAAGATAAAAGTATTCGCAGATCTCTCATATAATACCAGAATGGAGAGGAAAAAATTCCAAACAGTGACCCAAAAACTGAGAGATTTGGGAATCAGATACACATGGGGTTTTCCAAGCAATTTAAATGTACAGGTTGAAGATACTAGAGAAAATGAAGAAATATGTTTTTTTAATTTTTTTTTTATTTTGAAATATAAAGAATAAGAGCATAAAGGGAAGAGAACACAATAGAATGGTATACAAGTAAGTGAGCTACACCGCTCAGCCGGTTAGCTCCGCCCCCTCCCGGGATCTAGCAAAGCATGCCGAGCAGAGGGCTGGTGAGGGGGGATCTTTAGATCTCCCCCACCCAGTGCCTCTACCGGCTTTTTTCTTTTCTTTGGGCGGGAGGGAGTCTCTGCGTTCCAAGTCCCAACGGCTGTCCGTGGGGCACATGCGCAGTAGCGCAATCCCATGGACACTTGAACATTATTATAGAGGATTATATGTAGAGTTGAGCGGACACCTGGATGTTCGGGTTCGGCAGGTTCGACCGAACTTCAAAAAAATGTTCGGGTCCATGCTCGAACTTGACCCACGAACTTGACCCTGAACTTGACCCCGAACTCCATTGAAGTCAATGGGGACACGGACTTTTGGCCACTAAAATGCAGGGTATTCTCTTTCAGTTTATACTAAGTGACCCATAGGTTGAGGAGGCAGTGACCGTGGCGGTGTAGGTGGAAGCGGCGCTGGAGGAGGAGGAGGTAGCGAGAATTTTTCAAAGTGCGCTGTAAGCACAGTTTTTGACGGTTCTATTTGACTCAGATATGAAGTGCCCCGCAAGACGCAAATGTACTATTTAGCACCCAAAACTATTAGAATTTTTCAAAGTGCGCTGTAATTTTTTGACGGTTCTATTTGACTCTCAGATATAAAGTGCACCATTTGAATAGGTCAATTGACTCTATTTCGGTTTATAGAATAGCAATAGCAACATGTATTCCATAAACTGAAAGTCTATAAACTGAAAGACATTCGGTTTATAGACTTTTGGTTTATAGAATAGATGTAATGCTATTGGCTATTCTATAAAAAGAAAGTCTATAAACCGAACAACATTCGGTTTATAGACTTTCTTTTTATAGAATAGCAATCGCATTACACGAATTGACCTATTCGTATGAATGGGGACTCTATTTCGGTTTATAGAATAGCAATAGCATTACATGTATTCTATAAACCGAAAGTCTATAAACCGAATGTCTTTCGGTTTAAGCCGAACCTCGAACTCCAACCCGAACATACAGTGAAATGTCCGGGTTCGGGGTACGGACACCGTAATGTTCAGTATGAACCCGAACAGTGCAGTTCGGGTTCACTCAACACTAATTATTTGCAGTCTGGTCCACCCCAACAAATCATAGAATTAAAAGAGAATACCACAAGGGAAAAGTAAAGTAAAAATTAAAATATGATTAAATGTATAACATTGAACGTGAGAGGAATGAATACCCAACACAAGAGATCATTATTATGCAACCTCCTGAAAAAGGAGAAAGCAGATATATGCCTGGTACAGGAAACACAATGGAGGAAAAAAGATGTTGACAAAATGACAAAATGAAATTTGGAGGATACTCCATTATCCTAGAAGCTTTGATGACAGAACAAAAAAAAGAGGAGTGGCAATTATCATTTCAGATGAGTTGAATATAAAGATAGAATACTGTTATCAAGACCCAGAAGCAAGATACATAATTTTAGTGGGGGAAATTATACAATAACTAATATTAACCCCTTGCCGACAAAGGACGTGCCAGACACGTCCTGGGAGAAACTCCCTTAACGACAAAGGACGTGCCTGGCACGTCCTGCAGTCAATGAAGAGGTTTTCGCGATCAACGCTTTAACAGTGCTGGTCTATTGCCTCGACATCGAGGCAATAGCCAGCACCGAAATTTCTATTTTGGGACCCCCACGATCGCCCCACGGAGTGATCGTGGGGAGCCATATTGACGGAGCATGCTGCTCCGTCAATATGGCTAAGCCCTCTGCCGGTCTGAGCTTCGGAAGTGAAAGTAACTTAACTTCCGTCGCTCTGAATATGCTACTTGACTGCCCCTAGTGGTAGTTTAGTAGCATTGCAATGGAAAAAATACATATTTAATTAATTAACCCCTTGGCGACACAGGACGGACCTAGTCCGTCCTGTGTCAAAACGAGCACTGAAAGCGGAGTTTTTCCGCTTTCACTGCTCTGATGGTATTGTAACGATGCTTCCGTGTGGAAGCATCGTACAATACTAAAAAAAATGCCCGTCGGCATTTCGATCGCTCCGGAGAGCGATCGAAATGCCGGTTTTAAAGGCACAGTGCCTTTAAAACGCGGGCATTTCAAAATTGAGCATAGGAAGCGAATCTTTCGCTTCCTATGCTCAGAAAGTGTTCCTGATTGTCTCGCAAGTCGAGGCAATCAGAAACACAAAAAAAAAATTCACGATCTTGGTCACTTAGTGACCAAGATGGCGCTGCCCTTCTAAGGGCAAGAGCACAGGAGGCAGGAAGTACCTGCTTCCTGTGCTCTCTGGCTGTCACACGATTGCCTCTTCACAGAGGCAATCAGTGACTGCCAGGCACACTGACAGGCAGTGGGGATGCTCTCCTGAACATCCCCACTGACTGGTCAGATCAATATTAACTCTATATTGATCTGACCAGTTATGATCTGTCTCCCTCTCCTCACATTTTTTTTAGTGAGGGAGAGAGACAGATCAAAGTTCTAAAAGTAAGTAAAAGTTAAAAAAAACAATAAACACACAACACACAAATAATAAAACAATAAAAAAAATTTTATTAAAGCAATTCCCTGCGTTTAACCCCTTCCCTGCCACTGATCTTGCATAAGCAGTGATCGTGCACATCAGCGCATTTATTTTTGCTGTTTGTGCATTTTTTAAGGGTTAATTTTTTTGTACTGTAATTTATTACAGTACTAAAAAGGCTCTTCTAAGAGTTATTAACCCCTTATTTGCCGTCGATCACTGCTTACGCAATGATATTGACGCCAAAGCAATTTTTATCTGTCTGCATATTTTTATTTTATTTTTATTTTTTTTTTACACATACCCGCTAGGGGATTACATGTAAAGTAAAAATATTTGAGATTTTTTTTTTTAAGCTGCCTGAGCGCATAGCGATCAGTAACAGCGAATTAGTGGCAAAGGCGGTTTGGTGATTTCTCAATTAAGCTCACCATTCGCCCTGGTCAGATCAAAATTAATCGGATCAATATTCACAAATATTGATCTGCCTCCCTCTCCTCACTTACATTTTTGTGACGGAAAGAGACAGATCAGTATTAGTAATATAAAATAACATTTTATAAAATTGTCAGGTTTTATGAAAGTCTTTCACTGTGTATTAACCCCTTCCCTGCCATTCATCACTGTGTAAGCAGTAATCTTGCACAGCAACAGTATGTTTTGCTGTCTGCACTGTTTTATGGATTAATTTCTTTGTACTGTAATGTATTACAGTACTAGATAGGCTCTTCTAAGAGCTATTAACACCTTCTTTGTTCGAGATCACTGCTTACGCACTGATTCTGAGGCCACGGACTCAGGGTTCGATTTTGACCCTATTCAGCTTTCTGATACATCATCTAGCGATGTATCGGTGGCTGCTGAGCCCTTGCCACAAGTAGTGATGGGGCTCTACCGATAAAAAAAATATATGGTTTGGTGGGGGTAAATTACATTGGCTGGCTTCAAAGATATATCCCATAAAGGACACGGACGCAGGTTGACTACATGTCAAAATTCCAAGTTGGAATTTTGAGATGCGCATCTCACAAATGTTGCCTTCTAGCCAAAAACAAACCAACAAACCTATGCATGGGTGCTATCCCTGTACTCGGGAGATGTTGCTGAACACATATTGGGTTGTTGTTTGGCAGTGATATATACCAGAATCTGTGAATTCATGCCTGAAGTACAATGCATGTGGAAAAAAAACTCCCAAAAAAGTACTACCACAAACTTTTACAAAGGCTGGTGGTAGAATTAGTACCTATACAGTATTAAAATACCACCATTTGAAATACCTTAGGATGTCTATTTTCCAAAAATATATGGTTTGATGGGGTAAAATTCATTGGACGGCTTCAAAAATGTTCCAAATGGAACATGGGCGCAGGCTGACTACATGTCAAAATTCCAGGTTGGAATTGCGCACCCCCTAAATGTGGAATTTTAGACCCAATACAAACCAACAAACCTATGCATGGGGGTATCCCTGTACTCAGGAGATGTTGCTGAACACATATTGAGGTGTTGGTTGGCAGTGGCAAATACCAGAATCTGAAAATTCCTGCCTGAACTACAATGTGTGTGGGGAAAAAATGACATCCCAACCCTTTGACATAGGTTGGTGGTAGAATTAGCACTCGGAAAGTGTTAAAATACCACAATTTTAAATACCCTAGGATGTCTAGTTTTCCAAAATATATGGTTTTATGGGGTAAAATATTTTGACAGGCTTCAAAAGTGTCCCAAATGGAACATGGGCGCAGGCTGACTACATGTCAAAATTCCAAGTTGGAAATGCACCCCCCCTAAACGTGGCCTTTTAGCCCCCAAATAATCTAACTAACCTACACATGGGTGGTATCCCTGTACTCAGGAGATGTTGCTGAACACATATTAAGGTGTTGTTTGGCACTGACACATAATAGGATCTGTGAATTTATGCCCGATGTACAATGAATGTGAAAAAAATGACTATCCATAACATTGACATAGGCTGGTAGTATAATTAGTGCATGGAAAGTGTTAAAATACTACCATTTGAAATACCTTAGGGTGTCTAGTTTTCAAAAATATATGGTTTTGTGGGATAGAATACACTTTTTGGCTTCAAAAATGTCCCAAATGGGACATGGGCGCAGGTTTTCTGCACGTCAGAATTCCAAGTTGGAAAACCAAAAAGCGCACCTCTCAAAAGTGGCCTTTTAACCCCCAAATAACCTAACCAACCTATACATGGGGGGTATCCCTGTACTCAGGAGATGTTGCTGAACACATATTGAGGTGTTGTTTGGCACTGACATATAACAGGATCTGTGAATTCATGCCCAAAGTACAATGTATGTGAAAAAAAATTACTACCCAAAACATTGACATAGGCTGGTAGTATAATTAGTGCATGGAAAGTGTTAAAATACTACCATTTGAAATACCCTAGGGTGTCTAGTTTTCAAAAATATATGGTTTTGTGGGATAGAATACACTTTTTGGCTTCAAAAATGTCCCAAATGGGACATGGGCGCAGGTTTTCTGCACGTCAGAATTCCAAGTTGGAAAACCAAAAAGCGCACCTCTCAAAAGTGGCCTTTTAACCCCCAAATAACCTAACCAACCTATACATGGGGGGTATCCCTGTACTCAGGAGATGTTGCTGAACACATATTGAGGTGTTGTTTGGCACTGACATATA
Organism: Pelodytes ibericus; assembly: GCA_036172795.1. NCBI lineage: Eukaryota > Metazoa > Chordata > Amphibia > Anura > Pelodytidae > Pelodytes > Pelodytes ibericus. The sequence continues at coordinate 24,729,317 of CM069867.1, read as the reverse complement.
ACAGGATCTGTGAATTCATGCCCAAAGTACAATGTATGTGAAAAAAAATTACTACCCAAAACATTGACATAGATTGGTAGTATAATTAGTGCATGGAAAGTGTTAAATTACTACCATTTGAAATACCCTAGGGTGTCTAGTTTAAAAAAATATATGGTTTTGTGGGGTAGAATACACTTTCTGGCTTCAAAAATGTCCCAAATGGGACATGGGCACAAGTTTTCTGCATGTCAGAATTCCAAGTTGGAAAACCAAAATGCGCACCCCCTAAATGTGGCCTTTTAGCCCCAAAACAAACCAACAAACCTATGCATGGGGGGTATCCCTGTACTCAGGAGATGTTGCTGAACACATATTGAGGTGTTATTTGGAAATACCCCTTCACATTTTAAGGTAATGCTAAATTGCAATATATGTGAAAAATTAAAAAAAAAGATTTTTTGCTGCAAACTTTGGCATAGATTGGTGGTAAAATGGCTACATGAAATGTGTCAAAATACCCCAAGTTAAATGCCCTGAGTTGTCTAGTTTTCAAAAATATGTACATGTTGGGGGTCATTCATGGATTTAGTACAGAAATCAGTGTTACAATGTCACTATCGCTAATTTTGAAAGAAAGGATTTTAAAATAGCTTTGCACCACTTATAGTTCTGGCCCTGTAACATGAATAAAAAAGCACAAAAACATAAAAACATGGGCTATTTCTGAACTCAGGACATATATTAGAAACTTTTTAGCAGTGTTTTTTTGTTGTCTCTTGTACATGAGTATACGATTTTTCAAATAAAAGTCATAAAAAAAATAATTTTTTCAATTTTTTTGCCATATTTTATTATTTTTTTTACATCAAATTATAAAAAAAATACCGAAAAATATGGAAACATGCATATTTTTGAACTCGGGAGAACATTTAGAAACTATTTAGACTGGGTCTTTTTTAATGATTTTATTTGTGTAAATTATATTTTAGGTCAAAGTTAGAAAAAGTGGGTTTTTTTTAAATTTTTCATCATATTTTATGATTTTTTTTTGTAGTAAATTATAAGATATGATGAACATAATGGTATCTAATGAAAGCCCTTCTTATGACGATAAAAACAACATATAATTTGTGTGGGTACTGTATGTGAGAAAGAAAAAAATTACAGCTAAACACAAACACCCTAGAAATGTCAAAACAGCCATTGTCACCAAGGGAAAGTCAAGGTGAAAATGTCTTGTCACTAAGGGGTTAATGCAACCAACAAGGGTCCAGTGTGTTTCCTGAGAAAGGTGATAACAAGATTAGAAAAAAAAGAGGCATAACAATCATTGAAGGAGACTTTAACTGTATAATGGAAGACACCCTAGATAAAAGATGCCCAAAGTATGAAGTCTGCCCAAAGGATCTAGTAAAACAATCCAAAATGTTACAGAAGACAATAAGAGCAGGAGGATGGTACAATGTGTGGAGGGTATTCAATTCCAAAGAGAGAGAATTTACTCATTTCTCAAGGGTACATCTCTCATATTCGAGAATTGACATGATCTGGGGTGACAATAAATTTATTAAAAAGGTATAAAAAATCTATACTCAAAGAGTTAGTTTGGACAGACCATAACATGGTAATCATAGAGTTTGATGAAAGACAGGTTAAAAAACCAAGGGCAAACTGGAGATTAAATGAGAGATTGAAATCCAGTCAAGAAAACCAAAATTAGGGGGCACTTAATAAAATTGGGATCTAGACAAAAAAAGGAAGAAGCTAAACAATTAAACGAGTTATATATAGAGCATTATAATCTGAGTAAATGTAATAAAGAAGACCCAGAGCAAACCCGCACAAAAAAATTAGTAGAAGTAGAAAAAGAAATTAACAAACAATTAACGATAAACACCAAGAAAAACTTGAAATCATTGAACTTAATGTACTACCATAAAGGAAATTGACCAGATAGGATGCTTACAAGAGTAAAAGAGTAGAAAAAAGAAGAATATTTAAAATTAAAGACGTAGATAGAGACGGCTATTCCTCAAAAGATATTGGAAATGCCTTCAAGGAATTCTATGAAAAAATATAGTGTGTCAAAATTAAATCAAGATATACAAATTCAAGACTACATAAGAAAAGCCAACCTCCCCAAACTTAAGAATGAATATCTAGATAAATTAACCTCCCCAATAACTACACAAGAAATAAGTAGAACTATAAAAAACTTAAAAAGAAATAAGGCCCCAGGCCCGGACAGGTTCACAAACATTTTCTATAAAATTTTTGAAGAGAATTTCAAGGAAAGCTTAGGGGAATTTTTTAATGAAATAGCTACTAGAGGGCACCCACCAGGCGAGATACTACAAGCCAATATTAGCCCCATTCTGAAACCGGGAAAAGACCCCACTGATATGGGAAATTATAGACCCATATCATTAATAAACAGTGATATAAAAATATATTATGCAATCCTGGCTGATAGGCTAAAAGAAATCATTCCATTCCTAATACATAGAGATCAGGCAGGATTCATCCATAAAAGATCATTGGGAAATCATATAAGAAGAATAATAAACATTAGAAACATAGAAACATAGAATGTGTCGGCAGATAAGAACCATTCGGTCTATCTAGTCTGTACAATTTTTTTGAGTACTTTTATTAGTCCCCCGTTCCCGGTCTTATAGCTAAGATAGCCTTGTGTCTATCCCACGCATGCTTAAAATCCTTGACTGTGTTTACCTCTACCACTTCTGCTGGCAGGCTATTCCATACATCCACTACCCTCTCAGTAAAGTAATACTTCCTGATATTACTTTTAAACCGTTGCCCCTCTAATTTAAGACTATGTCCTCTAGTTGTGGTAGTTTTTCTTCTTTTAAATATACTCTCTTCCTTTACTGTGTTGATTCCCTTTATGTATTTAAATGTTTCTATCATATCCCCCCTGTTACGTCTTTCCTCCAAGCTATACATGTTAAGATGCTTTAACCTTTCCTGGTAAGTTTTATCCTTCAACCCATGAACCAGTTTAGTAGCCCTTCTCTGAACTCTCTCCAAAGTATCAATATCCTTCTGGAGATACGGTCTCCCGTACTGCGTACAATACTCCAAGTGAGGTCTCGCCAGTGCTCTGTACAATGGCATGAGCACTTCCCTCTTCCTACTGCTAATACCTCTCCCTATGCAACCAAGCATTCTGCTAGCATTTCCTGCTTCTCTATTGCATTGCCTACCTACTCCTAAATCCCTTTCCTCAGATGTTGAGGTTAGGACTGTACCAAATAGTCTATATTCTGCTTTTGGGTTTTTACGCCCAAGGTGCATAATCTTGCACTTGTCCACATTAAATGTCAGTTGCCACAGCTCTGACCATTTTTCTAGTTTAGCTAAATCATTTGCCATTTGGCTTATCCCTCCATGAATATCAGCCCTGCTGCAAATCTTTGTATCATCAGCAAAAAGACATACTTTGTCAACAAAACCTTCTGCAATATCGCTAATAAAAATATTAAAGAGAATGGGTCCAAGTACAGATCCCTGAGGTACCCCACTAGTAACAAGACATTGCATCGAATATACCCCATTGACTACAACCCTCTGTTGCCGGTCACTCAGCCATTGTCTAATCCATTCAACAATATTGAAATCCAAAGTCAAAGATTTCAGTTTATTGATAAGCCTTCTATGTGCGACAGTGTCAAAAGCCTTACTGAAATCTAGGTAAGCAATGTCTACTGCACCACCCTGATCTATTATTTTAGTCACCCAATCAAAAAAATCAATAAGATTAGTTTGGCATGATCTCCCTGAAGTAAACCCATGCTGTCTCTGATCTTGAAATCCAAGCGACTTTAGATGTTCAACAATCCTATTCTTTAACAAGGTTTCCATTATTTTCCCCACTACTGAAGTAAGACTTACTGGTCTATAGTTGCCCGCCTCCTCCCTACTACCTTTCTTGTGAATGGGCACAACATTAGCTAATTTCCAATCTTCTGGAACTACTCCCGTTAACAATGATTGGTGAAATAAATCTGTTAACGGTTTTGCTAGTACACCACTAACTTCTTTTAATAACTTTGGATGTATCCCATCAGGTCCCATCGACTTATTTGTCTTTACTCTAGACAGCTGAAGTAAAACCTCTTCCTCTGTAAACTTACATGCATCAAAAGACTCATTAGTCTTTTTCCCTAAATGAGGTCCCTTACCCTCATTTTCCTTTGTAAAAACTGAACAAAAATATTCATTAAGGCATTCTGCTAAGCCTTTATCCTCTTCTACATAGCATCCTTCTTTTGTTTTTAATCTAACTAATCCTTGTTTTACTTTCCTTTTCTCATTTATGTATCTAAAAAATGTTGTATCCCCCTTTTTCACTGACTGGGCTATAGTTTCTTCTGTGTGTGCTTTGGAAGCTCTTATAGCTTGCTTTGCCTCTTTCTGCCTACTCTTATAGATCTTTCCATCTTCCTCACTCTGAGTATTTTTATAATTACTAAATACTATAAAAATTACATTCTAGATAAAGAATCCAACCAGGGAAACCCATTACTACTAATAACACGATGCCGAAAAGGCGTTCGACCGAGTGGAGTGGAGCTTTCTGGAAAAAACATTAGTGGAATTTGGATTCAAAGGGTGGATTCTGGGAGCAATTATGACACTGTACTCCAAACCTTCAGCTAGGATTGTAGGGGGGGGGGGGGGGGGGAATAACATCAGAGTGGTTAGTGATACAAAATGGAAAAAGACAGGGATGCCCTCTGTCTCCTATGTTATACGTCCTGTCATTGGAACCATTGGCACAATATATCAGAAGTAATCCGACAATTCAAGGTATAAAGACAAATAAGAAAGAACTAAAAATAAGCCTACATGCTGATGATATACTAATGACATTGACTGATCCAATAAAATCAACAGAAGAGTTATTGAGAGTGATTAAGAGATATGGTGACCTATCCAATTATAAATTAAACATAAATAAATCAAATGTTCTGGGGCTAGGCGTGGGGAGGGAGACAGAGGACATAATTAAGAAGGAATATGGATTTAAATGGTGTAAAGAAAAACTGGAATATTTGGGAATTGATATCGCAAGGACTAAAAAAAAAAAACTGCAAGAAATTAATTTCTTCAACAAATCACTATATGAAAGAATGGGGCAAGATAGATCTATCCTGGTGGGGGAGATTGAATATGCCAAAAGCATATATTTTGCCAAGATGGCTATACTTGTTTAGGTTGATTCCAATCCCAATGAAGAAAGAGTGGCTATCGGAAATACAGAAGACAATAGATCCATTTATTTGGGCAAACAAAAAGCCAAGAATAGCGAGAAGTGTGATAACAAAGAAGATAAATAGGGGAGGAATGGGATCAATAGATATACAGAAATACCATGATGCTCACATGCTATATCATATAAATAAATGGCAGATAGAGGAGAATAAAGCAGAACCATGGTTTGATCTAGAAAGCAATGCCATAAAGGGTCTTGAATTAATCTTAAGGCTGACAAATAAGAGTTAAAAAGAAAAAAAACCTGAGATGGAAAAAAACTGGCTAGTGTCAGAACTGATCGGCTTCTGGAAGAAGATTAAGAAAAAAAGAAAGATACAAAATCTGATCCCAATTTACTGCCCTATAGATATATTGGAACATGTAATACAGGACATAGGAGTTAAAGAATGGAAACTAAAAGGGATAGAACTTATTGGACACCTGGTAAATTTGGATCAAATTAAAACATTCCCAGAGCTAATTGGTGAATTTCAAATTGACAGCAGAGATATGTTTAAATTTCTTAGAATAAAAAGTGCCCTGAATAAATACCTAATGAGCAATCCAATCAGTAGGGAATTGAATATTGACATATTGTTTATTGAGAAGATCAAGATCAACAAAATTCTAGAAGCAGGATTAATAGAAGATAAACAAGAATTAACAAATTTAAAAGGTCTAACAAAATGGCAAAGGGACCTAAGAAGAGAAATAGATTACACAGACTGGATAAATATATACCCTTAACAAAAAAAAATCAATACACCGTGTAAACTTACTTGAAGTACAATATAAAGTGTCCCAAAGATGGTATAGAGTCCCAATGTGGATTAATAAAATATATCAACAGGTACCCCCAGAATGTTGGAGTTGTAAAGAGGGGAGGGGAACAACAATGCATATATGGTGGGAATGTGAAAGAGTGCAGACATGTTGGAAGATGGCTTACAACGTTATAAAAGATCTGAAAATAGAAATAGAGTTTTCACCAACAGTGGCACTATTACACACTGGACTTGCAGAGATTAAGGTGGCACAAAGACATATGATAATTCATATCTTGATAGCTGTTAAATATTTAATAGCTAAGAGATGGAAAAGCCAAGACATACCAACATGGGAGATTTTGAAAAGGCAAATCGGTTACCAGATAGAGATGGAAAAAGACAGAAATAAAGCCCTAAAAGAGATGGGAAAATTCTGGTCAGTATATATGGAAGAATAAAGAAAATAAAAAATGAATGAAAGGGAATAAAGGGAAAAATAGAGAGGAATAAAGAATTTAAAAAAATACAGTTTAAATTTATAGCATAGTGCACTTTAAGGAATTGAGAATTAAGAAAGTACGTTTGAAATAGAAAAAAAAAATTAAGAGTCAATAAGATAAATAAACAAAATGATACTTATTACTTTTCCCTTTCTTCTCTGCCCTCTTTATATAATTTTGTGATTAAATATTGCTGTTTACATAAGAATGTGCACTTTAAACTTAGGACTTTTAAAGGCTGAAAGAATGGAAAGGTTCAGGATTTTAATATTTATGTATAGAGTATGAAGACTATGTGTATGTTTTTGTTTGGAAATAAAACGAATAAAAGAATTAAATATTTTAAAAAAACAGACTGATCAGTATGGATAACTGTAGGTATAACAAACCTGAGTCTCTCGGCCAATATCTTTGAGTAGATTTTCAGATCCAAATTCATCAGAGATATTTGCAGATTGTTTGCTGTAAGTGTTGGGTCCTTCCCAGGTTTCAAAATGGGAATAATTGATGCAAGATTCAGTGGTTGTAAAATTCCAATATAATTTTAATAAAGGGGAGATGTAACCTGGATAAGCTTTTTGAAAAATGGAGCTGAAAAACCATCGGAGACTGGGGCCTTAGCTGATTTCAAGTTTGTTATGACCCCAGGTATTTCCGATAGAGTGAAGGGTTTGTTTAGCTCCTCTAAATTTTCGGGGGATATTTTGGGAATGTTAATTTTAGTTAGGAAAGCCTTAATCTGAGATTTAGTACATACATTATCTCGAAGATTATAAAGCGAGGTGTAGTAGTCGGCAAAAGCATTAGCTATCGACCGCGGAGATAAGTGGGTTTTCTCGGCTACCGTAATTTTTTTTATTAGATGTTTGGTCTTATTATATTGTAGTTTTTTGGTTAAGAGTTACCCTGTTCTGTTAGTATCATGGTACCATTTTTGTTTTAAAAAGATCAATGCCTTATTAATCTTCTCGTTTAATTTTATTTTAATTTTTGCTCTGGTGTTAATTAACTCCAAATGAGTAGTTGTATTGGGGGCTAACTGATTTGCAGTCTCTAATTTAGCCAGGAGGATATCTAGTTCTGACAATCCTTTTCCTGACATTTTCTTGCGTTCTGACCCTAACTTTATGAAGAGGCCTCTCATATAGCAATAAAAGGTGCCCCATAGGGTAGAGGGAGATGTCCCCTCTTTATCATTTAATTCAATAAAGCTCAGAGCTTCCTTAGTTAGATATTCCAAATTTGATGTAGTAGTCAATAAACTTTCATTTAACCGCCAATTTACTTTAGTTTTATACTCTGGATTAATTTTCATGTCTATGTATACTGGGGCGTGGTCCGACCACGTAATGGGACCAATTTGTGTTCTTATGTCCAGACCAGATGAGTTTGTCAGTAGGTAATCTATTCTTGTATACATAGTAACATAGTAACATAGTAATTTAGGTTGAAAAAAGACACAAGTCCATCAAGTTCAACCCTTCTACCTATCATTTCAGCGTTTTGATCCAAAAGAAGGCAAAAAAACCCCTAAGGAAGCTTTTTCGAATGTTGCCTCCTAGGGGGGAAAAAATTCCTTCTTGACTCCAAAAGGGCAATCAGATTTCTCCTTGGATCAAAAAGCTCTATTATTAATGCTCATTCTATTATTAATACCCCTGTATGTTCTGCTTTTCAAAAAAAACATCCAGACCATTTTTAAATGCATCTATTGTGGTTGATAGCACTACCTCTCTTGGCAGTGAGTTCCATAATTTTATTGTCCTTACCATAAAGAATCCCTTCCTTTGCTGCCTATGAAATCTTTGCTCTTCCAGTCTCAGGGGGTGACCTCTTGTTCTTTGTACATTTCTATTAATGAACAGGTCCCTGGAGAGCTCCTTATATTGGCCCTGCACATATTTATATAATGTTATCATATCCCCTCTAAGACGCCTTTTTTCTAAAGTAAATAAATGCAATTTTTTAAGTCTCTCTTCATAACTAAGATCCTCCAATCCCCTTATTAATTTTGTAGCTCTCCTTTGCACTTTTTCTAGTTCCTTAATATCCTTTTTAAGGACTGGTGCCCAGAATTGTACTTCATATTCAAGGTGAGGTCTTACCATTGATTTGTAAAGAGGCAAGATGATGTCCTCCTCCCGTGAATCTATACCTCGTTTTATACATGCCAATATCTTATTGGCCCTTGCAGCTGCTGACTGGCATTGGGCACTGTTGCCAAGTTTGTTATCTACAATGATTCCTAAATCCTTTTCGTTAGTAGTTTTTCCCAGGGAAATACCATTTAACGTATATATGTTGCTTTGTTATTATTTTTCCCATAATGCATAACTTTACATTTGTCTATATTGAACCTCATTTGCCACTTTCTTGCCCAGTTCCCTACTTTGTCCAAATCTTCCTGTAAAGAAAAAACATCAAGATTAGTCTTTATTACCTTACCTAATTTTGTGTCATCAGCAAACACTGAGACATGGCACTCAGCACAACGTGGGAGATCATTAATAAACATATTAAAAAGAAGAGGTCCCAAAACAGACCCCTGAGGTACTCCGCTCACTACCCTGGTCCAATTTGAAGCCTTACCATTTACAACAACCATCTGTGTTCTATCTTTTAGCCAATTTTCAATCCAAATACATACATTTGCCCCCAATCCTATTTCTCTCAATTTGTAGAGTAACCTTTTGTGTGGAACTGTATCAAATGCTTTAGCAAAATCCAAATAGATCACATCAACTGCCACACCTAGATCTATATTTTTACTGACCTCTTCATAGAATGTTATTAAGTTTGTTTGACAAGACCTGTCTTTCACAAAACCATGTTGACTTTTACTAATTATATTCTGATTCAAGATGTATTCTTGAGTGTACACCTTTAGCAATCCTTCAAATAATTTCCCCACTACAGATGTCAAGCTCACTGGCCTATAATTACCAGGCAGAGATTTTGATCCCTTTTTAAATATTGGAATGACATCCGCCTTTCGCCAGTCTGTTGGCACTATACCAGAACTGAACAAATCCCTAAAGATCATAAATATTGGTCTGGCCAGAATTATGCTTAACTCTCTAAGGACCCTTGGGTGTATACCATCTGGCCCTGTGGCCTTGTCTATCTTAACAGAGTTTAATTGCATAAACACTTTTTCCTGTGTCAGCTAATCCCATGTTTGTGGTGACTGTTCCGTAACTTCCGGTAGCAGGGGCTCATCCATCTGTTCTTCCTTAGTATAAAAAAGCAGATGGGCGCGAAGGAGTGGGTACCTTAAATAAAACACACAGTATAATAGTGCAATATTGCCTCTATAAAATAGTATAAAAGAAGATATAAGTGGATGCACTCACAAACATACGTGAGTGTCAATCAGATCAGCTGAGAACTTGTGGGTCCATAAAAAACAGCTTTAATAATTCTTTTGATGCCTTTTTCTTCTGCTGACAGAAGGTCTGTTACAGTAATACTAGCAGAGGTTCTCTAGGTCTTGAGACATAATATTGGTAATTCCTGCTGGTAATTCCTCCCAGGCTCCCCGCCACGGGGCGTCAGTCTGCAGCATTTCCACATCTCAGGGGCCAGGACACGCTCCTTTCTCCAGGCACCGAGGATAGCATGGGACTGGCACAAAGGTTTACCAGCAGGAATTACCAATATTATGTCTCAAGACCTAGAGAACCTCTGCTAGTATTACTGTAACAGACCTTCTGTCAGCAGAAGAAAAAGGCATCAAAAGAATTATTAAAGCTGTTTTTTATGGACCCACAAGTTCTCAGCTGATCTGATTAACACTCACGTATGTTTGTGAATGCATCCACTTATATCTTCTTTTATACTATTTTATAGAGGCAATATTGCACTATTATACTGTGTGTTTTATTTAAGGTACCCACTCCTTCGCGCCCATCTGCTTTTTTTATTGTCACTGTATTTGAGCATTTCGGAGTACTCCAGAAGGCTGCAGTGAGTGTGGTACCGCAAGTATCTAATTTTTATTCTGCACTAGGTTCACTTTACACAAATCACCTTTGTTTGCACTTCCTTAGTATAAACAGAAGAAAAAAATTAAAATGTCTGCTTTTTCTCTGTCCTCACTTACCAAATTTCCCATTTGGGATAACAAGGGCCCAACATTTTCCCTCTTTAGCTTTTTTCCATTTATATACCTATAAAAAAATTTGGGGTTAATTTTACTCTCCTTAGCAATCCTTTTCTCATTTTCCAATTTAGCCATTTTAATTGCCTTTTTGCAGGCTTTGTTGGCATCTTTGTATTTTATAAATGATAATGTTGATCCCTTGCTTTTATAATGTTTGAATGTCATTTTCTTGTTTTGCATTTCCTGTTTCACGGTACAGGTAAGCCACATTGGTTTTGATTTGTGTCTTTTGTATTTGTTTCCCAAAGGTATATATTGGGATGTGTACTTTTGTAATGTGTGCTTAAAGGCATTCCACTTGTCTTCTGTGTTTAGTCCAGAAAACAATCGTTCCCAGTCTAAATGTTCCATTGATGCCCTTAGTCCATCAAAGTTGGCCCTTCTAAAATTAAGTGTTTTGGTGGCGTAGTTACCAATTTGCTTTTTTGCATTAATCTCAAACGAAACCATGTTATGGTCACTATTGCCCAAGTGTTCCCTTACTTTGATGTTTGAGATAAGCTGCTCATTGTTTGTTATTACTAAATCCAGACAGGCATCCATTCTAGTTGGGGTGTCTACTAATTGTGCCATAAATGTGTTATTAAGCAGGTTCAGAAACTTGCTGCCCTTAGCGGAACTAGTTGTGCCACAATTCCAATCTATATCTGGGTAATTTAAATCTCCCATGATTAGAACTTCATTCAGATTTGCAGCCTTTTCAATTTGTAATAAAAGCTGATCTTCTCCATCAATGCTAATATTTGGTGGCTTGTAGCATACACCTACAAGTAATGTGCGATTCTTTTTAGTGTCTAAGCTAATCTCCACCCACAGTGTCTCCACATCAGTTCCAGTTACGTCATGCACACCTTCCTTAATACTGGGCTTTAGTTTAGGATTTACATATAGACATATCCCTCCCCCTTTTCTATTTACTCTGTCCTTTCTAAAAAGTGAGTAGCATTGTAAATTAACTGACCAGTCGTGGGTCTCATCCCACCACGTTTCAGTGATTCCGATTAAATCATACTGTTCAGCACTTACCAGTATCTCCAGCTCACCCATTTTGTTTGTCAAGCTTCATGCATTTGCTAAAAGACATTTGAGATTACTACCCATTTTCTGTTTAGTTGACAAACACGTAATGCCCGCAGGTTTAATTGTATGTAGCTCCCTATGATCTATGTTAACCCCACCAGCGCTTTCCTCCTCCTTTGCCATAGCTATACCCACCTTCCAATCTACTCTAGCTGCCATTGCTTCATTTTGATCTTGACCCTCCCCCCCAGAGCTTAGTTTAAAAGCTCATCTAACCCTCTAGCCATCCTCGCCCCTAATACCGCAGCCCCCTCATCATTGAGGTGCAGCCCATCCCGTCCAAAGAGTCTGTAGCCGACTGCAAAGTCTGCCCAGTGCTCTAAGAACCCAAATCCCTCTTGCTTGCACCACCTTCGTAACCACGCATTAATCTCCCTAAGCTCCCGCTGTCTCCCTGACGTAGCGCGTGGCACTGGTAATATTTCAGAGAATATTACCTTGGAGGTCCTTTCCTTTAGCTTCTTTCCTAGTTCCCTAAAATCATTTTTAAGGACCCCCCCACCTACCATTTACTTTGTCATTAGTACCAATGTGTACTATGACCGCTGGGGTTTGGTGGACTTGTGAATAAAAAGTATGTTCTCGGTCTAGTGGATTAAATACGCGCCAGGAGTCATAAAATGCATGTTGATGTAGGATATTTTGAAAGGTAGATTTTATTAATCCATTCTATATTGGTTTACCACTTCTATCAAGTCTAGGATCCACTGTGTATTAAAGTCTCCGCCCAATATTAATTGGCCAGAGCTAAATCTCTCCAGTCTATCCAGGACCGTTCTCAGAAATTTCAGTGGGGATTGATTTTGTGCATAGATATTTGCTATCGTGTAAGTTTGGTCATTTAGCTTAGCGATTATTATTAGGTATCTCCCTTTTGGGTCTGTAATTAGATGTATCAATTCTGTCTTTATGTGAGCTGCAATGATTATTGCTACACCCCTTTTTTTTTTTTTTGTTCTTGGTTGTTGGCCAAGAAAATCAGTGAATATTTTTTATATTTCCACAGTTTGTCTGGTGGAAGTATCCAGTGTGTTTCCTGCAACAGCATAACATCTACTTGATTATTTTTCATGGTATCATAGTGGTAGCCTCACTTTTGGGGGGAGTTCAACCCTTTGGCATTTAAAGTCCCCAATCTAAAGGCCATCAGACCTCAGGATATGCCCCTCCGACCCCAATCCCCAGCTCCCTCCCTGTCCACCTACATCAACATTCAAATACCCAGTCATAACAAACATTCATACCTACGAGTGAAAAGTTAGGCAAATTCAACTTTGCCTACAATTCTAGTGCTGCCAACACCGCGGGTATCAGAGCTCCGGAGAATGAGCGGTATTCTCCCCGATGCTATTCATAATATTTTATTTCTAAGGTCCAACTATCTTTAGGGGGTATGATAGAGGAGGTGGATAAAATGTTTCCTTTGTCCCATGGCATCACCCTTTTAGTCCTATCTCACTTCGATTCTTCCCATCATTTCGGTTTATTACATTTTACTCCCTTCCGTTCTCCTCCCTCCTCCCTCCCCCCAAAAAAGGATTCTTCCTCTGATAGACTTGTCAGGTTTGCCCCCTGGGGTTCAATCGTCAGTGATCTTCTTTGTTTAGTGTGATCTTGCATTTTCGGTGAGTAAAATTATTTAATAGCTTGGCTGCTCTTCTAAGAGCTGCTTTTCAAAGAGTGAATTTTAGAGATATTCTGGAGACAGACTTGATTTTTTTACTTGCTGAGATCTTCTTTTCTACTGATACAAGTAAGATTAATTTAGTCAAGTGATTGTGTGGTGGTTTGTACTGATTTCCTGCTTCAAATTGCTAATGAATCTGAATTGAATACTTAGGTGTTTGTCATTGTTTGGGTCTAATTGGCATAGGCCCACTCAGGTGTTAAAACTTTCCTTGGGGGATGTGCTTGTAGGTGTGTGTTGTGTTTATAAGGCATAGTGGAAATTAGCTTGGCTAATTTAATAGCTTGGCTGCTCTTCAAAGAGCTGCTTTTCAAAGAGTGTATTTTAGAGATATTCTGGAGATACTCTGGAGGTAGTCTGAGGTATACAAGAGTTGAGCAAAACTAAAAGATCTGTTTGATTTAAATTCTTAAAATGGCAGATTTGGTTTACTGTGATAATTGTTCTGCATTTGTTTCACGTTGCATTTTTTGGAGGTTTGGATGCTGTCTAATCTGTAGACAGTTCTCAAGATTGCAGCAGGAGATTGCATTTTTAAAGTCCGAGATTTGTAATTTATCTGTAAAACAAACTCGGGCTGAGACTGTTGCGAAGTCACTGCCAGAGAGGCCATTGCCACAGAGGCTTCCTAGGAATGGCAGGTTGGTTACTGTTGGATCTGGTAGGCTTAGAGTTGTGGATAAAAGGCATATACCGCAGTCTGTGGCTCTCCAGAATTAATTTTCAGCACTTTCAGAGTGCAATGTTGTTGTGGAGGCAGGCTCAGACACAGAATTTGAGGAACCACCCTCCTTTATGGCTAAGGTGTGCAAGGAGAAGGTGAGGCCTGGTAGAAAGCAGTTGTTGGGCGATTCTATCATAAGAGGTGCGGAGTTGGACAGTATTGGCTTAGTGAGATGTCTTCCTGGAGCTACTGCTCGCAGAGACATGAGGCGTATTTCAAATATTGTTAAGCAAGCGAATCAGGAAGGAAAATTGGATGTACTGGTTCAACTAGGGACAAATGATTTGGCTTGCGATGAGGTTTCAGAGGTGAAGGAAGCTTTTCGTGTTCTTGCCAATGATATATGGTTGTGTCCACACTGTCATTTTCTGAAGTTATGCCTGTGCATAACATTCAGAATGATAGACGGATGCGTATTAGGGACTTTAACTTGTGGCTTGGGGAATGGTGTCGGGAGCAAGGATTTGGCTTTGTTTCTCATGGAAGTTCTCTATGGGATAGAAAGCAACTGTACAAAAAAGATGGTTTGCATCTTTCTCAAAAGGGAACGAATGTTCTCAGTGAGCAGTTCAGAGGTTTTGCTAGGAGGTTTTTAAACTAAGAGGGGGATAAAATGGTGATAAAACATCAATCCAATTGCCCCCCAAAACAGGGACAGACTGTGCCTGTAGTCAGTGTGCTGAAAAATGATACGCTTAGGGTCATGTCTACAAATGCTCGCAGTTTAGGGAATAAGATCCATGAACTTTTAGCAATATTGGCAACTGAGAATGTAGATTTAGTGGCTGTTACTGAGACATTGTATAATGAAAAACATGACTGGGACATATCAATACCAGGGTACTCTTTATATAGAAAAGACAGAGAAGGTAAAAAAGGGGGAGGGGTGGCCCTGTATGTGAGGGATAGCTTAAAATGTAACGTAATACAAGTTAGTGAGGCGAACATAGTCAGTTTGGGTTACATTAGCATTCGGTAATCATATGGTAACTCGCGTAGGTGTGATGTATAGGCCCCCTGAACAAATAGAGGAGTTAGATATCTACTTGTTGAGGAAATAGCTAAAATGACAATGAAGGGGGAAGTAATCATCATGGGTGACTTTAATCTTCCTGATGTGAACTGGAAATACAAAATAGCTACTTGCGCCAGGAGTACGCATATCCTAAACTCCCTACTGGGGTTATCTCTAAAGCAAGTAGTGGAGGAGCCAACTCGAAAGCAGGCCATATTAGATTTACACACAAATGTGTTCACAAATGGAGATTTGTTATCATATATTACTCTAGGTGAAAGTTTAGGATCTAGTGATCACCAGTCAGTGTGGTTTAATATTAAGAACAGTGACAGTCACACCACACAAAAACAAAAGTTTTAGATTTTAGAAAAACAGACTTTTCTAAGATTAGGTTATGTGTTAAGGAGTCATTATCAGACTGGAGCAATTTAAATGGAGTCCAGGAGAAATGGGATTATCTAAACGTTGCACTACTGAAGGCAACATAAAATTGTATTAGGCTTGTGAGTAACAGCAAAACATTGAAGAAACCACTGTGGTACTCTGCAGAGGTGGCCAAAATAGTAAAAAACAAAAAGCTAGCATTTAGTAATTATAAAAATACTCAGAGTGAGGAAGATAGAAAGATCTATAAGAGTAGGCAGAAGAGGCAAAGCAAGCTATAAGAGCTTCCAAAGCACACACAGAAGAGACTATAGCCCAGTCAGTGAAAAAGGGGGATACAACATTTTTTAGATACATAAATGAGAAAAAGAAAGTAAAACAAAGATTATTTAGATTAAAAACAAAAGAAGGATGCTATGTAGAAGATAATAAAGGCTTAGCAGACTGCCTTAATGAATATTTTTGTTCTGTTTTTACAAATGAAAATGAGGGTAAGGGACCTCATTTAGGGAAAAAGACTAATGAGTCTTTTGATGCATGTAAGTTTACAGAGGAAGAGGTTTTACTTCAGCTGTCTAAAGTAAAGACAAATAAGTCGATGGGACCTGATGGGATACATCCAAAGTTATTAAAATAACTTAGTGGTGTACTAGCAAAACCGTTAAAAGATTTATTTAACCAATCATTGTTAACGGGAGTAGTTCCAGAAGATTGGAAATTAGCAAATGTTGTGCCCATTCACAAGAAAGGTAGTAGGGAGGAGGCAGGCAACTATAGACCAGTACGTTTTACTTCAGTAGTGGGGAAAATAATGGAAACCTTGTTAAAGAATAGGATTGTTGCAAGTCGCTTGGATTTCAAGATCAGAGACAACATGGGTTTACTTCAGGGATGTCATGCCAAACTAATCTAATTGATTTTTTTTGATTGGGTGACTAAAATAATAGATCAGGGTGGTGCAGTAGACATTGCTTACCTAGATTTCAGTAAGGCTTTTGACACTGTCGCACATAGAAGGCTTATCAATAAACTTAAATCTTTAAGTTTGGATTTCAATATTGTTGAATGGATTAGACAATTGCTGAGTGACAGGCAACAGAGGGTTGTAGTCAATGGAGTATATTCAATGCAAGGTCTTGTTACTAGTGGGGTACCTCAGGGATCTGTACTTGGACCCATTCTCTCTAATATTTTTATTAGCGATATTGCAGAAGGTCTTGTTGGCAAAGTATGTCTTTTTGCTGATGATACAAAGATTTGCAGCAGGGTTGATATTAATGGACGGATAAGCCAAATGGCAAATGATTTAGCTAAACTAGAAAAATGGTCAGAGCAGTGGCAACTGACATTTTTTGTGGACAAGTGCACGATTATGCACCTTGGGCGTAAAAACCCAAAAGCAGAATATAGACTATTTGGTACAGTCCTAACCTCAACATCTGAGGAAAGGGATTTAGGAGTAATAATTTCAGAGGACTTGAAGGTAGGTAGGCAATGCAATAGAGCAGCAGGAAATGCTAGCAGAATTCTTGGTTGCATAGGGAGAGGTATTAGCAGTAGAAAGAGGGAAGTGCTCATGCCATTGTACAGAGCACTGGTGAGACCTCATTTGGAGTATTGTGCGCAGTACTGGAGACCGTATCTCCAGAAGGATATTGATACTTTGGAGAGAGTTCAGAGAAGGGCTACTAAACTGGTTCATGGGTTGAAGGATAAAACTTACCAGGAAAAGTTAAAGCATCTTAACATTTATAGCTTGGAGGAAAGACATAACAGGGGAGATATGATAGAAACATTTAAATACATAAAGGGAATCAACACAGTAAAGAAAGAGAGTATATTTAAAAGAAGAAAAACTACCACAACTAGATGACATAGTCTTAAATTAGAGGGGCAACGATTTAAAAGTAATATCAGGAAGTATTACTTTACTGAGAGGGTAGTGGATGTATGGAATAGCCTTCCAGCAGAAGTGGTAGAGGCAAACACAGTCAAGGATTTTAAGCATGTGTGGGATAGACACAAGGCTATCCTAGCTATAAGACTGGGAACAGGGGACTAATAAAAGTATTCAGAAAAATTGGGCAGACTAGATGGACCGAATGGTTCTTATCTGCCGACACATTCTATGTTTCTAAAAGAGATTTAAAGATTTGTTTTTTTCTTGGTTTTTATCCTTTTCTCTTTCCTTCTTAGGAGCCATTAGTTTTATTCTCTCCTTTTCCCCTACTCTTCGTTTGGGATATAGAGCTAGGAGAATTTGTCTGGGAGGGGAAGAAGTGACTTACCGCAGGAAGTCAGTCCTTTCCCTTAAAGATTTTGATTTAAATTTGATTCGTTATGTATGAATATTTTAGTGTTTATGGTTTGATTTGAGAGTTGATTATTTCTCACTGATAGCAGTATACTCTGATGCTGGCCAGTGTATAGCAGATGGACTAATTAAGCCTGCAACCAGGATCAAATGTAGATACACCTCAGGTATATAGTGCCTATGCCAAGAGAGAAAGCAGGAGAGATATGTTTCCAATTTCCAGGGCTCAACTTTCAGCGTTTATATTAACTATTTAAGATTGCCTGATGTGTTGTTCAATATATACAGTTTCCGCTTTTTTCCACTACTTCAATCTTTAGAGCGCAGATTTTAAGAACTAAGTTACGTGCTCACAATTCAGTTAGGCGGGTAGTTAGTTGTGTTGATTGGAAGTATCCACTGGTATTAACCCCTGTGTAACTAATGTTAATGTCAGATAGGGGAATCTTCAATTTGAATGATTGAGTCGAATATAAATCTCCTCTGGTGATGACCCCTAAGGATGTAACATTCTGATTAGAATTATTTGCTTGCTGCCAGGGATATGACCAGTGTTAAGTGATTGTAGCTCACTGTCACTAATATCAGGTAAGAACAATTTCGATAATGAGAATGATTAATTGGATCAAGTGTAAACACTCCTCTGGTATTAACCCTTATAGATCTTTCCGATAAGGGTTAATTACTTGCTGACAGGGGTATTTCCAGTGTTAATGTCGAGTGAAACAACAGGGGTGAGCCTATCCAGTATTGAGTGAACTGCAATTAACAGAACACTAAATTACACACTTGTACAATATGTGATTGTTCTCTGGGATAACAAGAGGGAGTTAATCCAACATCAAGTGAATTGCAATCAACAGTACACTAGTTACACCAGTATGCGATATATATTAACCTCTGGGATAACAGAAAAGAGAACTGGTGTAGTATCAAGTGAACCGCGATCCACATGCACTAATTGCACGCATTTATAATGTGTATTGTCCTCTGAAATAGCAGGAGAGCTTGTCTAGTTTCAAGGGATCGCCAATCCACAGCAGACTATTTACACGCATATATAATATATATTGTCCTCTGGGGTAACAGGTGGAGGCTGAAACAGTATCAGGAGGGGCTCAATCCACAGCAAACTAGTTACACACGTATATGATATATATTGTCCTCTGGGATACCAGAAGAAAGATGATCCAATGACAAGTGAACTGCAAACCCCAGCACACCAGTTGAAAGCTGATCCAGTATCAAGTAATTTACACTCCACTACTCACGTGTTGATATGTAATGTCCTCTGGGATAGAAGCGAGAACTGCTCCAATAACAAGTGAGCTGAAGACCACAGCGCACTAGTGACAGACATATACAACATGTATTGCCCTCTGGGATCTCTAATCTAGCAACAGGTGAATTATATTACACAGCACACTTAGGCAATATATCTTATCCTCTGGGAGAGCACTAGTAGTGTTAATGAGAAAAATTGTTTGGTTTTTTTCCCTTCCTTCTTTCTCCTTTTCCACTTTGCACGCTGCCCTGTCCCCTTTTTTACTCACAGGACCTCTCAGACGCCCCCAGAGAAAATTGACCCCAGCCTCAAGTTCGAACCGGTGCCATCGTTTTCTATGCACATGCCCCTTTGTAACCGACAGCCCTACCTGCAGTCTGTCGGCTGTGATAAATAGGTATTACTCAGCTCAGTTTGCTGCCGCTTCTCGTTTCGGGTTTGCTGTATGCGGGAAAATCAAATAGCGGAGGAGACCATCTGTCTTCTCAGCGTTGCATCGGAAGGCCGCTCAACTCATCTCCGGAGCTCTAGGGGCGGTACGCAGGGTGTCACATCATCACGCAACCGCTTGGCGTTGTTGCCGGTTGCATTCCGGGTACCGTCTGGTCTGGAAGAGATTGCCCCTATTCGATACCGATATCTGGGCCCCCTCACCCCCTCCAGCCCTGTCTCTGCCCCCTCCTTGTCCTCTTCTTGTTGGATTTACCCCTAAAAAAGGCTGCTCGCTAGCTGAACTGTCAGTGGAGTTATCTGAATCCGACGCTTGTTTAAACCTTCTCAGTTCCTGCTGTCTATATCTATTTGTAATGAGTCTAGCCTCACGCCAGGTGTAGACCTGAATAAAGTCTTCCAAAGAAGAAATACTGGGTTCCGCAAAGGCAGGAATAATTGTCCAGCACTGGAAGGGTGTTGGCTGTGTGTGTGCCTGGAACCAGGTGCCTCCTGTATATGCTGACCATGCGTTGTAGAAATTCAAGGAGAAAAGAAAGGAGCTTGCACTCTGGATAATCTGTGATAAAAAGGTGAATCTTTAATGGAAATAAAAAATCAATCCGTGTACAGCAGCACAAAGTGCGGTTCAACCCACATGTTTTTGCTGCTGTACACGGATTGATTTTTTCTTGCCATTAAAGATTCACCTTTTATCACAGATTATCCAGGTGTAGACCTGGTCTTGTAGGTAATCAAATCTGTCCCGTTTAAATTTATTAAATTAATGGTTCAAAGCGTCACCCTTATGTTTTTCCAAGAGAGTCTTAATATCCTTAATGGTCTTATCAAAGTTCATTAATTTGCTGATCAAATACACACACACACACACACACATCACAGTACCACATTGTAGCATCCACAGGGCCATCTATGTGCCCAAACAGTTCGTCAGGGCCATCACTGTCCACAAACACTGTCACTGCCATTGCTGTTCTCAAACATTTTATTAGTGCCATATTTGTGCCCAGACAGCTTATCAATCGCATCAGTGTCCCCAAACAGCTAAATCACTGCTATCATTGTCCTTAAACATGCCACTGTCATTGTCCCCAAATACCTTGGCAGGGCCATATTTGTCCCCAAACAGCTTATCAGTGCCATTATTGTGCCCAGTCATACTCAATCACAAACACAGCCACACACACTCATTCACAGACACACACAGCCAGCACACATTCACGCAGCAAACACTCACACTCTGACACGCAACAAACACACACACTCTCACACGCAGCCAGCATGCACACTCAGCCATTACACACACTAAACCAGCATGCATTCACACAGACACAATCATACCCAGCAAGCAAACACTCAGACACACTCACACTCAGCAAACAAACACCCACAGACACACTCAGCAAAAAACACTCACAGACACATCAGAAGATTTTTTTTATGTATCATCATTAGAGGTCTGAGATAATGAGCATCAGAGCTGCGGGGCAAACAATTTTTTCTTTTGCACTCTGACTGATGTGTCCCCCTCCCTCCCTGCTTAGTTACCTGTCAGGACACCTGCAGGGAGAAGGAGACCTCTTTTTGTAGAAAGAAATTATAGGAAGTTTTGAAACCTCTATGTCTGATTACTGCTGTATTTGTAGGATTCTCATCTAGAAGGCCCTCCAAGATATCAAGATATTCTTAGTCTCTTCTCACTACTTGGTAAGCAATAACCAATATTAAATGCTCAGAATTGGAGATATGGGTATACAATTAACAAGTTAGAACCTTTAATTTCATAACAAATTAAATATACATACACATATATATCCATCATATATATAAGTGTTTAAACCAAAAAACAAACAAACACAACACTGTTGAGAAGTTATTTTTATTGAATCCTTAATTTAAAAAAAAAAAGACTACCCTCTTTATTCTCTCTTTGCTTCAGTCTTCATGTCAATCTTCTCTTCTCTCCTCATCTCTCCTTTCTAACTCTACCTCTCTACCTCTTTTCACCTCTCCCTCTCTTGGAATTTATCTGTAGTGCCGCAATGTTGTGGGGATTTTGTACAGTTATGAGATGTTCCTCATTTTTGTGTTACAACTAATACAAGACCCTATACATTTGTACGTGTTTTTGCTGATGCGGTCCCAACCTGTCTGGTCGGGACCTTGGCGTATATAATGGGTGGCCCATATTTAATAATGACATATTACGACGGACACTCAACCACTGCCTTGGCATGCCGCTTAAATGCCAAACCCCTAGGGATCTTTCTTGTTTAGTTTTAAAAGTTTTATAACCCCCTCACACTATATATTTCTTCTACCTTTTTCAAGATTTTTATATAGATTGAGTTTCCATTACTGTAATCTACTCCTTACAAGGTATCACATTCCCTGTGCTATGGGTTTACCGTTTCATCAGCGATTGTTTGAAAGGAATACCATGCTTCATATATCTTTCTATTACTGACACTTGGATTTAGTTTTTTTTATCATATAATCTCTTAAAAACAAACATTTCTATGGTAGACGATTGTTTGATGTATATGTCACTTTCCGTAATATGTCTTGTGTATTTTACATATCTATTTCATGCTGACATTTGTTCTACTTCAATAAAAATGTCTTTAAAAAAAAATCTTTTTCAGCTTAGACATAATGAACAGTCTTAATTCTAGAGATGTGTTTAGATTTCAAGAAAATGGATTTAAATCTGGCGTCCACCCCATGTTGTCATCAGAGCAACAATAGAAAGTATTTGCATGTCAACATCAAAAATAAGGCAGAATGAAGAAATTCTGAACCAGTAGTGTCCTCAGTGGCACAACAGGCAAAACATTTCTTATGTTTTACACAGCTGTCCACTGGGTTGATAGCAAATTTAAATTAAATTTAATTCCATATTTAAAAATGGGTAATGGAATAGTATCATACAAGCCATGGAAATTCAGGAAATACGTAGAATTAAAAATGATACCTTAATTGGCATGATGAGAATAAGTTTGTTTTCTGTACCAACAGGCCCCTACTTGAGCAATTTAAAAAAGCTAAAGGAACAACTCAAACCAAAGGACCTTTGATAAATATTTTGTCAATATTGTGTCATGCACAGGTTTTTAAAATGTTTGTAAAAATAATTTGTCAGGGGGCCTCTAAATTCTGTGACATTGAGTACATATCAGCAGTTTTCAGCTGCCATTAGCTATAACTTTGGAATCCAAGAGATTATTCGCTGGTAAACTCAGCAGTTTCAAGTTCTTAGAATGCAGGTATGTGTAATTTTAGCCTGCTCTGTGTGCTGTGATGTAACACAAGGAGTGCTTGGGGTAATAGTCTGCACGGTTACTATAGCAGCAGCAATAACTCCATCACATTTTATTTGTAGTTATTAGGACATGCAAAGCGAGGAGGAAAAATCTGGGCAGACTAGTTTTTTGTTCTTTACACGATAATTACTTGCCTGAAAATATTTTTGGTGACTGTAGTTGGAACTGCTACTTAAAGTTATGTGATGTGCACAACGATTTAAAAAGATTATTTTAGCCTCTTAAAGTGGCAGTAAGGGCTGACTGAGCTCTGCCTCTCGGCCTCATCATTGCTAATGCTTTCCACTCACATTGGATCAGTTTCGGTCAGGTCTGACAGTATCTCTCTGTAAGTGCAGAGAGCGTGTCTCGTTATTGAATTTCACTTACAGAGTGGAGCTAGGAGGTCTAGACTAGCTAGGGTAACCTCTGTTGGTGACACAAAAACAAGGGTCTCTCCCTGGAAGGCTTGATAGAAGCTGGTCAGAGAACTGCGGTATTTACCGCAAGGCTTCCTAGGCAGATTCCTAGGATGGCAAATTTTGAGAGGTGCGGCACAGTGAAAAAAACGCACAGCCTGACCACTCCCATTGGGCTCCACGTGTGTTTTTTTCTTAGGGGGCGGCGTGATGACAGGTCACATGACCAGGCTCTGACATCAAACGCACGCCGGGTCATGTGGCCTATCTACACTCACCGCAGGGAGCCAAACAGATAGGATGGTAGGACACAACACTGCCTGCCACTAGGGATCAGGGTAAGTCCTGGGGTGAGGGGGCATGTAATGGGGGTAATGGTGGCATGTAATGGGGGTGATGGAGGCATATAATGGGGTGATGGGGCATGCAATGGGGGTGATGGGGCATATAATGAGGTGATTGATGCATATAATGGGGCTGATGGGGGCATGCAATTGGGGTGATGGAGGCATGTAATGGGAGTGATGGAGGCGTGTAATTGGGGTGATGGAGGCATGTGATGGAGGAGTGTAATGGGGTGATGGGGCATGTCGTGCGTGTGCAGCGTGGGTAGGGGGGTGCCTGCATTTTGTCTGCCTAGGGCAGCACAAAACCAAGATAAACCACTGGGGCAGAGGATAAATTTGCATGTACATTTGGACCAAAAAAAAGTGACTCTGTAAGGATAGAGTTGCAAGAGGAGGAACCAAAGTGTCACCGTTGCATTCTTCTCTTTATTTCTGTGCATCATTGTAGAAGGGAATGGCTTTAAAAGCTTGTACTCTAATTCTCAGTTAGCTAATAAATGTACAGTTTTAACTCTACTTGTTTCCTGTAGTACGGAATCTGAAGCTGGAACTTTTGTTTTGTGTCCCAGGTAGCCCGTGTGGGCAATCCCCTTTTCCAATATTGCTCATGTGTAGTACATTGTGTTGTGGAGTATGTGACGCTATATGAATAAAAATTATTCTGACATCATACCAAAAGTTAACTTTTTATACTCTATAAAGTCAGGGTTATTATTATGTGTGCAGGCATTTTTGTTTTTGTTTTTTACCAATTTCACCATATAAAGCTATGCACACATAATCAAACTGATCAACAATGTATCATGCCAAAATGTCAAAAAGAATAATTACTACTTTTGACTCCCTGCTGTTTTATTATATTAGTTTCCCAGGCTCTAATGATTGCCAGAGGTATGAAAAAGAAGGATGAATTGCATACAAAACCTTAAATAAATAGTGTTGTAAGGAGTTGGAATAGAGTCCCATTGCCTGGGCATGCATGAGACAGTTAACACAGCACATAGCCCAAAGCTATTAATCATAGTATTTGAGAAAAAAAAGGTTTACAGTGTAAGCATTTCATCAGGATGAGCAATACTTTTTTTTGGAACAGAAGGTTGCACACAGGCTTTTAACAAGTAGATTACAGCTGCAATATTTCCATTTACACTATTGAAGTAAGCTAGTGAGACAAGCCATTCCACATTTAAGGGCTGGGGCATGCTCTACCTGGGTTAAAATAGATTATCCTCTTTGAAGCATACACATAATGGAAATAATGGGTAATGGAAAATTAGGAGATTCTGGCCCAAGATGCCCAGAAAAACTCACAGGTTGATAAATAAAACAAAAACAAACAAACTTATTTTTATAGATGGTTGGAAACTGTTAATCACTGCATTGATTCAGTGGGAAACTATTGTTCATTTTCATAGCTTTCCATGGTTTCCCACAATGGGGGAAGTAAATTGATATGAATACATATTTATGCATGAAGGCATGTAACTGTTCAAGTCTAGAGAAAAGACTTGCTATAAATGCCATAAGAAAACGCTACAAAAATGTTCCTGTGAGTAAAATTTACCTCAAACATCCCAGCGTCCCCCAAAAAAGAGGCAAACAGAAACATATGTAAGAAGAGGTTAGGCTGTTACATTCAAAAAGATATGATGCTGATTTTTTGGTAATAACGTTTACTGTGTTCCTTTAGGATTTTGCTTTTTTTATCTTTCTGGCTGCTTCAAGAACAGCAGTCAAATTTGCTTTATCACCAAATTCCTTCTCACGATGCTCAAGGAGAATCCCCTGAAAAATAGAAAAAAATGCTATTTTATTTGTATTGCCTGTATAGAAGAAATCTTTTGCATTTGATGAGTTGTTTTTATTTTGTAAACTAGATATTTTGATACCGTCAAATACTTGAATGTAAAAAAACCAAAAAAAACCAAACACTCTTTGTGATTCAGTGTGTATGTCCAGACAAAAAGTTTTGATTTGACTCAAAAGGTAACAGAAAATAGTCAAGAATTAACAGTGAATATACAAGCAACATTTTATATATTACCTATTCTTGAAATAACTGACTTTTTTTGCCTCAAGCAAAGTAAAGTTAACAAAATAATATTCCATATTTTTTCCCCTTAAAGCAGTTGATCAACAATAAAAAGAGCTCTGAGCTTACATTTGTGCCTATTGTGGCAACAGCTGGCAATTATCCTGGTATGGTTTTAATATGTTCGTAATAAAATCATGTGAACAGACACAGTAACTGTTAGGGTGAGAAAGCTTTAAATCACTGAAAAGATCCATAAATTAAAAAAAAAGGTTACCAAGAAGAAAGGCTCAAAAACTTATTTAACCTCTAAGTTATTATTGCTAAGCTAAATATAACAGGGATACACATTTAGGAAGAGAAGGTGGTGGCAGTCAGGGCTGGTGCAAGACTTTTAGTCGCATTCTTTCCCCCACCCCCCCCCCCACCCCCACCCCCCGCACACCCATATCATATATTTTGCTGCCTCTAGCTGATCCACAGTGTCTCACATGCAGATTATCACATATACACACCAACTCATATTTGCACAGACCCAGTTGTAGTAACAGGGCTACAGTATCAATAGAGCACTGTGATACACCCATTTATTACACTCACACTGAACACACACACAGCCACTCAAACAAATTAGACTTGTCCCAGTATCCAAATGCAGAGTTTTGCTGTATCTGCATATCTCCCACACCATGGCGCTCCCCACCAGTCACTGAAGTCAGAGCACCAGGAGGTCATGTGACCTTGGACACTGACTTCCCCACAAGTGAGTGCAGGGCCGGCGCCACCGTAAGCTTAGGGCACCACAACGGTTGGCGCCAGTGTGGAAAGGCTAGGGGGGGGGGGGGGAACGCCGGTAGAGGCACTGGCTGGGGAGATGATCTCCCCTCACCAGCCCTCTACACGGCCGAGTGGAACACCCTGGAAGGGAGGGCAGAGTGGCGTCTGCTTCACAGGGAGCTTCATGGGGAGGGGGCGGCACTCGCACCTGGTGAGATCTGCCACCTCCCAGGGTCTGTCTTTATGAAGACATTTTCTTCATAAAAAGTAGCATATAATTGTAAATTATAAAAAATACCCAATAATTATAATGAGTAGTATGACATGTCCACAATGTACACTGGGAGGGGAACAGTGGAGGGGGGAGAGAACAGGGGGAGAACAGAGATGGGGTGGAAGGGGAGAGAACAGGGGAAGGTTGAAGGGGAGAAAACAGGGGAGGGGGAAGGGGAGAGAAACAGGGGGAGAACAGAGATGGGGGGAAGGGGAGAGAACAGAGGAGGGGGCACAGGGGGGAGAACAGAGATGGGGTGGAAGGGGAGAGAACATGGGAGATTGGAAGGGGAGAGAACAGGGGAGGGGAGAGAAACAGGGGGAGAACAGAGATGGGGTGGAAGGGGAGAGAACAGGGGAGGGTTGAAGGGGAGAGAACAGGGGAGGGTTGAAGGGGACAGAACAGGGGAGGGTTGAAGGGGAGAGAACAGGGGAGGGGGAAGGGGAGAGAACAGAGATGGGGTGGAAGGGGAGAGAACATGGGAGATTGGAAGGGGAGAGAACAGGGGAGGGGAGAGAAACAGGGGGAGAACAGAGATGGGGTGGAAGGGGAGAGAACAGGGGAGGGTTGAAGGGGAGAGAACAGGGGAGGGTTGAAGGGGACAGAACAGGGGAGGGTTGAAGGGGAGAGAACAGGGGAGGGGGAAGGGGAGAGAACAGAGATGGGGTGGAAGGGGAGAGAACAAAGATGGGGTGGAAGGGGAGAGAACAGAGGAGGGGGAGAAAACAGAAATGGGGAGAACAGAGATGGGGTAGGAGGGGGGGGAGAACAGAGATGGGGTAGGAGGGGGGGAGTACAGAGGTGGGGTAGGAGGGGAAGAGAACATAAATGGGGGTAGGAAGGGGAGAGAACAGCGATGGGGAGAGAACGGAGATGGGGTAGGAGGGGGAGAGAACAGAGATGGGGGTAGGGGGGAGAGAACAGAGATGGGGGTGGGATGGGGAGAAAACAGAAATGGGTAGGAGGAGGTGAGAACAGATGGGAGAGAAGGAGAGAACAGAAGAGGGGGGGAGAGAAAACAGATGGGGGAGAGGGAAAGAGATATGGGGAAGGAGAGATAAGAGATATGGGGTTAGGGAAAGAGATATGGGGAGAGGGAGGATAGATAAGGGATATGGGGAGGAGAGAGTAATAGGATGGGGGGCACCAAAAAGCTCTTTCGCCTGTGTAGCAAGAAATCCTTCCACCGGCCCTGAGTGAGTGGAGCACAGAAGGTTTTGTGCATGTTAGGCTGCCTAGAGGGCTGGTGAGCCAGCTCCTCTGACCCAGGAGGTGCCCTGACACACACATTTAAAGAAATAAAAACATGGGGCTGCCAGCAACGGGATGCATGCATCCTGGGAAGCAGATGGCGCCCCCCCCATAGTCACCTAGTTCTCCTATTGGTAGCGCCAGCTCTGGTGGCAGGGGTAGCACATTGAGGGAACAGTGACAGCTAGGTGGTTCTGGCTAGAAGCAACTTAGTGGGTTTTCTATTTGGATGAATTCTAAGCTTCTTTGAAGAAGTTAACGTTGAAGGATGTTTTTCAGATTGAGAGTAGATAGCTGGATTTACTGTGAAAGTGGGTTTCAGACACAGACCAAAAAATAAAGTTAATATAGTTTACAAAAATGTTCCAATGTTTCAACAACTTATTTCTTTAACCGGTGTATTTCCATAAATTACTCAATTTTTTGAGTTAAACAAATGTTTACCTGATTCCCAGGGTCAACTACGAACATGCCTCCAAGGATCAGCCCTTCACCTTCTAAATTTCCCTGATAGCCGCCTTTCCAGGCCCGGCGGAAGTTTTGCCAGACACCCAGTCGTACTAACCCCAACAGCATCATCTTCCGTCTCTGAGGACCATAGAAACGTTTCTAACCAAAGACACAAAATATCATCAGTAAGCATCACATACATTTATAGCAGTAACCTACCATCATGTTTACATAATAGTCTCACTTAAACTGAAAACATAATTTAAAGGCTAGAAGCAATTTGGTAACAACATATGGAGTGAGATTGTATTGTAGTGACTGACAGGGCTCAATTATGTCCATGCAATCCATCTAACTTTTCAATAGCACAAGTAGTTTTAATCGAAGAACAGAAATTGGGTGGCGTTAAATCACAATATAACCTTAAAATAGCTTAAATCAGGCAGGCCATATATGTCTGATTAAAACTGCCTATTAAATAGTGCCTCAATTATGCACGGTTCAGAAGTTATTCCCTGCTTAGTGTTTGCAAAATCAAGACCAGCGGGCAGCCATTGGATGGAGTGGTGTTGAGAACACCCACTATCTCAGTCATTAGGGTGTGGTTGTGTAAGTCACACCGCACACACCCTATAACTTGGGAAGAAATACATTTTCTTGCAAAGCTGGAGGTATTTAGCTCATCAGATGCCACAGACCAATTAGTGTCATCTTGCCACAAAGTTGCAACTGCAGCATTATGATCTAGCAGCCTGGAAGCCTGTGCTCAGGCATAGAAATAAACCTAAATTTAAAGTTAAGTACCTTTTAAAATCAATCACATAATATGGTCAGAATCATAATTGGGTAATTGATACCCTCCACCACTAATATATGGTTAGTGTAGTAACACTACAAATTGTACAAAATCAGAAGCCTTAAACTGCAGTGCTTGGATTTAGTTTTATAACCAGATGTGCAGATTGTATCTGAAGCAAACATTGAGGTAATTGGACAATACCTTTTCATCAATAAAAATTTCTCCTTTAAAGAAGGGTTGAAAATCTTCAACTTCTGTTCCAATCTTTTCTTTCACCACCGCAAACAATGGAACCCCAAGCTGGTCCAATTGTGGCTTAAGAGCTGACAGACCCGAAGCCTCCTGGAATCAAAAGTACATGTGTGTCAGAGCTCATGAGAGAAGATCATAAGACAATCATCTGACTTAGGACTGTCATATCACCACTTCAATTTAGGTGTAGTGCAGTATTAACATCATCCAACCAAATCCTTTTACCACATAACCACAGGAATAACTGAAAAGACTGGTGTAAGTGTAAAGTATCTGCAGCAAAACATAATGAAAATAGGCAGTACAGTTACTGAGGGAACATGCAAACAGAGCTTCAACTCCATAATTAGAAAGGATGTTACAGGATGGTGCAGGCCTAGAGGGCTATCCTATAAAAAGCGAGTTTTTCAGCAAGAGTTCTCTTTACTCACACAGAAAATCTCACTGCAACTGTAGCTGAAATTTACAGGCCTCTGGCCCTATTCCATTAAGTGCAAGATGCCAAAATCAAGTTGCAAAAAAACAACAAAACTTTGGGGGTAAAGAAGAGCGGTACATTGCTGTAACATGCAGCTGCACATTGTCCTATTACAATGCAGCACTCTGATGTAATGCAGTGTGACACAGATCTTGATACCTCTACCACTATACGGCTATGCGGCACACTGCTCTTGTACAGCTGGTCATACTTGAAGCACTAGCACAAGCTCTAATAAACTACAATACAACACTCTCATACAACACTCTAAAGTAATCCTGAACTCTAATGCCAAACAAACCTCTCTATTATACCATTACAAAATAACTCAATCAAAAGGAGCAGTTCTACTCTTCTCATTTAAGTCACTCTGAATACAGCAGATCCCACTGTATGGATAAGTCATAAAGTAGTACAGTTATTCTCACGATCACAATGATTCAAACTACACTTAGATATTCTGTAATAGCAAGTACCAGTATTTTTTTTTATTAGGTATTGATACAGAGTTCACTGAAAATCAACATTCTTCACAGAGTCAGAGTAGATACAAAGGAGTCTATTCACCACACTGTGAGTTGCAGGTGAGTTTCCTCTCATCATTTTAACTACATATTATGCAGGTACAAACCTTGTGGATTTCCACTGCTGGTCAAACTCACCAAACTCCCTGCACAATGTATAGCTAAACTGGCGAGACAAAATGTTCATCTCAACTCACCTGTTAGTGAATGACTCTTCCCGTACCCTGATTCTGTTTGGTTTCCTCAGTTTCCAGTCCGGTCCAGACTCGGCTACCAGTCCGGTCTGAGTCAGGTCTCGGCTGCCAGCCCGGTCTCAGTCCGGTCTCGGCTACCAGTCCGGTCCCAGTGCGGTCTCGGCTACCAGTCCGGTCTTGGCTACCAGTCCGCTACCAGTCCTGTCTTGGCTACCAATCCTGTCTCGGCTACCAATCCGGTCACAGTCCAGTCTCGGCTACCAGTCTGGTCTCGGGTATCAGTCCTGTCTTGGGTATCAGTCCGGTCTCAGGTACCAATCCGGTCACAGTCCGGTCTTGGCTACCAGTCTGGTCTCGGCTACCAGTCCGGTCACATTTCTGCCTTGGCTACGTGTCCGGTCACATTTCTGCCTTGGCTACGTGTCCAGTCACAGTTCTGCCTTGGCTACGAGTCCAATCACAGTTCTGTCTTGGCTACGAGTCCAATCACAGTTCTGTCCGGTCTCGGCTACCAGTCTGGTCACAGCTACCAGTCTGGTCACAGCTACCAGTCTGGTCACAGCTACCAGTCCGGTCAGACGTAACTAGTCACTCAGGCAGGTCTGTTATACATCCTGGAATGCAAACCGACCCCAGATCATGCCCTGTATCGAGACTCCTCTTTTTTGTCCTATCCCAGCTTGTGACAATATTATAAGGTCTTTTGGTATTCATCTTTACATAATTTACCTGTATTACCGAAAATCAAACAAATGTATTATTGTACTGTTAGTCTTGTTTGTCTAAATAAATATTATTTTATAAATAAAAATTATCATAATTTAGCATACAACAGGCCAAAACAACCTCACCAATTGGCGTAGTCAACAGGATACAGTAAAAATTATTAAAAAGAATACCGTGTTTTTGCTGTACAGTTATTGCAATTTACACAGATTTGTGTATTTATGCTCTAGTAAATTGACCTTGCTTGTATTTGTTTGTTTATTTCTGTATTAACCCCTTAACGACAGATGACGTGCCAGGCACGTCACGGCAAATCGAGGAATTGCCGACAGGTGACGTGCCTGGCACGTCATGCACTAAATGGAGTAAAGAAAGCGACCAGCGGTCGCTTTCTTTACTCTAACGGTGTTGCTACAATGCCTCTAGGTAGAGGCATTGTGCAACACCCCCCAAATGTGCAGGGGCGAACTACGATCACTCCACGGAGTGATCGTAGCAGCCATTTAAAAATGGCTGCGCCCGTTGCACACATGTGCTTAGAAAGCGAACGATCGTTCGCCGGGGAGCCGAACAGGCAGCATGGAGGGACCATGCTGCCTGCCTGCCAGGGAAAGGTAAGTGCTGATGGGAGACTGTGTGTGTGTGTGTGACTGTGACTGAGTGTGATGGGAGTCAGAGTGTGTGTGATGGGAGACAGTGTGTGTGATGGGAGTCAGTGTGTGTGTGTGACTGAGTGTGATGGGAGTCAGAGTGTGTGTGATGGGAGACAGTGTGTGTGACTGAGTGTGATGGGAGTCAGAGTGTGTGTGATGGGAGACAGTGTGTGTGACTGAGTGTGATGGGAGTCAGAGTGTGTGTGATGGGAGACAGTGTGTGTGACTGAGTGTGATGGGAGTCAGAGTGTGTGTGATGGGAGACAGTGTGTGTGGCTGAGTGTGATGGGAGTCAGAGTGTGTGTGATGGGAGACAGTGTGTGTGACTGAGTGTGATGGGAGTCAGAGTGTGTGTGATGGGAGACAGTGTGTGTGACTGAGTGTGATGGGAGTCAGAGTGTGTGTGTGATGGGAGACAGTGTGTGTGACTGAGTGTGATGGGAGTCAGAGTGTGTGTGTGATGGGAGACAGTGTTAACAGCTGATAAGTGACAATGGCGGGTTGGCGTTTGCTCAGATGAGCATCACCATTCGTCTGGTTAGATCAATATGTGTAAATATTTGATCTGACCCGTTTAGATCTGCCTCCCTCTCACTTGAGTTTTAGTGAGGGAGGGAGACAGAGCTGTATAATGTAAGTTTTTAATTATAATATA
The DNA here is from genome assembly GCA_036172795.1 of Pelodytes ibericus. Classification (NCBI taxonomy): domain Eukaryota; kingdom Metazoa; phylum Chordata; class Amphibia; order Anura; family Pelodytidae; genus Pelodytes; species Pelodytes ibericus. The sequence continues at coordinate 24,696,551 of CM069867.1, read as the reverse complement.
TTTAATAGAATTGAGACCCAAAGGCTTTTATAAAAGCCGTTTCCAGTATTTAACCCCTTCCCTGCAATTGATCGCTGTGTACGCAGTGATCTTACACAGAAGCACATTTTTTGCTGTCTGTGCATTTTTTTAGGGGTTATTTTTTTTTACTTTGATTTATTACAGTATATCAAAGGCTCTTTTAAGAGCTATTAACCCCTTCCTTGCCGTATATCACTTCCTAAGCAGCACATATGGTCACTGCCTAAGCAGTGCATATGGTCACTGCCTAAGCAACGCATATGGAGCAATCTAGTCGCCGAAGGATTTTTTTTTGCTATCAGCATTTTTTTGGTCAGACTCACTAGGGGTTAATTATACCCACTAGGGGATTACGTGTATTCCTTTTGAAGCTGTCTGAACGCGTGTATAGCGATCAGTAACAGCCGATCAGTGGCAAAGGTGGTTTGGTGATTTCTCAGATGAGCATCACCATTCGTCTGGTTCGTACATATTGTTCTGACCCATATGCAGTGCTGTATTTACCGTGAGGCATCCTAGGCGGATGCCTAGGGCGGCAAATTTTGGGGGGCGGCAGCGCCCCCCAGCACTGAAAAAAAAAAAATGTAAAAAAAAAAAAAAGTGAAAAAAAAAAAAACCGCGGCCCTTTAAAAAAAAAAAACCCCACCGCGCTTGCAGGCAGAGACGGAGGTGAGAAGGGATCGGAAGATCCCCCCTCACCAACGCTCTGCCTGCCAGGCTGCACGGGGAGCCGAACAGGCAGCACAGAGAAACCTCCGTGCTGCCTGTTCGGCTCCCCGTGCAGTATGCCGACACGGAAGTGCCGACAGTCACGTGACGGGCGCGCTGACGTCATACGCGCGCCCGGTCACGTGACCTGTCGGCACAATCGCCGGGGAGCCGAACAGGCAGCATGGAGGGACCATGCTGCCTGCCTGCCAGGGAAAGGTAAGTGCTGATGGGAGACTGTGTGTGTGTGTGTGACTGTGACTGAGTGTGATGGGAGTCAGAGTGTGTGTGATGGGAGACAGTGTGTGTGATGGGAGTCAGTGTGTGTGTGTGACTGAGTGTGATGGGAGTCAGAGTGTGTGTGATGGGAGACAGTGTGTGTGACTGAGTGTGATGGGAGTCAGAGTGTGTGTGATGGGAGACAGTGTGTGTGACTGAGTGTGATGGGAGTCAGAGTGTGTGTGATGGGAGACAGTGTGTGTGACTGAGTGTGATGGGAGTCAGAGTGTGTGTGATGGGAGACAGTGTGTGTGGCTGAGTGTGATGGGAGTCAGAGTGTGTGTGATGGGAGACAGTGTGTGTGACTGAGTGTGATGGGAGTCAGAGTGTGTGTGATGGGAGACAGTGTGTGTGACTGAGTGTGATGGGAGTCAGAGTGTGTGTGTGATGGGAGACAGTGTGTGTGACTGAGTGTGATGGGAGTCAGAGTGTGTGTGTGATGGGAGACAGTGTGTGTGACTGAGTGTGATGGGAGTTGGAGTGTGTGTGATGGGAGTAGGAGTGTGTGACTGAGTGTGATGGGAGTAGGAGTGTGTGACTGAGTGTGATGGGAGTGTGAGCTTGATGTGAGTCTGAATGATGGGGCATGTGTTAGGTGTGTAACGTGGGTGTGCAGCTTGGGTAGGGGGGTGCCCAGATTTTGTCTGCCTAGGGCAGCACAAAATCAAGATACACCACTGCCCATATGGATCTGCCTCCCTCTCCTCACTTGAGTTTTAGTTAGGGAAAGAGACAGATCTGTATAACATAATTTTTAAATTGTAATAAATTAAATAAAATGTTAATAAATTGTGAGTCCCAAGGGCTTTTATAAAAGCCATACCTTTTGTATAGTGTAGTGTATTAACCCCTTCCCTGCCACTGATCACTGCACAGCAGAACATTTTTTCTTGTCTGTGCATTTTTAGGGGTTAATTTTTTTGTACAGTACTACAAAGGCTCTTATAAGAGCTATTAACCCCTTCCTTGCTCTACATGTTCAAATTCCAAGTTTGAAAATCAAAAAGCGCACCTCTCAAATGTAGCCTTTCAACCCCTAACAAAGCTGACAAAGCTATGCATGGGTGGTATCCCTGTGCTAGGGAGATGTTGCTGAACATATATTGTGGTATTGTTTGTCAGTGACACATACCGAAATATGTGAATTTGTGTCTAAACTGCAATGTATGTGGGAAAAAATACACAATAAAATGACTACCACAAACTTTGACAAAGGCTGGTGGTAGAATTAGTGCATGGAAAGTGTTAAAATAACACTATTTAAAATAGCCTAGGGTGTCTACTTTTACAAAATATATACTTTTTGGGGTAAAATACACTGTCCTACTTAAAAAAAAGTCCCAAATGAAAGATGGGCTCAGGCTGACTACACGTCAATATTCCAAGTTGAAAATGCGCACCTTCACAATGTGGCCCTTTAGCCCCCAAACAACCCAACAAACCTATGCATGGGTGGTATCCCTGTACTCAGGATATGTTGTTGAACACATATTGGGTTATTGTTTGGCAGTGACACATACCAAAATCTGTGAATTTATGTCTAAAATACAATATTTGTGGAAAAAAAACCACACAAAAATTACTACCACAAACTTTGACAATGGCTGGTGGTAGAATTAGTGCATGCAAAGTGTAAAAATACCACCATTTGAGATAGCCTAAGGTGTCTTCTTTTAAAAAATATATGGGTTGATGGGGTAAAATACACTGGCTGGTTTCAAATATGTCCCAAATGGGACATGGGTGCAGGCGGTCTGCATGTCAAAATTTTAATTTGGAAAACCAAAAACTGCACCTACCAAATTTGGCCTTTTACTCCCCAAACAACCCAACAAACCTATGCATGGGTGGTATCCCTGTACTCAAGAGATGTTGCTGAACACTTATTGGGGTGTTATTTGGCAGTGACACATACCAAAATCTGTGAATTCATGTCTGAAGTACAAGGTTTGTGAAAAAAAACCACAAAAAAATTACTACCACAAAGTTTGACAAAGGCTGGTGGTAGAATTAGTGCATGGAAAGTGTAAAAATACCACCATTTGAGATAGCCTAAGGTGTCTTCTTTTAAAAAATATATGGGTTGATGGGGTAAAATACACTGGCTGGTTTCAAATATGTCCCAAATGGGACATGGGTGCAGGCGGTCTGCATGTCAAAATTTTAATTTGGAAAACCAAAAACTGCACCTACCAAATTTGGCCTTTTACCCCCCCAAACAACCCAACAAACCTATGCATGGGTGGTATCCCTGTACTCAGGAGATGTTGTTGAACACATATTGGGTTATTGTTTGGCAGTGACACATACCAAAATCTGTGAATTTATGTCTAAAATACAATATTTGTGAAAAAAAAACACACAAAAATTACTACCACAAACTTTGACAAAGGCTGGTGGTAGAATTAGTGCATGGAAAGTGTTAAAATACCACCATTTGAGATAGCCTAGGGTGTCTACTTTTAAAAAATATATGGGTTGATGGGGTAAAATACACTGGCTGGTTTCAAATATGTCCCAAATGGGACATGGGTGCAGGCTGTCTGCATGTAAAAATTTCAAGTTGGAAAACAAAAAACTGCACCTCACAAATTTGGCATTTTAGCCCCCAAACAACCCAACAAACCTATGCATGGGTGGTATCCCTGTACTCAGGAGAAATAGTAGAATCTATTTAGCATGTTTTTTCGTTCGCTATTGTCGATGAGGAGAAGTTGTTTCAAATAAAAACAAAGAAATTTGTGTATTTTTATTTTTTTTACCATATTTTATTATTTTTTTTAATAATATGATAAGATATGATCAAAAATATGGCATCCATAGAAAGCCCTTTTTGTCCCGATAAAAACAATATATAATATGTGTGGGTACAGCAAATGACGAAGAAGAAAATTACTGCTAAACACAAACAGCACAGAAATGTTAAAATAGCCATTGTCCAGAAAGGACAAAAATGTTTCAAAGGCTCTGTCCTTAAGGGGTTAAAGTAGAGTGTTTAGTGCATAAACATTGCTTGTAATACTGTGTAAAGATATTTAAAACATTCAAACAGAAATGACCAGCTGTACCAGGGCAAGAAAAAATATCAAAATATGGAGCAATTCCTAAATGGGCAGAATTTTAGCGTAAAGCAGCTGCCACCACAGGGTGGATAATTGTGCAGGCCCTTATTTGCTAGAACTGCTTCTTCAGGCAGTGAATTCCATATCTTAATTGCCCTTACTGTAAAAAAAATCCCTTTCCGCTGTCCTTAATCTCCTTTCTTCAAGTCTAAGCGGATGACCTCTTGTCCTTTGTACTGCTCTGTTAATGAACATGTCATTAGAAAGCCCAGTTATTTATATAACATCATCATATCCCCTCTAAGATGCTGTTTCTCCAGCATGTACAAATGTTACTTTTTCAACCTCCCTCATAGCTACAACCTTCCATTCCTCTTATTAGTTTTGTAGCCCTCCTCTGCACTCTCTCTAGTTCCATAATGTTGTTTTTTTTTTTTTTAAAAGACTAAAATAATATCTTTAAACGACTTTAAAATAATATCTTCCTCCCATGAAACAATACCTTTTAATAAATCCCAATATCTTATTGGTCTTTGCAGCTGCCAGCCGACACTGTGCACTTAGGGTTGCCACCCGGCCGGTATTTTACCGGCACAGCCGGTAATTGACCCCGCTGAGCCGGTGTCGGTATTAGTTAAATACCAGCAATGCAAAATCTGGTTTTATTTTTTTCAGAATTGCAGTGCATGTTTCTACTAGCCTCCAATATGTAAATGTTAAATTGTGCAGTGGCGTAGCGGCAGCTCCTGTGGTGCGTGCGCTGTGCGCATCATCAAGTGACTCCCGTCTTGCTCCACGTCACATGAGTAACTGGGTGCCGGCAAGTGGCAACATGGAGGTAAGGAAGCGTCGCGCAGCTGATCAGTGTGGTGTGCTAACCTGCCGGAGTACATGGCACTTTTCTGCACTCGGAAGGAGAGACTTCTCATTTACTGTGACTGTCCATTACTGAAGAATAATCCTGTGAGATCGTAGCCCCTTATAATTTTTGCTTCATTCTTTAGATTTTTTTATCTTCTCATTCTCTATTTACAATTTTGGTTACTTCTAATTTTCTTTTCCTGTTTAATTTTGGCTGCCTAATTTGTCCTTTTTTTTTTGTCCTTTTTTTTTTATTTTTTATGTTTACAATTTTGGTTCCTTCACTTTTTTTATCTGCTTGCTTTGTATGCTTTGCAGCTCTTGCCATCTCTTTTTTTTTTCTTTTTCTATATGCAGAATTTTTTAGTATATGCATAATGAATATGAGAAATTAGCTCCAGGCACCCGGTAACTGTACCGAGGAGCCTGAAACTCAATCTGAGAGGGACAGTGAATGGATACACCCCATTTTGGCTCCACCCACAACCATGGCAGGTATTTATTTTATGAAAAGGTGGCAACCCTATGTGCCCTACTGCTAAGTCTATTGTCTATAACTATTCCCAAATCTTTTTCATTAGCAGATTTCCCCAAGGAAACACCATTTAAACTATATGTTGCATTTTTATTATTGTACACAAAAATTCCTAATTTTACATTGATTCTCATTTGCCATTTATCTGCTCAATTACATATTTTTGTTCAAATCCTCTTGCAGCGAAGATACATCTAGTTCAGACTATTACCCTACTTAATTTTGTGTCATCGGCAAACACTGAGACATGGCACCCTATGCTGCCGCCCCCCAGCACTGAAAAAAAAAAAAAAATAGACCGCGCTTGCAGGCAGAGACGGAGGTGAGAGGGGATCGGAAGAGCTGCACGGGGAGCCAAACAGGCAGCACAGAGAAACCTCCGTGCTGCCTGTTTGGCTCCCCATGCAGTGTGACACGGAAGTGCCGACAGTCACGTGACGGGCGCGCTGACGTCATACGCGCGCCGGGTCACGTGACCTGTCGGCACAACCGCCTGGGAGCCGAACAGGCAGCATGGAGAAGACCATGCTGCCTGCCACTAGCCATCAGGGAAAGGTAAGTGCTAGGGAGAGGGGGGGATTTGGGGAAATTAGCTGGGGCTTAATAAATGTCAAATAACACTGGCATAAATTGGGCAAATTGGCTGACATATTAAATGGCAAATAACACTGGCATAAATTGGGCAAATTAGCTGGCATATTAAATGGCAAATAACAATGGCATAAATTGGGCAAATTGGCTGGCATATTAAATGGCAAATAACATTGGCATATAATTGGGCAAATTGGCAGGGGCATATTAAATGGCAAATAACAATGGCATATAATTGGGCAAATTGGCAGGGGCATATTAAATGGCAAATAACAATGGCATATTATTGGGCAAATTAGCAGGGGCACATTACATGGCAAATAACACTGGCATATAATTGGGCAAATTAGCAGGGGCACATTAAATGGCAAATAACACTGGCATATTATTGGGCAAATTAGCAGGGGCACATTAAATGGCAAATAACACTGGCATATTATTGGGAAAATTGTCAGGGGCACATTACATGGTAAATAACACTGGCATATTATTGGGCAAATTGGCAGGGGCACATTAAATGGCAAATAACACTGGCATATTATTGGGCAAATTGGCTGCGGGATATAACATGGCAAATAACACTGGCATATTATTGGGTAAATTAGCAGGGGCATATTAAATGGCAAATAACACTGGCATATTATTGGGCAAATTGGCAGGGGCAAATTAAATGGCAAATAATACTGGCTTAATATTGGGCAAATTGGCTGGGGCATACTACCGGTAAATGGCAGAATAACACTGGCATATTATTGGACAAATTGGCTGGGAATATTAATGGCAAATTATACTGGCATAATATTGGGCAAATTGGCAGGGGCTGATTAAATGGCAAATACTGGCATATTATTGGGGAAATTGGCTGTGACTTATTAATGGCAAATAATACTTGCATATTATTGGGCAAATTGGCTGGGGCATATTAATGGCAAATGATACTGGAATATTATTGGGCAAATTAGCTGGGAAATATTATGGGCAAATAATATTGGCAATGTGTATGTAATGGGGTGATGGGGCATGTCCTTGGTGTGCAACGTGGGTTATGGGTCATGTCGTGGGTGTGCATCGTGGGTAGGGGGGGTGCCCAAAATTTGTCTGCCTAGTGCAGCACAAAACCAAGATACACCACTGCCTGTGGGTTTATACTATGCCGCTCCGTGGCTTTGTCTATCTTAACACCATTTAATTGTCTTAACACTTTTACTTGTGTTAACAAAGTTCTTGTCCATTGGTTCATCCTTGGTAAAAACAGAAGAAAAGAAAATATTGAAAACATCTGCTTTTTCCTCTGTCTCCACTGACTATCTCACCCATTTCAGATAACAAACACCCAACATTTCCAGCTATTCGTTTTTTGCCATTTATTTAGTTAAATAAAAAAAAATTGGATTCCTCTTGCTCTCCTTAGCAATTATTTTTTCATTCTGTAATTTAGCTAATTTAATTTAATTAACTGTAATTTAATTACAGTCTTTGTTGGCCTCTATTTTTTGCAAATACCTCTGCTGATCCCTCAGCTTTATAATGTTTAAATGCTAGTTTATTTTTATTTATTTCCTGATTTACCTTACTGGTTAGCCACATTGTTTTTTTATTTTATACATTTATATGTAAATATTTGTAGTGTTAGTCTGAAGGTATTCTTACCCAGTCAACAAGACCAAGGGATGTATTAAACCTACTAATGTTGGCTTTTTTTAAATTCAGTATTTTAGTGGGATCCATACCAATTTGCCTTTTTAAATTAATATTAAAGGATACCATTGGTCACTATTTAGGGTTGCCACCTTTACTACAAAAAAATACCGGCCATGCTACTTCCTCCAGATTTAACATTGGGTGCAAGCCAATTTTTTACAGGCCTGCCGGTAAAATACCCCTATCACTATTGCTTAAACGCTCCCTTACTTGGATGTTAAAGATAAGCGCCTCCATTTTAGTTATAACCAAATCCAGGCACACTTCACCTCTGCTGTCATTTGTTCTGAAACTTCCTGCTTTTAGCAGAATTAGTGGTGTCATTTTATTCTCCTGCTGTCTCTTTGGCATAGCGCATGGTACAGGATGGTACAGGTAGTATCTGTGAGAACACTACCTTGGAGGACCATTTCTTAATTTGACTCCCTAAATCCCTAAAGTTCTGCTGTTTCAATTGATCATACCTATAACAAGATGTGCCCTTCAACCTTGCTCATCATGTGTGGTGCAATTATGAGTGCTTACAAAAATGGTACAACTGGATTTACCTCTGTTTCTCTAACTCCTGTACTACACTGACTGCTGTAAATGCACCAACTGTACACTTAGAATGCAGCAGTCACTTGGAAAAGAACACACTCAAACTGTGAGCAGGCTCTGTGAGTTACACTGCTATCTTTCTACTAACCAACACGTGTTTGCTATCAAATCCGCACCCCTAACAATTTGACCGCACTTTCCAAAGAGAAAAACAAATGACAGAAAAAAACACCCTTTATTTTTCTAGAAACCTTTAACCTTCTTAACTGCAGGTTAAAATACAAACCCAAAATCACAATAGAATACCCTTTTTTGGCTTATGTAAATGCACCAACTGTACACTTAAAAAACAGCAATCACTTGAAAAATAGCAACTCAAACACCAAAATAATGGCAAATAGATTAACCCCTTCCCGACAATAGGATGTTCAATGCCGTCCTAATTTTGCAGGTCCCAAAAGATGCCTGGACGCCATAGACTGTCCAGTGTTAAACAGCTCATTGTGGCTCCCCACGATGAGATGTGCTCGGATCCACCTGCAGGGACTTGCAGGGGGATCCTTTGAGTGGCCTCAGTCTGACAGGGAAAATGTAGCTGGTACTCAAAGCAATGCGCTGTGCCCGAACTCCTTGACATCACATGTGACATTGTGAGGTCTCTAAATTTTTTTGCAGGAACCTACTGACCCTGATTGGGTCTCTTCCATTGTGTTCCTGGCTACCGATCACCTTGCAATCGATGGCCAGGAACAAAACGTGGCATTTTGGTGCTAGCGTCGCAGGGGACGCAAGCACCATGTGTCAGGAAGGGGTTACAATAAATGATTCCAGAACTAATACATAAAGACCAATCCGGATTTGTAGGGAGTAGAGAAGCTCAAGACAAAACAATCAAAGAACTAAATTTAATACAATGGGGTAAAGAGAATAACTTACTAGCCGTCCTGTTATCTGATGTAAAGGCTTTTTTTTAATTTGAACAGTGTACATGTCTAAACAATCGTAGGGACGTACAGTCCACGTTCCTACTTCATATACAAAACAAGGAAATGGCAATGAAGTATATGTACATACATATATATATATAAATCCTACAAATCACCTATTTAGAAATACACACACAGTTTGAGTGAATCACAGTGACTTGATGCTTGGAGGTAATATATTATGGTACACTTTTTTTTTTTACTTTGGGGAGAAAGGGGGTAATGAGAGGATTGTTTCTGATGGCATGCGCCAGTGGTTCCATGGCTAATACAAACATAGCGGGAGACAGCGGGCATCCCTGGCGAGTGCCGTTGGTGATGGAGAAGGCCCTTGACAGGAACCCCGACGACAGCACCCGAGCGGTGGGGTGCGAATGTAATGCTTTAATTGCGGTGATGAGTATTGTAGGGAAGTTGAGCTTGTTCAACACTTTTTCCAGGTAAATCCAGTGGATTCTGTCAAAGGCCTTCTCCGCGTCTAGTGACATCAACAAACACTTGGTGCGAAACTCCTGCGCTATGCACACTACATCCAACATTTTCCTAGTGTTTGCAGAAGCCTGTCTGCCTGGGACGAATCCCACCTGATCCTGGTGTATGACCAAGGGCAAAACTGAAGCAAGTCTGTTTGACAGTATTCTTGCGTATAACTTAGTGTCTGAATTGAGGAGCGAGATTGGGTCGGAAGTTTGGGCATTTGAGAGGAAAGACGAAGATGGACAGACAAGGGGAGAGAGAAAAAGACACAACGATGTGAGTGCATATTAGCACTCGTCGCGAGTGGCTATGAACAAGAAACTGAGGTTGGGGGTAGTATAGGGAGTGAAGCGAGCTAAGAAATAGGGAGTAAGAAGAGGAGAGTAGAAATAAGTGTGGGTGAGCGCAGGGAAATGGGAGAATAATGGATCCCCAGGGGAGCAGAACTTGGAGCATGAAATAGGAGCTATGGTGGGAGAGAGAGAGACGCGGAGAGAGAGAGACACGGAGAGAGAGAGACACGGAGAGACGCAGAAAAAGAGAGAGACGCAGAGAGAGAGAGAGAGAGACGCAGAGAGAGAGGGAGACGCGGAGAGAGAGAGTGTCAGACTCCCCGAAGAAGTAACTCGCCGGAATATCCTAGAATCCAGACGATCACAATTTCCTCCATTCTGGGCACAATACAATACTCTCCTGCAAAAGTTTACTATCCCCTTGACAACGAGCAGAACACGCGACGCACGGGCGTGACGTCAGGCCCGCGAGGATTTAAAAGGAGAATCTGCATTCAGTATGGCGCTGAGTGATTCTCGTGTATCCTGCCTTATTACCTTCCGTTTACTACAGCCGATTTGGATTGTCTTCGTTTACCGCTACCTTGCCTGTGCCCCTGACCTCGGATTTCCTTTTGACTACTCTCCTGTGCTTGTGCCCCCGACCTTTGGACCGGCTGACGTTGCTTCTCCTCTGGCTCCCATTTTACCTGGCGTTTCCCCGGATTATTCTCCTCACCTGTAGTGCCGCTTGTACATTGCTGTATACTACTACTGATTGGACTACATCTTCCAGTGAGACTATCTGCCTTCGGTGTCAGTACCAATATTTCCTGCCAAGTGTGTTCCTCACCGTTATTACTGTATTGTGGCTTAGTTATCCTGCATATTGGTTTCCACCCCCTGTTTACCTCACATAATCACTCAGCCATTATGGAAACCGCAGGACTTACAGAAGCAATTACGGCCCTTACCAACAAGTATCGTCCCTAACCCAAACTGTACAAGAACTACAGACCGGACAAAATCAGTTGCAACAACAATTACAACAACTACAAACCAGAATCCCAGAACCTACAGTATCTGCTCCTTTGTCAGTCTCGGCATCTAGCAATCTGGAGGGGGCCACAGCTTTAGAGCCTCAAGTCGTCATGCCAGACAAATTCTCAGGGGACAGAAAGAAATACCGTACCTTTGTTACTGCATGTCAAATCCTGTTTAATTTAAAACCACGTACTTATGCATCAGATTTTGTAAAAGTACACACAGTGATATCCCTTCTTACTGAGGAACCTCAAATGTGGGCCCACCATTTGCTACACAGTAACAGTCCTCTACTGGAATCTTGGGGATCCTTCCGCCAAGCACTAGATTCACTGTATGAAGATCCTTTTAGAATTTCTTCAGCAACCAACACACTTCGTTCCCTCCGACAGGGAAAACGACCGGTAGAAGAATATATCACGGAGTTTCGCCGAGTCGCCCTAGAAACCACATGGAACGAAGCGGCTCTACTAGACCAGTTTCGCCTGGGGTTATCCGATGCTCTTAAAGACGAATTGGCACGAGTGGGAGTACCCTCTTCCCTGGATACACTGACACGCATGGTGACACAAATTGACCGTAGATTACGAGAGAGAAGAGCGGAGAGTGGGGTACCATCTTATTCTATGAACCCAACTTCACCTCAGATCTTTTTTGAGTCTACGCCAACGATCCCTAACACAGAGGAGCCCATGCAAATCGGTCTTATTAGGGGACCTCTACCTGCTGAAGAAAAGGCTAGAAGGAGAGCCCAAAAATTGTGCCTCTATTGTGGGAGACCAGGCCATGCATATAGAGATTGCAGGATCAGACGACGCCCAACTCAGGGTAAGAATAATTCTGCAACATCTTCCACTGACACAGTTATTCCGCCCAACCTGATGCCTCACCTGTCTCTTTCCCTTTCCTTACAGTGGACTAAAGACCCCATACGATTATCAGCCATGGTTGATTCCGGTGCCAGCGGTTGCTTTTTGGACATAGAATTGGCCAAGACTCTATGCATTCCACTCCAAAAGAAAGCTACACCTCTACAGATACAATTAGTGGATGGAAGTCCATTAAAGACTGGTCCAGTCACTCACGAAACCATACCACTTATTGTTACTATTGGAGAAAGACATCAGGAGGTTTTACAATTCGATATCGTACCTGCTCCAGTATTCTCAGTGATTTTGGGGTTACCTTGGCTCCGAAACCATAATCCTATGATTAACTGGGAGACAGGCACCCTAGTATTTTCTTCTAAGATGTGTACCTCAAAATGTCTTATCCGGTCCTTGATATGTCTCACCAACAATCCCATACAGAAACTTCCATTGGCATATCAAATGTACCAGGATGTTTTTGAAAAGAAAAAAGCAGATACCCTGCCTCCACACCGAAGTTACGATTGCCCAATTGACTTACTTCCTGGGGCTCCCATACCCTTCGGACGGATATATCCCTTGGCGGAGCCTGAACTGTCCTCTCTGAAGGAATATATTGATGAAAATATTGCTAAAGGTTTCATCAGACCTTCCACTTCTCCAGCAGGAGCTGGCATTTTTTTGTTAAAAAAAAAGACGGAGACCTAAGACCTTGTGTGGATTACAGAGAATTAAACAAAATTACCACCAAGAACCGTTACCCTCTACCTTTAATCTCTGAACTAATGGATCATCTACGTACTGCACAGATATTTACCAAGATTGACCTTAAAGGAGCCTACAATTTAGTAAGAATAAAGGAGGGTGATGAATGGAAGACAGCCTTTAGGTCTCGTTATGGGCATTTCGAGTACCTCGTTATGCCATTTGGCCTTTGCAATGCGCCAGCCACATTTCAACACTTTGTCAATGACATATTTCACGATGTACTAGACCAATTTGTCATTATTTATCTGGACGATATTCTGATTTTTTCCCCTTCTATAGAACAGCACCGACGTCACGTACAGCTGGTTCTTTCCCGTCTAAGACAACATAACCTTTATGCAAAGTTGGAGAAATGCATCTTTGATACACAGACTGTGGACTTCCTTGGTTTTGTACTTTCCCCCAATAATGTCCAAATGGACCCTAAGAAAGTATCTGCAATCCTACAGTGGCCTATCCCTACGGACAAAAAGCCATACAGCGCTTCGTGGGATTTGCAAATTTCTACCGAAAATTCATTCGAAACTTTTCTAAGGTGATTCAACCTATCACTTCACTCACCTCTAAGAAAAAGTCCTTTCAATGGACTACGGCTGCCCAAGCTGCGTTTGAGTCTCTCAAACTCAAATTCACGCAAGCTCCCATTCTAATTTTGCCCAACCCCGCTAAAGCATATACGTTGGAGGTCGATGCCTCTGACACCGCAGTCGGTGCTATTCTGTCACAACGTCAAGAGAGTGATGAACTGCTGCACCCTGTGGCCTTCTTCTCACGATCATTGAATTCTGCTGAACGCAATTATGATGTGGGGGAACGTGAGCTCTTAGCCATAAAATTGGCATTAGAGGAGTGGAGACACTTACTGGAAGGGTCTGTTTTCCCCATTACCACGTATACTGATCATAAGAACCTGGAGTATTTACGTACTGCTAAGCGACTACAACCCCGACAAGCTAGATGGGCCTTATTTTTTACCCGCTTCCAACTACATATTACATATCGCCCAGGTTCTCGCAATGGCAAGGCTGATGCACTGTCCAGAATGGCTGAAGGGGAAGAGCTCCCTTCTGCAGAGAACACTACCATCCTACAACCAGAGCACTTCTTGGCAGTCACCCAAACCCTCTGGGAATCTCTCAAATCCCACTCTCGTTCACTTCCACCCTCTGAACACACTAATCTTGATTACCGTCAAGAATTATATTTTCACAGAGATAAAGTTTTTGTCCCCCCCGAGACTCGTTTACAGGTCCTCCAAACCTTTCATGATACTCCGGCGGCCGGTCATGGTGGTATACAACAAACCAGAGATCTTATCCAACGAACATTTTGGTGGCCTACATTACACAAGGATGTCTATGCGTTTGTGTCGTCTTGTGAGATCTGTGCTCGATCCAAGAACAAGAGAATGCTTCCATCTGGTCTACTTCAGCCGCTCCCTGTTCCCTCAAGACCATGGGGGGATATATCTATGGATTTTATTACAGACCTCCCTCGTTCCAAAGGATTCACCACCTTGATGGTGGTAGTGGATGTAGGCATATGGGTCTATGCATATGTGTATTGGTATGTATGTATGTGTATATGTATGGATATATGGTTGTGTATGTATAATTGTGTACGCATGTGTATACCTGCATGTAGGTATGTGGGTATATCTATGTATGAATAGGATTCGTTGGTGTATCTGTTTACAAACAAATGTCCCTGGTTATATATGATGTTCCCTGGGGAGTTCACATCACTCTGTCAGGTAGAGCAGGATGGGCTTTGATGTTTGATTACTTCTTACAGGAAGATAGAAACTTGCTTGGGATTGTAAAACAACTGATGCAGATACCAGAGGGGAGGGACTGAGTTGTTTTGCCTGGGGAGTTTTTAATTAACATCAAAGTTGATTGTTGCTGGGAGTAAAAGAGGAGGGACATTACCAAAGGGATTGTACTAAAGAAGTAGTAAAGTTAGGAAACTGTGGTGGAAGAAGTTTGGAGTCTGGTGAGAGAGGATGGTCAAGAAGATTCTTGTGCTGACTGAAGTATTGAATATCCTTGTGTGATCTTGTCCTGGGCAAACTTTGAATAAAGTAAGAAACTCTCTCTGGAAAGACTAAGTATTTTATTTCATCTCTGTTGCTGGAGCCTGAGTAGCAATATACATGGGAAAGGCCTTTATCTGGATAAGGTGATAAAGGTGATTCAAGTAATTTGCTTGGAAAGGTGGGGCAGAGTGAATGAACATTCTAAAACACAACGCAGAGTGCTGAAACTATACGATCTATAAGAGCTCTAAAGATATACTACAGCAGACAAACCGCCAATATATATAAAACATATCTCAGCGTGACCTGGAACACATGCCAACATATAACATATTGTACCAGTACGTATAACATTTATATACAACATATTGGTGCCGTGACCGTGGCCAGAAGGACTTTTACGGATCGTGCTTAGCTACAAGAAGGAGAACCTCCAAATATTCTGGGCAAGTTCTGAATAAAAGTCATTATCTGGAAAAGAATCGGAAGAGTTGGTGAGTTCCTGTGCCAAGGAAGGACTGGTAACTTAAGTTTGGACTCAACCTTCCAAAAGTCTGCTGTGGACTGGTAAGTATATCGTTTTTTTTTTCTCCTGTATTTCTATTTATGTTTTTCTGGTACTTTTTATTTTCCTTCTTATCTCTCCATTTTGTTGATAGTGTTGTACTTTTCATTTTCTTATCCTCTTTCTTCCTTTTGTGGTTAGTTTAGTAAAAGATCCAGAAGATGCATAAGACAGGAAAGATGGTTGAAAATGTTAATACCTGGGTATTACACTATATTAAAAAGCATGGAGGGCCATATGAAATCCCACAGGACTGCAGACATTCATGGGAGTCTATGCAGACATTTTTAGGTGGAATCTTAAAAGATAAGAAAACATCTAAAAATAAAATAAAGGGTTGTGTGATGCAGGGATTGATGTCTTGTTGCATAAGATTACAGGAAATTGTTAAAGAAAAGATAGCTGTCATCTCTGAACGTGACCTAGAGCTTAAAGAATCTGTGACTGTACATAACGAATTGAGTGAGAGAATTGTGGATTTGAGGATGCATGGAGTTACAACTGGTGAAGCTTTAATTGATAAAGCAAAGCTGTGTGATGTGTTGACAGAGGAGAACGAGAGGCTAAAGGAAAGAGTTGACATAATACAGAGAGAATTAGAGGAGTGTAGACATGCAACAAATGTAGCCTTTGATAAACTAGCATGTAACACTGCTTCTCCCTGTTTGTCCCCTTCAACTGAAACTCCTGCAATACCAGGGGTTGGAGATGAAGGATACAAACCCATATATCCATGGGAGGATATCAAACTGTCTCAGGGTACCCTGCCAGCAGCACCAACAACCACTACCACAGTGTTAAATTCTAGTAACACTGGAGAGGTGCAGGTAACAACTAAGAAGCTCAAACCTCATGAGATGGATGTCATAGTGAAAGAAATAGGACATGTCCCTCAGCATGATATTAACAGATTTTTGCAATGGTTTTGTGATCTTCAGAGAGTTAGTACTATGTATAGTCTAACTGTGGAAGATGTAGAGAGAGTTTTGCAAAGAGTTATTGGGAATGGTCTTTGGGCCAGGATTAAACAGACATGTGGTGAACATCGTAGAACAAAAGAGGTTTTAAAAGAATTGTTGCGGGCTCTGTATGGCATAGCATCTAATGTATCTTTATCTGGAAAGATAAAGCAGTTAAAGCAGGAGTCTCCTTATGAGTTATCATCCAGGATTGCAGTAATTATGGCATTGTTAGTTCCTACTAACCCAGGTTTTGTAGAAGGAGATATTGTGCACAGGGTTATGTTTATGGATGCTTTGGAAGAAAGCATTAGGGAAGAGATTTTGTGTGTAACTCCTGATCCTAGAGATTTGAATGACATATTATTGCGAGCAGATAACTGGTGGAGGAAAAAGGAGAGATGGTTTGCTGTTGATTCTGCTAGAGTTTTCAGAGTGGAGGGCCAGCAGAGAAAAGAAGTGTTTAATCCTAATTCGTACTCTACAGGCAATAAAAACAAACAAATGGGACAGAATTCAAAAGTTCATAGGGGAAGAGACAGGCATGACAATGGAGAGAGACAGTCAAGGCCTGGGATTCCCTTTAATGAGATTAGAAGTAAAAGGGATAGATTACAGGCTGGTAACTGGAGGCAAAATTCTAAACCCTGGATACCATTTTCTCAGTTAAAATCAGAACATGAAAATCTGCAAATAGAATATGATAAGATCAGGGCGGAGAGAGACCTTTTCAAGGAACAGCTTGATAAACTTAAGGAAGAATTGTCCAACTTGAAAGTTGATGTTAAAGTGGCAGAAGTTGAAGCAGAGAGAGGGCATCGTCTAAGAGCCCTTGACTTTTCTTAATTTATTATTTTATTTTTTTATAAATTTCTTTTATTGTTATTTTTTTTTTTTACATATAATGCATTGTAACACTATGTTGAAAAAAAATATAGACAAATGGTAATAGTAATTGTATAGATAGTTCAGACTTTAGAGAAATTATATTTTGTTTTTATTGTAAAGGAGACTTTTATTAACATCTCTATTTCAAGAGTTTGTCTTTCAGGAAAGGAAACAAAGACTGAAGGCAATGGAACCAAAGAGAAATGGATTTGTGTTTCTAATTGGCTGCTGGTATATGTATATAGTTGGGATTATACAAATAACATTTGTTAGGTTTTTAGGTTCTTGCAAGAAATGGGGGATGGAGATACTTAGAGAAGTCTTGAGAAAGCTTTATTATGCAAATAAGACCTGTGGGTTATAGAGAACACTAAACAATGAACATAATGTGCTGAGCACCGGTCAGCAAATTAAAAAGGTGTGGGATAATAAGTGTAGTAGGTTACTCTGAGAGGGTAAAGCATAGTAAAGATAAGAATGTCTTTCTTCTTCATTCTAATATTTGTCCTTTAAGCAGGTTAACCCATGAAATGAACCAGGCACAGGGGATGAATGCATGGAATCAATGGCATGTTGCAGAATGTCCTCTTGGCCAAAAACATGGACTGATCAAACTCAAAATATTGTGTATATACTAAATGTATCAAATATTACATTACCATTTCTCTTACGTTTTTCAGTACATTACAACTTTATTTTTCATTTTATGATATTCCAGAGAGTTGCCCAGAGACAATGAAATTATGGTTTAGAAATTATTTTCAGACACACATATATTTATTCTGGGATGCTACACAAGGGCTCAGTTTTAGAAAATTACTTGAAAGGCATCTGGGAACAGATATAATATCGGGGATGAGTTTTGGAACTTCCATTTGTATAGGGCTGATATAGAAGGCCTAAACTCAAGAGCACAACATTTTGTGGGAGGGTTGCAAGAAATTTATGCTTAAAGAGGGAAGAGTAGACTTTAACACTCTAGCTGAAACTGATTTAGACATACAGAACATTCACAGGATTGCTGCAAATTTGCAGGGGATTAATATATCTGTGAATGCTCTGATTGAATCAGTAAACAATAATAATGTATCCAAGGCTATGGTGTGTGGTATAGTTGGAGGCTTACTGAATGAACACTTAAGTTTAGGTCTCCAAGAGGTAAAAAGAGGTGAATGGCCAAGAATAATGAACTCATCAATGGTGTCTGGTTTGGTGAAGAATTATGGAATCGACTGTAAAAATCTGCTGTCATCAAAGATTAGAAGTCTGGAAAGCTGGTGTAATAAAGACCAAATTGGAAGGAAAGTAATTCCACTAATTATTGACATTCCAGTATGGACAACAGTACCACTTCCTGTGTACACACTGACTGTTTTGGGAGAACTGGAAACAGGCAATGGCACAAATGTGCTGAAGCAACTCCTACCCCAAACAAAACTGGTGGTGAAAGAAGACCAAGTCTGGAAGGTGATCAATCCAAGTTGCTGTGAAAGACAGAATCATGTCTGGCTTTGCTCATGCGTACTCGAACAGCTGGACCAAATAGATGGATGCACGGACAAACATTCTGGAAGATGCCACATCCAACTTCAACGACCTGGTCCAGGTGTGGAAGAAAGTACTACATGGAGAGGGTTCTGCTGTCTGTGCATTAGGTGTTTCTCTGATTCAGTGGCAGCAAAGAGTACATTGCAGTATGCCTCCTACTGGATGGTGTGTGAATCTCACAGAAGGATCAATAAAGATTGGAAATGAAATCAACAGGGCCAACATACAACTTAAACAGGCCTCTATGGATGTAAGGGAGACTGATCTCGGCAATTGGGAATCCATGATTCCTCCTTTGTTTAAAACTATTCCATCACTTACGGTAGACTTGGATACATTATTTAAAAGAAATAATCAGAGGGTTATAGAATTACAGGAACTGGTAAAAGAAAACGAGGCCAGTCTAGAAACATTAACAAAACACTTTCAGGAGCCCTGGTGGAGCATACCCTATAATACATAAACACATCCATTGCTAAGAACTGTTTCAATTGTGTTTGTTTTCATACAGTTTGTATTAGTTATTCTATTGTTTGGACTTTATGGTTATTTGCGCAAACAGCTTCATAAAATGCACAAAAAGGAAGAACATTTAGAATTTGCAAGAATGATTGAAATCAGATGACGGTTCTAATATAATCAAATAAGTGTGAATCAATTCTTAGTCAGAACCGATTCAAGTGGGGGAGTGTAGGCATATGGGTCTATGCATATGTGTATTGGTATGTATGTATGTGTATATGTATGGATATATGGTTGTGTATGTATAATTGTGTACGCATGTGTATACCTGCATGTAGGTATGTGGGTATATCTATGTATGAATAGGATTCGTTGGTGTATCTGTTTACAAAGAAATGTCCCTGGTTATATATGATGTTCCCTGGGGAGTTCACATCACTCTGTCAGGTAGAGCAGGATGGGCTTTGATGTTTGATTACTTCTTACAGGAAGATAGAAACTTGCTTGGGATTGTAAAACAACTGATGCAGATACCAGAGGGGAGGGACTGAGTTGTTTTGCCTGGGGAGTTTTTAATTAACATCAAAGTTGATTGTTGCTGGGAGTAAAAGAGGAGGGACATTACCAAAGGGATTGTACTAAAGAAGTAGTAAAGTTAGGAAACTGTGGTGGGAAGTTTAGGTGGAAGAAGTTTGGAGTCTGGTGAGAGAGGATGGTCAAGAAGATTCTTGTGCTGACTGAAGTATTGAATATCCTTGTGTGATCTTGTCCTGGGCAAACTTTGAATAAAGTAAGAAACTCTCTCTGGAAAGACTAAGTATTTTATTTCATCTCTGTTGCTGGAGCCTGAGTAGCAATATACATGGGAAAGGCCT